>CM041213.1:20634641-21234641 GCA_023065735.1 Coffea humblotiana | reverse complement strand
GGAATGCTTTGAACGCTGGACAGATATTTAGGACGTCCACTACTGTCGGATACATTGATTAGAAGCACAACAGCAGCATTGGCCGTTTGAAGAATTTGAAAAGAATCTGTCTACATTTTGTCAGCTACCGAATGAATAGGATCGGACACAGAAGAAAGATTCGGCTGTCCGATAGGAGCTAAAAGAAGCTTTTCACTTAGCAATCGGACATACGCTTTGGACACATCCTTGGCTTCGGATGTCTGATACTCGCAATTACTAGTTTTCTAACAACTAGTTTTTTGACAGTTGGAAAAGCTTTTGAGGCAAAGTTTCACCATCTATAAATACCCCTAAATATGAGAAGAAACAAGACTTTTGCCTACATAAGATACAAGTTTTCAAGAGTGATTTTTGGGTAAAAAAAATATTTTGAATATTGTATGGGCATGGGGAAAGTTCTTGGATTTGTGAGATTTTCTCATTGAGGAGAAGTAAAACCTTGGATAAGGTGAACCTTACTTGTACGTAGTTCTTAATTGGTTGAGTGAGTTTTCAAGGCATGGGGAAAGTTCTTGGATTTGTGAGATTTCTCATTGAGGAGAAGTAAAACCTTGGATAAGGTGAACCTTACTTGTACGTAGTTCTTAATTGGTTGAGTGAGTTTTCAATTGTAACTAATTGAGAGTTAATTAGGAGAGTTGTAAAACTCCTTGGCTCTACTAAAGGATTTTAGGGTGAGGAAGGAATGAGTCTTTACTTGTAGAAGTTGGTTAGTGTCACCATCAATTGAAAAGTTATTTGGTTGATTCAACTCTAAGTTTTGGAAGAAACTTGGGTGTTTATTTGGTTTACATTTCTCTCTTTTTTCTTTTACTCTATTATATGGTTAAATTATTTCATTTTTATTGCTATTTTGTATACTTGAGTGTGAGATCACTTAAGCTAATTTTGGTTATTTAAAATTGGGTTAATATTTGCAATTACTTGCTTGATTCTTGAACAACCTCATTCACCCCTCTTAAGTTGTCTTTGGGCCCTAACACACTTTATATAGGCACAACATTATAATTTCAAAATCGAATGACAATACATGGATAATTTATGTAAAGAAAATTTATTAGGAAGAGGAGAATCCTAATTAAATATATATTTTTATTCTAAATACTATTTAAACAATTTGTTGTATGACTTCTAGATTTAACATTCAATCAATTATTTTTAGGGACCGTGGTTACATTAACAAGTAAAGGTAATTACCAAAATGAAGTACTTGTATCGGATTTTGGAAAAACTCCCTATTGTTTTTCTTGTCTTTCTTTCGTATTAAATCAAATATTCGATACTAAAGTTTTAATATTTCTTGGCCGCTGTGGTTTTGGCCTAGTGATAAAAGTTGAGACGATAAAACTTTGAGATTTTGGGTTCAAATCCCCTTTCCCCTCCCACTTCTTAATTCCACCCTTTCCCTACTTTAAAAAAATTATAGAAAAGATAATACAATTTTAATGTATTTATATTTATGTTCATCTACATTGATAATTCTGTTAAATAATTGAAACAACTACATGCATTATGTATTTCGTTTGAAACTTAATTAATAACCTATTAAAATGCCAAAAAAAGGAGATTAGCTGTTTTTGGGGGTGTTTTTGAAAAATTTTTGCTGTAGCAGAGTTTTTAGATTATTTTGGGATATTTTCAGAAAATATTTTGGGATATTTAAGAGTAGAAGAGTTTATAAAATATATTTTGAGATATGTTTTAAAATTTTTTAAAAAATTTAAACTAATTTTTAGATTACTTTTTAGAGTATTTTTTAAAAATTTTTATTGTATTTGAAAAATTAGTTTTTTGAAAAACACTCCCATCCAAACAGAGCATTACATATAATTGTTTGCACTAAAAGGGATATTTAATTAGTGTTTAATTATCAATGTTAGTGAAAGTATAATAAAACGTCTTATCAATCAACTATTGATATAACTAGACATATTATGCCAAATTTAAGATCAACTATGCACAAAAAGAAGAAACAATTAGAAATTCCTATATGAATAAATGTAATAAAGACATAAAAAAAAGGAAAGTTTATTTAGCTTTTTATTTTTTAGTCTTAAAAATTCTAGTGCATATAACACTATTTCAATAGAATTCATATATAATTCATCATCAAACCCTTAATATCATATTTAGAATTTAAGGAACCATAAAGGAAGAAAAGTGTATAGTCAAACTATCGACCAAATGGAAATTTGATTTTGACTTTTAGGAATGGTATCAATCATCCTAAATCTCCTCAAAACTAGAAAGTTTGGAGATGAAATTTGTTTTTCTTGAAATATGTGGGACTAATTTGACACACAATCCAAATATTAGGGAACTGTTATGAAATAATTGAATATTGTGGATATCTATCACCTTTATCTCATCCCCTAGATGGTGACAAGTCTTTCATGCTCTTCGAGATGATAAAGCTATCACGACTTCTGAGGTGATAAAGATGACATGACTTTTAATAAAGCTATTACGAATCTCGATAAAGCGAGGTGATAAGCTTGTTACAATTTACGAGAAGATTATATCACCATCTTGAAGAAGTTAGCTGCTATACTTTTTCCCTATAAATAGGGGTTAACCTCCTCTTGTATCTGTGATAGAAAAGTGATAGAAAATTCAGGTTCCATTTGAATGAATGAAAGAATAGTTATTTTCTTATTCTTCTCTTCTCCTGAGCTGTTTTAAATTTCCCATTTTCTTAGTATAATATGTGATGGTCCCACCTCCTTCTAGGGCGTACCCTAAAAGTTAGTGGATCGCCTGTCTAACTCTCGTCAGGGCTCATTAATTTCACATTAACTTCAGAGATAACATTTTGATAACTCTCATTAATCTTACATTAACTCCAGAGATAACATTTTGATAAACCAAAACCAACCGTTCAAATCTTTTACAATACCAAGTTCAATACAAAAGCTTCAACCGTAACAAGATACTAAAGGATTCACAAACACAAAAGTCTTCATGTTAACTCCCTAAGATCTCTCGTTCGTCCTCAACCACCAACTCCTGTGAGGAAAACAAATTAAATGGTTGAGCTAAAGTTCAGTGAGATTTGCCGAGCAAGTAATATTCAATAAACACTTAAACTAGTAAAAATTAAGCAAGTAGTGCACATTCACTGTATAGTCATTTTCAAAAGGATACAAACTCCTCCTGGGAGTCATTTCAATATCATTGCACATTCATTTCAATGTCGTGGTACATTCATTTCAATATCATTGCACACTCCGCCCAAAATCACCTCCTTATGTCCTCCAAAACAATAAACAATCTCTACATTCATTAATCAGTTCGATAATCTCCAATCTTCAGGGTAATACTCGAGTATACCAAACACTTACACAAAGCTTCCGTCCTATCTGACCGAGCCCTTTGCTGGCTCGAATAGTCCGTTGAATAGAGGGTTTTGGGGCCCAGTTCAGCCGATGTGGTGAAGTACACATACGGCTTACATTCATGCACACTTACAGTAACATTTGATCAATTATCAACCTTCAAACTCAACTAAGTCGAGTGCGATAAAATACAACCCCCGACTTAGAAGGCGAGGGACCAATTGAGATACACTTTACAATGAATCACTAGCAATATTCCATAATAAGCACATTTATCACATAATTTCACATAAGTAAACAGAAACAGTTAAATATACAAATCCGGAAACACTCACGAAATATCCAAATAAATTACTCTTGAGCCTCGGGTTTGTTTCCTGGCTCACAGCTACTTCCTGAGACAAGTTCATAATTCCAAAGTAAGTATATAATTTGTAGATGTTCAACCTATTATTTATTATCCTATTATTAAAATTATTAGAATCAAGTTTGACTTTAAAATATAAAATATAATATATTCAATATTTATTCTACATTTCATTTCGAGACTTATTGACTTTATCATTTTAAACCAAGAATTATACGTATTTTCCAAGTTTATAATTTATAAAATATTTAAATTAGAATTAAACCATTTTCCACTCAAGATTCTAAGATTAAAGCTTAGGAACACTCCATTGGTTCCCTTTTAACTAATTAACTTTAAGCCATTTGTGACTTAGATTTTATTTCTCTACACTAGTCCTTCAAATTCTAAAATCTTTAAAATGCTTGTGAGGACAGGATTAGATGATTTGAAACCATGTTATGTATATAGCTATAACAAGTTACCTTAGAGTTTCCCAAAAATTATCATAGACAGCTTAACTAACCCTCATTTCAACCAAAAAAACCGAAATTCCAGCTGTATACTTCAAGTTTTCAATAAAACTTCACTCTTTTACTTGCTTATAGTTTTAAGTATTTTAATGTACTTTCGGTCTAGCATAGATCAAGGCAAGCAGCATCTATTTCCAGCAATCCATTCCATCAAACGTTAGTTTCTCTAACAATGTAATAGTTTGGATATCAGCTTTTCTTTACTAGTTTTAGCTAGAATTCACTAAGGTTTTACCAGTCTTTCAAATGTTAAAAGTCAATAGAGTGCACATAAGAACAGGGACAGGATATTGTACAACGTCTAACTCAAGATGGCAGCCAATTATCATGAAATTTTCCAAATATTACATGAGAGTTTCAGCCCATCTCTCGGCCATTAAACAAATTTCCAGCAACCTTACTTCAAAGTTTTTGGTAGAGTTTCTATCTTTTACTTGCCTAGATCACCAAATGCATAATACACGTTCTATCCATCATGAATTAAGGTACATGACTCATAGTTTCAGCAAGTTATTCAACCAAATTCGCATATAAAAGCTGTTATCAGCTATTGTAGCCTTCAAGTAAGTTCCTAGTAGTACATCAGTCCAACGTTTGTCATTTTTCCTCAGGTCCTTCCCTTCAATTTCATGTCTCAACTAGACAGGTAAAACCTATTTATTGAGTCATAGGTAGCCTTAAACAGAATGTGTGGAGTTTTCAACTGAACTCAAAAGAGAAGACTGATCACAGCCCTTCCCTCACTCGGCCATGATGTAAGTTAAGCAAGAATCAGCTTTTCATCAGAATTCCCCCCCTTAATCATTGCATTATGTATTCAAATCTAACAAACTTGTTAAAACTAACATGTTATACCCTGAGTTAAACTTCAATGTAAAGGTTTGGAACCAGATTCCTTGAAGAATCCTGCAATGATTCCTAATTCTTTCTCTCGGCTGCTACCATTAATTTCCAGCAGCAGCAGTAGGCTATCATTTGAGGTTTCTTCATAATTCTTCTTCAATTTTATGTTCCAGCTAAGCATGCCAGGGATATCTATTCGGTCACAAATGATTCTTAATAAAACGTGAGACTACGATTCAAAGAGATTAAACATAATCAAAACTTATTTCTGCTCTTAGTTACAAAATCTGATGCATAGCAGCATGCATCAGATTTTCCATACTCAAGCTTCTCAGCTCCTACCAAGTCAGTCACTTGTTTATTTCATCTGCATAAAAAAAATCTTTCTCCTACCGAAGCTTATTCTCTTCCTCTACCAAAATTAACTTGCAGCTTAAACATATACTCAGTATATAAGTGTTATTCATGAAACTTACCTCCTGCCTTAAGTGTTAGGGATTGCAGACGTAATCAGTTTCCTTTCCAGCTTTGTTCCCTCCAGTCCTTAGTTAGTTGATGACGACTCACTAGGCTTTCACTCTCACTCTCTCAGTCTTGCTCTCGGTATTGGTTTGAAGGAAGAGGTTTGTAGCTTTTCCTCTCCACTCAGCCACCGCCCAGGTATTGTAACAAATGATTTCTCTTAGTTTCTCTCTTTCGGTCACTGCCTAACTTAGCAAATGTTGGTAGTAAATTTCTCCCTGACAGCTATCTTAATAGGTGTTATTTACCACCCAATCTAATAGCCAATTTCTACTTATTTTCTCCCTTCCACCGCTTAGACTTAGCAGATGGTTGTCTGGCTTCCATTCGGTTCCAAACTCTCCAAGTATTTACCTCGGTTCCTGTTTTGTGAAAATTCTGATAGCTTGTGCCTTGGCTGCATGGTAGTTAATCCGAAATTCAAGGTTGGTTTGGTCTTTTAGTTTTAGCTTATTTGCTTACTAAGGGCTGTAGTTTTATGATTTCATGCATTGACTCCTAACTTCATTTGTTCCAATTTGTGTATTCCTGTAAGAATTTTTCCACCATTCTAGGATATTTCTAAATCCTCAATTTTATAACATTTCAATTTAGGCATTTAATTTGACCAATTATTTGTTATATATAATATTTCTAATAACAAAATAAATGTAATAAAATAAATGCAAAGCTTACACAAATTTTCTCGAGTTCTCACATAATACCTACCACATAAGGCTGCAAACGAATCGAACCACTCATGAGCCGTTTGAGTCCGAACTTAAACGAGGAATCTTAGAAATTTAGCGTGAAGACTTTTGTATTTGTGCACCCCTTTAGTATCCTATTAAGGGTTGAAAATTTTGTATTAAACTAGGTATCGTACAAGACTTGTACGGTTGGCTTTTGTGTTATCAGATGTTATCTCTGAAGTTAATGTAAATATTAGTGAGAGTTATTTAGCTGTTATGTCTGAAGTTAATGTAATAGTAGTAAGCCCTGGCAAGAACTAGGCAGGCGATCCGCTAACTTTTAGGGTACGCCCTAGAAGGAGGTAGGACCGTCACAGGTGGTATCAGAATCTAGGTTGAAATGAAATTGTGGAATTAGTGCATATGTGATTTAAACTGTTTAAAATATTAAAGAAAGTGTTAGGTAAAGGATTTAATTGAACTAAATAGAGTTTAATTATTCTAACAGTGTAATTGTAGGGATGAAAAGGAATGGATGGGGAAATAGTTCGGAAAGGGATACTCCTGAATCATCCCAAAGGAGACGAAGGACTATTTGGTATCAATAAGGACCTGGTCAGTCTTTTCGACAATATTCCCCAGCTCGACGAATGACTAGACGGTGAAATTGTTGAAGGACATATTCCTACCCAGATCGGGTGGTACTAGAAATAGTGGATGAAAGGCAGAGGTTGACAAATCGAAACGATGCATGTTATAACCAAATTCGGGAAATGAGGGCAGTTGCTAGAATGCAAGGTGAGAGAATTTGAGAGATGGACTCAGAATTGATAGCTGAACAGGAAAGGACCAACACTCTGAGGGAGCAGTTACAAGC
Source organism: Coffea humblotiana (assembly GCA_023065735.1). Lineage (NCBI taxonomy): Eukaryota > Viridiplantae > Streptophyta > Magnoliopsida > Gentianales > Rubiaceae > Coffea > Coffea humblotiana. Next base: position 21,227,472 of record CM041213.1, on the reverse strand, counting down.
GACTAACAATCGCTTGGAAGGAATGGTAAGGCAAATAAGAGACCGAACTGAAGGAATTCTAGCTGAGTGTGAGGTCCTAATGGAAGAGGTAGTGGAAGAAAATTTAAATGCGGAAGGCCAAGGTTTGGAGGCTCCTGGAGTTGGAAATGCTGTCGAACCAATAGAGGAAGATCTGGAGGAAGAGGAATCTAGGGAAGTGGAACCGGAAGAGGAAATTGGGTCTAGTGAGACTGTTCAAAACTAGATTCATGAAGTTTAAGTGGAATCTAAACTAAGGGTTGAGCTAGTAGCTATGTAATTATAAAAGTTTGTGTGTTGTTGAATTGCTTCCTTTTGTGTGTTTTAAAGATTAAAGTTTGAAAAATATCCGATAGTATTTGTGAATTGCTTGGCTTTTAAAGTTGTATGAAGTTGGTGTGTATTGTAATTTATATTGTGTGAATGTAGTTGATGATTATATGTTTATTTGGTTATCAAGCTGTAATGTTTAGCAGTCATTGGGACTAAATAATTACTAACCTGAGTACACGAGAGTGATATTTACCATTTAATACATAAATTGGTAATGAAACATGGAAGCTGGGCCGCGACGACATGGTCGTAAACCTAGACAACCTCAGGAGCAAGTGGGAGAGCGGGAACCTGTGGTTGAGCAGAATCAGGAACAAGGAATTAATGTAGGTGACCTAATAGCTACTGCGTCGAACCGGATGACTGATTTACTAGAGCGAATAGTACCACAACAGGGACAAAGGGGTGGAAATGAGAATCAACCGAGGGGTCAGGAGGAAGGAGAGGATAGAGCTTTAGAGAGGTTTTTAAAATTTTACCCACCTAAATTCTCTGGTGGTTTTGACTCGGAGATAGCTGAAAATTAGTTAGAAAATATGGTTAATATATTTGATGCTTTGAAGTACTCGGAGGAAAGACAAGTAACCTTCGCAGTATTCCTATTCGAGGGGGCGGTTCGGTCCTGGTGGAATGTTATTCGAGCCAAGTGGGATAGAGAAAGAGTACCTTGGACTTGGGTGAATTTTACCAGAGAATTTTATGAAAAATATATTCCTCCGATAATCCAGGGAAGAAGAGAGGATGAGTTTATAAGGTTTCGGCAAGGGACAATGAGTGTAGCTGAGTACGAGACTCAGTGTACTAAATTATCAAAATTTGCTCCTGACTTGGTTATTACAGAGCAGACACGAAAATGGCGGTTCATACAGGGGTTGAATTTGGAAATACAGGAAACCTTAGCTGCCGCCCCAGTAAGCACTTTTGGAGAGGCTCTTGAGAGAGCTCAGCGGATAGAAAATGCTAAATCACAATTGAAAACTTTTCAGGCTAGGAAGAGGGGTACACCTAGCAATAACCCTAGAAAACCTAGAGAGAATGCACTTCTCCCCAAAGCCGGTAGAGGAGTGGGAGGAATAAGACTTGCCCCACTTCCACCCTTACCCCAAAGAAATTTGAGGGAATTCCAACTAGAGGAGCCTCAGTTGGGAAGGGGGCAATATGGGGGTTCCTCTGGAGGAGGACAAGTGGCGACACCTTCATCCAGCATGCAATTACTGTGGAAAAGGAATCATACTGAGAAGGATTGTTGGGTGAAGGGTTGAAAATGTTTGGTATGTGGTAGCACTGAACACCAGGTCAATAGTTATCCGAAGAGGGGGCAGAGGGGAATGAGTGCTCAATCGTCAAATCAGAATAACCGTAGATCGGCCAACCAGGGAAGTAGTAGGCCAAGGGCACCAGCCAACGAGGGAGAAAGTAGATCCAGGGTAGCGGCCAGGGTTTATGCAATAGATCGACAGCAGGCCCTAGAGACAACAAAAGTGGTGGAACGTACGCTTTTTGTCTTCCATCGACTTGCTAGAACTTTAATTGACCCTGGTGCGACCCATTCTTTTATAAACCCTGAATTTATGTGTGCCATTAATGTAAAACCAACCAAGTTATCATATGATTTAGAGGTTAAAACGCCAACCGGTGAACATACATTGATAACTAACATGTTTATATGGGTTTGTGAATTTTGGGTAGGAGAAAGAAAACTGGTGGTAGATCTAATAGTCTTGCCTATTCGAGGATATGATGTCATTATGGGCATGAATTTTTTAGTTCGGTATAATATCCAATTGAACTGTAGAACTAAGGTAGTAGAATTTTGTATACCAGGAGAACCAACCCTATGTTTAGATGTAGGAGAGAAATTGGCGTCCTCTGCTCTTATTTCAGGAATACAAGCTAGAAAACTATTGTATAAGGGAGCACAAGGATATTTGGCCTATTTGATTAACACTGAAAAAGACAAGGTAAAGATTGAGGAGGTGCCCGCAGTGAAAGACTATTTGGATGTGTTTCCTGAGGAATTAGTATCTGTACCCCCGGAAAGAGAAGTGGAGTTTAAAAATTGAATTAATGCCGGGAACAATGCCTATCTCTAAAACTCCCTATAGAATGGCCTCAACTGAAATTAAGGAACTGAAAATACAGTTACAAGATTTGTTAGAGAGAGGTTTTATACAATTGAGTGAATCTCTATGGGGAGCCCCAGTTTTATTTGTGAAGAAAAAGAACGGTAGTTTGAAATTGTGTGTAGATTATCGCAGGTCTGAATAGTGGCTACTATTAAGAATAAATATCCTCTGCCCAATATTGATGAGTTTGTTTGATCATTACAAGGTGCGGTGGTATACTCTAAGATAGACCTCAAGCAAAGGTATTATCATTAAAGATAAGGGGGGAAGATGTACCAAAAGACTGCCTTTAATACCCGCTATGGCATTATGAATTTGTTGTGATGCCCTTTGGATTGACTAATGCTCCACCGACATTCATGGATTTGATGCATCCAGTATTTAGACCCATACCTGGATCAATTTGTAGTGATATTTATTGATGATATTCTGATATATTCTAAAACTCGGGAGGAACATGAGCAGCATCTGAGAATGGTGTTACAGGTATTGAGAGGATATCAATTGTATGCTAAATTTAGTAAGTGTGAGTTCTGGTTGGAGAAAGTGGCCTTTCTGGGGCATATAATTTCCAAGGAGGGAATTGCGGTGGATCCGGCCAAGGTGGAAGCTGTTAGTGAATGGAAACAGTTGGAATGTCCCACTGAAGTACGGAGTTTCTCTGGGTTTAGCAGAATATTACTGGAAGTTTATAAAAGATTTTTCTAAAATTGTCGGGCCCTTAACTAATTTGACTAAGAAACATGGCAAATTCATTTGGAATGCTAAGTGTGAAGTTAGTTTCCAAGAGCTTAAGAAGCGTTTGACTATAACTCCAATTTTGACATTGCTAAGTGGAAAGGATGGATTTATAGTATACACAGATACATCGAAGGAAGGGTTAGGATGTGTGTTAATGTAAAATGGAGGGGGGGTAATTGCATATGCCTCTCGAAAATTAAAACCCCATGAACAAAATTACCCGATCCACGATTTTAGAATTAGCTACCGTTGTGTTTGCCTTAAAGAAATGGAGACATTATTTATATGAGATAACTTTTGAAGTTTATACTGATCATAAGAGTTTGAAATATTTACTCTCAAAAGGAGATGAATTTGAGGCAGCGTGAGGTGGATGGAATTTTTAGAGGATTATGATTATACCATTAACTACCATCCGGGAAAGACAAATGTGGTAACTAATGCTCTAAGTAGAAAAGCACAGATAGCAGGATTAATGATTAAGGAATGGAGTTTGTTGGAAAAGATAGGGGAATGGAACCCTCAATTGGAGCGACAAAAGGTGATTTTTGGAGGAATTGCAGTAAAATCTCTATTGTTGGAACGTATTAAAGAAGCACAGAGGAATTACCCCATGATACAAAGATGGAGGGAAAAGGAGAAGAAAGGAGAAATGGCGGAATTTAAAATGGGACCGGAGGGGGTATTGAAGTTTCGAGATCGGATAATTGTGCCAAGAAATGAAGAGTTAAGGAGGAAAATTCTAGAAGAGACACACTGTTCTAAATATACCATACATTCCAGTAGTAACAAGATGTATCAGGATTTGAAAAAGTTGTATTATTGGGATAATATGAAGAGAGAGATAGCTCAAATAGTTCAAACCTATATCAATTGTCAGCAAGTTAAAGCTGAACACCAGAAACCATCGAAATTATTGCAACCCCTAGAAATTCCTGAGTGGAAATGGGAGAATATTACAATGGATTTTGTGTCAGAATTACCACGGTCACCAAAGGGATGTGATGCAATATAGGTAATAGCGGGTCGTTTAATTAAATCTGCTCATTTCCTACCAATAAATATGAAGTACTCCCTTGAGAAATTGGCCAAAATGTATTTGGATGAAATTGTTAGACTGCACGGGGTACCCATAAGTATAGTGTCAGATAGGGATTCTCGGTTTGTGTCATAATTTTGGAAACAAATGCAAGGGGCACTGGGTACAAAGTTAAATCTTAGTACCACTTACCACCCTCAAACCGATGGACAATCAGAAAGAACGATCCAGACTTTGGAAGATATGTAATGGCGAGTGTAATGGATTTTGGGGGTAGTTGGGATCAACACTTGACTTTGGTTGAATTTGCCTATAATAACAGTTATCATTCTTCCATACAAATGGCTCCATATGAAACTCTTTATGGAAGAAAGTGTCGATCGCCAGTTTATTGGGATGAAGTGGGTGAAAGGAAGGTGTTGGATTCTGAAAAGTTACCGTGGGTTGAACAGGCGTATGAGAAAGTGAAAATAATACGTCAACAAATTCAGACAACTCAAAGTAGACAGAAAAGCTATGCAGATAACCGGAGGAAGGACCTGGAATTTGAAGTAAGAGATAAAGTATTTCTTAGAGTTACCCCATTTAAAAGGTTTAGAATTTGGGAAAAGAAAGAAGCTTAAACTCAGATATGTGGGACCCTTTGAGATTCTTCGGCGAATAGGGAAGGTGGCATACCAACAGGACTGCCTACGAATTTGTCCAGAATACATGACATTTTTCACGTCTCATTATTAAAGAAATATCATCCAGACCCGACCTATGTGTTGCAACCTGAAGAAATTGAGATCGATGAGTCACTGACCTACTCGGAGCAACCAGTGAGAATTCTGAATCAAAAGGTGAAAGTATTGAGAAACAAGCGGATATTCCTTGTTAAAGTTCTATGGAGACATCAGAGATTGGAAGAAGCAACGTGGAAACTAGAAGATAAAACAACCTGAAGGAATACCCAGAACTTTTTACAATAAAAGGTACGAATTTCGAGAACGAAATTTCATTAAGGGGGGAAGTACGTGAGAACCCGAAAAAAAATTTTCGAGTAAGCTTTGTACGTATTATTTTTATTTTGCTAGTAGAAGTAATAATTGGTCAATTAAATGTCTAAATTTAAACTTTACAAAAAAAAAAATAATATCAAGAATTTATAAATACTTTGGAGTGGTGTAAAAATATATATAACAAAAGTTAGGGGTTCATGCATGAGATCATAAAAATTTTCAGGCCTTGGAAAGCAATTAAACTACAACTAAATGGCCTAACTAATCTTTCATCCTAGCTAAACTACCATGCGACCAGCTAGTATCAGATTATAGAAGTGACCGAGTGAGGAAGCTGTAAGAGACCACCAAGAGAAGAAAATGAGAGCCAACAGTTAGCTTCACCATTTCTACATCCTTTCATCATTCTAAACTGAGAGCTAAGTGAGTGATAAGAGGAGGAACTAGTCTGCACTTCACGTATCAACTGTATCAGTGAGGGAAAAGGGTAGAACTGGTGTAAGAATTGAAGGAGCTGAGACAGAGAGGGATAGAGCAGTCTGCATTATCGATTTTTAAGGGAAAAGAGGTAAGAATCTACGATAACCTTCTGCTTATTTGGCATAAATGAGTATATATACAAGCTTCATGTTAGTTTTAGCAAGGCACAATGAGTTTTAACCGAGGAGAAATCTGATAAAGGAGAAAAAAATGGGAACTGGATAGAAATGGAGGGAACCGAGAGTTGTTGTTGAGTTGCAACCCATAAATAAAGAAAATTTTCTATAATAACCTCTTAGTTATTCAGTACACTTGAATATTAAGGTTGCATGTTGGATTGTAGCTAAGAAGAAGTAAGTTTGGTTGAAGGAAATAGTTGGAAGTTTCTGCTAAGCTGGCCGAAGGAGGAAAGATAGAAATGTCCAGGTTTCTTTATATATTTTGGTTCTAAACTCCTACGTTGAGGTTTAGTTTATTGCATAATATTTTAGTTTTGGCATGCATGTTAGATTTGGGTATGAAATGAAGTAGTTAATGGAGGAATTTCTTGCTAAAAGGTTGATTGCTGTCAGAAACTTTCTATCAAGGCCGAGAGAGAGAGAGAGTTAAACTTTGATCAGTTTTTCCTTCAAACTCCACTCTGTAAACTTTCACATCTAATATCTAAAGTTACTCTGTAGTTTAATACTTGTATTTGGCATGATGCGCTGGAGTTAAAACTGAAGGAGTTATGGTTAAAATGTTGCAATTAAACTGCTACACTGCTAGAAGCTTTAGTTGTCCAATGCCTTAGCTGATGTCAGATTGTTGTACGTGGCTTTTGGGTTGAATAATTTGTTGAAACTAGATGCTAATTGCTTTAGTTTATGCTGGACTGAATGTACCTTAAGTATTTAGAGTTTTAAGCAAGTGAAAGAATAGAGTTTTTGCTTAAAGCTTGAAGTAACGTTACTGGAATTTTTGTGGTTGTTGTCCGAGAGAATGAAGCAGAATGTGCTTCTGACCGTCCCTTGTTGGCCTTGAAAACGCGAGAACTGGATGTCGATGTCTTCATAGGAAATGTAGGTCTAGTCTTAGTTTCGAAACTCTATAAAATTTGCATCAATCTGATGAGTGTAGCTTCAGTTGTGATCAAAACATCAGAGGATGGCAAAGCTGCCTTTCTCGTTGCTTTTCTCTTGTTTCCCGAATGTAACTTGCTTTGATGCTGGCCTTGAAGAAACCATATTTTGAGCAGCAATTCTTCTAATTTCCAACTTTGTAAGCTTATATAAATGATAGTTACGGTTGCCCCTGAGATTTAATGACTATATCTAGTTCTACGAGTAGAGTTAAACTAAGGCAATTGAGAGGAAAACTCATGATAATTATATACATAAATTGCCTTCTAATCACTTAATCTTATCTTCATGAATATTTTAAAGACTATAAAATTTGAGGGGGGTGTAGTGGAATAAAATTTAATTTCCAAATAACTCTTATATAGGTTTAGAAAATGAAATTTTGGGGAACTTGACTTCTTATCTTGATATTGATATAGCGTTTTGAATCCGATTTCATGGAGGATATAAGTTTCTTTAGTAACTTCAAAATCCTCACTTTTGAATCTTGACTTTCGATAAAGTGAAACTCTTATAAAGACATTGACTTGAATTTTGAAGCAAGTATGCGTTCTTCTTTGTTTGATAAGGAATTTGTGAATGTGTGAGAGTGATTGTTGGTCGTTTTTTTTCAAGCGATCAAGAAGGTCTCGAAGAGAATTCCGAAGCGGATCGTTAAAGACTTTCTCACTCATTTTTGTTTTGACTTGGTCAGTGTCAAGTGCATGTTATGTGGTTAAGTACGTGAATTGTTTTGCATCAATTATGTGAATTTGGAATTTTTGAGTCGAGTGTGTACTTTATCGCACTCGTTTTCTTTGAAATGAAAATTATATTCGAATTTGGCTATGTGCATTATACTTGAAACCGTCAATTGGAGCGTTGTCTTATCGACTTATATTCGTATTCGTATTCGAGAGATGTCCAAACTCATAGGCTAACCTTGCAACTTGAGTCGGCATGGGCTTTGGTCGGGAAGTTTTGGTGAACCATGAGATATTCGTAAAGCTTGATCTATTTGACAGATCTCGCTTGGCATACTCGAGTAGTATCGCCTTTTAAATGATGAGCGGGCCCTGAGCAGGGAGTTTAACAGTGAACGGGATTCGTGAAGTAAAGCGGTGTTCTACGGACTAAAAATACCTACTCGAATGACGGAGTGTCATCACGCCGAGGTATATGATTGATACTCGGCAAAGCAAGTGGAATCTAACTCCTGAGAGCTCCCGTATCCTTATCAAGTGTGTTATTTTGTGAATTACTTGAATATTATAACTTTATTTCTCGTATGAGTTTATTGCTACTTGAATTACGTGCTTGCATGATTTTCTTGGCTTCACTGAGCGTTAGCTCATTCTATTAGCTTTGTTTTCCTTAACAGGGGTTGAAATGGAAGGAATTGCGGAAAACCCGACTTGATGGTCTTTTGATTAGGGTTTTGAATGTATTGGACTAGACATCTTTTAAAAGTTGTATATTTTGGAGAAGTTGGTGTATTTTGACTAATTGTGACGTAAAATTGAATACTTATGTATGAAAGCGACTCCTTTTCAGTTCGACTTTTATTATTGGTTATTTAAATTTTAAATTTGAACTAGAATTGTATTGAGTCCTGGCGAGAGCTGGACAGGCGTTCCGCGGATACCCTTGGGTTCGCCCTTGGGAGAAGTGGGGGCGTCACAGTTGGTATCAGAGCTTAGGTTTCAGATCTTTGTAGTATATCTTAGGTTAAAAGTTTAGGATACCGAACCGTGGGATTTACTTGAACATTAACCTATTGTATTCCAATGGTTAAAGAGAATTGGTACTCGAGAGTTTCTTGAACGGTATTGGTGGAAAAGGGACTAGGTTTAGAGATCTATTTGGGAGATGTATTAGAGACCTTACTCTTGAGAATAGGGATTAAATGACTTAGTTATACTTTAAATGATATTGTGAGCGAATTAGTGACTTTAAGTTTCTAACCCGGAAATTGTGGTTGTTTTGTAAGGATGGAGAATGGAAATGGAGGACACGTTGCCTAATGGTAATGGTCATGCTAATGGCCACGTGGAGGCCCTTAGGCCTATTTACTATCGAACCTTTGGTGGAGAAACTCGTGTGCGTTACTCGCCTTCTGCTAAGTTTTCTCGATGTCCCTGTAGGGTGACGTACGCATATCCTAATGACCTAGTACTGTCCCTTGACGACGAGCGTCGTCAGTTGGTGAATACCAACAGAGCTTTACTTCAGGAGGTTGAGGAGTTGAGCCTTATGGTGAAACGCTCAGGGTGATCGGATTTCAGAGTTAAAGGGGACTGTAGTGGACGAGATGGCTAGAACTGAAACCGCTTGTGATGAGGTTCGGCAGGGTTAGAGCTCGTTTGACTAGGATAGGTAAGGAGGTCCGAGATCGGGATTCTGGAATCTTGGCAGACGCTACTATGTTGATTGATGAGGTCATGGAGATAGTTCAGAATCCGGTTCAGGAGGGCATTGAGGAGGCCGCTGAGGAGGAGATTCCGCCTAATAGTCCTGCTGGAGAATTAGACTTAGCATGATAGATCTTTTTACTTGTATAGTTAAAATTAGTTGGGGTGGTGCTAGATCTGAGACCATTGTATTTTGACTGAGGCCGCTCGTGATGAGATTCGGAGGGTTAGAGCTCGTTTGACTAAGGATAGGTAAGGAGGTCCGAGATCGAGATTCTGGGATCTTGGCAGAACGCTACTATGTTGATTGATGAGGTCATGGAGATGGTTCAGAATCCGGTTCAGGAGGGCATTGAGGAGGACGCCTGAGGAGGAGATTTCCGCCCGATAGTCCTGTTGAGAATTAGACTTAGCATGATAGATCTTTGACTTGTATAGTTAAAATTAGTTGGGGTGGTGCTAGATCTGACACCATTGTATTTTGCATGATTGTGTGGTCTACTTTTGAAGCACTTGAACTTATTTTTGACGTGCATAGACTGATTGCACTTTTATGGCACATGTATGCCATATTTTTGTAAATGCCCCATGACTTGCTGATCTTGTATGGATCTTTAATTGTTAATATATGCTAATTATGCGTTATTTCAAATATTTTTTCGCATTGGCTTGTATTTTAAGTATTTTCTCACATAATTAATTCTATTCTTGCACTAGGCATAACTAGAATTATGGACGGACGAAAGAGTGGTCGAGGTCGTGGGCGAGAGACTAGGCAAACCCAACCTCAAGGGTATGATCGGGGATCGGCAACTAGGTCGACCCAAGGACAAGGACATGTAGAGGGTGACCAGGTGGCTATTGCCTCAACCGCATGACAGATATTTTAGAGTGATTAGCAGAGCGAGAAGGTCAAGGACTTAATAACCAACCTGGAGTTCAGGATAGAAAGGATGATAGGGCTTTAGAGTGGTTTTTGAAATTTGCTCCGTCTAAATTCATTGGGGACCTGACCCTCGAGTTAGGGGAAAATTGGTTAGAAAGAATGACCAACATTTTCGCCGCCCTAGACTATACAGAAGAGAGGCGAGTGAGCTTTGCTGCCTTTCAATTTGAGGGTGTCGCACGTGCTTGGTGGGACTTGATAAGGGGAAAGTGGGAAAGAGCGCAGACCTCTTGGATCTGAGAAAACTTTACCCGAGAATTTAATGAGAAATTCCTCCCGCCCTTGATTCAAGAGAAAAGGGAGGACGAATTCATAAAATTGAGGTAAGGAACTTCTAGTGTGGCCGAATATGAAGGAAAATTTACTAAATTTTCTAAGTACGCTCCAGAATTGGTGACTAATGAACGGAAAAGGATAAGGTGCTTTGTACAAGGATTTAATGTGGAGATTCAAGAGGGGTTAGCAGCAGCCCAAATCTCTACGTTCACTGAAATCTTAGAAAAAGCGCAGAGAGTCGAAAGTGCAAGATTGCAGGTTAGAGAATTTCATACCAAGAAAAGGGGCAATCCTAATAATCCTACTGGACAGGCAGATAAGGGTGCCCCACCTTTTAAAAAGGAGAAAGGAACGGGAAGAGTAGAGACAACCAATACACCAAAAGGGATTCAATCAAGAGGAGACCACAATGGACGAGGTCAATCAAGAGGAACACCTCCAAGTGATCAAGTTGTGGTTCTTCAAGTTGTTTGTGGTTATTGTGGCAAGCTCAACCATACGGAGAACGATTGTTGGAGGAAACAAGGGAAGTGCTTGTATTGTGGTAGTACCGAGCACCAGATATCGAAATGCCCAACCGTACCAAAAGAAGGAGGTAGTACTCAAAGGCCTGAAAAGTCAGCCTCTAAGCAGTCTAGTGCTGGAGGAAGTCGATTTAAAGCACCGATTAGAGTTTATGCATTAGACTATCAGCAGGTTTCCCATTCCACTAAGGTCATGGGAGGTATGATTCTTGTTTTTCATTACTTAGCTAAGGTTCTAAGTGACCCTTATACGACACACTCTTTTTCGAACCCTAGATTTATGAGTGAGGTACATGTGAGACCGATTCAGTTACCTTATGATTTGGAAGTTAAAACGCCTATTGGGGGAAATCAAACATTAGTTGCTAATTGGGTATATAAAAATTATGAGTTATGGGTTGGAGAGTGTAAGTTATTGATTGATCTGATAAGCCTAATTATTAAGGGGTATGATATTATCTTAGGTGTGAATTTCGAGGACGAAATTCTTTTAAGGAGGGAAGGATGTGAGGACCCAAAAATTTTCTTATTTTTATCTTATTTTACTGACTTATTTAAATATTTATTCACTCGTTTTCTCTGAATAATTTATTTCAGCCATTTTACATCCATTTACATGGAACAATGCCTTACTTATATTTTTAAAACGTCCCGTTAGCAAATTTAATTTTTTCGGAGGCTCGTTTAGCGAGTACACGTTTTTTGAGATAATATTCGATTCAAGAATGTAATAATCTTGGAGAATTAAGAATGATCAATAGTAGACTAAGAAAAGTTAATTGAGGGATTAGAAGTGAGTGAGTTCAAATTTTCGCTTTATCGCGCACGGAATCGGAAGTTCGCGTACTTCGCGTCAAACGGTTAAATGGAGATATAAGAAATTTATGCTAGACTACTAAGGTGAATAATTATAGTGTTAAAGGAGTTACATTTGAGGATTAGTGCATAGGTGAAACAAACCCGAGAGAAAACGACGATACGAAACTCGCGCGCCGCACTATTCCTAGTTGACTTTTGAACACCTTTTAGCCACAAATCCCTTAAGCTTCCAAGGTAAGATTCACACAACAAACCTCTCTTTTCTCTCTCATCTTGGCCAGCCAAAAACAGCAAGGGAAGAAGGAAGAAAGCTCACCAATTTTCACTCAAATTCTTCCTACCATTTCACCTCAAATTTTGCATACAACTCATATATCACTTGGAGAGCAATTCTAGCTTGGTGAAAGGCTTCATCTTGCGGTTTTCTTGGAGCTTTTGTGGTGATAAATTTCTGGTTTTTCAAAGAGTTCAAGAGGTATCCATTATCTCCTCTAATCTTTCCATTTTCCTTCAAAGTCGGAGGCTTTAATTGCAAGGGTTTGCAACCCAAAGCTTGATCTAGGTAGAGGACTTGAGGAAGTTTAATTTCTTGTTTTAAATGTTAGGTTAGCGGTCTTATAGTGACCTCTAGGTAGCGGGCTTGAGGTGTAATTGCTTGAATATGATTGTTATGTGTGTAGATGAAAAGATTATGGTGAGAAATGAAGGAAAGGCCAAAGGAAAATTGCGCATGGATGCTGGCCGAATCTGTCCTGTTCTTGCCTTGCCTATATTTCGAATTTTTGATGTTCAAATGACTGTGAAAATGATGTATATATGTTATATATGGTGTGTAGAAAATTTCTACCAAAAATCATTTGAATTGGTTGAACAAAACTTGAAATTTCGAAAATTGAAGAAACCTGGAAAACGTGTTCAAGCAGTCTGAATAGTACCACTTTGATCGAACATAACTCTTTGTAAAAAGGTCAAAATTGAGTTCCATTTATAGAATTTGAAACTAGACATTTTGTAGCTTTCCAACGGTATAAAATTCACTTTCTAGTTCGAAATGAGTGAGCCATAGTGATTCGGCAAAGTTGCTGTCCTGTTCTGATGGTCTATCCGAGAGAAAGGTAGAAGCTGCATTTTGTGGCTCTATTTTCTCTCACTTATGAACTGATTTTGAAAAACCATTTGTTCTGATGCAATGTAGCCTTATGATTCTAGTTTCCAACGCCATCAACCATTCTCAATTCCATGTTGTATTGAGTGAAATATGGTTCAATTTCCAAACTGCGGCAAAGCTGGAAAACCCTTCCTTTTGCTGGTAAACTGGTTTAGTTGTTTGTAAAAATGTTTTATTTTGAAATTTTGATGTCAACCAACTATCAATTGCTTATGAAATGTTTCTTGGACCTTAGTTTCACAAATGAACCAAAATGGGACTGATTTCATGGTGCAAAGTGTTTGAAAAGGAAAAGAAAGCAAGAAGACAGTTTTGCTTTGGGAATTTCTTGAACTTTGGTAGTTTTGTTAACTACCTTCCCGTATGAGTTTTTATATGAAATTTGATAGAGGAGTATTCCTCCTATGGAAGTTGAATTGTACCAAATTTGGTGTTATTATAAGACTATTTTGATACCCCAAATGATGTCCCAAAGTTTACTTTCAAATCTGGAAAATTCTTGATTTGTGTTCAAATTCCAGCCGACTTTAGACTAATATATATCAATGCTCAAAACTCCGAATTTAGTTCTGTTTGTTGTGTTTGAAACCTTGTTTGGAATTCATATTGTGTTACAAATTTCAAAGGCTAGTTCACTTTCTGTGAATTTTTCCGAATTTTCAAAGTTTGCCAAAAAACATGACTGAAACTGTCTTGTATGCTCAGATCAGCCACTTTGAGCTGAAAATTGAATGTCTTCCGTTTAGAATCTTGGAAAAATACCTTCTAGGAACTTTTAGTACTTTGGATCTAGTTTCCAACGGTATAAAGTTTTCCATTTTTGGACCTACTGAGTGCAAGATCTGAATTTTCTAAGTTGACGCACAAAGCTGAAATTTGCCGATTTCTTAGAAAATGAAATTTTGGGAACTTGACTTCTTATCTTGATATTGATATAGCGTTTTTGAACCCGATTTCATGGAGGATATGAGTTTCTTTAGTAACTTTAAAATCCTCACTTTTGAATCTTGACTTTCGATAAAATGAAACTCTTAATAAAGACATTGACTTGAATTTTGAAGCAAGTGTGTGTTCTTCTTTGTTTGATAAGGAATTTGTGAATGTGTAGAGTGATTGTTGGTCGTTTTTCTTCAGGCGATCAAGAAGGTCTCGAAGAGAATCCCGAAACGGATCGTTAAAGACTTTCTCACTCACTTTTGTTTTGACTTGGTGAGTGTCAAGTGCATGTTATGTGGTTAAGTATGTGAATTGTTTTGCATCAATTATGTGAATTTGGAATTTTTGAGTCGAGTGTGTACTTTATCGTACTCATTTTCTTTCAAATGAAAATTATATTCGAATTTGGCTATGTGCATTATACTTGAAACCGTCGATTGGAGCATTGTCTTATCGACTCATATTCGTATGGTTATGATTCGTATTCGTGATTCGTATTTGTGATTCGTATTTGGAATCGTCGAATGGAGCGCTGCTCATCGACTTATATTCGTATTCGTATTCGGGGGACGCCCAAAACTCATAAGCTAACCTTGCGACTCGAGTCGGCATGGGTTTGGTCGGAAAGTTTGGTGAACCATGAGATATTCGTAAAGCTTGATCTATTTGAGAGATCTCGTTTGGCATACTCGAGTAGTATCGCCTTTTAAATGATGAGCGGCCCCGGAACAGGGGGTGTAACGGTGAACGGGATTCGTGAAGTAAAGCGGTGTTCTACGGACTAAAAATACCTACTCGGATGACGGAGTGTCATCACGCCGAGGTATATGATCGATACTCGGCAAAGCAAGTGGAACCTAACTCTTGAGAGCTCCCGTATCCTTATCAAGTGTGTTCTGTGTTATTTTGTGAATTACTTGAATATTATAGCTTTATTTGTCATATTTGTTTATTGCTACTTGAATTACGTGCTTGCATGATTTTCTTGACCTCACTGAGCGTTAACTCATCCCATTAGCTTTGTTTTCCTTAACAGGGGTTGAAATGGAAGGAATTGCGGAAAACCCGACTTGATGGTCTTTTGATTAGGGTTTTGAATGTATTGGACTAGATATCTTTTGAAAGTTGTATATTTTGGGAAAGTTGGTGTATTTGACTAATTGTGACGTAAGATTGAATACTTATGTATGAAAGCGACTCCTTTTCAGTTCGACTTTTATTATTGGTTATTTAATTTTAAGTTTGAACTAGAATTGTATTGAGTCCTGGCGAGAGTTGGGTAGGCGTTCCGCGGATACCCTTGGGTTCGCCCTTGGGAGAAGTGGGGGACGTCACACCCCGGACCACCAATTCCTGTAAGGAAAATAAACTAAACGGTTGAGCTAAAACTCAGTGAGGTTTTCCGAGCAAGTAATAGTTAATAAACACTTGAAACAGTATAATTAAGCAAATAGTGCACATTTCACTGTACAATCACTTTCAAAGAATACAAACTCCTCCTGAGAGTCATTTCAATGTTGTTGAACATTCACTTCAGTGTCACGAACACTCATTTCAATGTCATTGCACGCTCTGCCAAATCACCCCTTATATCCTCCAAAAACAATAAACAATCCCCTACAATCAGTAATCAGTTCAATAATCCACCGACTTCTAGGTAATACTCGAGTATACTGAAACATTTACCCAAAACTTCCGTTCTATCCGACCAAACCCTTTACTGGCCCAAATAGCCCGTTGAATAGAGGGTTTTGGGCCCAGTTCAGCCAATGCGGCTTACATTCATGCACATATATAATATCATTTGTTCAATTATCGACCTTCTAGCTCAACTAAGTTGAGTACGGTAAAGTACACCCCCGACTTAGAAGGCGAGGGACAATTGATTTACACATCACAAGGATTCACTAGCAATATCCATAGTACATACATTTATCACATAATTTCATTTAAGAACATAAACAATTAAGCACATAGTTCGGCAACACTCACCAAATATTCAAATAACTACTCTCGGGCTTCGGGGTGGTTTCCTGGTTCACAGCTATTTCCTGAAGCAAATTAATAATTCAAAGTAAATACATAATTTGTAGATGTTCACTTATTGTTCTTACCTTATCATTTGAACTTAAAATCGAGTTTGACTTTAAAATACAAAATACAAAATATATCATATTCAATATTCATTTACCATTTTATTTGAAACTTAATGACTTTATCGTTTTAATCAAGAAATATACATATTTTCCATGTTAATAATTTATAAATATTTATTTTAGGATTAAATCATTTTTCACTCAAGATTCTAAGATTAAGGGTTAGGAGTATTCCTTTGATTCCCTTTTAATTAGTTAGATTTTAGGTTATTTGGAAATTAAATTTTATTCCACTACACCCCCTCAAATTTTATAGTCTTTAAAATATTCATGAAGACAAGTTTAAGTGATTAGAAGGTAATTTATGTATATAATTATCATGAGTTTTCCTCTCAATTGCCTTAGTTTAACTCTACTCGTAGAACTAGATATAGTCATTAAATCTCAGGGCAACCGTAACTATCATTTATATAAGCTTACAAAGTTGGAAATTAGAAGAATTGCTGCTCAAAATATGGTTTCCTCAAGGCCAGCATCAAAGCAAGTTACATTCGGGAAACAAGAGAAAAGCAACGAGAAAGACAGCTTTGCCATCCTCTGATGTTTTGATCACAACTGAAGCTACACTCATCGGATTGAGGCAAATTTTATAGAGTTTCGAAACTAAGACCTAGACCAACATTTCCTATGAATACATCGACATCTAGTTCTCGCATTTTCAAGGCCAAAAAGGGACGGTCAGAAGCACATTCTGCTTCATTCTCTCGAACAGCAACCACAAAAATTCCAGTAACGTTACTTCAAGCTTTAAGCAAAAACTCTATTCTTTCACTTGCTTAAAGCTCTAAATACTTAAGGTACATTCAGTCCAGCATAAACCAAAGCAATTAGCATCTAGTTTCAACAAATTATTCAACCCAAAAGCCACACACAACATCTGACATCAGCTAAGGCATTGGAAAACTAAAGCTTCCAGCAGTGTAGCAGTTTAATATGCAACATTTTTACCATAACTCCTTCAGTTTTAACTCCAGCTCATCATGCCAAATACAAGTATTTAACTACAGAGTAACTTTAGATATCAGATGTGAAAGTTTACAGAGTGGAGTTTGAAGGAAAAACTGATCAAAGGTTTCACTCTCTCTCTCTCGGCCTTGATAGAAAGCTTCGGACAGCAATCAACCTTTTAGCAAGAAATTCCTCCATTAACTACTTCATTTCATACCCAAATCTAACATGCATGCCAAAACTAAAATATTATGCAATGAACAAAGCCTCAACGTAGGAGTTTAGAACCAAAATATATAAAGAAACCTGGACATTCTATCTTTCCTCCTTCGGCCAGCTTAGTAGAAACTTCCAACTATTTCCTTCAACCAAACTTAGTTCTTCTTAGCTACAATCCCAACATGCAACCTTAATATTCAAGTGTACTGAATAACTAAGAGGTTATTACAGAAAAGCTTCTTTATTTATGGGCTGCAATTCAACAACAATTCTTGGTTCCTACCATTTCTGTCCAATTCCCATTTTTTTCTCCTTTATCAGATTTC
Source organism: Coffea humblotiana (assembly GCA_023065735.1). Taxonomy (NCBI): domain Eukaryota; kingdom Viridiplantae; phylum Streptophyta; class Magnoliopsida; order Gentianales; family Rubiaceae; genus Coffea; species Coffea humblotiana. The sequence goes on along the minus strand of CM041213.1, from coordinate 21,209,905 downwards.
TCCTTGGTTAAAACTCATTGTGCCTTGCTAAAACTAACATGCAGCTTGTACATATACTCATTTGTGCCATATAAGCAAAAGGTTATGGTAGATTCTTACCTCTTTTCCCTTAAAAATCGATAATGCAGACTGCTCTATCCCTCTCTGTCTCGGCTCCTTCAATTCTTGCACCAGCTCTACCCTTTTCCCTCACTGATGCAGTTGATACGTGAAGTGCAGATTGGTTCCTCCTTTTATCACTCACTTAGCTCTCAGTTTAGGATGATGAAAGGATGAAGAATGGTGAAGCTAACTGTCGGCTCTCATTTTCTTCTCTCGGTGGTCTGTCACAGCTTTCTCACTCGATGGATGACACTTCCAAAGCCTCTCACTCGGTTACTTCTATAATCTGATACTAGCTGGTCGCATGGTAGTTTAGCTAGGATGAAAGGTGAGTTAGGTCATTTAGTTGTAGTTTAATTGCTCTCCAAGGCCTGGAATTTTTATGATCTCATGCATGAACCCCTAACTTTTGTTATATAATATTTTTTACAACCACTCCAAAGTATTGATAAATTCTTGATATTATTTTTTTTGTAAATTTAAATTTAGACATTAAATTGACCAATTATTACTTCTAATAGCAAAATAAAAATAATACGTACAAAGCATACTTGAAATTTTTTTCAGGTTCTCACATTACCTATGGCTACAAGAACATAATTTGGCAATGTTCAGAATTACTTCTTAGTTAAAATTGTGTAGAGAGAATTTTACTCATGAGACATATTGAAAATGATATTCTCCACAATTTATTCCTCGAATATACTCCTATAGTAGCAATATCTAGAGCAAAAAATTTAAGAAGTATTCTGTACTTATTCCATGTTAGTTCTAATCTATTCCTAGAAGTGAATGCGACTAAAAGTTCAACTTACTAGCTGTGCTTGCAACCATGACTATAGTTTTGATAAATATGTATTTTACCATGGCAAGAGCAAAACTTTTCACTTGAAGTCGGATAATAATGATAAGGACAAGAAAATAAGGATACTGAACACAAATGTCCTGAAGTACATTTTATCAATCAAAATTATAATAGCATGACATGACCAATTTCTTTAAACACCCTGAAGCTACATGATAATCGATTTGATTTATTATAGCAATTAATTTTTCTTCCTAAAGGAGAAATGAATTTTTCTTCCTGAAGAAGAATGCCAAACATTTGGGATTAAAGGATTATGGTGATGATATTTGTCCCGTAAGAATTATGGTGACAATGATATGTGTGTCATTGATAAGTGCTACTATGTACACTATATTCCTATTTGGAAATAAGAGAGACTAACACAATCATTGATAGTGCTAAATTGATTGAAAACTTCAAAAGAACCCATACCATATTTCTCCTTGTAGCAGAAAAGATTGTCATAAATAGAGCACTACCCTCTCTTAACTTTTGAAAAATTTATTGAATTTATGGATATCAAATTAAGGCACTAAATAAGACAATCATAAATATCATGTTTAGAGATCCAGTGAGATAAAAAACGATTATATTACAATAACAATTTGAGAGAGAAATGATTAGTGATGTAGTTATCTTCATTCTCATTTGATTCAAATCATCATCCACAGTAAACTAGAAGTTTACTAATTCCAATTGATTTATGATTTGACAAAAGTAAGAATTTATATGATTTTAAGATCGACAAATATTTATACATACCCCTTTTATGTTATATATGACTCCAATTGAAATTTAAAAATCTATGTCGGTTATGAATCATCCTTTACAATTAAACATCGTAAAATATCGATGGGTGATCTATTTATGGTTTCCAACGTTAGGGGGAGAAAAAGATCAACCAAAAGGAAATCATTTGAAAAATATGATTGGATTTCCTCAATCCTCAAAAGTCAAAATAATATGAACTAGAAGTTCAAAAGATTATTCTTTTTTTTAAAGGATATCACTTATCAAGAGTTGATAAGATAAAACAATTATCAAGAGTTGATTTTTTTTTCAACATATGAAAGCACAAAGATTGAGGCTAAAAAGTCTTTACAAGATTCACTACTCCTAAACGCTATAGAACTCCCTTTTTCTCTCAAGAAATCCGTGAGTAAGGAAAGTGAGCCCTATCTAGGTTAACTATCCCCTTGACAGGGGAAGGTAGGTCGAAAGAGTGATAGTGGGAAGAGGTCTGGTTGGTACTTGCAAGTCGTGCGAGCGCATCCGCCGCTGCATTGACTTGTCGAAACCCATGACGAAAGTGAAATTGTCCCTCCCTGGCAAAAGACCAGATCTGGCAAACAATATTATCAATGCGCCACGGGCATTTAGCTTTCGCCTGAACCACATCAAATAGCACTTTGGAATCCATTTCTATCAAGACCTGGGAAGCACCATACGCTTGGCAGGTAAGAAGCCCTTCTAACAGAGCCCGTGCCTCTGCTTCTAAGCTTGTGCAAAGCCCAAAGAAAGTTGAAAAGGCAGTTAGCACATGTCCTGAATGATCTCGGAGTATACCTCCCCCGCCGGCGTGTCCAGGGTTACCCAGTGAGGACCCGTCCACGTTAAGCTTCGTCAGTGGGTAAGGAGGCGCTTGCCAAAGAAAGGTTCGAGCTGAGCGGGGTCTTTGGGATGAGGAAGGGGATGAAACCCGTGGAAAGGAGGTCAGCATCAAAGTTCTTGCTTGGCGGAGGCCAAGCACACAAGATCGCTTGCACATTCGCTATGATGAGCTGAATGGAGTTGAGAGGCCGAGGTGACTACGCCATCAAAGAAGTGGCGGTTCCTTGCCCTCCAGATCTCCCAGCAAACAATGGTAGGCAGAATCTGCAAGAGACAGCCTCTTGTGGATGTTGCTATGGAGTGAGACCATAGGCCTTGCAGCCGAACTAGAATGTTAGCATTTCTAGAGCTCGGAATGTCTAAGATCCGCTCAAAGAAGGACCAGAGTTCCTCAGCGATGAGAGATGATGAGAATAAGTGATCCAGTGTCTTGAAGTTGGTGCAGAAGGGGCATTTCGAAGGCATATTGAAGCCCAAGCTTTGGAGGATGTCAGGCAGCGGAATAGCATTGTTCAAGAGCCGCCACATGAATATTGAAATGTGCAAAGGGATACGCAGGTTCCAAATGTAGTGCCGTGATACCATTAGCGATCTCCTGCGTCGGACAAAGTCGTAGGTAGATGAAGGGAAAAGCGACGGAAGTAACAAGAGACCATACGAGCTCGTCCTTCAGGTTTGAGTACAATGAGAGTTGCCTTATTTTAGCTTGCTGGGCAGGGGGCCCAACGTGGCCCAAAGTGCCAGCCCCTATTATTGAAAAAGTTAGAGATGCAAAGCCCGAGGGGCAGGGTAGGGACAGACGGCAAGGATGTCGACAAAAGGCCATTGCCGAGCCAATTTTCGAACCAAAAGGATAATGACCCATCTCGAACCAGCATGTGGGAGTTACCTTCTACAACATCGGCGTGCTTTGGAGCATTCTTCGCCAGGTCCGTGAGTCCACAGGCCGCAAATACTGTGATGGAGGCGTGGTCAAACCTGCTTGACATACATGGAAGCCAAAATTCTAACCAGAGGGTTACACAGGACCAAATTTCCACCAACGCTTGCATCTGAGGCGACGCATACGTCTTCAAGCCGTCGTAGCCCAAGGCTGCTTTCCTCCACTGGGTAACACAATTTATCCCATGAAAGCCAATGCCTTCTCTGGGTTCCACCCGAGCAGGCCCAGAAAAAAGCGAGCATCAACTTTTCTAGCGTTGTTAGGATCGACTTCGGAGGGTCCAGGACCGCCATGGTATGTATTGGTATTACGGATAGAACGTGCTTAATAAGTACAAGACGCCCTCGCCGTTAAGAGCTTGCTCTGCCATCCAGTGAGGCACTGGGAAACCTTTGCTACAATAGGCTGGAAATAGATCCCCTTGGGTCGGCCTTTGAATAGCTTGCAACCCCAAGTAGTCTATTGGAAGACGTCTCCTACTCATGACCAGTAAAGAAGTAATATACCTAACCCGACCTCGAGGACTTTCTTCGAGAGGACAAGAAGCTCTTCGTCAGACTAATTTTTTGGCCCGAGCCCTTCTCGTAAAGCTGTAGAAAGTCTATCAGCCCCCTGACCGACTTCTTGTCTGCCCTGGTGAATATCATGATATCATCCGCGAAACTTAAGTGAGAGACCTGCAAGCATCCTCGGGGCAACCCGTAGCTAGCCAACCAAGCCAGTGGCTATTAGGTGATTAAAGGCCTTTGCTGAGGGCCTCCGAAGCTAAGATGAGCAAAAAGGGAGAGAGCGGGTCCCCCCTGTTTGAGCCCCTAGAGGCCTGGAAAAACCCACACGGTTTCCTCATTGATTAGCAGTGAGAACCAGCTAGCTGCTAAATTTTGCATGATAAGAGCAGTAAAGTGGAAATGAAATCCGAGCTTTGTCATCACCTGAGCCAAGAAGGACCAGGAGACCCTGTCAAAAGCCTTAATTGTTTTATTTGCAGAAAATTACAAATCAATTGTCAGATATATTTACTAACTCGAAAAGAGTTATTAAGTCAAATATTCTTGCAAAAAATACTCTAGTTAACATGGATGTCCCTGGAGGACGTGTACAAGTGCTACAAATGATTTTAAGGCCGGCCTACCTAAATGAGGTATAAATTGATTTCAAATATCTCTGAAGATTAATAAATGTCGTAACAAAATTCAAACCTCTTGAAAAAGTCGCTCTTGAAGAGCCAACTCCTAAAGAGAATGAAATTATTAAAAATTTAATAAAATTTTGTCACCACAAGAAAAAATTGGAATGAAAGAGAAATAATTGCTGGTAGTATTTTTTTCATATAATGTTAGCATTTGATATTAATGATAGAAGACGAGAATCATGAAGCCTAGATCATTTGATGAATGTCAGCAAAGAAATGATTGGTCAAAATGGAAAGATGCGATCCAATCTGAAATGGATTTACTAGATAAAAGAAAAATTTTAGACTTGCAGTCCAAACACATGAAGGTGTAAAGCCAGTGGGATATAAACGAATATCTATGAGGAAAGAAATGAGAAAATGAAATTATGAGATATAAAGCAAGATTTGTAATTCAAGGATTTTCACAAATACCTGATTTGATTATGATGAAGCATACACATTTAGACATCTTATGAGTTTAACAATGCATGAAAAACTTGATATGTGTCTAATGGACGTCATTACTGCTTATTTATATGAAAATCTTAAAAATGATATTTATATGAGAATTCCCAAAGGATTCAACATGCCTGAATTATGTAAATCAAATTCTAAAAATATTTATTCTATTAAATTATAAAGATCTTTGTATAGGTTCAAACAATTTGGATGTATGTGGCATAATCGCCTCAATGAATATTTAATTAAAAAGGTTATAACCAATGACCCAGTAATGTTCATGTGTTTTTATCAAGAAAAATGGATCAAATTTTGTGATAATTGTTGTATATGTTGATGACCTTAATCTGATTGGCACTCCTAAAAAGACCCAAAATGTTGTGGAATATTTAAAGAAAGAATTTGTGATCAAAGATTTTGGAAAGACAAAATTCTACTTTGGTTTACAAATTGAGAATTTGGAAGGTGAAATTTTTGTCCACTAAACTGCTTATATCCAGAAGGTTTTAAAGCGGTTTTATATGGATAAGGCACATACATTAAGTACCCTAATAGTCGTTAGATTACTAGATCCTAATAAGGATCCTTTTAGACCGCAAGAGGAGGATGACGAGATTCTTGGTTCTGAAGTACCATATCTCAGTGTAATTGGTGCACTAATATATCTTTTCTAATTATACAAAACAGATATATCATTTGCCATGAATCTAATAGATGACATTGGAATGGTGAAATTGATGTACAAAAGATTCAATCTAGCAGATATATTTACCTAGACCATTGATGACTGCAATGTTTGAAAAATTGGTGAAGCATATTGGAATACGATAGTTAAAAGATCTATAATAATGTTTGAATCAAGGGAAAAAATTGAAATACAAGAATAGTGTACTCTTTTCCCTTCACTAGGAAATTTTTCTAGTAAGGTTTTAATGAGACATATTTTTTATATAATAGACATTCAAGGGGGAGTATTATGAAATAATTGAATATTGTGGATTTCTATCACATTTATCTCATTCCCTATATGGTTGACAAATCTTTCACGCTCTTCAAGGAGATAAAGCTATCACCATTTCTGAGGTGATAAGATGATACGACTTTTAATAAAGCTATTATAAATCTCGATAAACCTGACACGACTGTCGATAAAGCTATCACAACTTACAAGGTAATAAGCCCGTCACGACTTACGAGAAGATCGTATCACCTTCTTGAAGAAGCTAACTACTGTACTTTTCCCCTATAAATAGGAGTTAACCCCCCTCTTGCATCAGTGATAGATTAGTGGTAGAAAACTGAGATTCCATTTAAGTGAATGAAAGAATAGTTATTTTCTTACTTTTCTCTTCTCCTGAACTCTTTAATTTTCATGTTTTCTTAGTATAATACTTACCACATAAATAACTCAAACCCTATATCACATTAGCATTAGTTTTACAATAGGAACAATGTCCCTCAAAGCAATCAAGAAGACGTTCTGCTAGCATCTACACTTAGATCGAGATATGTTACGACATTTGAAAGAGAGACAAGGCTCCACTAATTTAAAAAGTGGCCCATTAGATACTGATATGGAAAGAATTCTATTTATGATTAATTAGAACGTGTGATTAATAAATCATCTGTATAATGTAATTGAAGGTGATTCTAGACAAAGAAGAACACCATAAGTGATTTTGAGATACGAATAAGTCGATTAGCATTAAGATCTACCATTTAGAAAGTGAAGTTTTACTCAATAAGGATGAAAATATATGGGAAAAAATATTTAGAAAATCAATTAATTGATTTAAATGAAATTAAACTAGAAAGACAAATCTATTTAATTAAACTAGAAAATCAATTATTGAAAAACAGAAGACTATTTTATCAAAGTAAGCTAAGAAGCTAAATTTGTTATTCAATATTGAAAATGTGAATGACAAATCAAACAAGGGTATTTAAGAAATGAGCATGGTAAAAAAGAAAGTGGCTTTACGAGAGATTTTAAAAATCAATTAGACAGATTGATTGAGCCTTAAATTATGACTTCATTTTTGGAAATAAAATATGCCTTGAAATCATTTGGAAAAATGAAATGACGAGTTTATTGCCAAAATAATTCTTCTTCCAAAACATATAACCAATGTAATTTAATTTCAAAATTTATTACCTTTATGATCCTTTTTTTTGCCACATAAGTTGCATATGTGCTGAGATGAAGATAGAGGCACACTCCATTCCTCTTTCCCATCAAATGTACTCCCCAATTCTCTCTCTGAACCTTCCCGCATTTTTTCCTTTCGTTATCTTTTCTTTGTTAAACATGATTTTGAGAATCCAATATTTATATTAACAACATCTAAAACTTCAGTACCATCTTTGACATTGTTTCAATGGATGAAAAATATTCTTCTTGAATAGAAAATCTTAAATTAAACAAGATTATTTTCTTGTAAGGACTAGAAGTGTATTTGAAAATGTTGCAACAGCGAACCTCATAATGGAATAGGGTTTTAAACGTGGAGAGGGTTTAGGTTCGGCTAGGGCTTGGCTCAAGTTAGCGTTTTTAGGGTTCGGCCGGCCATGGCAGCCCTCCGGCCAGCTGCTGGAGGGCATCATCCAATTCATCCAGTTTCCCCTACCTTCCAACTCCTTCTCTGAATTGTTCACGCAGAACTCGTCACAACCTTCTTTATCCATTGCAGCAGAGGCGACTACTCACAAAGGGGAACCAGTGGTTATCTTTATTCAGGAAACAGTGGAAGCTTTGGCTAGTTCGTATCGATTTGCATTAGTTGGTAAATTCTCCAGATGCAGATCGAAGATGGAGGAGGTGCGCAAGTTTTTTCTTGTCATTGGATCTACGAGAGAAACCCAAGGTGGGCCTTTTTGACGTAAGGCACGTTTTGATTCAGCTCCACAACAAGGCGAACTTTCATCGTGTATGGTTCAGGAGGATATGGTATGTATCTGCCGTCCCTATGAGAGTCTTCAAATGGACAACAACTTTCCATGTCGACAGAGAATCATCGGTTGTCCCTCTGTGGTTCCAATTACCTAAACTCCCACTGCAATTTTTCAATAAAGAGGTGTTGTTCCAGATCATGTCCATTGTGGGAATATTGTTGCTGGTTGATGCGGCTACCCTACCTATGTCGCGACCAAGTGTGGCGAGGGTGTGCGTGGAAGTGGATCTATTGAAACCAAGGCCGTCGAGGGTATGGATTGGGAATGGCAACAGCGAGAGTCTCTGGCAGGAACTGGTGGTTGAAAATCCTCCTAAATATTGTTCCCATTGCTTCCCGCCAAGGACATGACGAGGAGACATGCCATGTTTTGAATCCTGAATTGCGGACTTCCACAGGCCAACACGCCAAGATAGAGGACACAACTAGAAAGGGGGAGTTTCGTGTGAAGGAATTGGCTGTAACAGATGCCCATGGCAAGGTGCCAACGGAAATGATTGGGAAGACGTCTACTTTGTGGCTGCAGGTGGCTGCGGCTTGAGCCTCAGATAGGAAAGATACTCACAGACCTTGTTCCAATTAGCACGATGGACACTATAGGGGGCAATCCAACGAAAGTCTTGATAGGGCAGTTAGAGTTGAATAGATGCGACACCACACTATAGCTACGCATCTATTTTTGGCTGTGGGGAAGAGTGTTGCAGCTGGAAGTCAGGCAATGGCCACGCTTGAAGAGACAAGCGAAGGGGAGGAGCCTGCCCTGCCTGGGACTGGTGGGGAGAGCATCAAACCTAGTTGAAAGGGGATGGCAGGGGAGGCTGTTGTGGTGCAAGTAGAAGAGCAGACAGCAAGCGATTTGGCTGACGTAGTGATAGCTAAGGAACTACAGGAGACTTAGTGACGGGTGGGAAACTTATCTCCTAGGGGCAGCTTTGACAGGAACCATGTTCGAGGGGAGGCGTCTCTGCCGGAAACATTGCATATAGATCCGATGGTGATCTCTGGCAACCCTTCGCAGGGGAAAATGGGATTAAAGGAGATCTCCTTTGCAAAATCGCGAGGAATTCGTGCTGGTTTCCCTTCTGATAGAACTCTAGGATCTATGGTTAATGCATCAACAAATTCTTTCTCTGTCTTATTTGATGATTAAGATGTTTTTCTGGAATATAAAGGGAGTGGCTCGAGCTCCTAATTTAAAAGGACTGAAGAAACTTATTAAACTGTGCTCATTACAATTGGTAATATTTGTTGAACCAAAGATGGGGTTGGAGAATATTACTAATATTAGACTAAAGTTGGGGATGGACTGTTGTATAACCAATCAATGGGGTTCTATTTGGGTGTTTTTACTAGTCTTTGTTTAACTGCCACAGTACCGAGGAGTCGCCCCAACATTTAACTATTCATGTACAATCTCACCTATTTCCAGCTTCCATTAGTATGTCATGTATTCATGCTAAGTGCACGGACCATGAGAGGGAGGGTTTATGGAGTGCCTTATTGAGAGATAAACCTACCTCGACTCCTTGGTTTTTTGGTGGGGATTTCAATATGATTACGAATGAGAGGGAAAAAAGGGGGCGGGTTGCCATTCTGACCGATGAAAGGATTGGATTTCTTGAATTTCGTGTCAATAGCGGAAGTGAGTGATACGGGTTACTCGGGATCGAGGTATACCTGGTGTAATAATCGCTCGGACGTAGCTCGGATTTGGAAGCGCCTTGACAGACTACTAATAAGTGGGTTAGCTTTGGAGATGTAGCAACAAGTCACGGTCCAGTATTTGGGGCGTGATCCATCAGATAACTTTCCGTCATTACTCTCAGCGGTTACGAGGTTGGACAATAAACTCAGGCCATTTCGCTTTTTGAATGTTTGGACCACAAATGAGGACTTGTTGGGGGTTGTTAAAGAATGCTGGTCTCAGTTGGTCAGTGGGTCTCCCTGCATATACTGGCAACGAAGATACAGAATGTTAAACAAGTTCTCAAACAATGGTCTAAGAATTCGTTCGGTGATATTTTTGAGGTAGCTCGATGCGCAGAGTGTGAGGTAGTGGATGCCGAGACGAAATACGACCTGAATCCGACGGATCAGCTACACTGTGAGATGCATCATGCCGAACGTGACTGCGGCGCGCGTTGACACTCGAGGAGGGCTTTTGGAGGCAGAAAGCGTGGGTGAAATGGCTTTTAGACGGGGACAAAAATTCCAAGTTCTTTCACTCATTGGTAGCGGAAAGGAGACGTCGGGTGGTGATTCATTGGGTTAGAAAGACGGATGGAGTGTTGATCGAGGAGGAGTCACAAATTTGTGATGCTGTCGTGACCTTCTTCCAAGAGCTTTTCATGGCAGAGGGAGGCTCAACATCCAATGAAATTCTGAATATCATCCCAAAATTAGTCACTGCTTAGGACAATTCGCTATTAACGAAGATTCCTTCTCTTCAAGAAGTCAAGGACACAGTCTTTGCACTGGATGAGGAGAGCGCTGCAGGTCCAAATGGATTTACAGGAAAATTCTTTACCTTCCCATGGGAGGTGGTAGCCACGGATGTGTACAGGGCAGTAGTGAGCTTTTTCTGCGGTGCGGAGCTCCCTACGAGTATCACGGATATCTCAATTGTTCTACTGCCAAAGGTGGAAAACCCCCAAGACTTCACTCAGTATCGGCCCATAAGTCCGTGCAATTTTGCTAACAAAATCATTTCCAAGCTTTTATCGGAGAGATTGGCTAAGCTATTACCCCAGATGATATCTCCACAGCAGAGCGGTTTTGTGAAAGGGAGACAGATTGTGGATAATTTTTTGCTGGCTCAGGAGTTATTAACAGATATCAAGAAGTCCAAATCGGGGAGGTAATGTGAGGACCCGAAAATTCCTTTAGAATTTCCTCCCATTTTTGAAACAATAATTTATATTTCCTACTATATTTCTTTACTTGACTATTTAACTATTTACTAGTCCTAAATTTCATGGTGATTTCATTAGTTGAGTAAAGAGTTTTACTTTTACTTTTAAAGTTAGAGTAAATGAGGGTTTTGATGCATTTTGGTAGTGTGATCGATTGATGAGGTGTGTGTATTAAATTTGGTGGATAAGAGCGGGTATTAAATAAGAGGAAATATGTGGTTAAAAAGTGTTAAGAGTAAGTTAGTGAATTATAAGTTAAAACAAAAGTACAAGAGAGTTAAGAAAGTAGGCTTGAACCGACTCGCGCCATTTGTACCGGTCGAAGACACTATTTGACCAATACTTTCTTATCCTAATATTCTTATTTTTCTTTCATTTATCCTTCCCTAATAATTATCCTAGTGTGGCCGAAATTTTTGACCAAAGAAAAGGGATAGACATTTCTCCTCTTATTGCCAATTGTCAACAAGCCCACAAAGTTTGACTAAGATTTGATCAAAACTAAGCTATCATTCCATCACCATTTTTCCTTCATTTCTTCCTTGTCTTGGCCGAATTTTTGAAGGAGAAAAGGAGAGATATTTTGGTCAATAAATGGACATTATTTCTTGCCTTCACAAGTGTCAATCAACTACCTAACTTTGGACCAAGACTTTGACTAAGATTAGTCTTGTCTTTACTTTGGAGTAAGCTTCCATTTCACCACAAAACTCAAGCTTTCTTTCCATTTGATGGCCGAACTATTGAGAGAGAAAAGGAGAGAAAGAAACTAATTTCTAGCCTTGATTTCTTACTCAATCCATGAGAAATCCAAACACTAACCCTAATCCATACCGATTAATCTTAAGTTAAACTTGGAGGAAAGTTTTTGGTGGAGTTACTTGGGGAAGAAAGCTCTTGAGTTGTTTGTTATCTTGGGGTTTTGAGGTAAAATTTCTAGAAAACATCTCTTTTTACTTGTTTCTTGAGATTTATGCAAGATATGTTATGATTGCAGTTGAAGAAAGCATGTCTATGGTAATTTCATGGTTTTGCTAGGATTTAGTGAAGTTGTTGCTAAGGTTTGGTTAATTCCCAACTTAGATATATGTTGGTTATAGCTAGTTTTATAACTAAAATAAGTACTCTATGTATCATATACCTTGTGAACTTGATTTGGGGTTGTCTTGTGGTGAGAATGAAGCCTTGAAAATGGCTGAAAATTAGGGAAAATAAGGGGAAGTGTTGCTGAAAATTTTTCCGCAGAAGATCTTGAGCTGTCTTGGGAAATCTGTTATATCTTGGAGTAGAAAATTCCAAATTGAGTTCTGTTTATTGCATTTGAAACTAGACTCATAGCTCTTTTAACCGTGAAAATTTTAAAATATTTCTCAATTCTTATGAATATCTGTGATTTTTCAAAGTTGACTGAATTTCCATTCCTGTTCTGTCTTTCACCTGGATAAAGCAGCCGCTTGAGATTGGATTTTGACTGACTTGTGAATAGAATCTTGCAAATGTATTTTTTGAGAAATTTTAACCCTTTGAATTTATTTTCCAACAGGATAAAGTTTATAAATTTTGGATTTAAGAAACTTGAGATATGATTTTTCAAATAGCATCGCGCAAAACTGGAAAAAATTCTATTTTCTTAAAACTGTCCTTACTTTCACTTCCAACTTCAAGTTGGAGTTGTTGAACCAATTTGAGCTTGATTTTTCTTTTGAAATAATGTGACTTGGCATAGTGGATCTCATGACACTTTATAAATGTGATTTTATGATGTGGAGGTGAGGTCGGAAGTGCACATGAGGCGAACACTTGAACTTGTACCGTGTTGAGTGTTCCTTGGATGTGTATGCTTTAAATGACTATGTGAAATGTTGTGAATGTTGCCGGAATGTTAAATGCTTCCCAATGATTGTGTCGCGCCTCATTTTTTTTGAAAAATAAAATTATGGGTTTATAAAAATGAATTTTTGATTAATTTTGAGTGAAAATGAGTTTTTGATTTTTAGAGAATAAAGAAAAATAAAAGGACCTAAAATCGGACTTAAAAGTGCGACGATTTAGGCCCAAAATAATAGTTTCAAAAGGGTTTTAAAAAAATAGGAGTCGTCACTTGGTATTGAGTTAAGGTGTACCAAGTTACCTAAAATGAACTTTAAATAAAAAGTGGAGAAAACCCTTTTAAAATGACTACAAGTCTTCGAAAATCAAGAGAAAAGGGCTTGGGAGTCACGGTTGAAGAAAGGAAAGGCAAGGATAAAATCCAAAACATCCTTTCAACCTAGTCAAGGCTAGTTGTGTGATTTAGTAGAAAAATTTTCTTAGTTTAACCTATAAAACTTATCACATTTGAATGTTACTATATGGATGTAAAACCTAAACCTAGAAGGATATCGGGGGGTCAGAATATCTCTTCAAAATTTAATTGGTACGAATCACATTAATTGTGATGTCCAAAATGATTTTTAGAAGAAGTCACGAATATGCTAAGAGTGAAACTTGAAGAAGAGAAAAAATTATAATATATAAGTATACGTGACCTAAAAAGAAGAATGTAACATAACGGGTACGGAGGACTAAGATTCGTGCCTCAATTTTCTTTTTTATAGAGGAGATACGAGCGTGCTAAGACTAAGAAACCATACTCGTCCATATCCCATTTTTAAAGGGTGATTTCCCTAATTTAATTAAGCAAATGCACTAATCTACTCCTAATTTCCTTAAATGGAATGCAAGTTTAAATGTCATGTTTCACACATAGGGATAAGGGATAAGGGATATATATAGAGGAAATATCATGCAAAAAAATGGTAAACATCTTAAAAAATAGAAAATATGCATGAAATGTAGTGATTTGTCACACAAGCATGATCTAATGCGTGGGCGGTTCCTAAGGGTCTAGCATTGAACTAACCCATATCTATCAATTCTCATTAACATTGGACTAGCGAGAAATCGAGAAAATATACTACAACTAGCGTTGGACTAGTGTGATGACATCATGCATTCATTATAATCAAATAAATCATATAAAACATAATAAAAGCAAGTAAACACATAAATCACATAGAGCACATAGCACATAAGTATGGTATCTAGATGTAAAGACCCTAAGAAAGTGAGTAAACATGTAAACACACAAGCATGCAAGCACACAAAATAAAAGCGAATAGCAACCTAACTATTACATTCGGGGGGCCGTAACTACAATCTAAAGGGGTAAAGAATGAAATGAAATAAAATAATAATCTAACTATTATAATTTGGCATTTAATTGCCTCTCAAATAATCAAAAATTAAATTAAAATAAATATACAAAATTAAAACAAATAAAGTGAATAAATAAATAAATAAATAACATTCAAAAACATGCAATTACATACATAAAATCACGTAGGAGCACATAAGATTTTTAAATAATAAAGAAAATACCTCCCCTTAAAGTAGTAGCTAATTGGATTTGGATTTACCCTATTTAAAGCTCCAAAAATCAACAAAGTAGTCAATGTACCAATTTAATTAACAAATAAAAGCAATAATATGTAAAGAAATGGAAATAATCATGAAATTGTAAATGAAAGTAAACAACCTATATTCAAGAAATTAAGAACAAGCAGGGACCTAATTAAGACATTGAAAAAGTTTTGGGGGTCAAATCAAAGCAAAATAAAAGCTCTAAAAAAAACTAATTAAGCTCTAATTATCTCCTTAAACCAGAAAATGAACTTGTCTAAAGCATGACTAAAATATAAGAAAATGATTGAACTTTCAAAAAGGGTAAAATTAATTATTTTTCCATATTTCTTGGGCCATAGTAGTATTATTTAAAAATCCGGGGGTCAAAACGCAATTTTTGGAAATATTTCATGCAAGCTTCGAAGATACTTTCTTCTTCATCTGCGATTCTGGGTTCTTAAATGCAATCTCTTTTCCATCCAAACACAATTAATGGCTCAACTAACAAAACTTGGACGAAAGTAACAAGATCACCAAGCATTTTTTCCACTTTTTGACATAAAACTTCAATACTTAAACATAAAGATTCAGACGAAAAGAGCATGCAAATCTGGAAAAATTTTCTGTAAATTTCTTTCGGCAATTTTAGAGGTGAAACATCAATTAAAGGAGGTTAGAAATGATTCCTATACCCTGTGTTTCATGAGCTATAACAACACGGGATTTATACTCAAATTACAGACAAAATCTATCCCAACATCATGCCATTAGATCCAACCAGATGAATTGCAAAACCAACAAGCATATCTCAGATAGTAGTTAACCGAATGAAATAACAAGAGAACTGATCAAGAATTTTATTTCTCTCTTTTCTTTTCATCTTTCTCTTAGAAGAGCAATAGCATCTTTTCGATTTCAACGAGACTTTATCATGCTTGTAGTCAGTCATTATCAAGCAAACATAAAAAACTTATGAAACCAGAAGATGGAACCAACAGCCAAGCGATAAGAACTCATATTCCAATGATCTTCAACTATCATAAAACGTTAAACTAACAAGGGAAGGAGTTGTAATCTACCTGAAAATGTTTAGACGGTCGAATGGACGTGAGGTTCTCCCCAGAAAAGCTTGTCGTTTGCTAGAACGAAACCCAGAAATTTTGCTGCAGAAATTTCCAGCAGTGGCGAGCTCGTCACTTTGAGCCACGATTTGAGAGGGTTAGAGACGTTTTTCCCGGATGATTTCTTAACAAGAATTGTTCATGGGTATCCAGAAATAGTGCAGAAAAAGAAATTTCACTTTATGGACCAGAGATTAGGTCGGAATTTGATCGGGAAAGGACCTAGTTGATCAGCCTGGGCGTGGGTTTTTGCAGAAAAATTTTCTGCACTTTTCTATTTTCTCTCTCGTTTTTTCCCTCTCCACAGTCTAGCTCTCTCTTTCTTGCTCTCCCCAAAATCTCTCTTCCTTTCTTTCCCTGCCCAAAGCTCTCTTTTCTTCCTTTTTCTGGTTTCTTTCTGTCCTTCTTACTTTTTTTTCCTCTTGCCCGCTGCCTCTTTCTTTCTTTCTTGCATGTTCCAGATTCCCCTTCCTCCTTTCTTGTTCTTCAGCCTTTCTTTTTCTTTTCTTCTCCTCCCCGTAGCCCTCTCTTGCTCTCAGCTCCAACCCTTTTTTTTCTTTCTTTTCTTGCCTTTCCCTTACTGCCCCGAAGCTTCCTTCCTTCCCTCTTTTTTTGTTTTTCAGATTTTTCTCCATTTTCCACCTGTCTTGCCACCTATCCTTTGAATGTGTTGTGTGCAAAATGCCAAAATCACATGGCTAATGCTCACCTATCCCACTTAACTACTATGCATGCCTTCCACCTATCTTGTTTTTTCCTTTTTTTTTGTGTTTCAAAACAAATTTAGGGTAAACGAAATGTTAATTCCTAATTGAGATTGCCTTACAAAAAATTTCATTTTATTTGGAAGAAATTGAGCTTGAAAAGTTTAAAAATAAATTTTTGTTGAGAATTTTCTTTTTCAGAAATTTAATGCAAAAATGTTTTAAAAAGAAAAATGATGAACCTAATTTACTAAAATAAATAAAAATAAACACTAACTATCATTTTGCAAACTTAGTCAAATAAACTAAAATAAAATACAATACAATAAAAATAAAATTTTGGTGTCTACAGATTGCTAAATGGATTTTTTATGGGCGAGTGTGTACTTTATCGCACTCGACCCAAGCCAAAGTAAATTTTCAATGATTGAATGCTACTTGTGCATGAATGTAAGCCTTTTGGCTGAATTGGATCCTTGCTCTTCGTTGCCAGTCGACTCGAGCCAAAAACGGACTCGGTCGGACGGCTAGTGATCCTGGAATAATGTTTGATATACTCAAATATTTTCACGAAATCTAGTAGAGAACTGGCCAGTGGATTCAATGCAATGATATCAATGAATGAGTGACAAGAACACTGAAGGGATTTTCACTTGCAAACGTTTTCTAATGTTGGAGGGATAAGGAAAATGGTTGGCAAATGAATGAATGGCTCCAAGTGAGCACGTATCCTTCGAATGATTGAATGTTTATTTCTTGAATGACTGGATATTATTGTGCAGTGTTCAAACTGTTAAATGCCATATATTCATGGTTTCTCTACCTAATTTCTTGTTTAGGAACCTCAATGGGTTTTTAGTTCATTCCTTTAGTTTTTGTTTTCTTTATAGGAATGGAGGTCCGAAACAATTAAGTGTGAACTACAGTGTATAACCCTCTTGTACTATTACTTTTGGTTGATAGGATATATTGTGACATTTAATGTTGTATCATAAGTTTACATTTTGGTTGAATTGTAGAACCTAAATGTTATTTTGGAGGCTTGAATAATTAATTTTGAGAGTTGAGTGAGTGAGTAATCCGGGCGAGAGTTGGGCAGGAGGTCCGCCAAACCCTTGGGTACGCCCAAGGGGGAAGGTGGGGTCGTTACAGGTTGTATCAGAGCTACTTCGTGTGGTCTCTGCGCGGGGTGAGTTTGGGCCAAATGGTGTTATGGTCCCGACTACGTGAAAACCGTAAAGGATTAGATGCTCTTCTTGAGAGTAAGTTGTGAATCATGAATTTATAAATATAAACCCTTTTTCTTGATACATGGGGAGGATAGATATGTACGTCAAGTACGAATCTCTAATATGGGTGCTTTACTCTTGGAACCAGCCGGTTCGAGTTGTGAATTATCTTATTTTTGGATTCTTGTACCCGAGTACCGAAGAGGTGATACTTTTAAGGTGGTTACGAATGAAATTGAGGTAAGTGTGGAAAATGCGATTAGGCCATACTTATATGAATTGTTTTTGAATCAAGAGAGTATGTTGTTACCTTGGATTAGCATTACTAATGATGTATTTGAATTTGTACATGCAATTGAAGAGTTTTGTACTTTGCCTAATTTGAGATACTTGTGGATGAGATAGTACAAGTAAACGTAGCCAAGGGAGGTCAAGGGTATGCAAGCCAATTTAATCTTGAATCTAAGGTAGGGCAACCTGCAGCCGAGGGAGAAGTAGAATTAGTTGGTTCGATAATGACCTAGGTTAGAGACTCGAGAATGCAAGACATGGGTGTAGGTAACTGGGATGACAAGTCATTTCTTATTCTACCACTGTATGTATGCTGCTAGTGACGTGTCAATACTAATGTGTATAGTATCTACTTTGTTTTACGTACTTGGTTTTGATCAAGTTGATATGTAAAGTATCTTTACAATCTGATGAATGAACTTAGAATGCTATAAGTGTAGTAAGTGGCATTTGCTTATCTTTGACTGTGTGATTTAAAAATGTCTTTCTTTTGCTGCTATAGTCGATTGATTTTGTCTATGTGCTATATAACCTTTTGAAAAAAAAGAGAGAGAAGGATATGGAGGGTAGACGACGTTAAGGACATGGAACTAGCCGTGGATATGGAGGTAGGCAAGTACAAGAACCAAGAGAAACAAGAGACGTGGCGGTAGAGCAGCAACAAGAACCAAGGGTCGAAGTAGGGGATCAAGTATACAACAAATGGCTAATATCTTAGTGCAATTGGTAGAGCAACAAGGTCGAACTCCAGTGAATCAGCCTAGAAACTGAAAACAGAAAGGACAGGGCTCTAGAGTGTTTTCAAAAGTTTGTTCCTCCTAAATTCCTTGGAGTGCCTGATCCAGAGACGGCTGAGCATTGGTTGGAGGTTATGGTTAATATTTTTACCACCTTGAATTATACGGAGGAAAGACAAGTGGCATTTGCCATCTTCCAATTTGAAGGACCGGCCAGGCCATGGTGGAATGTTATCAGGGCAAAGTGAGAGAGAGAACAGATGGCATGGATTTGGGTAAACTTTATGAGAGAGTTTAATGAGAAATACTTCCCACCTCTAGTCCAAGAGAAGAGGGAGGATGATTTTATTAGGTTATGTCAGGGAACCCTAAACGTGGCCGAATATGAAATCCAATTCACTAAATTGTCCAAATTTGCTCCTGAATTGGTAACTACAGAGCAAAGAAGGGTGAGGCGATTTGTACAAGGGTTATATGTAGAAATTCAGGAGGCTCTAGCAGCGGTTCAAATCAACACATTTACGAAAGCCCTTGAGAAAGCCCAGAGAGTTGAAAATGTGAAGATACAGGTAAAAGTTTTCCAAGCACGAAAAAGGGGGGCGCCCAGTAGTAAGTCTGAAGAAAATAGTGATAACGTATCACCTTCCAAAGTTAAAAGAGTGAACCATTCACCTTACCCATCATGAACACTAGGAGCACTAGAAGAAGGGTCTATAAGAGGAAGTCAAGTGGGAAAGGACAACAAGAGAAAATTCCTCGAGAAGGCCAAAAGGTGGCTTCTCGCTTGGCTTGTGGATACTGTGGAAAGACAAATTATGCTGAGAATGAATGTTGGGAAAAGGGACGAAAGTGTCTGATTTGGAGGAGTACCGATTATCAAATTAACAACTGCCCGAAGAAGCAGCCACGAGGGAATAGTGCTCAACAAGTGGATAGAACCAAACCTAAACAAACTAATGACAGAGGGAACCGACCAAAAGAACCAGCACGGTATATGCCTTAGATAAGCAACAGGTTCCGGAGCCATCTGAGACAATGGAAGGTAAAAATTTTAAGAACGAAATTTTCTTAAGGGAGAGAGAGTGTGAGGACCCGAATATTCCTTTAGAATTTCCTCTCATTTTTGAAACATTAATTTATATTTCCTTCTATATTTCTTTGCTTGACTATTTAACCATTTACTAGGCCTAAATTTCATGGTGATTTCATTAGTTGAGTCAAGATTTTTACTTTTACTTTTAAAGTTAGAGTAAGTGAGGGTTTTGACACATATTGGTAGTGTGATCGATTGGTGAGATGTGTGCATTAAATTTGATGGATAAGAGCGGGTATTAAATAAGAGAAAATATGTGGTTAAAAAGTGTTAAGAGTAAGTTAGTGAATTATAAGTTAAAATAAAAGTACAAGAGAGTTAAGAAAGTAGGTTTGAACCAACTCGCGCCGTTTGTACCGGTCGAAGGTACTATTTAACCAATATTTTCTTACCCTAATTTTCTTATTTTCTTTCATTTATCCTTCTCTAATAATTATCCTAGTGTGGCCGAAATTTTTGACCAAAGAAAAGGGATAGACATTTCTCCTCTTATTGCCAATTGTCAACAAGCCCACAAAATTTGATTAAGATTTGATCAAAACTAAGCTATCATTCCATCACCATTTTTCCTTCATTTCTTCCTTGTCTTGGCCGAATTTTTGAAGGAGAAAAGGAGAAATATTTTGGTCAATAAATAGACATTATTTCTTGCCTTCACAAGTGTCAATCAACTACCTAACTTTGGACCAAGACTTTGACTAAGATTAGTCTTGTTTTTACTTTGGAGTAAATTTCCATTTCACCACAAAACTCAAGCTTTCTTTCCATTTGATGGCCGAACTATTGAGAGATAAAAGGAGAGAAAAGAAACTAATTTCTAGCCTTGATTTCTTACTCAATCCATGAGAAATCCAAACACTAACTCTAATCCATACCGATTAATCTTGAGTTAAGTTTGGAGGGAAGCTTTTGGTGGAGTTACTTGGGGAAGAAAGCTCTTAAATTGCTTGTTATCTTGGGGTTTTGAGGTAAAATTTCTAGAAAATATCCCTTTTTACTTGTTTCTTGAGATTTATGCAAGATATGTTATGATTGAAGTTGAAAGAAGCATATTTATAGTAATTTCATGGTTTTGCTAGGATATAGTGAAGCTGTTGTTAGGGTTTGGTTAGTTTCCAACTTAGATATTGTTGGTTATAACTAGTTTTATAGCTAAAATAAGTACTCTATGTATCCTATACCTTGTGAACTTGATTTGGGGCTGTCTTGTTGTTGACTTTGGTCCCTAACTTTTGATATTTACAAAACAATTGGATGATACTAATATCTCTTCAAGAAATACTTTCAACTATGAAGCAAATCTGATTCAAAGAACAAGAGCATTTGAAAGAGATAAAGGAAGTTGAAAGCTGTCGGACGCTCGCGAAGACAACATCGGACGTCCGATAAACAATGCAGCACTTCGGACGCATGAAGAACTCCATCACCAGACGTCCGAAAAAATTAAGATGATTTCTCAAACTCACTGTCTACTGTCGGACGCAAGCATCAGCTGTACTGGACGTCCGATACTTCCAATCTGTCTGCTGTCGGACGCAACCATCAGTTGTACCGGACGTCCGATACTCCCAACGGCTAGTTGACTCTTCAGCTACCTTCTATCCGTTGGAAGTATTAATGAAACACTTTCTTGGTCTCATATAAATAGAATATGGTTAGAAATTTCAAACAACTTTTGCACACTAAACATACAAAAGATATAGGGTAGTTTTAGTGAGAAAACACTTTCCAAGGAAGATTTGTAGTTTTGGTGGTGTGAAGTTCATTGTAAGCTTTTCATTTGTGAGTGAATACTTCAATAGTGTAGCTCTGTGAAGGTTATCCTAAGGGATAGTAAAACTTCCTAATTTGATCGAGTGGAGTTTGGGGTAAGGAGGAAGTGAGCCTTCCTTTGTACACAGGATTGCTTGTATTTCATCAATTTGAAAAAACTTATTTGAATTGATCTTCAAGTTCAAGAGGAGTTTGGTAGTCAATTGGTTTGCAATTCCCTTCTTCTCATTTACTTATTGTTATGTTGTGATCCTTAAATTGCTTATCTCTTCTACTTCTCTCAAGTGATATTGTTCATTCATTGATTGATTTATTATGTGATCATTTAGAAAAGAGGGTAAATTTCATATTGAGCAAAAAGTGCCCATAACTTGATTAACTTTTTAATAAACCTAATTTACCCCTCTCTTAGGTTGTCTTCGATCCTTACACTTGTGGTGAGAATGAAGCCTTGAAAATGGGTGGAAATTAGGGAAAATAAGGGGAAGCGTTGCTGAAAATTGTTTCGCAGGAGATCTTGAGTAGTCTTGGGAAATCTGTTATATCTTGGTATAGAAAACTTCAAATTGAGTTCTATTTATTGCATTTGAAACTAGATTCATAACTCTTTTAACCGTGAAAATTTTAAATTTTTTCTCAATTCTTATGAATAGTTGTGATTTTCCAAAATTGATTGAATTTTCATTCCTGTTCTGTCTTTCTACTAGATAAAGCAGCCGCTTGAGATTGGATTTTGACTGACTTGTGGACAGAATCTTGCAAAGGTGTTTTCTGAGAAATTGTAACCCTTTGAATCTACTTTCCAACGGTATAAAGTTTATAAATTTTAGATTTAAGAAGATTGAGATATGATTTTTCAAATAGTATCACGCAAAACTGGAAAAAATTCTATTTTCTTAAAACTGTCCTTACTTTCACTTTCAACTTCAAGTTGGAGTTGTTGAACCAATTTGAGTTTGATTTTTCTTTTGGAATAATGTGACTTGGCATAGTGGATCTCATGGCACTTTATAAATGCGATTTTAGGACGTGAAAGTAAGGTTGAAAGTGCACATGAGGTGAACACTTGAACTTGTACCGTGGTGAGTGTTCCCTGTATGTGTATACTTTAAATGATTATGTGAAATGTTGTGAATGTTGCCGGAATGTTAAATGCTTTTCAATGATTGTTAAATGAATTTTCGATGGGCGAGTGTGTACTTTATCATACTCGACCCAAGCCAAAATGAATTTTCAATGATTGAATGCTACTTGTGCATGAATGTAAGTCTTTTGGCTGAATTGGGCCCTTGCCCTTCGTTGCTAGTCGACTCGATCCAGAAGCGAACTCTGTCAGGCAGCTGGTGAGTCTGGGACAATGTTTGGTATACTCGAATATTATCACGAAGTCTGGTGGAGAACTGGCCAGTGGATTCAATGTAATGATATCAATGAATGAATGACAAGAATACTGAAGGGATTTTCACTTGCAAACGTTTTCTAATATTGGAGGGATAAGGAAAATGGTTGGCGAATGAATGAATGAATGGCTCCAAGTGAGCACGTATCCTTCCAATGATTGAATGTTTATTTCTTGAATGACTGGATATTATTGTGCAACGTGTTCAAACTATTAAATGCCATATTTTCATGCTTTCTCTATCTGATTGCTTGTTTAGGAACCTCACTGGATTTTTAGTTCATTCCTTTAGTTTTTATTTTCCTTACAGGAATGGAGGTCCGAAACAATTAAGTGTGAACTTGAGTGTATAACCCTGTTGTACTATTACTTTTGGTTGATAGGATATATTGTGACATTTGATGTTGTATCATACGTTTGGCTTTTAGGTTGTAAATAAGTTTATATTTTGGTTGAATTGTAGAACTTAAATGTTATTTTAGAGGCTTGAATGATTAATTTTGAGAGTTGAGTGAGTGAGTGAGTCCTGACGAGAGTTGGGCAGGCGATCCGCCAAACCCTTGGGTACGCCTTAGGGGGAAGGTGGGGTCGTCACAGGTAACATGGTGATTAAGTTATACATGATGAAAGTGTACGATAGAGTCTCATGGTCCTTTCTTCTACAAATGCTCCGTCACTTCGGGTTCAGTGAGACTTGGATAGACATGATATGGCGCCTAGTCTCTAATGTCTGGTTTCGGTGTTGGTTAATGGCACCCCACAAGGTTTTTTTCAAGTCTTCGTGAGATTTACGACAAGGTGATCCCATATCGCCGGCCTTATTCGTTATTGGAGCAGAAGTGCTGTCTCGAGCTCTAAATGTTTTAGTCACACAGAGGCGATTCACCCCTTTTAAAATACCTCCTCGTTGCCCTGTAGTATTGCACTTGGCGTATGTCGATGATGTGATCATATTTTCCAGTGGTATGAAATCTTCGCTAAAATTGATTAAAGAGGTATTGGAGGAATATAGTGTTGTATCGGGCCAGCAGATCAATCGACAAAAAAGTTGTTTCTTGGCCCATCCGCAGTTTCCGTCACAAAGGACAGCCTTGATTAAACAGGTACTTGGGTTTCAAAAGCGGGCTTTCCCGATACGATACCTAGGATGCCCGTTGTATGTAGGCAAGCGGAAAAAGGTTTACTTTGCAAATATATATAATGCGGTGGTGGCTCGTATCCTTTCATGGAAGAATCAGGTGTTGTCAGTTGGGGGTAAAGTGGTATTGATTAAGAGTGTGTTATCCTCGATGCTGATTCATTTGCTCGCAGCTTCTTCTCCTCCAAAGGCGATATTCATGGCCTTGGAAAAGTTATTCGCAAATTTCTTGTGGGAGTCGTCTGATTTTGTTACTAAATTCCACTGGATGCGGTGAGAGGATTTGTGTCAGTCGCGGGAAGAGGGGGGTATTGGTCTACGAGGTATTAAGGAGGTCTACGACTCATTCTCAATTAAACTCTAGTGAAAATTTAGACAACAGCAGTTGTTATGGGCAGAGTTTATGTCAAGAAAATATTGTGCGGGGTTACATCCTTGTCTAACTGAGGAAAGTCATTTGAGTTCCCATACATGGAGGAGGATGGTTTCGGTGCAGCAAGTAGGGAAGGACGACATTAGCTAGATTGTACAGCAAGGTTCGACGAATTTTTGGCACGACAACTGGATGGAGTCAGGAGTGTTATGAAATAAGGTGGAAATCTTCCATGACCATTTGGTGGCTGATTTTGTCGCTCGGGAGGGTTGGAATGTCATCATGCTTAATCAGTATTTGGATGTGGGTCTGGTCGGGCGTGTTCTGGAGATCGCACCCCTGTCTTTCGGGACAATGATAAAATGGTTTGGACTTTGACAAATTCTGGCACCTTCTCTGTGACAGCCCCACCTTCCCCTAAGGCGAACCAAAGGGTTCGGCGGACCGCCTGCCCAACTCTCGCCAGGACTCGTTCACTCTCTTCAAACAAAATAAGATATAACCTCGAGGATAATCGAAATAACAATTCCCAAACTTGAAACATATACTTACATTCCTTTCAATCTCAACCAGATATACAGTCCCAAATATATCAAAAGCTTTAAATTTTCGATACATCCAAACCCTAACCAAAACACTAGAGCGAGTGCAAAAGCAAAACAATTCAAAAGGACTAAACTATACTATTCTATACAGGTCTCTCGCCCTTGCTCGCAACCTCTGTAAGGAAAACAAATGGCGTGAAATGAGCTAAAAGTCCAGCGAGGTTCCATATACATAACCAAGTAATTAAACAAGGACATTAATAATGTAATAACAAGTAATCCAGAAAACATTTACAATATAAAGTAATGATAACACATTCATTAAAATGATACACGCTCACATGGAGCCATTCGTTCGTTCGTTCGCCGACCATTTCCTTATTCCTTCAATCATTTTTAAAAAATTCATTTATAAGTGAAAACCCCTTCATTGATCTTGCCATTCGTTCGTTCTTGTCATTCTCCCCCTTCTGGCCAACTCATTGGCCAGTCTCCACCAAAGTTCGTGGTCATACTCGAATTTACCAAACGTTCACCAAGGGCCACCAGTCGCCCGACCGAGTCCGCTTCTAGCTCGAGTGGACCGGCAACGAAGGGCAAGGGCCCAATTCAACCAAAAGGCTTACATTCATGCACAAGTAGCATTTAATCATTTAATCGTTGAAAATTTCACGTTCGTTTAGGTCGAGTGCGATAAAGTACACACTCGCCTAGCAAAAATCATTTTTAGCAATCATTGAAAACATTTGACATTTAATCAAACAATCACAACAAGCCACACAGTCAATGGAGTCATAACGTACATCAATCACTTATTAAAGCAACAATCCATATAGTCACAATAATTCACATAGTCATTAGAAACAGAACGTATATAGAACACTCACCTATATAAGCAAAATAACGTCCAAAGTTTCCTTCCGGATAACCCCCTCAATCACCAAGGAACCCTAAGAGTAACCATGAGAAAATATTACGGTTCAACCATCAAAATTTTCGGGTGAATCAAAGAAAATCCGAATAACTACTAGTACAAAAAGATAAAAGGTGGCTTTGGAGTAAAAGGTAACGGTTGGTCCTAAGGACGTGAATGACCCCAAAACCCTTCACTTCTACCAAAAACCATACCTACAATGATTTACTAATTCCAAACTGAAGGTGCAAAATGAAAGTAAGAATAATTCTAGGAAAACAGGATTTTCCAGTTTTGCGCACCACCATTTGAAAAATCATATCTCAAGATTCTTAAGTCCAAAATTGATAAAATTTATACCGTCAGAAAATAGACTCAAAGGGGTACAATTTCTCAGAGACACCTTTATAAAATTCATACCACAAGTCAGTCAAATTAGAGCCTCAAGTCGCTGCTTCATCCAGTCAAAGACAGAACAGGTATATAATTTTAGTCAACTTTGGAAAATCACCATAAATCACACAGACAGAACTAGGGTCTGAAATTTTCACGGTTTATAACTCTATGAATCTAGTTTAAAACCCTACAAATGGAACTTAATTCTGATATTTCTACAACAAGATATATCAAATTTCCCAAAACTGCTCAAGGTTCCTTCCTAAAATTTCAGCAGCACTTCCCTTGAATTCCTTTACTTTTCCATGCTACCACCAACCACCAATCTCATAACTAACAACCACAATTGCACATACACATAATAGGCTATTAAACACCCTTAAAATACAACCACTTGGTAGCTTCACAACCAACCACAATAAAGCCCTAATTAGAAACCCTAATCATGCTCAATTAGAAACCCTAAAACTGAAATTGATGCACCACAAGCTGGAATTTCTTTAGGCAAATGAAACTAACACCAAAACACTAGATTTTTCACATATCAAAGCTAGTAAATCATGGCCAACCTTTAAGCTTCATATATGGGCAGAAAATTCTCTAAGAAAACTGAAAATCCACATATCACCACTTCTAATCAAGAAATATTGCATAAAACTACCAAAGTGGCAACCACAAGCCACTAATTTACCACTATTAGAAGCAAAGAGAGATGTTCTTAGCAATTTATCTTGGAATCTCAAAGAAAATGGTAGCTTAGTCTTTCCTCCTTCAAAACAACTCGACCGAAGCCTTTAGACTTCCTTAATGATCACTTGTATGGAGTAGTTTCCAATTTGGTTGGCTAAATCACAAGATTCAAGTAAATTTGGAAGCTAGAAATTGAAGAACTCTCCTTGTTTTTCTCCTCAAGAGAGCCGGCCAAGAAGGTTGAAAATAGAAGAAAATTGGGTCAAATTTTGGTTTTAGTAAAGTTAATATCCTTGGTCAAAAGTCCAATTTCCAATCGGTTCGCGACACGTGGCACCTTGAATGTTTGAAGCTTATCTTCTTTCCCCCAATGATTCATCTATCTAACTAATCTCTAATCATCTCCTAGCACCTTGGAAAATAATAACACTTAATACCTCATCACCTATTCGTCAAAATTTTATCGCACTAGCGGGTCCCACAACTAATAATGCACTTCAAATTAACGTACACTAACTTTATACCAGGAAAAATGATTTAAAAACTGTACTTACTTATAAAATGTATAGAAAATTTAATATTTTAAAGGACAGTATAAAATGTGGGCAAAGAAATAAAATAATACTTAGAAAATGTGAAACTTTTCGGGTTCTCACATTCTCCACATCATCGGCCTACTCACTTGTTCGACAGGTTAATAACATATCATGGTTTTCTGCCTTTGTCTAGCAGTAGGGTCTTCCAATTAAAATTTCATTTTTTATGCTGCGATTGCTGTAGGCAGGCTCCCTCTTATGGACCAATTGAGGAGATTGGGGATAAGCGGCCTTTCTAGGTGTTGGTGTTGCCAGGATCCACGGAAGAGGACCTGAATCATGTTTTTTGTTCAGGAGAAGGGGCAAGATTGGTTTGGCATTACTTCGAGATTGATGCTGGTGAAACAGAGGAGGTCAATACAGTGCGACACATGGCGTTGGTTTTGGTGGTTAAGGAGAGGGGATAACATATATTTGAAGTTTTTGAGTAGCATACTCCCGTCGATGATTGCTAGGAATTATGGAGGGGCAAGGAATAGAGGGGTTTTCGAAGGACGGAGAATGAGGGTCAGGGAGACTGTGAGTCAGATAACCCAACTACTAAGTGACATCTTTCATGTACATCTCCCGAGGATGGCAGTGGTCAGATTTCTCGTGGGAAGGGATGCTTCGAGATTTGGTTAATCGACAAAAGAGGCTGATCATTCAGCCGATCAGTTGGGTATCCCTGCAAGGGGGTGTAAGCCTAAATTCAGATGGGTGTTCTTGGGAAAACCCAAGATTGAGTGGAGGAGGTGGTCTAGTGCATGATCGACACTGTAATTTTGTATTTGGTTATTCGGAGCACTTTGGGACGATGACTAGTCCTGCATGCGGAGCTTTGAGCCACTGCTGCTTGGTGTTAGATACTGTATTGCTCAGGGATACTTGGAGTTACACTTAGAGACTGAGTCTCTTATTCTTATTCGGATCATTCAAGGGGTTAGTGCTTGCCCATGGCGGTTGCAAAGGGAGCTGAATGAATTGCTGATTCTCTTGCTGAATGAGTTGTAGATACTGAATGCACCGGCCTGATCGTCTTGCAAATTTTGGTACAGATTCCAACGCAGGACAGGTTTTTGACCAGGTTTTCAGATCTACCACGATTGGTTAGGGGGAGATATTAGAATGGATAAGTTAGGGTTCCATCATTTCGTAGACGAGTAATTGGTTTATCTGTGAATGTATCCATCCATTGTAAGCATGATTTCAGCATTAATGTAAAGTTCAATTAATTAAAAAAAAGATTATTCTTTCTTGTTTTTTCTATTGTGGCAATTTTTAGAGCATTCCTATGGCCTTCAAAATATTGAATATTAATTGTTTAACAAATGATTTTTTCACAATTGTGTGTTTGATAAAATATCTAGGAGGAAAACTATGTAACAACATAGATTCATGTTTGGGATGCATTTGCCTTTTTATACTTGTTGTTTACTTAATAAATAATCTGGAAGTTTTCAATTTGCAAATTGAAAACTTGAAAAATTTCAACTTGATTACCTTTTGTCAAAATTCTTTTCAAGGAGTAGGAAGGATAACATAGACAAGATGTGATAGCCTTGAAGTTTTGTAACTTTTTCTTATTATTGCTTAACAATTTTTCTTGTAGTTTTCATTGTAATTTTTGTTTTTTTATTTAAATTTATTTTTTGAAAAAATATATGCAACAGGTTTGATACATTTAAAAAAATGTAGAGACCAATAATAGCAAGGCCAATAATAATAGAATTTATTTTAAATAATTATAAGGAATTTCGAAGTTATGCAATCTTCTTGTGCTCTATAATAAAAATTTAATTTTTAGTTCATATTGGAAACTATAAACTAGGTTAAACTTTCTGTTCTTATTATCCTACGTGGCAATCAAGATAACTAGGTGGTAATAATAAAATCATTATGAAAATAAAATTTGAAAGTAAATCACATTGCGAATATTTTAGAAAGAGTGTTATTTTGGCAAAAAAAAACTCAAAAAAATGACGACCTTATGATCTAAAAACATTTTAAAGGTTCTAATAGATCCAAAAATCATTTTAAATATATGAAAAAGGTTTTTTTACTTGTTTATTCATCTAAATTATACCTAATTTATCATATTAATAAATACAATTACAATTAAGTTTTTTGGTCTCGTGGATGGCGCAAAGATCATTACAATCGAAACTAGTCCTAATTTGACTAAATCCTATTAGATCATAACTAAGCTGAGGTCT
Source organism: Coffea humblotiana (assembly GCA_023065735.1). Classification (NCBI taxonomy): domain Eukaryota; kingdom Viridiplantae; phylum Streptophyta; class Magnoliopsida; order Gentianales; family Rubiaceae; genus Coffea; species Coffea humblotiana. The sequence goes on along the minus strand of CM041213.1, from coordinate 21,180,269 downwards.
TAAAGATATGGGAGATTCGTCAAGTATCCTTCTTTCTGGGTTTTGATCCAGACTCATTTTTGCTAGATGATCTACGCAGCAATTATCTTCCCTTCCTGCGTATTAGGTATCCATTTATTCTCCCATATGTTAATTTTCTCTCCATCCCCTACCCTTTTCCTTATCCCTTCTTCCAGCAAGATTCTTGCACTTAACAAACTTTCCAGGCACCAAGAATCCAAGCTTTTTGCTTTCATTTTCCATATTGAGCACCCCTTAAAGTACCTTGCCTTCATCACTTTGCTTATCAGCAAGTTTGGCTTGGTTATTATCCTCTAATGTTGCTTTGCCAGCATGCTTGGTTGAATTCCAGTAAATCTCTAAATCCTAGGCCTCCTTTTGACATATCTTCAAACATTCTTACCCAATTTATCCAGTGAATCTTTCTTTCCCTCTCTTTTTGGCCCCACCAGAAATTGGCCATCCCTGATCCTATCTTCTTGGCATAATTCTTTTGGCAATCTACAGCATGACATCACATATGCGGGGAGTGCTAGTATTATTGATTAGTAGAGACTCTTTTCCATCATGGCTTAGCAGTTTCTCTTTCCATCCTTTTAGTCTGTTCACTATTTTGATGTGCCAATAAACTAGTGGCAATCCCAAATATCTGCTTTGCTTCATTTGCTTCATTCCTTTGAGCTCTTTTAGCACTTCCTCTTTCTGCTTCTTTTTCACATTCTTACTGAAAAATACTGATGACTTTTCTACATTTATCAGCTGTCTTAAAGCTTCCCATATATTTCCAGCAATTTTCATAGTTGCTTCACCACCATTTGCTTTACAAAAAATTCTACAAAAAGAGGTGAGAGAGACTAGGAGCACCTGCAGTGATTTTCATGTTAGTCATCTTCTTTTACCTATTAGCTTTTTTTTAACAAGGTAGAAAATCCCTTAGCACAAATTAGAAACAGGTAGGGGGGCTAAAGGATCCCCCCATCTAAGACCTCTAGTAGGTTTGATAAATCCTATTTTCCCCATTGATGTTAACAGAGTAAGTCACACTAGTGATGCACTCCATGATTCCACTGAATCCACCTATCATAAAACCCCAATTTTTCCATGATTCTTGCTAAAAAGACCCGCTCAAGCCCTATCATAAGCCTTAGACATATCCAATTTAATAGTCATGTTTGATAACCCTATCATATCCAATTTAATAAGCATCTTTTCCAGTTCTTTCATTCTTAAGAAAATGAATGCTTTCATGTGCAAATTAGGATATTGTCTAAAATCTACCTTCTCAGAACAAAAACTGATTGGGAAGAACTGATGCAAAGACGAAATGCTTTTTGAATCTGTTTATCAAGACTTTGGATATTATTTTATAAAGTACATTATAAAGGCTTATGAGTCTGAATTCAGTAATCATGATTGGGGACTCAGTTTTGGGAATTAGATTTATCAGAGTTTCATTAACAGATTTAAGCAAATGACAAGAATGGAAAAAACTCTGAACATCTTGAATAACATCTACTTTAATTACTGGCCAGAATTTTTGAAAGAATATAGGTGACATACCATTTGGTCCTGGAGATTTGTTGGGGTGCATTGAGAAGATTGCTTGACTGATTTCTTGCTCTGTCACTGGTCTAGTTAGTTTGCTATTCATCTCAGAGGTTATAGTCTGTGGGATTGCATATAGAATCTCATTGAAGTTTTGAGGATCTTCTATGGTACAAATTTGTGGGAAATAATCCACAATTTCCTACTTTGTCTCCTCTTCATAACGACACCATTCCCCTTCTCTCTTTTTTTAAGATGCTGATTCTATTCTTCCTTCTTTTGCTAGCCACACTTGCATGAAAGAAATTGGTATTTTTGTCTCCTTCTTTGAGCCATTTGATCCTTGCTTTTTGGCTCCACTAAATCTCCTCTTGTTTATAACCTTCACTCAACCTTTTAGTAAGCCCTGCCATTTGAATTCTTTTCCCTCTCATATTGCTATTCTTGACATTCCTAGTCTCCTTTTTAATCCAGTTTATTAGTTTTCTGGCATTGTTGTTCAAGTTTTTGTTCTAGTTAAGGAGGGCTATTCTGTACTTTCTTATTTTCCCTTGAACCTTGAACAACCTAGAACCTCCTTGTTCTCCTTCCCAAGCTTCCTTTACAACTTCACCTACTCCTTTGCACTGAAACCATCTTTTGTGAAAACATACACCTCTTTTTCCATTTTTGTCCTATAGGCTTAGTATCAAGGATCATAATGCAAATGGCCAGAAGCCTCATTTTCTATGTGTGTACATTTTGCTTTATCTACCCTATCTATCCACTGTTTAGTTCCTAAAATTCTATCAATTCTCTCCTTGATCTCCTTCCCCTTATCCCAATTGTTGAACCATGTCCAAGGAACTCCTTCAAACCCAACATTAATGAGGCTATTACTATTTATGAAGGAATTAAAGTCATTTAAGGTTGATCAGACCTCCTTCTTCCCCTCGCCCCCCCTCCCCCCAATTTTTTCCATTAGACCTTATATCATTGAAATCCCCCATGATAGCCCAAGAATTCCCCTAGAGTTGTTTCCTTTTAATGATGACCTTCCATTGTTCTCTTCTAATTCCATCATCTGTACTAGCATAAATGCATATGCACCACCAATACATATTTACTTCCTTATGCTCAATTAAGAGTTCTATAGTGAAACTAGTGAAAAGCACTTTGTTAACCTGAAGCTTATTTTTCCATAGCACAGCCATACCACCAGTCTTACCTATAGGATCTACAATGAAGAGATTATCAAACTTAACCTTTTGGTTAATAGAGTTCATGAAGCTTTTCTTATTTTTGGTTTCAGCGAAGAAAATTAACATTGGGGAGTGGAGTTTAATCACCTCCTTAAACTAGCAAACTGTCAAGGAACTTCCTGCACCTCAACGGTTCCACACCAAGACTCTCATTGACAATTGGGAGCCCCATTTCTAAGCAATATCCATCCACTAGTCACTCGAACTTATGCTTCTTACTCTCTTTCTGTTTCCCTCTTCATATTGGTTTTCCTTCTTTCTATCTTCTCCTATAATCAGTTTCCTTTTTCCTTTCTCCCTCCCAACCTCCTTATAAGTTATGTTGCTTAGGGGTTTTCTTTCCCAACTTCTTGAACCAATCTTTTCTATGTCTTGTTGGTTTTGTGGTTCTTTTTCTCATGCATAGTCTTTTTGTTTTTGTTTTCCATTCCTTCCCCTCTACCTTCCCCATCCTTCTGCTCCTTTAGTTTTCCACTATTGTTGGTTTCATTAGTTTCTTTCTTAGTTTTTTGGTCCCCATCAAACCATATTAACTCATTCAATTCTTCTTCTATTTCAGCCCTCCAGTGTCCTTTCCTGAGCAAACAATCACCATATCTACTTGCCCCCTCTTAGGACTCACCATTTTCGTATACCTATTCTCCTTATCCTTGTTTTCTTTCTCCATTTCCTTATTGTCTTTTCTATCTCTAATAATCTCTTTATCCCTCCCTGTGTTTTGCTCTAGTTCTCTACTCTGATGAAATTTCTCAGTGTAAGTTAAGAGTAAATTCTATTTTACCCCTTCATCCCAATAACTTTCTTGTTTCTTTGATTCATCCATCATAGTGTTTCTAGCCTCACTCCTAATTTTGTTTCTCTGTTAGGACTTCTAGAGAAGCTAGCTCTCAATCAATTACCATATTGTTTCTCCTTATCCATATTTGTTCCCTTCTTATTACAGTTCCTTTCATTATGACCAATCAAACCACAACAGAAACAAAAATCTAGACACTTCTCATACTTAAAATCTACCCACCTTATTATACCATTATTTTTAACCATAATTCCTCTAGATAAAGGTAAAGACAAATCTATTTCTGTATACCTTTCTTATCTTCTCCTGGGTGGATTATTACTTCACTTACTTAGCAAAGATACTTCCTATCTTCTTACCTACTTCTTTTGTAACCAAGTGGAGTGGGATTTCCAGATCTCAACCCATATAAGTGTCTTGTTGAAAGCATTTTCCTCTTCTTCCAACCCTGCCTTCCATTTTCTGAGAACTAGAGGTTGACCATCATAGATCCATGGCCTTCTACTTAGCACATTATCCCTATCCTTCTCATTTCCAAAACTGAACTGAAATATATTTGCCCTTACTTCTGTGACCTTCAGAATTTTTGTCTGAGACCACATGCTGTTGGCAAAGTTTTTCATTCTTGAAATGTTCACCTGTTTTTCTTCCCAAACCTTCCCAATGAGGCTCATATGACATTATTAACTCCTTTTACCACTTCCTCATCTTCTAAGCAGACTCCTCTCTCATTGGTTGATAATGTGAATCTTCTCAGAACATTTTCAATGTTTTCCATCTCTATGAATCCCACAGAGCAGAACCCTTCGAATCTAGCTCCCTGCTAGCACAATGTCAGAGCTCAAAATCAAAACAAGATCTACTCCGGCTTTCCTCCTTTTTTCCCAGTTCTAGTCGAATAAGACACTGAGACTAATTGATTTTTTGGTTGAGAGAACACCTATCTAACTATAATCTTATAGAGCTTTGTCCTATGTCAATATAAACTTGAAGCATTTTCCAAGATCAAAAGCTGGATTGCTGGTTGTTATGGCTATCAAATCAGAAATTCTACTGCTATAGACAAATTGATTATGCTTAGACTAATTAGATCTAAGAGTGAGCGGTAATAAATTTAGCAAAGTGGAGAATCTAGTTTTTGAATTTTGAAATTTTGTGTTGGTACTAACTCCCACGAAAGGGGGTTTTCCTTCTCTGAAAAAGAGGAAGATACTCTCAAAGTGAGAGACTTCTTACCAAATCTATAGTCATTGACCCAAAGCTCATATGTTCAGCCAAAAATAACATTATGTAGCACTTACGACATAAAATAATAATAAAAAAGTTCTGTAGCACTTTGCCTTCCTGCATCAATTTTCAGAGCCTTAGCAAAATTCTTCTAATGTTTTCTTTAGTTGATCAATTTCAATACCTTTTTGCTTTCATCTAATCCATTGCTGAGATTGCCTATCTACCATCACAATTACCAACTCTTCATAAACAGTTGATGGTTCAACCTCCTCTAAGAATCTCTTTTTGTGTGTAATTTGTGAAGGTTTCAAACAATTTGTTTGGCAACATGTTGACATTCACTACGAGTGTCATCTTTAGAAACTTAATGTTTACCTTACCTTTGAGCCTCAACATCAACAGTGTTGATCTCTAATTTCACCTGAAATGGATTAGTTTCCATCTAGATAATGTTTTTATTTTCGATCTTTGAAAACTGAAAAGTACTTTGTCTAAAGAATCTTGAATATAATTCCTGAAAATAACACAGTTGTTAGTGAAATATGTCAAAGAGCAATGATCTTCGCAACAACCTTTGCTCTCTAATTCTATAGCCGATAGTGATAGCTCTTACACATATATAAAAACACAAGATTTCTACTCCTACATTGAACCACATGGCTGCATTTGAGAGGGAGGCTGCTATGGAAATATTCTTTGGCCAATAATGCCCTCAAAATTTTGACAACTTTTTCCTACAGCTATCGACTATTGAGGGCATTGGCGTCTAGTCAGTCAAAATTATTGCGTTGCCTCGTAAGAAAAAAATAGGCCTCCAATTTTTGACATTCTGCCTATCATTCTTCTCCTCTCTTTGCCTCCATTCCCATCTCTTTCCTCTTCACCTCAGATGAGCAAGAATAGTAGTTCAACTGCTCCTGCACATGGCATAAAATTCCGCGACTTTTTTCCCTAAATTATGCCTCACCTTTTGATTGACACATAAGACAAAATATGCTCCATCTCATCTTTTCAAGCATGAAAAATATACTTAGCCCATTTGATTGTTTCCATTTTCACCTCTACTTTTCCTCCTCCATTCTTCTACGATTTTCTTTCTCTTCCCCTATTCTATCACATGGAAACGAGAGCAGTTAACCTGCTCTTGTACACACTACTCTTTCTCTGCATCTTTTGTACTTTGAAAGAGTCAATTATGAAATTTTTTTTGGAGATTAGGTTTATTGCTCTTTCATACAACCATGATTTTTTCCCAAAATTATGGGTAGCCATCTGATTATGATGTATCTGAGGAAGGGGATGATCTTGAAGAAGAGGATGAGGATGATGATAACGATGATGGTGCTATTGGTGGTGGAAAGACTGAAGCCCCTGTAAAGAGGAAGAGGGGCAATGATGACGTAGACGATGATGATGGAGACGATGATGAGAGACCATCCAAGAGATATGTCTGGGTCAACCTTGTCATCATGGTTGAATATTGAAGAGGACGTCAATTTGGTTTTTCTTCAATTAATCCATCCCTTGTTTAGGAAGGAGGACAATGCGTCAGGAAACAATCTTCCTTTGTGTATTATTATCATGGTATAGTATTTTTAGGTTGGGTTTTAGTCAAGAAAATGCATAGTTGTACGGGTCTCTAGAACCTTAGAACAGTTTCATATGCTTTGCTGCTAGAAATTTTTAGGATAGTTGCATGTTTGGTAGGTTAACATGTTTTGACATTTTAGTTTCGCTTTGATCTAATTTCTGTTGGATGTTATATAGCTTGATAAAATTGGGGATAATTTCTTTCAATGCCATATGTTGTTGTGGTATGATTGAATTGTTTCTTCTTCACATGTGCTGGAAAGAACTAATGGACTAAAGCAAGGAGAAGCTAGCTGCTCTCTGAAGATTAAGATTGGTTGAGAGTACTAGCCCTTCATTCTGGTGCTTTAGATGCCTTTGATGAGCGACTCCCTTAGCTGTGGCATTGTTCCGTTCGGATACATCTAAATAGGAGAGTGCAACCATGATTTCTCCCCTATTGTACTTATGGTGTCTATAATACAATTGCTAGGAATTTAGGCTTTCCTTTTTCTTTTCCTTTTCCTTGGGCAGTTGGGAAATCATCAAAAGTGAAACAGAAATGTCTACGAACTCATAAAGTATGAGTTTTTACGTTTGGGAACAAATAGTGCTAACAAGAAGCTCTAAACTCTTTCTTTCTCTGCAACCTTTCCTGGTAACACCAATTGCTCTTTTTTCTTTGTCTAATTTTTTTCCATATCAATGCTAAACAAATTGGATAATTTGTATAGTTTTGGCCTAACTAATAATTTTCTTCTGCATTTTATTTTGGTTGACAACTTTGTTTAGGCGTTTGTTTGCAATCGAAACATATATACATATTTCTCCTTCATTGCTTTTTCATGAAAACCAAAGACATTCCCCACATATTCAGCCCAACACATTGGGCATTGGATGTGCCTTGTAAAGTTGAAAAAGTTTCTAGTATCCTTTAGAAAATTTAGCTTTTTCTTTGGCTTTTAGACAATCAAAGACGGCTCATGTTAAAGAAAAATTTCTTATCATTGTCCCCTTTGAAACCTTCAGGTTTATGAGATATTGTTAGTGGTTCAATCTTCTTTAAAACCCTACAAGCCACATAAACACACAAAAATTATCTATTACATTGGGAAATTTAATTGCAATCTAAAATGGGGGAACACAAGAAAATAAACACATCTACCCTATCTATTACATTTGGAGACCTAACTTTAATCTAAAATGGAAAAATATAAAAAATAAATCTAACTAACCTATCTATTACATTTTCTATCAAATTACAATTTTTACAAAAAAAATATAACCTATCTATTACATCTTGAGTATTCAAAAACCCTCCAAATAATTACAAAACTAAATAAAATAAACATAAAAATGAATAGAGACGTAAAATAAATAAATAAAATGAAACACATAAAAACATATAAACACATAAAAGCATGTAGGAGCACATATGAGCAGATAATCGAAATTAAGGGGTAATAGGGATACCTTCCTTTTGAAATAGTGACTAAATGAGGGAAGATTGAGATATTTATGCTCAAGAATCAACAAAAAGATCAAAACGCCAATTTAATTGAAAATATTTTGAAGGAGAACGTAAACATATACTAAATTCACTTAAATTCACTAAAAAAATATAACCTATCTATTACATCTTGAGTATTCAAAAACCCTCCAAATAATTACAAAACTAAATAAAATAAACATAAAAATGAATAGAGACGTAAAATAAATAAATAAAATGAAACACAAAAAAACATATAAACACATAAAAGCATGTAGGAGCACATATGAGCAGATAATCGAAATTAAGGGGTAATAGGGATACCTTCCTTTTGAAATAGTGACTAAATGAGGGAAGATTGAGATATTTATGCTCAAGAATCAACAAAAAGATCAAAACACCAATTTAATTGAAAATATTTTAAAGGAGAACGTAAACATATACTAAATTCACCTTATTATGCGAAAAAAAATGTAAATAAACTTAAAACACCTAAAATTTACAAATTAAATGTATTTAAGTGAAACATAATTAACAATTAAAGAAAAAAATATTTGTAATTGAGAAATGAAAGCACTATTGGGGACTAAATTGTAAAAATTAGAAAGTTTTTTGGGATAAAAATAATTTTTGAAAAGATTTAGGGCTAAAATTAAATAAAGATAAAGTATACGGGCCAAAATACAATTAAAATAAGGACCTAAAGGAAAGAAATATATATTTTTTGGACCATAATGGAATTACTCAAAAGTTTAAAAGCCGTATTGCAAAATCTAATTTCTGGTTTAAGGAAATACAATGAAAAATGAATTTTTGGTCATTTTAAATATTTTGGGTCACACTACTTTGGCCCAAGAGAAAAAAATGCATGTTATCTTGCATAAAACAAACAGGCCTAATTAAAATATTTAAGTAGGCTAAAAAATAACAAATGTATCAAATTGATACTACTAAAACCCAACTCCAACCCCACGCCAAAACAAAGAATTAGCCCCTCCCATATTTTTCTTCTTTTTTTCCTTTTTCTATCTTTTTTTTCTCTTTTTCTTCCTCCTTTTCTTCTTTGTCACATCCAGCCAGATGACGCTCCGATCATCAGCATCTATGACGGGAAGTCATTGTCGGCCATCGATAATTTTTTCGATCATCCAAAATACACTTCTCCACTCAATTTTTCGTGTAGAATCTATTTTCTAGCTTTTTTCACAAAAATGTATGAATAGTGGTGAAAATTCAGATTTATATCAGATTATTTTTTAAAAAAATCAATTAAACTATCACTAAAATTCATGAAAAATATAGCAAAATGAACCTCTACGATTCTACAACACAGCTACAAACTCAATTTAACAAAAAAAATCAAAAGATATGATGGATTAAGATAAAATAGCATCTAAATTAGGAAACATATTTCGTTGCTTTTTGAGGCTCAAAAAAATACAAAAATTTGATCAAAAAATTTTTTAGGCCATGAAGTAGCTATAGCCATCTATTTTTGACAAAATATATACATAAAATTGGATTCTTTAATTCGGCTACTCATTGAGGCATTTTTTCAAACACATCGAATGCATGATATGAATCATTGCTTTTTGCTTGCAAGGCTTACACAAATAAGCCACGAATTCAAGACACAATCCAAAACATTCATCAAGATTCAAGTTTCAACTAAAAGGCATGGACACCAAACAAAATCAAGTAAGAAGAATATATATCGATGCATATTATTCACATGTTGCATTAGAAACTTAAAAGGAAAAGGTGGGAACCTTTACAGTGCCTAAACTCAATAATCCAGCAGTCGTGATGGCTTTCAATGGTAATCTAGCAGCAGTAGCGGCCCTTGGTCCTTGCTTTTTTTCTTTTTTTTTTTAAGAAAGAGAGTGAAATGTGTGTTTTTTGTCTTTGTGAATTAAAGAGAGAGGGAGAGGAGGCCAAGAGAGCTAATTGGTAGGAGTCGGAGTGTACAAATGTGTGAGTGTGTAAAGAGTGTTTTTGTTAGTGAAATTGAGAGACAGGGAGGGAGAGCTGAGAGATAGAGCTAGGGAAAGGGGAAAAAGGTCAACTATTTTAGGTTGGGTGAATGGTAGGTTAGTTGGGAAAAATTGATTGGTAATTAATTTTTTTCTTGATTTTCTTTTTTCTTTTCAAATAAACGTACAAAGTAAGAAAATTCAAATTAATATGCATGAAAATAAATGACCCATTAAATAGATAAAAATTTAAAAAAATATTAAAAATTGATAAAAATTTGATGTCTACAACTTACCCCTCTTACTCAAAATAAAAGCAATAATACCAAATTGCTTATCTATTTCTTCTAGTTACATCTAAACTGAAACAAATAAATAACCAGTTAAAAATCAGTTGACAAAAATAATGTTGTAAAATTGCAAAGACGTGACCGAAATCGTCTAGAGCTGTCTACGTATCCTATTTTGGAAATCAGATCAAACGTAGTTCAAATGCAAATGAGTTATAGTGAAACAAGTGTGTGACCCATGAAGAATCTTTGCATACATAAAGAATTCTGAGCCCTTTGAACTTGTGAACATGAAACACAACACTAAACAAACCAATCAAGAAAAGTGAATTATCATAATAAGAAAAAGGTGTAAGGAGAGACACAGTTATGCTTCAACAGAAAATAAAAAGGTGTGTAGAAAAACATGATTACACTCCAAGAAAAGGGGGAATAGAAGGGTGTGTAGTGGATGCTAAAACTCATCAACAATAAATTAAAATATAATTGTTAAGAAGGAAGAGAGAAGGTTGTGCAGTGGACACTGAAACTCGCCAATAGTTTATTAAAGGTTGCACAAAGGGACACGATTATATTCCAAAAAGAGGGATAGAAAGGTGTGCAGCGGACACTAAAACTCACCAAGAAAGGAGATAGAAGGGTATGCGTCAGATGTTGAAATTTGCCAACAGTAAATTAAAGGTTGCGTGAAAGGACGTGATTACGCTCTAACAAAAATATAAAAAGGGTGCACGGAGAGATGCGGTTACACTTCAAGAAGGGGGATAGAAAGGTTTGTGGTAAACACTGAGACTCGTAAAGAAGGGAAATAGAAAGGTGTGTGGTTGATGGTAAGATTCGCCAACAATAAATTAGAAGTTGCGTGAAAGGATGCAATTACACTCCAATAGAAATATAAAAGGGGTGCGCATAGGGATACGATTACACTTCAAGAAGAGGGATAAATAGTATACGATAGATGTTAAGACTCGCCAACAATAATTTAAAAATGCAATTCCTGAATTTAGACAGTTCACTGGGATTGGACCCAAGTCCAAATGACTAGCAAGAAAAATATAAATGTACTTCAACCTCAGATTGCTTGTGGGATTAGATCTGAGTACAAATAGCCAGTAGGAGAAATAAAAATACACTCCAAGTCTAAATTACTGGTGGGATTAAATCCAAACCCAAATAACTAGCAGAAGAAATGAAAGTGCACCGCAAGCCTAAATTGCTAATGGAATTAGATTTGAACCCAAGCAACTAGCAAGAGGAATAAAAATGTACCCTATGTTTAAATTCCTAGTGAGATTAGATCCAATCCTAAATAACTAACAGAAAAAAATGAAAATACGGGAAAAAAATACAAGTTCTAAATTGCCAGACTTGAAAAGTAAAGTGCAATGTCCAGGCTGTTGAACTAGAAATTAAAATGCATTACCATGCTATTTGGGATACATGAAGATGCAAGATCTGGGTTATTAGGCACAAAAATAAAATACAAACTGCTCAAATATAATAAAAATAGTGCAATCAATGGCACATTTGGTGGATTTTTGCAAATTTTCCAATCTCGAGAAGAAGAAAAGTGAATGAAACCAAAAATTTTTTTTGAAGAAAGTCAAAAGTGACAATTTTGCAATTTGAGAAATACAAGTGCAGCATTTCCTTCAGGAGACATGAGAAAAATATGCATATGTCACTGAGTGTATTTGGATTACACATTATTTTCACCTTGCTTGCATCATCAATACATTTTTCAATTACCTTTTTATCTTACATACATCACATCAAATTTTGAATGCATTGTCAAAATTGTAGATCACTCTCTTTCAAGAATTGCCATAGTGTAAACCATGATTAACTAAACAATTATTGCATTTCTCGCCTTTTTGAAAAAACATGAATAATGATCACATAATCCCACCTTGAATCTTATCAATTTTCTAGAACCTATCAACCATGCTTTACTGTGTATCACAAGACATCTGTTTCTAATGACTAGATTTGAATGGATGGCCTTTGATGAAGAAAAATGCCGCATCTGACCCCGTTTGATGGCATCCATCTAGAATTTAATGTTGACAAAAGAAAAACAATGTGGAGAGAAATCCAAATGAACATTAGTCACCAACCTTTTCAACTTTCAACACCTTGCTTTCCATTCATGACCTCTTCTGTTTCGAAATCCTATTTTAGCGCCCTTTCGTATTTTCAATAAGATTATCCCAACCCATTTTCTCTCTTTTTTTGCTATTTTCCTTTTTAAGGCTTTTTTCTATTCTTTTCTTCTTTTTCTTTCTTTTTCTTTCCTTTTCTTTTTTGCCTCTTTTGTCTTTTTTTTCATTTTTTGAAGAAGACGCTCTTTTAGGTTTTCACCTTGAAAGAAGGATAAGATCATGAAATGAAATAAACAAGTTTAACCACAACTTTATCAATCTAGTCATTTTAAAAATTGGTGGCATCAATAAGTTAATCCTCTCTAGCAAGTTTCAGAAAAAAATGTATTTACATTGTTTATCAATTGATTAAGAAACTCCCTCTTAAAAATACTACAAAAGATGGAGGTCAGTAATATTTTGGCTTTTGTAATTAAGGTCAGGTAGGGGTGTAAAGGAAAGGTTCAGGTTTGAAGACATATCATATAATGGTTTTGAAATAATCTTGAGATCGCATTGTTTTAAAAATTTGCTCCAATGTAGGGCTATTGAGAGTTAAACTTGTCCCAGTTTAATTTGACTAGACTTTTTGTTTTTTCTTGCTTTTTCTTGTCCTTTTTCTTTTTCCTACTTTTTTCTTCTTTTCTTTTTCCTTTTCCTCTTTCTTTTTCTTTTTTTCTTCTTCCCTCTCTCTCTCTCTCTCTCTCTCTCTCTGAAATAAAAGCAAAGAAATAAAAATTTACCCTAGTGTAGGATTTGTGATCTTTAGGGGTTGCCAATGAAAAGAATAGACTATTATAAAAGTTCGAAGAGAAAAACTAGAGGTAAAATATTTGAATGGAAAAGGATGAAGGCCCACCTTTATCCATCTTTTGCAGTAGTTTTAAAGAATTTTCATAATCAGATGAAAAACTTTTTGCATATATTTACATTAATTGGTTGAGGAAAAACTTATCCATCCATCTCCATGAGAATGAGTGCTTCTCCAAGTAATACCCTTTTAAAAATGAATGGTCCTTGCCAATTTGGAGCGATATTCTCTTTGGTCTCCTCCCGAATTGGAAGAATCCATTTTAAGATGTTGTCTTCTACCTCAAATAGATAGTGTTTGACTTTCTTGTTATAAGTATGAGCTATTCATTATTGGTAATATTACCCATGAAAAATAGCATTCAACCTCTTTTTCATCAAAGGAGACAGCAACTCATGGTACTCTTTGACCTATTTGACTTCTTCTAGCTGGACTTCCATCAAAATGTGCAAGGGCAGGAGCTCAATTTCAGTAGGCATTACCGCTTCCATTCCAAACATAAGAGAATGAGGTGTTGCTCCAACTTAGAAACGCAATCCCAAGGTAAAATGCACCAAAATTCAATAGCAAAATTTGCAGAATTGAAGGAAAAACTTTTATTTTTGACAATTCAAAATTGGTCGCCGAATGAAGTGCTCCTTCTGAATAGATAAGCCAGTTCTCCACTTTGCAATATAGCATTATTGCTTTTTTCATTCATGATTGACCTTTGGATTTGCAAGCTTTTGACTTGCAATTCTTACTCAATCTCAATCATAAATATCTACACAGAGAGGATCTGCCAAAGATCAATATGCACTTGAATTTCAAAAATTTTTCCTTTATTTTGAAATATGATTCAATAATTACTACTCATGAAAGCTGTTGCCTAATCAAAGTTGATTTTGAACAACAAATTTGAAAGTGTATTAGTTGATCTTTAGATGTACCCCACAAACATATTACAAAAAATTACCCCAGTTTGGGCCATTTGATTGTAAAAATCTTGTTTAGATAACTTTCCATTTATTTGATAAAAACAAGAAAATTGTGCTCCTTGAAATTTAGAAAATAATCAAATGCTAACATGCAATGTGCATTGATGTATCACTTATGACATAAAAACAATAGAAATTGCATTACTCTAATGAAAAATCAACCCCAAAAAATTGCCATGCACAAACTCATATAAGAGAACTCATGATGAACCTCTCAAAATCAAACCAAATTGCAATAAATCTCCTACTCACTTAGGATCAGTACCTAGAGAAAAAGCCACTTTCCCTTGTTAGCTCACCTTTCAAGACCAATTAGATGTGTATTATTTCAGATGTTCAGGTGACTAAGTAAAAATAATACTTGAAGGCTGTATATCAAAATGTCCCTTGGCTTTATACCCGAAATGCATATAACTCATTCAATATCCTATCTTATTGAAAGCAAATAGTTTCTCACCTCTATTTCTTATAAAAATTCAATCAACATATAAGCTCTATGGTCTTGTAATATATAGATAAAAGATAGGTAAATACAATGATATAGGTTATGATCTTGTAATCAAGAATGATTGGTAAATTCCATAAATATTTATCCTTATTTCAAGTTGTTATGAAAGATAAGTCAACAATGGACTTTATGAGCTTATAATATGGTTTGAAAACGATAGATAAAAGAAATAAGACTTTTAAGGATATTTGTACTTATGATCGCATTTTTTTCAAAATTGCCCCAATCTTGAGCTTGGGCTCAAAGATCATTGACTCCATTTCGACTTCTATTATCATCACTGGAGAGATTTCAACATTGAATATCTTTTTCTTTTCTCTCCTTTTGTTTCTTTTTTTTTTTGCTTCTTTTTGTGTTTTTGTCCCCCTTTTCACCAATATTGAAATCCAAATATTGATGGTAGAATCAAAACCCTTAATTTTTAATAGATGATGAATTTTTTTTGAATACTTCACATCACTTTTAAGAAATTTAACATTTTTTCTATTATTGAAAAATCTCAAATCTCTTGCTCGAGTGTGGGGCTATGATTCTAAGTGCTTTTGAAGCAAATTACCAATTTAGATTCAAACAGGAATTCAAATGATAAACAGTGTTTAGATTGTAAAAACGATGGCCAAAGTATCATTCTTAAGTCACATGACAATCAAAATAAAGAACAACTCAATAGGAGAATCCATTCCTTTTTGACATTTGAAAATTCACCCAATGTAATGCCTTGGCTCTTATTTGAAACGAAATTATCCTTCTGATGTTCAAATGGAAGAATAGATGATAAAAACCCGTATAGATAGAGAAATGAATGCCTAAAGCATCATACCAAATTTTCAAAACAAATAAGAACAATGAATACTTTTGCTTTCAACCAATAATGGATTGAATCTAGTTAAACACATTGGAACCCTTCCCCACTTTGAAGTATATCAATCAAAGTGCTTGATTCTAGAGGCTTGATAGAGTTGGGCAGAATATGAATAGCAAAAATGCAAAAAAAAAAGCCATTATGCTTGGTGTCTTAAGGCAAACTAACAAGTTCAAGTGACCCATATTCAGAATTCTATTTTTAGGCAATCTCATCAAATTGTGTAGACCACCGATCTAGTGCATACAAAGATTTTATAAAGTTAAATGCATACTTGTGAATTTCTTGCAACAAATGGCAAATTTGAGAAATTTAACTTAGATTTGTTTCTTAAGATCTATCATGAAGTCTCCTAATGAGTAAAAGAGGACAAAATGCACATAAACATATACAAAACTGCAAAATAAGAATAGTCTAAATGAATAATTTTATTTGTGCAAATATCTAAGACAAGAATTTTATTTAATTGGAATACAATTGAAAAAGAAAAAGAAAAATCTCTAAAGAACATATCTCTACTTTTTTTTCCTTTTCAACTCTTTTTTTGCTTTTTTGACAAAACATATTGAAAACACCAATTTTTATAGATAAGTCATTAAACCCTCATACTACAAGATCTCTTAGATGCTCTAAACTCGAGCTTCATATGTAATCAAATGAATCGGCCAACTTCTACATTGTGGGATTTTCCCAAGAATCGAACAATGCTTGTAATTTTTGTTAAATGTAAGAAAAACATTTTCACTTATTTCAAATATATTTCATGAAAGCAAGGGAGTGGAAAAAGAAAAGAAGAACATCTAAAGTCAATAAACAAAACTACGAGATCAGTATGCATATCCTATGAGGGAGGAGCCCTTTTAAGCCAATGGTTAGTCTAACATGAAAAATACAATCATTTAGGGTATGCACCATACAATACTTGATGGATCCAATCAATTTATCAGTATTGACTAAAAATGACCTAAAAATTGGCTAATTGAAAAGGTATGAGATGTTTAGCATAATGAAAAGAGGACAAAGTCTAAATGGACTGATTACTTCAGTTGGCATGTGAAAAGATATTAAAGGTCAATCTAGCGTAAAAGGGCCTAATTCTTGAAAGGATTGCAATGTCTTAACTAGTCTATTTAGTAAATCATGGGTTGAAACGTTGAGAGAGAATAAACTAGATCAAATAAATTGGTTGGGATTGACAGTTTGCTCAAGAATCAGCTGGATTGCCTGTCAATTTATAGTCCCAAATCTCACAATTTTCGTTGCAATGCAATAGTCTATGAACTTTCTTAAATCAAGATTCCTCAATATGTTTATTACCTCAAGAAGGAGGATTCATTTATGAACTTCTTCAACTTAGTGTCCTTATGTAAGACATTTTATCAACTATGACAAAATGGACACAATGTGATTTTCAAATGCTCATATTCTAATGTACAGAAGTTACTCAATAATCTTCAGTGCTGACATCATAAAAGGGTTTGGACCCTACCTTTACCTTATACGTTACCCCTTTGGATGGTATAAAAAATATAATAGTGCCAGTCTCATTGGATTATACATCCGAGACAAAAGAATAGTTTATTCCTAACACGAAATTTCCTAAATGGCAATCCTTATATGATTAATATATGATGATAGTTTATTAAAGTGAGTAAATATGTAACACAATAATTGAAACATGACCCAAAGGTGCCTCATTAATACGTCAGGACGGGTCTAAATATGATATGCAATCATTAGGGTACTAATGAAATAAACTATAATTTAAACTTGTAATAACCTACTAATAAGGTAGGCCCATAAAAGAGTACCATGTCAAGACCATTATTCCTAAAATTTATTCAATGCAAGGAAAGAGAAGAAAATAAGGTTAGTCCATTTGATAAATAATACATAATACGTTGGAGCAATAAAATGATGCAGAAATATAAGATAAAGAAAAGAAAGATGGGTAAAATCCCTTCCCTTATACCTAGTATTCTTAATAGGGTAAGGTAAACTCTATTTTGGGTGATTTCTACATGAATGCATGAGGTTGGGATTCACTAATGCATCTAGATTCGATAAGGTTTCAGGTCCTCAAATCTTCAGACCAAAGGGTCAAGGGTCATCAATTCCAGAACTCCAAGTCGATGGATTGAGTGATCCCTCAAACACTGCTATGTACACATCATGCTGCAATCACATGTCCAAATGGATCCATCCTAATTCTAGTAGGGAAGAGTAATATGACAACCACTAAAAAGAAAAAAATAAAGGGTAAAGAAGAAATAACATATGTACGTATGAAGTGTTTCTTTGAGAGGAGGGATCAATACCATTAAACACACATTAAGGTTCTAGGGTAACATCATCCCCACTCCAAATGCAAAGCATGATATAAATAAATATAAGTGAATAAATAAACCATTCATTACATATAAGAAGGGCAAAGAGCGGCTATGAGTATGAGATGTAAAATGTTCTAAAATGAAAAGTGCAATCTAAAACATCTTAATGCAATATATAAAAAATATTAGAGAAGAAAAAAGTGAATAAACCAAGTGTTCAGATTCATTACTCTCCCTGGTGGAGTCGCCAAACTGTCGTACCCTATTTTTTGAAATAAAAAAATATTTAACGAAAAAATGTGTTTTTCATTTTTTAAAATGAAGAAAAGGGCCTAAAATGAGACTTTTGAAAATACGATGGTTTATACCCAAAAAGATACTCTAAAAAAGGTTTTTAGAAAAAAGAAAATCGCCACTTGATATTGAATTCAGGTGTACCAAATCATCAAAAAATGTTTTTAAAAAATAAAATAAAATAAAAGCTTTTTTTGGACAAACTCCAGATCTTTGAAAACAAGAAAAAAGCCATGAGAATCACAGTTGAAGAAAGAGAAAGTAAAGGTTCAATCGACTCAAATTTAAGGCACCCTTTTAACCTAATCTAAATTTGTTGCGAGGTTTAATCAAAAATTTTCTAATCTAACTCTTAAACTTCTCATTTTTGGATGTTTCTATATGAATACAAAATCTAAACCTAAAGGGAATATTGGGAGGGACAAAATGAGACTTACGATCATATATACATGATCAAAAGAGAGGAATGCAATGTAATGGATACAAGAGACAAAAAATCATAATACAATTTTCTTTCTTATAGAGGAGTAATAGCGTACTAAGGTTAAAACGCCATACTCATCCATTTTTCTTATTTGAAGGGTGACTCTTCTAAGCTAAACAAGTAAATGAACTATCTACTTTTCTAATTCTTATGTAAGACGCAATTCTACATTTAATCGATTGAACACATATGGGGTAAGGGAATAAAATAGGAAAAAATAACATGTAATTGAAAAAAATCTTAAATATAGAAAAATATGTATGAAATAGAATGAGGACACATAATACATGGATCTAGCATGTGATGGGACCGACGAGTTTAATATTGAACTAACACATTTTTACATGCCCTCACTAGCATGGGACAAGTAAGGAAATAAAAAAAGGTACAACTAGCATTGAATTAGTGTGGTCAGACTATGCATTCATTATTTATAATAATAAAATATTGATCTGTCTAGCGGGTGCCCATAGGGCACTCATTAAGATATATTTTAGATGTTATATTTTTAAAAATATAAAATTAATTAGAAAAAGTAAATAAATATGAGAAAGGGTAAGCAAGATTAAATAGAAAAAGTATATAAATGTAAGGTAGGATAATAATTATTAGTATGTGTATATATATGGTAAGTTAGGTAAATATTAGGTGTATTAATGGATGCCCCATTAGAAAAACCCATAAATTATATAAAATATAATTAAAACAAATAAAGACATACGAGCACATGTATGTAAGTATAATATCTAAATGTCAGTCCTAAGGAAATCAACTAAAACACATAAACACATAAGTCACATAAACATACAAAACCTATCAATTACATTAGAAAACCTAATTACAATCTAAATGGGGGAACATAGAAAAATAAATATAGCTATCTATCTATTACATTTAGGGACTTAACTTTAATCTAAAATGAAAAAATATAAGAAAATAAACATATCTAACCTATCTAATTACTTTTGTCTATCCAATCACAATTTCTGCAAAAAAAAATATAACTTATCAAGTACATCTAGGGTATTCAAATACCATCCAAACAATTATAAAATTTAAATTAAATAAACATAAAAAATGAATAAAAATTAAAATAAATAAATAAAAGAAAACACATAGAAACATATAAATACATAGGAAAACATAGGAACACATAAGAGCATATAATCGAAATTTAAAGGGCATTAAGGATACCTCCCTTTTGAAGTAATGACTAAATGAGGGAAGATTGACCAATTTATACTCAGAGATCAACAAAAAGATCAGAGCACCAATTTAATTGAAAATACTTCAAAAGAGAACATATATTTATACTAAATTCACCTCGTTATGCCAAAAATGTAAATAAACTTAAAACACCTAAAATTTACAATTTAAATGCATTTCAGTGAAGTATAATTAACAATTCAAGAAAAGAAACAATTATAATTGCGAAATCAAAAAGCTATTAAAGACTAAATTGCAAAAATAGAAAGATTTTGGGGTTAAAACATAATTTTTAAAAGATTGGGGTCAAAATTAAATAAGGATAAAGTTTATAGGCCAAAATGAAATTAAAATAAGGACCTAAATTAAAGAGATCTAAAGTTCTTGGGCCATACTGAAATTATTCAAAAGTTCAAGAACCATATTGCAAAATTTGATTTCTGATTTAAGGAATACAAAAAAGAAGATGACATTTTAGCCATTTTAAGTGTTTGGACCACACTATTTTGGCCCAAGAGCAAAAAAAAAAGTAGATTGTCTTGTATAAAACAAACGGGTCTAATTAAATATTCAAATAGGTTAAAAAATAACAAATGTATCAAATTTATACTACTACACCCTAACCGCAAGCCCACACAAAAACAAAGAATTAGCACATCCCTTATTTTTCTTCTTTTTTTCTTCTCTTTTTTTGTTTTTCTCTCTTTTTTCTTTTCTTCTTCCACCCATTTTTTTCTTCACCTCTGGCCAGTTGAAGCTCTGTTACCGATATCCATTGCGAACACTGGCAGCGGCCGGCTCCGAAAATTTTTTTTGGTCACCCAAAATTGATTAAAATACACCTCTCTACTCAATTTTTTGTGTAGAATCCATTTCCAAACTTATTTTCTCACGAAAATGTACAAAAATTGGTGAAAATCTAAATTTACAGTTGGTTATTTTAAAAAAAAATCAACTAAATCATCAAAAAATTCTTGAAAAATATAGCAAAATGAACCACTCCAATTCTATAACATAGCTACAAAGTCAATTTAACAAGAAACATCAGAAGATATGACGAATTAAGATAAAAATAGCCTCTAATTTAGGAAACCTATTTTGTTGCTTTTTGAGACTCAAAAAATTCAAAATCTAATCAAAAAAATTTCTAGACCATGAACTAGCTATAGCCATCTATTTTTTAACAAAATATATACATGAAATTTGTTTTTTTAATTCGGTTCCTCATTGAGACGTTTTTTCAAACTCATGGAATGCATGATATGAATCATTGCTTTTTGCTTGAAAAGCTTACACAAATAAACCACAAATTCAAAACATTCATCAAGATTCAAGTTTCAACTAAAAGGCATGGACACCAAATGGAATCAAGTAAGAAGAAAATATATTGATGCATACATTTTCACATTTTGCATTAGAAACTTAAAAGGGACCTTTTCACATTTTGCATTAGAAACTTAAAAGGGAAGAGGTGTGAAACTTTACAATGTCTAAATTCAATAATCCCATAGTAGTGATGGCTTTCAACGGCAATCCAAACAGTAGCAGCGGCCCTTGCTCCTTAGTTTTCTTCTTTTTTTTTTGTGAAAGAGAGAGTGAAATGTGTGTTTTTGTTTATGTAAATGAAAGAGAGCGGGAGAAGGGGTCAAGAGAGCTAATTGGGGGGAGTCGGAGTGTACAAGTGTGCGAGTGTGTATAGAGTTTTTTTGTTGGTGATGTTGAGAGAGAGAGAGAGAGAGAGAGTGTGTGTGTGTGTGTGTGTGTGTGTGTGTGTGTATGTGTGTGCGCGCGCCGAGAGAGAGAGCCAAGGGAAGGGGAAAAAGTCAACTTTTTTAGGTTGAGTGAATAATGGGTTTGTTGGGGAAAAAATGATTGGTAATCAATTTTTCATTTTTTTGATTTTCTTCTTTTTTCTTTTTATTTTCAAATAAACCTACAAAATAAGAAAATTCACATTAAAATGCATGAAAATAAATGGCCCATTAAATAGATAAAAAATTGACAAAAATTTTGGTGTCTATAATTTATATCTTTATTTCTTGAGTCAATCTATATATTATTCCATAGTCTCTCCATACCTTTAGGTAATTTGAGCTAATTCTCTAAGATTGATTTTTATTTGTGTCTAATAGAATTGTGTGGAAATGCATCTTCCATCAACATTCAATTCTTTATAGAGTTATAAAGCAAAGTAAGGTACCACTCGAATGCTGCTGAAATCAATGATGAATTAGAGAATAACCTTCAAAAATTCATCATTACCAGCCTTTCACATAGTAAAGTAAACCTTCCAACATGTTTTTTTTATTGAATGATCATCTTCTACTAAAAATTAGTAAAATTAGACAAACAAAATTTCTTGAAAAAATTATGTTCTTGATCAATATATGTAGGATATAGAATGAATATAGATAAAATAGACTCTTCTTTTTCTCTTCTTAACAATTAAACAATTTGCAACTCAATATCTTCGTCTTGTCTCTTTGTCACATTCTGATTTATCTTCTTTTCTTGAATTGACAATAGTGTAGGAGTTTCTGCCTCTTGTCATTTTTGCTTCAAACTCGACTGTGGTTGATAGCCAATACCAACTTTGCCCTCTAATTAGATTCTATATGTTATATATGGTACTTATTTCCTTTGGTTGGTAGGTTATTTTATGTCCAATTTTCCAGTATGATTTTGCATTCTAGTAGATACTTATGGAGTTTGCTCATATGTTATTAGGTTTATATTGGAATTTGTTCACTATGTTCCATAATGTACAATATTGAGAATCGGGTGCTAATACCTTCTAAGTGTTATTGTTGTCTGTTACACTATACCTTAATATTATCCTATCAAGATGGTGATTTTTGTAGATTAAACCCTCCACCTAGGTCTTAAAAAAGAACATCAATCATTGTACTGAAGTGAATTAAGCCTATGATATTGTCTGCTAGGATTTGATCACATTTGGAATTGGTTTAGATTCATTTATCACCACGCTCTTGGGATTAGTCTTGTTCCTTGGAAACAATACGTTTGGCGATCCAAATGATGGATTTGTATAAGTATTCATCTTTGATTTATATCTCTTTGAATTTTAAAGTCTACTTCACTTTGTTTGGACCCAATCCTCTATCCCAAACTCCAGCAATAGTTGATACCTTTTGTTTTAGGTTTTTTTATATTTGATAATAATTTGAAATTGTTAAGCTTTCATGAACCAAGATGGAGCAGGAGGTTTCTATATCATTTGTCATTTTTGCTTCATACTCTACTGTAGTCGATGGCCGATACCAACTTTGTCCTTTGATTGGATTCTATATATTATGATTGATACTTGCTTCATTTGTCGGCGGGTTAGTCTATGACCAATTTTTCATGTGATTTTGTATCCTGGTAGATATGTTTGGAGTTTGTTGTTTTGCAGGTAGATTTATATTGAAATTTGTCCACTGTATTTCACAATTTATAATGCTAGGATTTGGATGCCACTCCTTTCAAGTGTTAAGTGTCATTTGTGGCACTGCGCCTTGCCACTACCCTGTCAAGGTGATGATTTTTTTGTAGATTAAACACACCACCTGATAGATTCCGATTTTTTCCTAATTTTCACTTAATTTCTTAAATTGTGATACTTATAGTAATTCTAGTAATTCTGGCATTTGATTTCATTTTCAGAAGTTATTTTCTTCTAATAGTAGCAAAATTTTGTTTTATATATAAAAAAAAAACCCTCATTTTGTGCAAAACCAAAACTTTGTTCTTTTAATTCTCTTATGTGTATGGATGCATGTTTAGTATGGGGGTTAGAGTATGAGCTAGTGTGGTTAAGTGTTTTGATTAATTAAGGTAGTAAACTCAAGGTTGGATGAGGTTAAGATTTGGAAGAAGGGACTTAATTGAAAGAATTAGAATTGAGGCTAAACAAATGAAAGAATTTAGAACTTTTGGGCCACAATTGAAGAGGCCAAAAGCTCAAGCTTGCTAGATGTTTCTAGCTTAAGAAGACAAGACAAAACAAGACAAGAAAGAAGAGAGAGCTACGGGTTTCATTCAGCAAAAGAGGAGGAGAGGCTGTGTGAGGACCCACAATTTTCCCTATTTTATTTTATTTTACTAGCTTAATTAATTATTTACTCACTCATTTTTCTCCAAATATTTTATTCCGACCTTTTTAGACCCAATTATATGGGACTATGGCTTACATGTATTTTTAAAATGACTTGTTACGAAAATTAATTTTTGAAGGTTAGATAAGTGAGAATAGTGAATGCGCGTTTGGAAATAATGATCGATTCGAGAGTACAATAAGTTTGGAAAATTGGAGACTTGTACATTAGTCTTAAAATA
This sequence comes from Coffea humblotiana, assembly GCA_023065735.1. NCBI lineage: Eukaryota > Viridiplantae > Streptophyta > Magnoliopsida > Gentianales > Rubiaceae > Coffea > Coffea humblotiana. Next base: position 21,156,185 of record CM041213.1, on the reverse strand, counting down.
AGTATTTTTATGATTAAATACTCAAGTGATAGTTAGTTATACTATCGTTATAAGAATTTCTTAGAGATTTTGCTTTATCGCGCACAAGTCGGAAATACGCGTTTTCGCGCGCGCGACTAATTGGAGGATTTTAGAAATTATTTCTAGACTATTAAGAGTGAATAATATTAGTGTTAATGGAAGTGTATTAGAGGTATAATGCACAAGTGAAACAAACTCGAGAGAAATCGAGCACGAAACGCGCGTGTGCGAGAGTTGACTTTTGAGGCACCTTTTGGCCAACAACTTAAGCTTACTCTAGAAGCTTTCCATCAGCCATTTCACTCTATTTTTCTCCTCAAACAGCCGTGCAACACTAGGAGAAAAGAACACCAAAAGCTCTCCAAATTCTTACACCATTTCTTCACAAAATCAACTCAAACTTTCAACCCATCTTGCAAATAACTTGAAGATTCACTTGAGCTTGGAGAGGGCTTCATTCTCACGGTTTTTCTTGGAATTCAAAGGGCCAAAATTTCTGTTTTGTCATCCAAAGAGGTAACACACGATCCATCGCTTGAATCTTCGATTAAACATGTTAGATTGCACTTATACGGTAATAGATTCATGTGGGTAGTTTTGGATTATTGTAGATCTTGTAAGTGGGCTCTATGAAATCCCACATTGGATTTGTTGGGCTGTTATGATGATTATATACGTTATTTGTGTTGATTTAGTGTCTAATCTAGTGAAAATAAGTTGTATTGTGGAAGAAAGTTCAAAGGAGATGAAATGAGATTTTGGACAGTTCTGCCCTTGTGATTGCCGAGCCCCTTTAGTGTGATTTTTGTGGATCTAATGGCTTGGTTGTGATGTTTATATGTTGTATGAGTTGTGTAGAAAGTTTCATAAAAACATTCCATGAATTGGTTGGCCAAATGTTGAATTTTCGTATGACAGCAAATCTGGAAACTTTTCACGTCAATACCCTGGCAGTGTTCTTGTTTCTGCCATATCTTTTTACTCCGATGTCGAAATTGAGTGTCGTTTGCGGCACTGGAAACTAGACATTCCCAGCTTTCCAAAGGTATAAAATTCAGGTTCTAATTCGATCTGTGGGATCTGTACCAAGCTTGTAAATTCGACTGCTCTGTTCCACGTTTTCACAGGGAACTCTGTTCTGTGCAGCGACTTAGTGTCCAAAAACGACCTAGTTGTGGACTGATTTTGAAAATGATTTCTTCTACGAAATTGTAGCTTTATGAATTTAGTTTCCAACACCACTGACCACGCTCAATTCTGAGTTGAATTGAGTGATTTGTGACCACAGTTTGAAACTGACTCAGAGGTAGAAAACCCTCTTTTGGCTAGCTAATGCCCTTAGCTTTGATTGGGACTTGTTAATTCGAATTTCTTGGTGTTAATCACCTACCAAATTACACCTTGGATGTTCCTTAGACCTTGTCTTCATAAATGGATGATGTTTGAGAAATTTTATTGGCCAAATGTTTGGAAAAGGGAAAAACACCAATGCAAGGCAGATTGCCTTAGAAATTTTGCAAACTTTCTTGACTTGGTTCAATAGCTTCCCAAATGCATTTTCCCATGAAATTTGGTAGAGGGATAGCGTTCATATGTTAGTATAATACTGCCAAATTTGGTGTCATTCTGAGTTCATTTCGATGCTCAAACAAGGTCCCAAATTTCATGACTTCAACCTGGAAAATTGTCTAAGTGTCTCAATTTTGCAGCAACTTTGAGCTACTATATCTTGGTGCTCAAAAATCCAATTCTTATTCCCTTTGTTGGATTTTAAACCTTTCTTGCAACTCTAATTGATTTCCAAAATTCAAAGGCTAGATCGATTTCTGTGATTTTTGCCGATTTTTCAAAGTTAGCCGAAAACCAACCCCGCAACTGTCTTAATGGTCCAAAACAGCCACTTTGAGCCAAATTTTGAATATCTTCCATTAGGAATCATAGAAAAGTGTCTTCTAGGAACTTTTAGTACTTTGGAATAAGTTTCCAACGGTACCAAGTTTTCCAATTTTAGACTTACAGAGAGTGAGATACGATTTTTCAAAGAATGCACCCCAAATCTGAAATTTCTAAACTTAAAGGAAATTGAGTTTTTAGAACTCTCCATTTTCCTTCGATATTGCTTGACCGTTTTACACTTGATTTCAAAGATGAAAGTCAATTTTCCTTGTATTATTAAACTACACTTTTGAGTCTCGATTTACGAGTAAATTAGGCTCTCTTTCATGATAATTTTCTTAGATTGTACAAGTGTGCAATCTTCCTTGATAACTAGGGGTTTAAGATGATAGTGTGTGATCGCAAATTATTATTTGCTCAGGCGCTCAAGGGGACCTTCAAGAGGAACTCGAAGCGGACGCCTAAACACCTGTTTGAGCACTTACTTACTTGTTTTGATCTGGTGAGTGTTCCATATAGGAGTACGTGATTTGAATAACCTATGATATATTCAATCCATGGTCATTATGTGTTATATGTTTCCACACTCGTTCTCATTTAAGTAAAATGTACTTGAATTATTCGACATGAAATATTTGAAATGCATATTTACATGAAGTGTTTCAATGATCAACTATGCTATGGCTGCATAAGTCGATTGGAGTGAATCTCTTCGACTCTTAAGTGGTAAAAGTAGATGGCCAATAGGCGGTCTATTAATATGATAAATGTCTACCGACTAACCATGAATTACCACCGTTCACCGACTACCATTACCGTTAACCGTTAACCGTTACCGTTTACCGATTTACTTGCCTATTTGATTACTTGATTATCTGTCTACTTGGCTACATGACTATTTGATTACTTGATTATGATGAATTATATGTTCATATGAAATTACCGCATATTGCTTATGTGTTTAAGTGTAAATGTTGCATATAATTGCTCTTATGAAATTACCACCGTTTGAAGGCGAGTGTGTACTTTATCTCACTCGACCTACTAAAATGACAAATTATTACCGTTTATCAATTTGTTTGATTACTTGTGTCCCTGCCCTTGGTTTACTAACCTACTCGAGCCAGGACTGGGCTCGGTCGGGTAGGTTGGAACCCTGCGACACCATTTCGGTATACTCGAGTACTACCACTGGAGGGATAAGGTGATGGCCAGACAACCGAGGGGATCACTGGAGCCATAAGGTGAAGTTGACCGAAATGGTTCCACTGGAACACCGTATCCTTCAATGTGTGTTTATTTTTGTATATTGATAACTGTATCATGCTAATGTGCCAAGATGCAATCTTGAACCATGCTTGTATTATACTCAAATGACTCGTACAATGATAACTATTCCATGTTAATGTGCCAATATGCAACCTGGAACTATACATGTGGTATGTTCAAATTACCTGATTTATTAGAACTGCTAGAGTGTCTTGGAACCTCACTGGGTTGTGTAGCTCATTCCACGTTTTTGTTTTCCTTAACAGGGTTCGAGCCCAAGAGTGTTCGTGAATAGTACTAGAATGTTCTCTTTTGAAGATTTTAAGTTGTATTATAACGGACGGTTGTAGTACATACTCTTTTGGATTGTATTAAGTTTGAAAGCTAAGTAATTGTAAGTGTAAAATATTTTGGAGTACGTTAATTATATATCGAAGTTATTTGAAATATTTCGAGTTTTGAATTGTGGATTATAGTGAGTCCTGGCGAGAGCTGGGCAGGCGTCCTGCGGATACCCTTTGGTTCGCTTTAGGGAGAAGTGGGGGCGTCACAGGCTGACCGAGGGAGAAGAGAGGAAAAGAAGAGAAAAAACTGAAGGGGAAAGAGAGGATTCCAGCAAGATGTCATGATTTCTCCAAACTGGAACCGAGGGAAGCCTGCTGCCATCTATAATTTCAGCTTTGGTTGCTTAAGGTTAAGAGGTAAAATTGGTTTCCTAGCTCTTGATTCTTGTGATATAACTTGAATTGATGATTGGAAATTGAATTTAATGAGTTAAGAACTAATTTGGATGGTTGGAAATTCATTGGTTTGAGATTGAATTGGAAGAACTCCAATTATGTAATATTCTATCCAGTTTTGTCCGAATTTGCTGTGAATATTCGAATAGGATGGAGCCTGAATTAGCCTTGGCACAAAACATGAAAGTTGTAGAGAATTGAGTATAGATTATTCCTGTAAATTTTCAGCTCAATCGGAGCAGGGTATCTTGTGAAATGACAAAATTACCCCTACTGCCCTGTTTCTATCCGAAATGATAATCAGCCTCTGTAATTGGTTAGTTTGACCGGGCAAATTACTGAATTGGTTGTCGATGTCTTCTTAAGAATTGTAGCCTTGTATCTTAGCTTTGAAATGGCTTTGGAATCACCTGAATCGGAGTTGTGTGTGCTGAGTTATGATTGAATGAATCAGGACTGCTAGTTGAATTTCACAGTGAGCTTCGAACTGGAAACTCTGGGGGATGTTTGGGTAAATTTGGCTAGATTAGAGTGAGAACTGAGTTGAGATGTCTTCACAATAATTGTAGAGCTATGTCTTAGCTTCGAAACGGTATATTGTTTGTTTCAATCCGATAAGTGTAGCTCGAGTTGTGCTTAAATTGCTAAAAGGTGACAGTGATATGTGATATTGAACCTTGTGTTTTAGGAATTGGATTTGGACAATAATCAATTGTGGTTAATGGGGATCATGGGCGGTGATTGGTGAGTGTTCCTTATTTTTTTTAAAATCTTTCCTCAAGCATTTTAGTTAAATGTGCCCCTTTGTTTATTTAAATGTATTTGCCGTTACTAAAAGGGTTTGCTAAAGGGATTTGTGAATTGTATTTTCTTTATAAGGTAAGTGTATACTTTATCGCACTCACCTAAGGACATGTGTTTGATTTGAACAATTGGGATTTATTGTATTAACTGCCTTATGTGATTAAATGTGATTAAATGAGACTTAGACGGGGGTGTACCTTATCGCACTCAATCTAGCTCTCAATATTTCGATATTGGATGTGTGATATGTGATTGGATGTATGATATGTGATAAATCTTGCTTTATTACATGTTTGGCTTGTTAATTATTGCAAGATATTCCTTAATTTGGATGGATGAACTTGTGAGTGTTTAAGTATAGCAAGAGGAAAATTTCTGTTTTGAATCTTTCAAGTTGGCCAAAATTTTTGGGACAAAATTTCAGATTTTTGGAGCTTTTATCTGAGTTAAAGTTTTGCCAAAATAATGGATTTTAAGTGTATTTGGGTTGATTAAACCGATTCGCTCTTCAAAGGAAAAGAAAGGAGTGAACTTGCTAAAGTGAAAACTGGAAATTTGCTTTCTGGAACATCAGACCAGTTTTGGGAAAAGGTTATATTTTGGTGTATAACACTCCAAATTGAGTCCCGTTTGTTTAGTTTGAAACTAGACACATAAGGCTACAATCCATGTAAATTTCAGGGGCTAACTCATTTTCTGTGATTTTTGGTGATTTTTCAAATTCGCTGGAAAAACAGAATTTTCCCTGCCGTGCATTTTACTGTAGCAGTCTATTGACGAAAACACTGGGCAAAATCCGTATGGAATCGCATCAAGGTGTCTTCTACAAAGTTTTAGCCCTTTCAATTAGGTTTCCAACGGTATCAACCATGTAAATTTTGGACTTGTAAATATTAAGTTATGATTTTCTAAAGATTTCTGTCATAAACCTCCAGTTTCCTGATTTTACAATAAACACAAAAATAACTTGATATTTTTGCTTGGCCTTGAATAGGCACGTGAATGATCGTGATTATACATGCCTCAGGTGCATACGAGGACTCCGAAGAACTCGTTTAACTGCTTCACTTTTTCTCTCTCTCATGACTCTTGGTGAGTGTCAAGTGCATGTTAAGTGTTTAAATGAAATGTTTCTTGTACTTGCTAGTTAATGAGGCTAGGGTGTATTTTATCGACCTTGTCCTCTCTTTCATGAAATTGCTTACTTGATAAGTGATAAGTGTTACATGTGAATGCAAATGAAAGTGTTTTTCGTGAGCATTGAGCGGCAGAAATGTATCACGCCTTTTAGGGTGGGAGGTACCGCTCATCCCGTCTCAATGCTATAACCGAATCTTGTCGATTGGAGCTTCGTCTCATCGACCCAAAAGTGAATGGGGGGACGCCCCAACCCATTGGTTAGCCTTGTAACTCGAGCCGGCAAGGGCTTGGTCGAGAAGCTTGGTGAACCTTGGGAAGTGTTATAGCTTGATCCAAATAAGGGGTCTTGCTAGGTATACTTGTTAAGTGATACCACCTACATGCTTGTTTGGTTACGGATCCAAGAGGGTGTCATGGTGGCTGGAGGTAGTAAGTGGAGTTCTACATGGATAACTGTGAAAGTTGACGGAGGGTCAACTACCTGAGCTTGGATCGCGCGTGGATTAGCTCCTGAGAGCTCCCATATCCTTTTATTGTGATTAAATTCCCTACTTGCTTAATGTTTCGAAGTTACTTGTTACTCAAGTTATTACTTTATATTGTGTATTTGCTCGCATGCTTGCATGTTTTTCCCTTGGTCTCACTGAGCGTTAGCTCACCCCAATTTGTTTTCCTTAACAGGTTCGGAAGTGAAGGTTCTGAGCCTTAATTAGTAACCCCCTTTGGGTAGAACTAGTTGTTATCTTTAATTTTGGGCTTTCGGTATTGTAAAAGTACATTAGAAATCTTGGATGTAATATATAAGTATGAATAGTTCTTTTATATTTTAGAGTACATGATTGTTTTAGTGGAGTATTTCATGTGATATTGGAGTTTAATTTGTAATTTACTTGAAGATTGTAGTGAGTCCTAACGAGAATTGGGCAGGTGGTCGGCTGATACCCCAGGGTTCGCCCTAGGGAGAGGTGGGTCGTCACACCACCTGGGTTTTGACAAGGAATATCCGAGCACTATAATAAAGTCAAATTAATCCCATGATACTATTCAATATGATTCATGACCAGATTTGGAACCATTTTAGATTCATTTATTGCTTGCTCTTGGGATAAGTCTGCTTTCTTCGAAACAATACTTCTGGTGATTCAAATATTGAATTTGTGTAAGTATTCATCTCTGATTTGTATATCTTCAGACTTTCAAGTCTACTTCCTTTTATCTGAACTCTATGCCCACCTAAGACTCCATCAACAATTAACATCTTTTATTGTAGTCTTTTATATTCGATAATAATTCAGTATCATCAAGCTTTTCTTGGTCACGGTCAGCCATCTCTTTCGAACAGCCAATCTAAGGGTGTGAGAACCCGAAAATTTTCACATTTTCAAGTATTATTTTATTTCTTTGCCTATATTTTATCCTATCCTTTGAAAATATTAAATATTTTGTACATTTTACAAGTAAGTACAATTTTTAAATCATTTTCCTAGTATAAGTTGGTGTACGTTAGTTTGAAGTGCATTTGTTCGATGTGGGGCCCGCTAGTGCGATATAATTTTGCCGATTAAGTGATGAAGTATTAAGTGACATTATTTTCCAAGGTGCTAGGAGATGATTAGAGGTTAATTAGGTAGACTAACCATTGGAAGTGAGAAGATAAGCTTAAAACCTAAAAGGACGCCACGTGTCGCGTTCCGATTGGAGGAAGACTTGCCTAACTTTCTCACCTTTACTAAAACCAAATTTTGACCAATTTCATCCCATTTTTCCTAGCTCTTGGCTGGCCCTTTGGAGGAGAAAAACAAGAGAGAGCTTCTTCAATTTCTAGCTCCAACCTTGCTCAAATCTTGAGTTCCAACCGATCAAATCGCAAACCCTTCCATAGGAGTGCTAACTAAGGAGGATTAAAGGCTTTGGTGAAGTTGATTTGGAGAAAGAAAGGCTAAGCTACCACTTTCTTTGAGGTTCTAAGGTAAATTGCTAAGAACATCCTTCTTTGGTTCCAATAGTTGCAAATTAGTGGCTTGTGGTTGCCACTTTGGTGGTTTTGTGCATTAATTCTTGGTTATAAGTGGTGAGGTGTGGATTTTCGATTTTCTTAGAAAATTTTCTGCCCTGTCTGACCAGTGTTGTTCGGCCATGATGGAGGCCGAATTGGACTTAGCTCAAAACATGAAAGTTGTAGAGAATTGAATTTAGATTATGCCTGTAAAATTTCAGCTCAATCGGAGCACTGTAACCTGTGAAATGACTATTTTACCCCTGCTGCCCTGTTTCTGTCCGAGAATGATAATCAGCGTCTGTAATTGGCTCGTTTGGCTGGGAAGATGAATGAATTAGCTTTTGATACCTTCTTAAGAATTGTAGCCTTGTATCTTAGCTTTCGAATGGCTTTGGAATCAACTGAATCGGAGTTGTGTGTACTGAGATATGACTGAATAAATCAGGACTGCTAGTTGAATTTCACAGTGAGCTTTGAACTGGAATGTCTGGGTCTGTTTGGGTAAATTAGACTAGGTCACGTTGAGAACTGGATTGCAGTCTCTTCATAAGAATTGTAGAGCTATGTCTTAGCTTCGAAACGGTATAAATTTTACCTCAATCCGATAGGTGTAGCTTCGGTTGTGACCAATACGCTAAAGGATGTCAAACCTGTCATTTTGTTCCTTGTCTTAAACCTTAATCCCGATCCCTTTTCTAGTTTGGTTTTGTAATTGAATGACTTTTAGCCTTTTTAACGGCTATTGTAATGAGATTATTTGTATATGATTTTGGGGGCTGATTGAGGAAAATAATGAAGCCATAAATGGCTGGAAATTTGGTAAACACAAAGGGCGTGCTACCCGAATTTGCACTCAAATGGCGATTTCAAATTTTAAGGGCAGACACAAGTTTTACAACTATTTTACTCATATATTTTGTACTAAATGCACTCTTTTTATTTCCAAAATCATACTTATACATTGTACTATTAGTTATTCGGATTTTTTTTGATAAATCAAACATTTTGATGGTTAAACCATAATACTTTCTCATGATTATTTTAGGGTTTCTTGGTGACTAAAGTTGAGATCCGGAGGGATACTTTGGACGTTATTTTGCTTATTTCGGTGAGTGTTCTATATACGCTTTGTTTCTAATGACTATGTGAACTATTGTGACTATTTGGATTGTTGCTTTAATACGTGATTGAAGTATGTTATGTTTCCAAAATGATTTTTGCTAGGCGAGTGTGTACTTTATCGCACTCGACCTAAATGAACGTGAACTTTCAATGATTGAATGATTAAATGTTACTTGTGCATGAATGTAAGCCTTCTGGCTGAACTGGGCCCTTGCCCTTTGTTACTGGTCGACTCGAGCCAGAAGCGGATTCGGTCGGGCGATTAGTGACCCTGGGTGAATGTTTGGTATACTCGAGTATGACCACGAAGTTGGCGAAGATTGGGGAATGAAATGAATGAACGAACGACAAGAAAATGAAGGAGTTTTCACTTACAAACAATGTTTTAATGATTGGAGAAATAAGGAAAATATTAGGCGAATGAATGAACGAACGAACGAATAGCTCCTCGTGAGCATGTATCCTTTTAATGAATGTGTTACTATCGCTTTCATTTTGTAAATGTTTTCTAAATTACTTGCTAATTGCTGATAAACGTCCTTGCCTAATTATTTGTTTGAGTATATAGAACCTCGCTGGGCTTTAAGCTCATACCACGCCTTTTGTTTTCCTTACAGGGGTTGCAAGTATGGGCGAGAGATCTGTATAGAATAGTATAGTTTAGTTCTTTTGCATTGTTTTGCGTTTGTACTCGCTCTAGTGTTTGGATAGGGTTGAATATTTTGGGATTGTATTACTATTTGAGATTGAAATGTATGTAAATATATGTTTCCAGGTTGGGAATTGTTTTCCGTTTATCCTCGAGGTGTTATCTTTTTGTTTGGAGTGAGTGATCGAGTCCTGGCGAGAGCTGGGCAGGCGGTCCGCCGAACCCTTTGGTTCGCCTTAGGGTAAGGTGGGGCTGTCACAAAGGGCATCTACAAGCCATGCCTAATCTATTTCCTTTTCAATTTATTTTTGAGGTTTTCAATTGCTAGATAAGACCTCTAGCTATTCAACTTGCCTTTTCCTGTATTCAGCCATCTCTTCATATAATGATTAGATAGCTGATCTGCGTGCTTTTGCCAACCATACATGTTCTCCAATTCTATCCCTATCGAATGGCCCTTGAATCTTAACATTGCCTAGCATGAATTCTAGATAACTATATTTAATTCTTGTATGATCAGCCATTTCTTGACACAGAGTCTGAACATTTGTATATTTTATCCATGTCTTTTTATACTCGCCCCCCTTAGGTGATCTTTGAATTTTGAATCTTCGAGCAACTTCTCAATCAATCTTTTCTTCGAGCAACACCATTTCATCTTTCACATCTTTCTTTATGATTTTTGGAGCGTATTTTGCTATCTACATTATGGTCTCATTAGGAAGATGTAACTCTTGTTTCTATTCAATTACTTTGGCATCAATCAAGGACACTGTGTTACCATTTTTATTTAAATTCTCAATTAAATAGACTCATCCAATGACGTGTTTGGATCTGGGTATATTTAAAGTTTGAAAATTCAACCATTTTCTTGTCATTTCTTGATTTTCTAAACCTAACAAAAATAATTTATTGATACAGATCAATAAATTGTGCTATTTAAGAATAGATCATGACTATTGTCTAAGCATAGAAGCGCAACATCAATTTCTCGGCAATTAAATTGAGTTTTCAAGTAATGATACTTTCTCTCACCATTCATGCTCACAAAGATATAAAGGAAATAAGGAGTAGATGAAGAATTTGGACATAGGTCCGACCTATGAGCATGATTCTAGTCAAAATCGAAACACGAACCAATTAGGATATGGTTATGAGTAATCATATATAACTAATACTAGCTATTATACTAGATATGGACCATTTGATGGATCTGGATAGGTTGAAAGGTCTACTAACAATCACACTAGTACATACCATGAACAAGCAATTGATAGATATCATAACAGTTTTTCTTTGACTCTAATAGCATTGGATTCCATGGACATGGTTCTACTACATCATATAGTACTAGTGATAGTGTAAACTATCGAGGGTTTGGATACTATCATCATGTTCTGGAATTCATACCCAATCTATCATTTCCTATGCATTATGATTATGGAATACCTATTCAATCATCACAGCCAATCAATGCAACAAATAGTTCTTATATGTTACCTAATCAAAGTGTTGTCTCACTTCCACATCTTTTTCTATCATCCATTAGGAAATGAAAATGACTTTAAATCGGATTGTCATTTTTCTGATATTGATAAGTATAAAAAGACAAAGTAATATTCGGTCTTTTAAAATACTTGTATTTTGTTAATATAATTCTCTTTTCTCACTGACAGGAGATTGATTGAGAAACAATTTAAACTACTTCGACTTTTATAAAAATAAAAAAAAAACACAAACCCTTATTTTGTGTTGTTAAAGATTAATATTAGTTCTACAATTACTATTTTAAAATTGTGTTTTGTGCTATTTTTGATCTTGTTTGTTATGTTATTATGTGGAATGATTACATATATTTACTGCTTTTAATATTGGTAAAGACAGCACAATCTAGGAATTTATTTTACCTTTTTTATTTTTGTTCAACATAGTTTTTCCTTATTATTTCTAGTCATGATTTGTATCTTAAATTCAACCATTTTCTTGGTATTTCTCAACCACCGTCCTCTATAGTTGCCAATTTATTGATGCTCAAAATTTAACAAATAAGTTAAGTTAGAAAAAGGATCAAAAGAGTAGTGGAGTCCTACACATTAATTAAAAGGACTTAAAATCATGGTGTAAGCTGACAAAAGTGTGGAAAATAAAATAACAATTAAATGACAAGAAATCAGTTAAATCTATGATTAAATGTGCTGGAATAAAAAGTATGAATTGAAGTGATCGAAAATGAAATACTTCAATAAATGATATATGTAAATTTGATAGGGAAATTAGTACCCAACAAGAAGTACGGGTCTAAATAAGCCAAATCTCAACATGATAAGAAACTTAAAGTCACTATAATAGTCTAAAAGCCAATCGAAATTCGATATTTATTGCATAAAATGAAAACTAAGGTAATGACATAAATGCAAAGATTGAAAGAAATTCAGTACACTATTGCTTTGTTGATATGTGCTTATGGTATCCTTCCCTTTAGCAACTAGTCTTTTATTTATAGTGGTCCTTCATAGAGCTCTTCTATAGTTTGAAATTCTATCACTTTCTTCCACTAAGGTAGGATTCTCATCATGTCATTCTTTAAAATGATGCCAAGAACTTTTTATTAGATAGTGCTCGCTTCTTTTTGAATAATTAGTTTGCATTATCCTCATCTTAGGAATCTAATCTCTTTTTGCTCAAATAGTTAGCTAAGCTTTCATCAACTATTCTAGACCCTATATCCTTTAGGCCTTTTTTGAACTTACTAATGGTCCAACACAGATAGCTAGAGGGAATCTTAGTGAATAAATGTTTCACTTAATCTATTCCTTCTTTTTTGTCCACATTGCGAGCTACATGTTTTATCTTATCTCTTATAATCTTTATGGTTTAATTTAGCTCATTTCTTAATTTGTATTTAGTTGAGTTTCATACTATATTAATTTTAAAAAGTGTTTCAATTTGTTGCCAAGAAAAAGAGAGAAAATCTACACTAGTGCATGACCTAGCAAAGCATTGAACCCCAAGTCTGGGACTCTGGGTTACATAGCCAACATGCAGGTCTTGGTCACTAGAGTTAAACATCTAGAATCTGAAAGACCCTAGCATACCTCTATCTTTCCATCATTTTTGCTCAAGCACACTTCACTTCTCTATTTAGAATCTTTATACTTTATTTAAGATATAAGTATGATATAATTGATAAAGTGAAAAATGGATGATGAAATTTTACTTTGCACTCTAACTTGTTATTCATTTTTATTTTGCACTCTGAAAATCTAATATTTGGACATATTACATCCATTAATTTTGTAGTAATCATACTCACAAACTTTTAGGTTGAGTAATAGGTATAGATAATTATTATCCATCATATGACATACCTTATTACTCTCAAATTTACATATTCAAGTTTTTAGAGCTTTTGTTCTATACCAGTATAATGCTCGATAAGTTCTTTACCAATTAAAATTGTATGGATTCAACATATAATAAAAAATGATTGAAAGCATAATTGGTAAAAGAAAAACTTATATAGTACAAGGATAACTATCTCAACATTTCAGTTGTATAAGCACAAGGAACTATTTAGACTCACCAACCATACTTCATCTCTAGGTTACAACCACGTTCAGAATCGAATTCCAATTAATCAACATATGAATCCTTCTATAGAAATCTATTCAAAGAATTTCCTAAATTACAACCAAACACTTGATGCGTGTTCTATTGGAATAGCTTGAAAATGACGTGAAATTCAGAATTAGAAAAAGGAATGTCAGTAAGCTAAATTTGCAAAGGATCTAGCTTGGGTCATTGTAAGATGAAGCGTGGGATTTCATTCAAGGTTCAAAGACTCATCTGATTAAGAGACAACTCAGACAAGTCATCACCAGAATTGAGAATTCCAATTTGTGATCGTTTCACTTCACATTGGAGATGGAAGACTGGCTGATGCCTCTGACACACTCGACCGACTTGGGCAGAGTCAACTCCGAAATGAAGAGAAACAGGCAATTCTTCAAAGTCATCTCAGATCAACTTGGGGCTAAAGCAAAAAAAATAATGTAAAAAGGAAAAATGACTAAATCTAAAAATTAAACAAAAACAATGTAAGAGACCAAAATAACAAGAAGGACTAGTTTCAACAATGAAACCTCATTAAATAAAATTCAATTAAGGACAATAATTTCATACGCAAGAATCAAATCAGAAAAAATTTATCACTTTACTTTTCTTTTACCCCCTTCATCCCAAAACTTCAATCATCCATTGAGGAGAGAATAAAACTTCAATTGTCCATTGAGCGATGAGAGAAGTTACAATTGAGAGATAGTTTTTCTATTAAAAGATAGAAGTGCACTAAAATGAAAAACTTCATCATTGTCTGAAAGGGAGCCATACTAAAGAGCGAAGATATAGAACCTATGCCGAAAGAGGGGAGGTACCAAAAGAGTGAACATGTAAAGCCTCCAATTGGGTGTTCTTTAAGTTTTATGAGTACTTATTTTAGCTTATAAATTAGAAATCCATTATGGATTGATTATGGCCCTTATGTATTGGGCCCAAGCCAAATTAGTTGTGGTTCTATTCAAATTAAAATTTAGGGATTTGGATTAGTTTTACTTATTTCTTTTGTTGGATCAATTCGAGCTAGAATGAATTGTAAGACTTATCTCATTTGATATTTAGTAAAATATAATAAAATTCTTGCTTTACCTTTCATATAAAATTTCTCATTTAATAATTAGTTTTTACTAAATATCTAGTGAGATGTTCCATTTTTATTGAATTTTATAGTGATTAGAACTCCTCTATAATTCTTGCTATATCTTCTATGTATAGCAAATGGATTTTAATGGTAATTACTTTTAAATATTTAGTTGTAACCATATTGTATGAGCTACTGGGGTAATTTTGTAGTATACACTAATTATTTCAATAAATTTTTAAGTTTTACTAAAAAATTCTTCAAAAAAGGAACAAATGATCAAGCAAACAAGTTAATATTGTAGATAAGATTTTTAACTTGCTAATATAATCCAAACAAGTTAGTACATTTGCAAAACATCTTAAATTATTTGTAATATTTTTTGACACATCTTTAATTACTTCATGATGGACTAATTAATTAAGATGGTATATGTAATAATTGACATGGCAAGCAAGGATATTGGATGGGAGCATGTATAAATTTGAGCGGAAGTAAAAATATGTGAGGTGCAATTATTGTAAAAAATTAATGCATGGTAAAATTACAAGATTGAAAGAACACATTAGTCATGTAATATGACAAGTTGAAACTTATCCAAGAACTCCAAGAGAAGTTACGCATGTAATAAAAATGCATCTAAAGGTTGGTAAGGCTAAAATAGCTACAATAAAAAACTTGCAGAAATATTAAACTTTCTACAAGAGAAAAATATGAATGACAATATCAATGTCAACAACAATGAGGATGACGAGGAATTTCATGAAATTGATGAAGAATATATGATGGCATTGGAAAAAAATGATGAAGCAATCAATTAGAGGCAGTCAATACTTGCAATTTATTGAAAAACAACAAATACATTTAGTTTTTAGAGGTCGACCTTCCAGGTTTATGCTAGGCATTATTTTTAAATTAAAATATTACAAAAAATTTTACATCTAATTGTAATATTAAAAAAATTGTAATTTTTTTTGAAACACTATTTGAAAGATTTAGATTGATCGATCCCTGGTTTTGATGATTAATGAAACAAAAACCATGATTTGGACTAATATTTCAAGTTGAGTTTTTCATTAGTATAGGTGCTCAAATGACTGGCAAAGGAAAGTAAGCAAAATAAGAAGGAACAAAGTCTTTCATTGAGTATCTGAAACACACCAATAGGATCGGACGTTCAAAGGACAAAGTGAAATTTGACCATGATGATCGGACAATGGATCGCACGCATAGCTAGACTATCGAATGTCTAACAGATTAAAAGAAAACTTTGGAACTCTCTATTTCTATCAGACGCATCCTTCAGCCGCTGTATCGGATGTCCAAAACTCCAAGTAAAAACTCACCCGATAGATCTTCAGGTGCAATGTCGAATGCAGGATCAAACGTTTTGACCGAGTGTCGAATGCAAGATCTAATATCCAACGGCTCTAACGACTAGTTTTTTAACAGCTAATTTTTGACCATTGGAGAGACTTGTGGGGCAAATTTTCACTACCTATAAATACCTCCAAATCTAAAAATATGAGAGAATTTTGTCTACATGAAATACAAGCTTTCAAGAGTGCTTTTTGGGTAGAAAAATATTTTGAATATTTTATAAGTGTGGGAAAAGTTATTGAATTTGTGAATTTCTCATTGAAAAGGAGTAAAACCTTGGAAAAAATGACCCTCACTTGTAAGTGCCTTTTTAGTATTGGGGTGAACATTCAATTGTAACTTAAAGGGTTAACTAGGAAGAGTTGTAAAATCTCTTGGCTCAACTAAAGTTGGGATACTTAGTATGAACAAGGGGTGAACTCTTCTTTGTACAAGTTGGTTTGGTTGACTCTAAGTTTGGGAGATGTTTTGGAGGTTTGTTTGGTTTGCACTCCTTTTAGCTGTTTTTCTTTTTTTTTTTTGTTACTTGTTTGTGTGGCTTAATTTTCTTATATCTCTTGATATTGTGGATTGCTTGAGTGCTTGTTTAGTTAAGCTATTTTGGTTGAATAATTGGGTGAAAATTTAACCTTTACTTGCTTTTTTATCAACTTAATTCATCCCCCCCAAATTGTTTTGGGCCTTACAATTGGTATCAGAATTTGATCTCTATTGATCAAGCTTAACTAATTTGGAGAAAAAGATCATTATGGCAATCAATTTTTTGCTACAAACACTCATTGCTGAACCGTTGATTTTTTATGGCAAAGAATATGATGCGTGGAAAAAACAGGATAGAAACCTTTATTAAATCTATTGCGAAAAGACTAAAAAGAATTAAATGAGAATGATAAAAGAATGTTGGCACAAAATATGCAAGTTATGGATATTCCTTGTAAAGTGTTGAATCAAGATGAACTAAAAAGAGTAAAATATTTTAAAAGTGCTCAAAAATTTTGGAGAAGATTAGAAGAGATCGATAATCGAAAAAATTTCAATTTTAGTAAAGAAAAGGAAGAATGTTCAACTTCAATTTCTAATAAGGAATATAATGTAGATGATTTAATAGTCGAAAAGATTGTTAGAAATTTGTTTAAAAAAAGTTAAAAGAAGCTAATGAATTAAATAAGACATTAAAATTTTAAATGGATGAATGTACTTTAGAGAAGACTCAAATTAAAGAAGAAAATGTGAATTTATAACTCACTATAGATAAGTTAAATGAGTCTTACGAAAAAAGTTAAAAATACAAAGAAGGAATTGAAAAAGGAAAATGAAATATTCAAAAAAAAATTTAACACTTGTGAATCTCTAAAATTTGAACATGTAAATATTAAGAGGAGAATGGATAATTTGATTTTATACTTAAATGACTTTAAAAATAGAAACAAAGAAAATAAAACTTGATATAAAAGTAAAAATGATTCCAAAAAGTCTAGTGATAATAAGAAAATTTTGTTAAACCTAAACTAACTTGCTATTTGGTGGAAAAAATTGGTCATAAGATTGATACATGTTTTAAGAAAACAAATTTTGATAGAGGAGCCAAAGTGATGTAGGTTAAGAAGGAGAAATTTACACTTTACCAAGTAAAATAAAATGTGTATAAGAAAGATGATGTTGGACAAGTCCCTCCAAAACTTAAATGTCGAAATGGTAATAAAAGAAAGATACACTCTAATATGAATAACAAGAAAATAATTTTCAAATATTTTAAAGGAAATAATAGTATTTCATGCAATACTTCAATGTGTAATATTTATAGAAAATTTTCCTATATTTATGAAAATTTAAGGATGTGAGATTTAAGAACTGCCAATATGGCTTCTATTCGTGGACATAAATGTTTATACTTGTTAGTTTGTTTGTTAATTTAAAAAATGCTTTTTTTTTAATTGTGTATGATTGTGCATGAATTTATATGATTCATTTATGTAAAATAGAAGAATGAACGTAGAAAAGATTTGATACACATTCTTGAAATTGATTAAAGGTTTATTAGCTCAATTATATGGTGAAAATTTCAAAGTATGCCAAGTCAATATGGATGGTGTTTGTAAATTAAAAGATTTTTAGGTGGTTCAAATAAATTTGATCAATTATTTTTTGAATGTCTTAATATTTTAATTTCATTGAGTTAAAAAAAATGATGATAATCTTGAATTTGTTTTTTCATGGCATATAAGTTGCATATCATTATTATTACTTGTACGAGGTGCTAAATATATATTTTATCACACTACTAATGTACACTTGTACAAAGTTTGTGATTTAAGAATGGTGTAATTTAAAAGTGATTTATAAGAATACGTATTCTCTCAACTTAAGACAATCTATCCTCAAGCCATACTTAGAAAGTTATCAAATAGTTTGGAGGTTTGGAGGTTTGGAAAGAAGAAAGAAATGAAGTTCTCATCTACCAAATTCAACTTTGCACCATTAAAACTCGCATCTACTTTGAACAATGAGAATGATATTATTATAAGTAGATGGAATATTATTGAGGTATGCTTTTAAAAGTTAACTTTTTACTTTGAATTGTGTATGAGGCAAATAGATGATATTGGAATGCTTAATTGACATGTATCCTAATTTGCATCTTATGAGAATAGAACATGTGGATTTGGAATGCCTACTTATTTTGAAATTCTATTCATATATGTCCTATATTTAAAAATGCCTTTCAAAATGATGTATCTGGACATATAAATGCTTGATTGTGATAACCCTAATTTAGTTAAAACTAGCATACTATATTATGCAAGTGAAATGATTGTGATATTATTTGTCAACTTTATATTTAAATGTTTTATCTCTTCATGTTGACATCACAAAAGAAATAAATTAGGTACCCACCTACTACTCTTTATATCTTCATTTCATGATTAGAAGGATAGAATGTTCTTATCCTTATAATAAATGAGGTAATTGCATCACATGTACTTTATTGTTGATTAACTCTTGTTTTGATGATACTTTTATGTACCCCTTAGTACCTATTAGTACATTTTTCAAAATAGGAGGAACTATAGTAAGGATGAGTAAAAATTACTTTAAAAATAATCCTTTACTTGATTTTCTTGTATGTATTTATTAATATGTCTTTGAAGGGAAGTAACTCTTTGAATGTGAGTTATCCCTTTTGCATTTACTTGATTTGCATGGTTATTTTAAGGGAGAGATATTTGATGAGAATGATGATGAAAATTGATGTGGTTTTGATCTTAGGGGGAATTTTACTTGCAATTATTCATAATCAACTTCCCTTTAGGCTTATATGCTTTATTTTTTATGATACCAAAAGAGGAAGTAGATTGAATTATATTTCTTTGAATGTTGACTATGCTAAGGGGAAGTCTACTTCAGTTTATTTCATTAAATAAATCATCATTTTGTCATCATCAAAAAGAAAAAGATTGAAAGACTTAGGGTGATCAATCCTTGGTTTTGATGATTAACAAAATAAAATGATAATTTAGACCAATATTTCAAATGATTTTTTATTAGTATAAGTGATCAAACAACTAGCAAAGGAAAGGAATCAAAATAAGAAGGAACAAAATCTTTCACTGAGTATTGGACGCACATTCGGATACACACCAAGAGGATCAGACACTTGTATGATAAACTGATGATCAGACAACGAATCGGACGCATAGCTGGACTATTGGACATCCGATAAATTAAAGGAAAATTTTGGAACTATTTGTTTCTATCGGACGCATCTTTCAAATGTTGTATTGGACGTCTGAAACTCCTAACAAAGATTCACTCAACACATCATCAAATGCAATGTCGAATGCAAGATCGAATGTCCAACAAGGTATCGTACGTAGGATTAGAAGTCCAATAGCTCTAATGACTAGTTTTTTAATAGCTAGTTTTTTAACCATTTGAGAGACTTTTTGGACAAATTTTCACTATCTATAAATACCCCCAAATCTGAAAATATGAGAGACTTTTGCCTACATGAGATACAAACTTTCAAGAGTGATTTTTGGGGTAGAAAAATATTTTAAATATTATATAGGTGAGGGAAAAGTTATTGGCTTTGTGAGATTTCTTTTGAAGAGTAGTAAAACCTTTGAGAATGTAAGTGTCACTTGTAAGTGTTCTTCATTGTTAGAGTGACATTCAATTGTAGTTTAGAAAGGGTTAATTTGAGAGAGTTGTAGAATCTCTTGATTCAACTAGAATTGAAATACTTGATGTGAATA
This sequence comes from Coffea humblotiana, assembly GCA_023065735.1. Taxonomy (NCBI): domain Eukaryota; kingdom Viridiplantae; phylum Streptophyta; class Magnoliopsida; order Gentianales; family Rubiaceae; genus Coffea; species Coffea humblotiana. Next base: position 21,136,213 of record CM041213.1, on the reverse strand, counting down.
AGGGGTGAGCCCTTCTTTGTACAAGTTGGTTAGAAGAAATACTTGATTAATTTAACTCCAAGTTTTGGGGAAGTTTGGGAGTTTGTTTGGTTTGCAATCCTTTTACTTTATTGTTCTCTTTGTGCTACTTATTTGTGTGGCTGAATTTGCTTATATCTCTTGTTATTGTGATTTCCTGAGTGCTTGTTTTATTTAAATTATTCTAGTTGAATAATTGGGTGAAAATTTGGCCTTTACTTGCTTTATTTTTTATCAATCTAATTCACCCGTTCCCTCGTACATTGCTTTGGTTCTTACACTATCAAGTCCAAAATATATGGGTCTTGGTACTTTGAAACTTGCAGTTTCTGAAACTAAGAGAGAGCTTTCACGTAATTTAGTGTCAAACAAGTGGATAAAATGTCAAGCAGAGGAATTGATTCAAATATGTTTCTTTTGAAACAAAAATTAATCAAATTGGCATTTGCAAGGAAAAACATAAAGAAAGTTGATAAAGCAATTTCAAGTTTTTATTATAATGCTATACCATTCCATGCAGCTAACAATCTATATTACCAATTAATGATTGATGGAATTGTCAAAGGCGGTCCTAGTATTAAATGCCCCCCAACTTACCAAGAGTTTGAGCAATATTTGAAAGGTATTTGTAATAAATTGCCAACTTTTGATTGTACAATTATGTGTGATGGATAGAGCATTCGTATAAAGCATCCAATAATAAATTTTATGATATATGATGCTAGGCACATGATATATCATAGTTTAGTTAAGTATACCAATGTGAAGAAAAGTGTTGAATATATTTTTAAGTTAATGGATCAAGTAATAGAGGTTTTTGGAGAAGAACATGTTGTACAGGTTGTTGTGGATAGTGAATCCAATATGCAAACAACTAGATAACTGTTGATGAAAAAGAGAAAAATCTATTCTTATCATCTTGTGCTACTCATTACATTGACTTGATATTAGAAATTATTGAACAAGTTTCATACATAACAGTGATAAAGTATTGAATCTCATGAAGATACATACAAAAAAAGGGAACTAGTGCATCCAGCATTACTGGATTCACTATTGAATTCATTTTGGTCTTCTTCAGCATTATATAAAATTGAAAAGAATGTGCACCTTAGTTGAGTGGCCAAAGTTCAGTAACACTACCAAGTGAAGGGCAAAGGATATTAAAGTAGTTGATTGATATTATCAGAAAAGTTCTAAAAAAATGTTAGACATGTATGTGCAATAATAGAGTCTCTAGTTAAACCTTTAAAAACTGTTGATCAAGATAATATATTAACTTTACCAATTATTTATGAGGCAATAGATATAGTAAAAATGGCTATCAACAAAGCCAGTGAAACATTCCAAAAAGATTTGGAAAATGATTGATAATAGATGGTACAATTAACTACATTGTGATTTACAAGTAACAAGTAATTTAAAATGTTTACATGTGACTTAAATATGTAATATATGTGCATTTGCTATTTTTCTAATCTTATGGTTTTATTTTATTTAGCATATTTTTTTTGAACTCAATCCTTCAATACTTTGGAACATGTGAATTTAATTTTGATGAAGTTCGAAAAGGATTGAAAAGAGTAATGATAAAATTGGAGCCAAATTGAAACACGCAAAAAATTGATGCAATAAAGAAGGTATTCTTTTGACAATTTTATTTATATATACTAATGATCATTTATATAAACAAAACTTAGAATTTTAACAATTATGCATCTGATTATTTGTGTAGATCGAAATTTCATAGAACAAAGAAAGGATTGGAAATACTATTGCAACAAGAGCATTATCGAAGTTCCTGCCAAGTTTGAACTCAATCTATACATATATAAACATTTAAGTGGTATTAAATTGTAATAGTTCTTTATAGTTTTATAATAATTATCATTTGTTTGTTTAGTTGAATGATGGTTTAACTATAATGATGAAACTTCAAATCTAAGGAAGATTGCAATAAAAAATTTTGAGTTAAACCTATAAATCTTCTGCTTTGAAAAGAATTGGATTATATAGTCATTAATTTATACAAAATTTCACAATCATTTGGAAATTAAAAAATTGTTCAAATTTGTTTTTGTGCATTACAATATGCAATTAAATATGAAAATTTTGATATACCAAAGAAATACTAATGATTTCTTTGACCCAATTGATTTGAATAATTTTTCTTATCACGATAATATATTAGATAATTGAATAAGAGAAACTGAGCAACCATTATTGTCTTAAGATAATTTGGATTGTTTAGATGAGGACATTTGTCAAAGTGATACATTATGTTCAAGATGACACTGAAAATGACAATGATGATTTTAATGGTACATTATCCCAATATATTACTAAGAAGAATTGAAAAAAAGAGAAAGCGTTACACAATCATTTATGTGAAATATGGGCTGCTTATGGGCCATGTTTCAAGTTTCAAGTAGTTCGAGTTTTTATTAGTAACTTAATAGTTTATTTTTCCAGATTTTTAATTAATTTGGTATATGAGGACCCGAAAGTTATTTTCACATTTTATTTATTTATTTATTTATTTTTATTTTTATATATTACTTGCCTTAAATTCTTGGTTGCTTTAATGGTTAAGTCATGATTTTTATCTTTTTGTCTTATTTAATTTGGTGCATATTAAGTTTCGTAGTGCATTATTTAAGTATGACCAACTAGTGAGGTGTGCGCAATAAATTTGATAGACAAGAAGGAGTTTTGTGTAAAAGGAATTATGTGACAAGAGGTGTTAAGAGTTAATTGGGAGGAGCTCTAGATATGTTGGTGATTAGAGACAAATAGAGAGACAGAGATAGGCATTAACTTTGTGATGTCAAGTGTCGATCATCCAAGGAACCTTTTGACCAAGATAAGTCTTGTATTTATCCAATTTAGCTTTCATTTCACAACCAAAAATCTTTCTTTTCTTCTTCTTGTTGGCCGACTTTGATAAGAGAGAAAGGGAGAGAAAAAAACCTCAAGTTCTAGTCTTGATCTCTTGATTGATTTGTGAGAAATCCAAAGAAAAACCCCAATCTACTCCATAGATCTTTAAAGTAAGTGCAAAATGAAGCTTTTGGTGAAATTCTTGGTGGAAGAAAGATCTTGATTTGCTTTCCATCTTAGGGTTTTGAGGTAATTTGTTAGGAAACTTCTCTTGCTTCTCTTAACTTTAAGTTTATTCGATATATGAAATGATAGAAGTTAAAGGGAGGATGTTTATGAAAGATTTCATGTTTTTGCCAAGTTATATTGCAATTTCCAGTTTTGGTACAAGTTATATGTAGTTTAGTTTAGGGTTTTATTATGTGGAAGTTTGATAGATTTCTTTGCCTAGAACATGTACCATACACCCTATAACATGTTATCTTGATTGCTAGTGGTTTTGCCATGAAAATAGGGTTGAAAGTTCAAGGTTTCTCTAGAGGAACTTGAGGTTATATTGCTGCGAATTCTTCCTTGGTAGGTCGAGTGGGTGAGGGAGAATTTGTGTGTTTAAGGTTGGGCTGATCTTGATATATCTTTCCTCGACTTACTTGAGAAACCCTTGTTCTTCACGTATAGGCTGGATTTGAACCAAAGCAAAGCAATTTAAGAGGAGGAAAGTAATAGTTGCCCAAAAATGTTTTATAATTGGAAGTGTTCAACTTTAAACTCAATATTTTTGTCACTTTTCTTCAAAAGTCGAGTCTACACTTACCATATGTTACTCTATATTAGGCTTGCAGTATTGAGCTATATCTACATGGGTTTTCCTTTGATTTTCACACATAAAAGGTGTGATTTTTGAAAAATTATGTTGGAAGTTTGATGATTTCTTGTTCTATTATATATAATCACAGATTTCGAGAGTGGTCAGGAAGCAGAGTCTAAGCTTGATATTGATAGACCTTGATTAGCTGGTGAGTGTATCAATTGCATGGTAGAACTTGCTGTTTGATTGAAATGCTCTTTTGATGTGATTGATCAATACTTGACATGAGATAGTTGATTGAGTGAATGTTATTGCAATGCTCTTGACTTGTTTTGGTTGGGGCGAGTGTGTACTTTATCGCACTTGCTCTAACTGGACTAAAGTATTGTGCACTGTTTGCAAGTGAATTGATGTTCATGTGTGTGACTTGAAAGTAACTGCCAAGGACTTCAAACCCCATCGGCTAGCTAATCGAATCGAGCTAGCAAGGGTTTGGCCGAGGAGATTGACAAACCATAGGTTGTGTTTCTTGTTTAATCCACTGGATTTAGTCCACCGGATTTGATAAACTTGAGTATTACCCCTATTATTATATTTGGAGTTCGAGACCAATAAGGGGGATGATCGGTGGATGGAGACTGGAGTTAAGCGGTGATCTACGGACATTGTTTATTACTGTATTTCCAAGGTTGATGGAGTGTCAACGGATTCGAGACAAGTTGCTAGTGAATTGGTTCACATGAGCAAATTGTATCCTTTTACTTGAAAGTGTTACTTGTTATTTCTTGTCTTGTTAATGACGTGCCTTATTGGTGTTTACTTTCTTATGTTAAGAATCTCTTGTCACTTTGTTTGCATGTTTTCTTGAAACCTCACTAGGCGAAAACTCACCCCATGAGTTTGTTTTCCTTACAGGAGGCGAGAACGTGAGCGAGTGAGTTGGAGAAGGTTGGAGTGTCTGTTTAGGTTCTTTGTTAGTTGTCCTAGTGACCTTTTTAGTTTTATCGATTTAGATTTGATCATGAATCTTTCGTTATCTTATCGGCTTGTACGGATATTCGATGTCAATGAAGGTATATATGATTAAGTTTGAATATTGCTACTGCTCTTGTTATTGAGGTTGCTGCTCTTACTTCTGGGGTTTATAAGTAAGTTCTGGCGAGAGTTAGGCAGGCGGTCCGCCAAACCCTGGAGTGCGCCCTAGGGGGAGGTGGGGTTGTCACATTGTAGAAATAAATTTGGTCCGAGATCTCATGTTGAGTTAGATCCGAATTAGTTATTAAATCCGTTGGGTAATTGAGTTGTTTTGTTAGTTATTCCCTTGTGTAATAATCGGCCAGCAATAAGCTCCTTAATTGAGCCGTGAGTTAGTTGATTTAGCTAAGTTAAGTGAGTCCATTAATTTAGGGATAGTAGGGTTATAAATATTTGTATCCTTCCATTAAAGAAAAAGATGAATAAACATTTTCAGAGAGTTTCCTCTTGGCTCATTGCCTACTCCTTTGAATACTTTAGATGGGTTCTTAAGTGTTCATTTATGACTTATCAATCAAAGAACACGTTTGATTGTGGTACCTTTCTACCAACCTTAATTTGTCTTGAGCAGTCCCTGATCGAATTAGGTTCCATCCCTTATACCAAGGTTCGTTAACTACATAATTAACGGGTTGAGGTTCTTTTGTATCCATAACCTGGTCAAAACAGATCTTTCCGCTGCCTGATCGATTCGATTTCTTCTCAAGCGGTCCTTGGATAATCGTGTTCGTATCAGTTAGTATTAGAGTTTCGACTCTTGATCCAAGCTAATATCCTTTTTTTGTTTTCCTATTTGTTTTTCTACCAAAACCCTAGTCATCTTTTGATTTAAGAAAAACCAAAAAAAAAATTTATTCTTGTTTTCTTGATTTTATCGCTTGAATCAAACCTACTCTCTTGATTGATCGAGATTTGAATTTCTTGGTGTGATTAAATTCTTGGAAATAGGTTTTCTAAGGGTTTAACTCCCATTAAAAATCTTCCAAGTGAAGTCATAACCCTGTGTTAAGTTGTCAAAAAAAATTGCAATGTTCATATACTGTAGCATACTGTTCATCGTTCCTGTTACGTATTGTAGCATTACTGTTAATCCGAATAAAAAAAAATTCTTTTTCGGATTATAATTCTCTGTTTTTATTCAAGTTTGTTTGTCCTTTCGTTTGAAGTTAATCTGTGGTTAAATTTAGTGAGTCACTAGGGATTTTGTCGTATCGTGTCTTAGGTTTTTGCCATTCTTAGGTTGTTCCTTGTTGAATCTGTTCGTATCTTTTAGACCGTGGTGGATTTAAGGTGGTGCACCCATAGTACCCATAGAATTTGATATAATTTCAAGTGTGCCCCCGGAATTTTCTTATGAAGCAAGTGAAAAAATTACGTGGTTCTTTAAGTTGGTTCATGAACTAATATTGTAAAAGAATATGCGGGCCACAAAGTTTCATTTGAAGTAAGCTAAAAAAGACTTTTCATTTCAACTTGTTGGTGAATATTTTTTGGTTTAAAAAACTAGAAAAAGAGTAGGTAAAAAATTTAATGTTACTTTTGCCCCCACTGAAAATTTTTTCTAACTCCACCACTGTCTTAGACCATTGTTACTTCATGTTTTAGTCCAGAATTTCTTGTTTATTTGTGTTGTTTTTCAGTGATTTTTTTCTAGAAAATTCAAAAAAAAGGGAAGAAAACAATTCCAGCCGCTTGGGTTTTCCATGGTCGAAACACCTTAGGATTTCTGTTTCTTGTTTCTGCCAGCACTTGTTCTTGCTATTTTCATTCGTTTTTAGTCCTAGAAATTTGTGTTATCATTGGTTCTTGTTGGTTGTTAGAGTTTTGGGTTATTAAAGAGGAAATCAGTCGTTATTCTTGAAAAAGAAACTTGCTAGTCTGACCTTCTTGAAGGAAACCGAAACTTCTTGTTGGAATTCTTGGTTCTTACGTGTTGAATTGGAAGACTTGGACTGATTGTGTATAAATTTCTTGGAACTTGAATCCAAACTATGGATTTCTGGAATTTCTTGATTGTTCAAGTGACAACCTAGTAGTTCTTGGAACTCTAGTCTCATGTCTTGACAATTGATCCACCCTTCATCACTCTCATTGCAAACCAAAACTATCTGTGTAAACCTGTGAAGCCGTGAACCCTTTTTTTTTGTGATTGTGTTGTGTGTGTGTGTGGGGGGGGGGGGGGGGTGTTCACCCTCAAACTCACTTTGTTTTGGGTTGAAGGTGAATTTCAGAAATTTTCTCGGTTTTTGGGGGCTAAAAGCTGTTCAAATCAAACCTGCAAAAATTTCCAGCCGCTAAGCCTTGCTTCATCAAGTTCGTCCTTGGCTGAAATTTTGATCAGAATTTTAACCAATAAACCTGTTGTTACAGCCACATTATTTGATCCACTAAAACACCAGAATCACCCCCAAATTGGTGTTTTGAAAGCTCACAAGTTGGCTGAATAGGAAACAACCAAAACGGCAGCAACTAGAAATCCATATCCAATTAGGATTACAAGCTATCTGAATCCGAAATCTGTTTTGAACCAATTCTTATAGGGAAATGGTCATTTTCGTCCTTCAACTTTTTTTTAGAGTCAATTTAGTCCCTAACTTTTATTTCTAACCAATTTAATACATGAAACTTAATTTTTGGATCCAATTAAGACCTTTATGGCGGCGCCACCATCTAAAAGTAATTTGTCTCCTAATTTAACATTAAACAAGGGCATTTTGGAAACTTTGAATTATCTCCTCTCCACTACCAACCTCCGTCACTAGCCACCGCACCTCCTCCTTCTTCTTTTATCCTCTCTTTTCATCCACCTTTGAGTTTACATTGTAATTGAGAAAGTAGATGAGGAAATCTGCAAATATAGGTGAGTGGGTTCCCCAATATTCCAGCCCTCAAAGCTCTAGCATTTTTATTTTGAAAATAAAGGAATTTTCTTATGTATTCGGGTCAAATGCATCAAAGAGAACAAATTCAGCAGAGGAAAGAGAGAGAGTCACTCATGGAAACTGTGATTCGGAAAATGCATTTAGGATCACGAAAGAGTGGCAATTCAAGTCATCAGGGACACGGATGACTATGAATTCTACTTTATTAGTACAATAAAACTCCCATAAATAGGGCCAAATCAGTTAAGGAGCATTAAGAGGCTGGAACTTGAGCCCAATCTACATAGTAGCAGGTAGAAACAAACGGTTGAAGAAAATACCACCAAGCCCCCAATATAAATTAAGAAGGCCAGAGAGAAAGGGTGGAGGTGGGAGGAGAGATGAATAAATAAAATTTACCCCAGCCAAAAACCATTGGGCTTTGGCTCGGCACCTTCCTGTTGTCTTGCTTCTGCTGAAGCCTTTGTGGCAGGCAAGCAATGAAAGACTAAGAAGGAACAACCCCATAACCACAGGCCAATCGGCTAGGAAAGACAGCCAATAGAAGTAGCAGCAGCTTCCAGTCAAGAGGTCGGGTTGGGTCCACACTAACTACTATGCAGGGTGATCGCCGTTCACTTGAACTGTGCACCCACTTGATGTTAGATGAAAGTACTTGATCTCCTTAGACATCACATCTTTGGAGGGTTAACGGGAAAGGGGGTGACTGAGGAAATTAGGTCGACAGAGAAAGGAAAGAAAGGAAGGGGAGGCGGTGGCGGTGGCGGTGCCGGCAAGGAGGGGTGAGGTAGAGGAAGGATTAAGAAGTTAATTAAATATATTAAAATCCCTTCAAAAAGCTTAAAAAGAAAAAATACCCCAATACTAATAATTTTTTTAATTTACTCAGTTTGGTTACAATTCATACCTGAAGTTCCCAAAATACCCTTGTTTAATGTTAAATTAGGAGCCAAATTGCTTTAGGTGGTGGCGCCGCCGTAAAAAGGTCTTAATTGGATCCAAAAATTAAGTTCATGTATTAAATTGGCCAGAAATAAAAGTTAGAGACTAAATCGACTCTAAAAAAAGTTTAAGGACGAAAATGGCCATTTTCCCTTCTTGTTATATCAACCATGGAACCAGCTTTAGCAAGCCTTATTCCAGTGGGAAACAGGGTTTCATTCCAAATTTGCTTCAAGAAAACCGTCCAATCAATTCCATATTTGTACAAATTCTTGAACTAGTGTCCCATGGCCGATCATGAGTATTTTCACGTTGTCCAAGAACCATGTGCACCGGATTGTGTTCTTCATGATATGTGCAAGTCTTCTACAATCCAAGAAGGCCATTATGAGATGAATTGGACTTCAAAACCGCCAACACTTGCTGGTCTCATTCCTTGCATCCAAGATTTGAGGACAAGTCTTTTTTTTTTTCAAGAGGGGAATGATGCGAAATATGGGCTGCTTATGGGCCATGTTTTCAAGTTTCAAGTAGTTCGAGTTTTAATTAGTAGGCTCAACAGTTTATTTTTCCAGATTTTTAATTAATTTGGTAGGAATAAACTCGGTCCAAGATCTTATTGTGAGCTGTATCCAAATTAGTTGTTAAGTCCGTTGGGAATTGAGTCGTTTTGTTAGTTATTCCCTTGTGTAATAATCGGCCAGTAATAAGTTCCTTAATTGGGCCGTGAGTTAGTTGATTTAGCTAAGTTAAGTGATCCATTAGTTTAGGGATAGTAGGGTTATAAATATTTGTATCCTTCCATTCAAAAAAAAGGTGAATAAACATTTTCAGAGAGTTTCCTCTTGGCTCGTTACGAACCCCTTTGAATACTTTAGATGGGTTCTTGAGTGTTCATCTATGGCTTATCAATCAAAGAACGCGTTTGATTGTGGCACCTTTCTACCAACCTTAATTCATTTTGAGCGGTCCCTAATCGAATTAGGTTCCATCCCTTATACCAAGATTCGTTAATCAGGTGATTAACAGATTAAGGTTCTTTTATATCCATAACCTGGTCCAAGACAGATCCTTCCGTTACCTGATCGATTCGATTTCTTTCTCGAGCGATCCTTGGACAATCGTGTTTGTATCAATCATGGATTGAGAAGCATAAAAGTAAGGCTAAAAAGATCACTAAATATATTGTTATTCCATCCTCACCTGCTAAAGTGATAGTAACAATGATGATGGTGATAATGGTGGCAATGGAAATAGAGGGATAATTCTTTAATACATAGTAGCAATTACAATCAAGATGGCCAACAAACTAGAGGCATGTTATATTTTTAATAAATTTTCACAATTTTTAGAATATTAGATGGTTCAAAATATGCATTTCACCAAGATCCCCGACCGATATTCCGAGCTTGATATGGAATGGTGATAATCGCGATTGCAACTTTAAACCATGGACCCGGTACAATGTTTAAGTTTTGAGCATTAGTGTTGGTCCTGGGTAGGGTTCAGAATTTATGTCAATGGGTAAGATTTAAGTAAAACACACTTGATCTAGATTTAAACCTACTAATATATATTATTGTCCACTCGAGATGCTTATGGGTTTGAAAAAGAAAATCCATACCCAAATCCTCACAGATTTCGCTATTAATGGGTATTTATTAGTGTTGCAACTAAAAATTAAATTCAAAAACAGTAAAAATATTCAAGGATAACAAAATATACAATCGAATGAACATTGTCAAATAACAAAATCAATGTTCAATGTTGGGTACAGGATTAGGTTAGAAAATTTATACTTCAATCCACAAAAATATGATGAAAATGATTTGGATTTGGGTAATTCTTGACTTATTGGGATGCCTAGATCTAGATAGCAAGTGGATCTAATGCCTGACCCTTCATTCTTGCGAATTCTTTTGTGCGTGTATGTATCTATGCACTAGAGATACCTTTCACAGCCTGTGTTTGTAGCAGCTTAGTTGAATATATAGCAACATATTTTTTTGATACATAATTAACAGAAATATATTGAGGAAAATTGAGTATCAAAACAATTAAATTTGCTATGAAGAAAAAATTCCATCTATGAAGTTAGCCAACCCACCTATCCCCTCCTCCCCTTCCCTAAGATTTTGTAAGAAATGAAGTTGCCCCCCTAATTATTGTGATTTGGACAAAGAATTTGAACCAATATTACATGAAATGATGATACCTAAAAAGGAGAGAAAGGCAAATACACTACGAATGCATTACCAATTTAATACAACTTAGCTTTAGTTGTAATTAAACCAAAAGTAGTCAAATGAGTTTGCAGTTTCTCTTAAGCAAAAGCGATGAACCAAATTATGATGATGGGAAACAGGTAAAAAAGGATCTATCAAATTCATCACTAATCTTGAGATTAATGAAGGAAGGCAATGTAGCAAGTGCAAAGTTTATTAATTAGGAAGGAAGAAAGCTGATTTTCATGTACAACTCTAAAAAACAATTTATAGAGGAGCAGGAAAAGAGATTCTAATTGATTACATAAAATAGCCATTTAAATGTAAGGGTTGGGTTAACTACTGATCAAACATAATTAATCAGATATCCAAGGGCTAAAAGTATTTCATTAAATTGTAAAATTTGATCCTAAGGACATAAATTAGACAACACATAAAAGTAGTAGAAAATTCATGCAGTTAAGCAAAATGACCTGTAGTGGAGATCTTTTGTCTTAGCCCATACAGTATACCTTTTGTCTTGACCCATCAAGATAGAAGTTGGGAAATTAAGAAAATGGGAAAAAACCATAACTTCTTCAAAAAGAGCTATGCCACGTGCTACAAAATGAGGGTACTACAGTAAATTCTCATGTCTTCTTATATAATTGAAAATGAAGTAAGGCAATGAAGCAAGTGTACGGTTGAGTATAATTGGAAATGAAGAAAGCTAATTTTCCTATACAACTTTGAGAAAATTATTTATAGAGGAATGGGAAAAAAGGATTTAATCGATCACATAAAAGAGCCGTTTAAATGTAAGAATTGGGCTAGCATGTGACGACCCCACCTCCCCCTAAGGCGTACCCTAGGGTTTAGCAGACCGTCTGCCCAACTCTTGTCAGGACTCGCTCACGCACCTTAAGAATATAAATTACAACCATAGAAAGGAAATGAACAACAAATCCCAAACTTAGAATATACATTAATACTTAAATTCAGCTCCAAGACTCATACATACCCAAATATATCAAAATATTTAAAATTCAGGTACATTCAACCCTAGTCGAGTACTAGCGCGATTACTATTGCATAATCCAAAAACTAGACTATGCTAACCTGTTCCTGTGAGGACCCAATTTATTCCCTATTTTCTTACCATAATTATTTATAATAAGTATTGATTTGTGTAATTTAAATGACCAGAAGTTTTTTTTTTTAAAAAAAAACCTAAATGTATAAATCCTAATATATTTTCTCGAAACTCTAGCTATGTGTGAAAATCAAACATTTGTTATTTTCTCAATTTTATGTGTGGTTGTGCATGCACACTCGAGTTAATTAAGATCCTTGGGTGATTAGTAGCCTAGGTAAGTATGATTAAGCATTATTGGACTAAGTTGGATTTATACACTATGGACTTAATTGATAGGAAATGAAATCATTTGGGGCCAAGGTGAAAAATCATTGAAGTGCTAGGGTGGCTTGACATAATTGACCAACCTTTGACCAAGCCTTAAATATCTCCTAAAGCTTATCATTCACCAAACTTAACATTTGAGAGCTTGAGAGAGAGAGACAATCGGGAGAAGGAAAGAACTGGGAGGAAAGGAGAAAAAAATTGAAGATTCATCCAACTTTTGATCATCTAACTTGGAGTTGAAAGCTAGGAGAAGGTGATTGGACTTGGGAACTTCCAATTTCATCAAGAACATAAGTCAAAGAGGTATTTTCCTTTTATATGGAAGCTGGAATTTGGGTTAATTTGATGAACATGATGGATTTTGTTCTTGTTTTGGTTCAATTTATGATCTTTGATGGCTTGTGAGATGATTCTATGGATTGGAATGGTTGATTTCTATGTGTATGTGCTTAGCCATGAATTTGGGTTAGGATTTCTTGATTTCTTGATTTCATGATTTCATGATGAAGATGGATGGTATGGTTATTGATTTGAGGAATTGGTTCTTGGTTGATCTTGTAAATTCATGGTGTGAATTTGTTGATTTCTTGCTCTTGAAAATCCGGCCAGCTTGGTGTTGTTAGTTAGGATTCATGAGTTCATGTTTGTTTAGTTGTTTTCCTTGTATGTTATTGTGTACTCGGAATATTTCCATGAAGTGGTTAGTGATTTGGGTGTTGGATTGGCCACAAGGTAAGGTTGAATTCAAGTTAGGGAGGGTTAATGTTCTTGGCCTACTTTGGTATGTTTAATAACCTCAATGGTTGATTGCTAGTGTGTTAGTAGTGCATTGGTGTGCAATTGATGATAATGTGTAAATTGGAGTTGATTTGGAACCAAATTTGAGGAGTTGTGAGCATTGGGTGTATGAGTATGTGATGTGTGTGAGCCGAGGGTTATGCTGAGTGTATAAGTGCTGCATTTGCATGCTTCTGATTGCTTTCGAGTCATTTGGATTGCATGCGCGTGAATTGGTTTGATTTGGAACGTTTGGGCGCGAGAGTCTGAAAACAGGGGAGGTTAAAACAGCAAATTTGGCACTGTTTTTCGTATTGTTCCATTGTGAATTGGCCTTTGGCCGAAACACAAAAATTGTAGCCCTATCTTCCAGTTTTCCAACGCATTTGGAATTTCTTCAATCGCATCTTTGAGTGCTGAGTTATGGCCAATCGAATCTGGCCTGACAGACCTTTTGATATTAAGAAACTGGAACTTTTCTTGAAATTCGACCCAGATGGAGTGAATCTGGGCAGAAATGGTCTTCATAAAAGTTGTAACTTGTTCTCTTAGCTTCGAAACGGTACCTCGTACACTTCAATCCGATACTTGTAACATGAGTTATGAGTAAAGGCGCACAGGGTGTCAAAACTGCCTTTACACCTTTTAGTGTGTGTTTTCCGTTTTCAGTCCGTTCTCATCCGTTTTTGATTCTGCGCCCATGCGTATGCTTTCGTTGCTATTTTAAGTGTTTCTACACGTTGTTTTGGTGTTTTAGTAATTGTTGGGTGATCTTTTGGCTTAGCTTTTCACAGGAGGTGACGAGGTTGAGGAGACCGGGGAGCCTTTCTGATCTGTTTGCTTTTGTATACTACTGTTGGTGAGTAAATAGGACTTTATATGTGATTATATTATGAAATGTGGTAAGTGGGTGCTTGGACGAGGGTATACTTTATCGCACTCGGCCAAAGCTCCATATGTGGTTCTTGAATGCATGTGCTGTGTGATATATGATCTGTGAAATGTGATATTGCTATTGACAAGTGACCAAGTGGATGGTTTGATCTCAAGGGATGCCTTTGAGATCTCAAATGTATATGTTGCTCTCTGACCACTTAGATGGTCTGATCTCAAGGATTGCCTTTGGGGTCTCAATAGTGAATGTTATTCTCCGACCAAATGGATGTCTGATCTCAATGCCTATGAGATCTCAAATGTTACTATTGCTCAAGCTGCTATGCACTGTAGACTGGCCAGAGTGGGTTGATAAGGTGGACGGTAGGAGTATAAGTGGGGTCTACAGATTATCGGTTGACGGAGTGTCAACGGCAGATCATGCGTGGAAATTGAAATGGCTTTGAAGCCACCCGTATCCTTATATTGTGATGTTACTTTTGCTATTGATTTGAAATATCTGTGGAAATGTGATTTATGTGTGTTCCCCCTCCTAATTATTCACTAAGCTTTATGCTTACACCTTTTCCATTTGTTTTCCTTAGCAGGGGGGCCAAAGCGGGAATTGACACGTGGGAGGCATAGCGTAGCCTTTTAGCTTTAGTACTTGCTTTGGGTTGAAGTTTGGCCATGTATATTATATTTTGGATAGTGGATAGCGGGTGTGAGAAACCTTAACGGGAGTTACCCCCTGACTCTCGTGGTCTTGTAGCGGATATTATGTATATATATATATATAATGTTCATATCGAACTTTTGTGAGAATTTGATCTCTTTCATCGTTTATCGTTATGAGTCTGGTGTGAACTGGGCAGGCGATCCGCTAAGCCCTTTTGTACGCCCTTGAGCGCGGTGGGGTCGTCACAGTTCCAGTCTCACGCCCTCGCTTCGTACCCCCTGTAAGGAAAACAAATTTAACGGAATAGAGTGAGTTAAAGCTCAGTGAGGTTCCAAATAGCAAGTTGACGAGTGTTTAAAAGTGCAAGTATCAAAGTAGCAAAGTAGCGAGTATAACAAGTCAAGAATTGGACCCAAGTAGCAAGTTGGCCATATGTAAAACTTGAACTCTTAAAATGAGCGAGTGTAAAAGTTTTTAACAAAAAAACAATAACACGACAAGTAATAATCATTTCAAAATATAAGGATATGGATGGCTCTCAAGAGCCAAATTCCCGTTGCTTCACCAGAACTTGATCAAGTAGTAGTTGACACTCCGTCAACTTTCAAGTACAGTAACCAGTCCAGTAGTACCCCGCTTAACGCCAATCGCCGTCTACCATTCAACCCCTTTACCGGACCCGAACGCCAAGATAAACACGTGTGGTAATACTCGAGTATACCGATTGGTCGAGGAGGTATCACTCCACTCGACAAAACAAGAGACCCACGATTCATTATTTAATCGACCAAACCCTTGCCAGCTCGACTCGATTAACTAGCCAGTGGGGTTTGGGTCCCCAAGAAGTGAGTATAGTCGATGAGATAACGTCTCCAATCGACTTAATCAGGAGAAAAGTACGAAGCGGGAATGAGAGGCACCTCCCACTTGGATTGAGTGTGGTACATACGGCCGCTCAGCACTTACAAGCACAAGTATATCAAGTCAATTGTAACAAATGAACAAGTATATATCACATTAGGGTAAGTGCGATAAAGTACACCCTTATCCGACCAAACCAAGCAAATATTATCCGATCACGTTGGTGAAGTTTTAATCAAGTATAATCATGTATTTGGAAGCATTCACCAAAGATCTAGTGTGACGACTGGAAAATTCGCTCATATTTTCTTAAGATTCCCTCTTATTTTGATTAAATTACTTTATAATATCTTTACTACTCATTTACTCCCTCAATAATTGTAATGAATAAGAGATTTAAGAGTTTTACCCTTAGTTTTATAGTTCGGGTAAAGTAGGATTTTTACGTATTTTGGTAGTGTGATTAATTGTGAAGGTGTGCGTACTAAATTTGGTGGTTAAGAATGAGTTTATAGAAGAAAAATGTGTGATTAGAAGTATTAATAATAAGTGAGTGAATCATAAGTTAAAACATTCGTACGCGCGAGTTAGGGAAAAACGGTTTGAACCGACGTACACCAATTGTTACCGATTGAATACACCACTTGAACCCTACTTTATTACCTTAATCTCCTTACTTTTATTTCAGCGAATCCATAAATGGCTGGAAAATAGCTAAATACAAAGGGCATATCGCCCAAATGTTCACTCGAGAGTTAGGCGTGTGTACTCGCAACTTGAGCGAAGATTTGAAGTCGAATTGAACTTGGATTATCTATGGTATTCAAGTCTTCTTTTATAGAGGTATATAAGTTGAAATTTGGCCGAAACTCATACCCTTGGAAAATGAAAGTAGCGACCATTCAAAATATGATTTTTTCCTCGATTTGTCATATCAAGTGTGACTTCCAGAGTATAAATCATTTCTCTATCAGAGTTTGATAAAACCATATGACCACCACTTAAACAAGTTTCATTTAGTTGCTTTTCTTGAAGCAAAACTCCTATGTTTCGAACTCTAGAGAGTTTTACAATCTTAAATGATATTTTATGACAGATTTGGACTCCAACCAAGGAGTTGGACCTGAACGTGATTTTGAAAGGCACTAGACCTTTAGTGAGTGCTTCCAAATACATGATTGAACTTGATACTTGATTTAAATCCTTTACCAACGTGATCGGATAAGATTTGCTTGGTTTGGTAGGGCAAGTGTGTACTTTATCGCACTTGACCTAACTCAACTAAACACTTGATATCTCATTCATGCTTGTACAAGTAACTTGATTTGCATTGACCTGTACTTGTATTTGTACTTGTGCTTGACTTGTAAGTGTTGAGCGGCAGCATGTACCACACTCGATACGAGTGGGAGGTACCTCTCATTCCCGTCTCCGTACTTTTTTCTCTTGACTAAGTCAATTGGTCATCGACTATGTTCACTACTTGGGAACCCAAACCCCACTGGCTAGTTAATCGAGTCGAGCCAGCAAGGGCTTGGTCGATTAGATAACGAATCATGGATCTCTTTGTTTTGTCGAGTGGAGTGATACCTCCTCGACTAATCGGTATATTCGAGTATTTACCACCAATGTTTAGTTGGTGTTCGGACCCAGTAAGGGGTTGAATGGTGGACGGATTGGTGTTAAGCGAAACACTACTGGATTGGTTACTTTACTTGAAAGTTGATGGAGTGTCAACTAATACTTGATCAAGCTCTGGTGAAGCAACGGGAATTTGGATCCTGAGAGCCATCTGTATCCTTATACTTTGATTGTTACTCGTAGAGTCATTGTTTCTTTAAAAAAAAACCTTTACACTCACTCATTTTTAGATTTGCTGCTTGACGTGTTATTGCTTACGTTTATGAACTTGTTATGCTCGCTACTTTGCTACTTTGATACGTGCACTTTTAAATAATGGTCAACTTGCTATTTGGAACCTCACTGAGCTTTAACTCACCATATTCCATTAAATTTGTTTTTCTTACAGGGGTTCGAGCGATGCGTGAGACTGGTACAGGCTAGTATAGTCTAGTTTTTGGAAAATTTTGCGATTGTACTCGCACTAGTCGCTCAATTAGGGTTGAATGTATTGAGAACTTAAAACTTGTGATATATTTGGGATTGTATGGGTATTTGAGGCAGAAATGAATGTATTTGTATGTTCCAAACTTGGAAACTGTTGTTCCATTTACGTTCGAGGTTGTGAATTATTTTTATCCAAATTAAGTGAGCGAATCTGGACGAGAGTTGGGCAGGCGGTCCCGCTAAACCCTGAGGTACGCCCTAAGAGGAGGTGGGGTCGTCACATCTAGTGCTTTTCAAGGTCACGCTCAGGTGTAACTCCTTGGATGGATCCAAATCTGCGGTAAAATATTATGCAAGAGTTTAAAATCAACTAGGGTTTGAAAAATAGGAGTTTCGCTTCAAGAAAATCAAGTAAATGAAACTCTTTTAAGTACTATGCAAGTTACTTATCAAGTTCTAGAAAATTCATGCTCGCTCGTTTAGTTTCGATAAAGAAGTGGTTTACACTTTTGAAGTCGCACTTGGTATAAAAGATCGAGAAAATCTTATTTTCAAGGGTCACTACTTTCATTTTTTTCAAGGGCACGGAGTTCGGACAAAATTTCAGCTTATATACCTCTACTAAAGAAAACTCGAATACCATAGACGATCCAAGTTCAATGCGCCCTCAAATCTTGCTCAAGTTGCGCGTACATACGCCTAACTCTCAAGTGAAAATTTGGGCAGCACGCCCTTTGTATTTAACTATTTTTCAGCCATTTATGGCTTCATTATTTTCCTCAACTCAGCCCAAATTCAACACATAAACAATCTTAACACAATAGCTCTTCAATTAGGCTCAATATCATCTAAATACAAGTCAATCTAGCAATGAAACCACCAAGACCAAAACTGGAAACTAATATTAAAGAAGAAATGTCTAAGTGGCAGATTGTCATCTTTCGACGTTTTGGTTACAACTGAAGCTACACTAATTGGATTGGGGCAAATTTTGTGGCGTTTCGAAGCTAAGACATAGACCTACATTTACTATGAAGACATCAATACCCATTTCTCGCATTTCCAGGGTCAAAATTTGAAATCTCAGAGAAAATAGAAAGCTGCCTGTGAAACAGCGCATTTGGGCAGTCAGGGGTATTTTAGTCATTTGATAAGATACAGTACTCCGATTGAGCTGACATTTTGCAGGTAGATAGTTAACTCAATTCCCTACAACTTTCATGTTTTGAGTAAGAACTGATTTGACCTTTATCATGGACGAATATGCAGATCCAATTGGTTCCAAAAACAGGGCAAAATCTCTACCAAATGCTGGAATTCAACTTTTACTCTAACAAAGTTACACTCAAGCCCAAAATCACTTCACAAGTTCCATTTCCAACCTCAATAAACATCATTTACTAGTTAAACAACACTAATCAAAACTGAAAAGATGCAAACCCTAGCTAAACATGTCATTACTCCATCAAAACTAAACAAGTAACCATAACAAACCAAGAATATAAGCTTCTATCCCAAATTTAACAAGATTAAGCAAGAGAAAAGGAAAGTCAAGCCTTATACCTTCCAAAAGCTGCTTGCAAGTGAAGACCAAACCACTCTCTTCCAAAAATTTCACCACACCAAGCTTTCCAAACACCAAAAGATAAGTTTAATCGGTTTCGTTTTTGAGATTTCAACTCAACAAGGAAGAATCAAGGTTGGAGTTGAAGTTGTTTTTCTCTCTTTTCGCTCTCTTAGTTTCAGCCAACATGAAGCAAAAATGAAGGAAATTGAGCCAAAAAGAAAGATAAGAAGATAGGAAATTTGTTTAGTCAAAGTTTACTAAATTTCCAACAAGTGTCACACTTTGATTTGAGGTCAAATTTTTTCTTTTCTCTCTTGTTTTTTAGTCCAAAATTTTGGCTGGTACAAGGAGATATTTAGGGCTGATTTTGCTCAATTAATAACAAGTCGATTAAGGTAATAAAGTAGTGTTCAACTGGTGCACTCAATCGGTAGCAAACGGTGCACGTCGGTTCAATCCTATTTTCCTTAACTCTCGCGTACTAGTGTTTTCACTTATGATTCACTAACTTATAATTAGCACTTCTAATCACACACTTTCTCTTATCTAAAACTCACTCTTAACCACCAAATTTAGTACACACACATCACCAAGTGATCACACTATCAAAATGCACCAAAACACACCAAAAACCCTAGTATGCACAAAAAATCCTAACTTATGCCATTCCTTTTGAAAAATCATAACTTGAGTTATAAATGTCAAACATTCATACAACTTGGCCTGTTAAAAACTAGACTTAAAACACTAATAATCTTTAGAAGACACCTCAAAGAAATTCACCTCATAAGTTAGTCCAAATTGAGCCATAAGCTACTACAACATTCCTATGTTTACTTGTGCAGGGCAGAATTTTCAGTCAATTTTACCAATTTTCTGGAATTTATAGAGATTGAATCAAATTCTGAATTTTCCAATGTAGGAAGCCCTATGAGTCTAGTTTCAAACGCAACAAACGGAACTCAATTCTGACTTTCCTATATGAAATTATAGCCAATTTCCCAAATCTGCGCGGAGCCTCCTGCGAAAATTTCTAGATTTTCGAGCAATTTGAGATTATGAAACTTTTCTTAACAAAATTCACTCCCTTGACTCAAATTCAACCAATAAAACAACCAAGAATCTAAGACAAGTAAGTTCAAATAAGAGTTATAAAGACAATTAAAATTTCGGGGTCTCACACTCTCTCCCCCTTAAAAGAATTTCGTTCTCGAAATTCTAACCTTTGGTAGCACAAAACTTGATGCTACAGGATTTTTCTCCAATTTTCAAGTGGCTTTTTCTCACTTATAGTGCTGCCACAAACTTACCTAGAGGGAAAATCTCACCGACATAATGGCTAAGTTGATATGCTAAGGAAGTTCAATGAAGGTGTCAAATTGTGCAAAGTGATATAAATTTAGGAACTTGATGAAAAGGAAAATTCGTAACTATGAAACTTGGTTACTACTCTTGCTAAATTGTGAAATAAAACACTATACATTGCCAAATAATCTCCAAAGTACATCTTCTCTCATGACTACAATTAAATCTCTAGACACGTACTACTCTGTCTAATCACCCTTCCTTTAATAATACAACTTACTACGTAAGACGTTCACCGCATATCTTCCCACAGATACAACGATTTCAAGTAACATTACTAATTCTTGATATGTCCATTTTTTTTCTTTTCTTCTTCCCTCTATCCTTCATAATAAGTTCCTCTTTTCTCCGAAACTTCCATATCTAATCCAAAACTCTCAACCTTAGAGGGATAGGAATCAAGCAAATAGGCAAGGGTAGTCAATCTAGGTCCAAACCTATCACAAGACAAATACATAGGCAATTGTAATTAGACTACATCAAAATAAACACAAGACAAGGCCACACATTCATTGGAGCAATTAAACAGGTCTGTAGTGCTAACACCTTAGACATTTACGACAATCATCAGGTTTCAAATCTAGCTTCCATCTATAGAAATCCTAACCGGATATTTACGAGACTAGTCCATGACGACACTCATTGATCCATTCTCCTTGATCATCTCAATCTCAAGTCCAATATTAGAATCTTTCACGCCTTGACGTGTACCATCCAAATTTATCTCAAGTTCAATCGAGATATAGACCCTTATTCTAGTGCTCTCCACTTTTTGGTACTCGGGTACAAGAATCCGAAACTAAGAGAATTCACATCTCAGGCCGTACGCTCCCAAGTGCAAATCATCCAAGTCAAGATTCCTACCTGACATACATATCTAGATTTCTCAAATATCATGATAAAGGTTTTACGCCTATAACCTTCATGATTCACAGCTTACGCTCATGAATAGCACTAAGTCCTTTATACTTATTCATATAATTCGGGACCATATCACCACTTGGCCCAATCTCACCCCGCGCAGAGACTACGCGAAACAGCTCTGATACCATCTGTGACGACCACACCTCCCTCTAAGGCATACCTAGGGTTTAGCGGACCGCCTGTCCAACTCTCGCCAGGACTCGATCACGAACCTCAAGAATATAAATAACAACCATAGAAAGGAAATGAACAACAAATCCCAAATTTAGAATATACATTAATACTTAAATTCAGCTCCAAGGCTCATACATCCCCCAAACATATCAAAATATTTAAAATTTAGGTACATTCAACCCTAATCGAGTACTAGCGCGAGTACTATTGCAAAATCCAAAAACTAGATTATGCTAGCTTGTTCCAGTCTCACGCCCTCGCTCGTACCCCCTGTAAGGAAAACAAATTTAACGGAATAGAGTGAACTAAAACTCAATGAGGTTCCAAATAGCAAGTTGACTAGTATTTAAAAGTGCAAGTATCAAAGTAGCAAAGTAGCGAGCATAACAAGTCAAGAATTGGAGCCAAGTAGCAAGTTGGCCATATGTAAAACTTGAACTCTTAAAATGAGCGAGTGTAAAAGTTTTTAACAAAAAAATAATAACACAACAAGTAATAATCATTTCAAAGTATAAGGATACAGATGGCTCTCAAGAGCCAAATTCCCGTTGCTCACCAGAGTTTGATCAAGTAGTAGTTGACACTCCGTCAACTTCAAGTAGAGTAACCAGCCCAGTAGTGCCCCGCTTAACGCCAAACGCCGTCTACCATTCAACCCCCTTACCGGACCCGAACGCCAAGATAAACACGTGTGGTAATACTCGAGTATACTAATTAGTCGAGGAGGTATCACTCCACTCGACAAAACAAGAGACCCATGATTCGTTATCTAATCGACCAAACCCTTGCAGGCTCGACTCGATTAACTAGCCAGTGGGGTTTGGGGTCCCCAAGAAGTGAATATAGTCGATGAGATAACGTCTCCAATCGACTTAATCACGAGAAAAGTACGAAAGCGGGAATGAAAGGCACCTCCCACTCGGATTGAGTGTGGTAGATACGGCCCGCTCAGCACTTACAAGCACAAGTATATCAAGTCAATTGTAACAAATGAACAAGTATATATCACATTAGGGCAAGTGCGATAAATTACACCCTTACCCGACCAAACCAAGCAAATATTATCCGATCACGTTGGTAAAGTGTTTAAATCAAGTATAATCATGTATTTGGAAGCACTCACCAAAAGATCTAGAGCTTTTCAAGGCCACGCTCAGGTGTAACTCCTTGGATGGATCCAAATCTGCGGTAAAATATTATGCAAGAGTTTAAAATCAACTAGGGTTTGAAAAATAGGAGTTTCGCTTCAAGAAAATCAAGTAAATGAAACTCTTTTAAGTACTATGCAAGTTACTTATCAAGTTCTAGAAAATTCATGCTCGCTCGTTTAGTTTCGATAAAGAAGTGGTTTACACTTTTGAAGTCGCACTTGGTATAAAAGATCGAGAAAATCGTATTTTCAAGGGTCACTACTTTCATTTTTTTCAAGGGCACGAGTTCGGACAAAATTTCAGCTTATATACCTCTACTAAAGAAAACTCGAATACCATAGACGATCCAAGTTCAATGCGCCCTCAAATCCTGCTCAAGTTGCGCGTACATACGCCTAACTCTCAAGTGAAAATTTGGGCAGCACGCCCTTTGTATTTTAGCTATTTTCAGCCATTTATGGCTTCATTATTTTCCTCAACTCAGCCCAAATTCAACACATAAACAATCTTAACACAATAGCTCTTCAATTAGACTCAATATCATCTAAATACAAGTCAATCTAGCAATGAAACCACCAAGACCAAAACTGGAAACTAATATAAAGAAGACTGTCTAAGTGGCAGATTTGTCATCTTTCGACGTTTTGGTTACAAACTGAAGCTACACTAATTGGATTGGGGCAAATTTTGTGGCGTTTCGAAGCTAAGACATAGACCTACATTTACTATGAAGATATCAATACCCATTTCTCGCATTTCCAGGGTCAAAATTTGAAATCTCAGAGAAAATAGAAAGCTGCCTGTGAAACAGCGCATTTGGGCAGTCAGGGGTATTTTAGTCATTTGATAAGATACAGTACTCCGATTGAGCTGACATTTTGCAGGTAGATAGTTAACTCAATTCCCTACAACTTTCATGTTTTGAGTAAGAACTGATTTGCATTTATCATGGACGAATATGCAGATCCGATTGGTTCCAAAAACAGGGCAAAATCTCTACCAAATGCTGGAATTCAACTTTACTCTAACAAAGTTACACTCAAGCCCAAAATCACTTCACAAGTTCCATTCCAACCTCAATAACATCATTTACTAGTTAAACAACACTAATCAAAACTGAAAAGATGCAAACCCTAGCTAAACATGTCCATTACTCCATCAAAACTAAACAAGTAAACCATAACAAACCAAGAATATAAGCTTCTATCCCAAATTTAACAAGATTAAGCAAGAGAAAAGGAAAGTCAAGCCTTATACCTTCCAAAAGCTGCTTGCAAGTGAAGACCAAACCACTCTCTTCCAAAAATTTCACCACACCAAGCTTTCCAAACACCAAAAGATAAGTTTAATCGGTTTCGTTTTTGAGATTTCAACTCAACAAGGAAGAATCAAGGTTGGAGTTGAAGTTGTTTTTCTCTCTTTTTCGCTCTCTTAGTTTCAGCCAACATGAAGCAAAAATGAAGGAAATTGAGCCAAAAAGAAAGATAAGAAGATAGGAAATTTGTTTAGTCAAAGTTTACTAAATTTCCAACAAGTGTCACACTTTGATTTGAGGTCAAATTTTTTCTTTTCTCTCTTGTTTTTTAGTCCAAAATTTTGGCTGGTACAAGGAGATATTTAGGGCTGATTTTGCTCAATTAATAACAAGTCGATTAAGGTAATAAAGTAGTGTTCAACTGGTGCACTCAATCGGTAGCAAACGGTGCACGTCGGTTCAATCCTATTTTCCTTAACTCTCGCGTACTAGTGTTTTCACTTATGATTCACTAACTTATAATTAGCACTTCTAATCACACACTTTCTCTTATCTAAAACTCACTCTTAACCACCAAATTTAGTACACACACATCACCAAGTGATCACACTATCAAAATGCACCAAAACACACCAAAAACCCTAGTATGCACAAAAAATCCTAACTTATGCCATTCCTTTTGAAAAATCATAACTTGAGTTATAAATGTCAAACATTCATACAACTTGGCCTGTTAAAAACTAGACTTAAAACACTAATAATCTTTAGAAGACACCTCAAAGAAATTCACCTCATAAGTTAGTCCAAATTGAGCCATAAGCTACTACAACATTCCTATGTTTACTTGTGCAGGGCAGAATTTTCAGTCAATTTTACCAATTTTCTGGAATTTATAGAGATTGAATCAAATTCTGAATTTTCCAATGTAGGAAGCCCTATGAGTCTAGTTTCAAACGCAACAAACGGAACTCAATTCTGACTTTCCTATATGAAATTATAGCCAATTTCCCAAATCTGCGCGGAGCCTCCTGCGAAAATTTCTAGATTTTCGAGCAATTTGAGATTATGAAACTTTTCTTAACAAAATTCACTCCCTTGACTCAAATTCAACCAATAAAACAACCAAAGAATCTAAAGACAAGTAAGTTCAAATAAGAGTTATAAAGACAATTAAAATTTCGGGGTCTACACTCTCTCCCCCTTAAAGAATTTCGTTCTCGAAATTCTAACCTTTGGTAGCACAAAACTTGATGCTACAGGATTTTTCTCCAATTTTCAAGTGGCTTTTTCTCACTTATAGTGCTGCCACAAACTTACCTAGAGAGAAAATCTCACCGACATAATGGCTAAGTTGATATGCTAAGGAAGTTCAATGAAGGTGTCAATTGTGCAAAGTGATATAAATTTAGGAACTTGATGAAAAGGAAAAATTCGTAACTATGAAACTTGGTTACTACTCTTGCTAAATTGTGAAATAAACACTATACATTGCCAAATAATCTCCAAAGTACATCTTCTCTCATGACTACAATTAAATCTCTAGACACGTACTACTCTGTCTAATCACCCTTTCCTTTAATAAATACAACTTACTACGTAAGACGTTCACCGCATATCTTCCCACAGATACAACGATTTCAAGTAACATTACTAATTCTTGATATGTCCATTTTTTTTCTTTTCTTCTTCCCTCTATCCTTCATAATAAGTTCCTCTTTTCTCCGAAACTTCCATATCTAATCCAAAACTCTCAACCTTAGAGGGATAGGAATCAAGCAAATAGGCAAAGGGTAGTCAATCTAGGTCCAAACCTATCAAAGACAAATACATAGGCAATTGTAATTAGACTACATCAAAATAAACACAAGACAAGGCCACACATTCATTGGAGCAATTAAACAGGTCTGTAGTGCTAACACCTTAGACATTTACGACAATCATCAGGTTTCAAATCTAGCTTCCATCTATAGAAATCCTAACCGGATATTTACGAGACTAGTCCATGACGACACTCATTGATCCATTCTCCTGATCATCTCAATCTCAAGTCCAATATTAGAATCTTTCAACGCCTTGACGTGTACCATCCCAAATTTATCTCAAGTTCAATCGAGATATAGACCCTTATTCTAGTGCTCTCCCACTTTTGGTACTCGGGTACAAGAATCGCGAAACTAAGAGAATTCACATCTCAGGCCGTACGCTCCCAAGTGCAAATCATCCAAGGTCAAGATTCCTACCTGACATACATATCTAGATTTCTCAAATATCATGATAAAGGTTTTACGCCTATAACCTTCATGATTCACAGCTTTACGCTCATGAATAGCACTAAGTCCTTTATACTTATTCATATAATTCGGACCATTATCACCACTTGGCCCAATGCTCACCCCGCGCAGAGACTACGCGAAACAGCTCTGATACCATCTGTGACGACCACACCTCCCTCTAAGGCATACCCTAGGGTTTAGCGGACCGCCTGTCCAACTCTCGCCAGGACTCGATCACGAACCTCAAGAATATAAATAAACAACCATAGAAAGGAAATGAACAACAAATCCCAATTTAAGATATACATTAATACTTAAATTCAGCTCCAAGGCTCATACATCCCCAAACATATCAAAATATTTAAAAATTTAGGTACATTCAACCCTAATCGAGTACTAGCGCGAGTACTATTGCAAAATCCAAAAACTAGATTATGCTAGCTTCGTTCCAGTCTCACGCCCTCGGCTCGTACCCCCTGTAAGGAAAACAAATTTAACGGAATAGAGTGAACTAAAACTCAATGAGGTTCCAAATAGCAAGTTGACTAGTATTTAAAAGTGCAAGTATCAAAGTAGCAAAGTAGCGAGCATAACAAGTCAAGAATTGGAGCCAAGTAGCAAGTTGGCCATATGTAAAACTTGAACTCTTAAAATGAGCGAGTGGTAAAAGTTTTTAACAAAAAAAATAATAACACAACAAGTAATAATCATTTCAAAGTATAAGGATACAGATGGCTCTCAA
This sequence comes from Coffea humblotiana, assembly GCA_023065735.1. Lineage (NCBI taxonomy): Eukaryota > Viridiplantae > Streptophyta > Magnoliopsida > Gentianales > Rubiaceae > Coffea > Coffea humblotiana. Next base: position 21,109,313 of record CM041213.1, on the reverse strand, counting down.
GAGCCAAATTCCCGGTTGCTTCACCAGAGTTTGATCAAGTAGTAGTTGACACTCCGTCAACTTTCAAGTAGAGTAACCAGCCCAGTAGTGCCCCGCTTAACGCCAAACGCCGTCTACCATTCAACCCCCTTACCGGAACCCGAACGCCAAGATAAACACGTGTGGTAATACTCGAGTATACTAATTAGTCGAGGAGGTATCACTCCACTCGACAAAACAAGAGACCCATGATTCGTTATCTAATCGACCAAACCCTTGCAGGCTCGACTCGATTAACTAAGCCAGTGGGGTTTGGGTCCCCAAGAAGTGAATATAGTCGATGAGATAACGTCTCCAATCGACTTAATCACGAGAAAAGTACGAAAGCGGGAATGAAAGGCACCTCCCACTCGGATTGAGTGTGGTAGATACGGCCCGTCAGCACTTACAAGCACAAGTATATCAAGTCAATTGTAACAAATGAACAAGTATATATCACATTAGGGCAAGTGCGATAAATTACACCTTACCCGACCAAACCAAGCAAATATTATCCGATCACGTTGGTAAAGTGTTTAAATCAAGTATAATCATGTATTTGGAAGCACTCACCAAAGATCTAGAGCTTTTCAAAGGCCACGCTCAGGTGTAACTCCTTGGATGGATCCAAATCTGCGGTAAAATATTATGCAAGAGTTTAAAATCAACTAGGGTTTGAAAAATAGGAGTTTCGCTTCAAGAAAATCAAGTAAATGAAACTCTTTTAAGTACTATGCAAGTTACTTATCAAAGTTCTAGAAAATTCATGCTCGCGTCGTTTAGTTTCGATAAAGAAGTGGTTTACACTTTTGAAGTCGGCACTTGGTATAAAAGATCGAGAAAATCGTATTTTCAAGGGTCACTACTTTCATTTTTTTCAAGGGCACGAGTTCGGACAAATTTCAGCTTATATACCTCTACTAAAGAAAACTCGAATACCATAGACGATCCAAGTTCAATGCGCCCTCAAATCCTGCTCAAGTTGCGCGTACATACGCCTAACTCTCAAGTGAAAATTTGGGCAGCACGCCCTTTGTATTTAGCTATTTTTCAGCCATTTATGGCTTCATTATTTTCCTCAACTCAGCCCAAATTCAACACATAAACAATGCTTAACACAATAGCTCTTCAATTAGGCTCAATATCATCTAAATACAAGTCAATCTAGCAATGAAACCACCAAGACCAAAACTGGAAACTAATATTAAAGAAGACTGTCTAAGTGGCAGATTTGTCATCTTTCGACGTTTTGGTTACAACTGAAGCTACACTAATTGGATTGGGGCAAATTTTGTGGCGTTTCGAAGCTAAGACATAGACCTACATTTACTATGAAGACATCAATACCCATTTCCTCGCATTTCCAGGGTCAAAATTTGAAATCTCAGAGAAAATAGAAAGCTGCCTGTGAAACAGCGCATTTGGGCAGTCAGGGGGTATTTTAGTCATTTGATAAGATACAGTACTCCGATTGAGCTGACATTTTGCAGGTAGATAGTTAACTCAATTCCCTACAACTTTCATGTTTTGAGTAAGAACTGATTTGACCTTTATCATGGACGAATATGCAGATCCAATTGGTTCCAAAAACAGGGCAAAATCTCTACCAAATGCTGGGAATTCAACTTTTACTCTAACAAAGTTACACTCAAGCCCCAAAAATCACTTCACAAGTTCCATTTCCAACCTCATAACATCAATTTACTAGTTAAACAACACTAATCAAAACTGAAAAGATGCAAACCCTAGCTAAACATGTCATTACTCCATCAAAACTAAACAAGTTAACCATAACAAACCAAGATAATAAGCTTCTATCCCAAATTTAACAAGATTAAGCAGAGAAAAGGAAAGTCAAGCCTTATACCTTCCAAAAGCTGCTTGGCAAGTGAAGACCAAACCACTCTCTTCCAAAAATTTCGCCACACCAAGCTTTCCAAACACCAAAAGATAAGTTTAATCGGTTTAGTTTTTGAGATTTCAAACTCAACAAGGAAGAATCAAGGTTGGAGTTGAAGTTGTTTTTCTCTCTTTTTCGCTCTCTTAGTTTCAGCCAACATGAAGCAAAATGAAGGAAATTGAGCCAAAAAGAAAGATAAGAAGGTAGGAAATTTGTTTAGTCAAAGTTTACTAAATTTCCAACAAGTGTCACACTTTGATTTGAGGTCAAATTTTTTCTTTTCTCTCTTGTTTTTTAGTCCAAAATTTTGGCTGGTACAAGGAGATATTTAGGGCTGATTTTGCTCAATTAATAACAAGTCGATTAAGGTAATAAAGTAGTGTTCAACTGGTGCACTCAATCGGTAGCAAACGGTGCACGTCGGTTCAAGCCTATTTTCCTTAACTCTCGCGTACTAGTGTTTTCACTTATGATTCACTAACTTATAATTAGCACTTCTAATCACACACTTTCTCTTATCTAAAACTCACTCTTAACCACCAAATTTAGTACACACACCTCACCAAGTGATCACACTATCAAAATGCACCAAAACACACCAAAAACCCTAGTATGCACAAAAAATCCTAACTTATGTCATTCCTTTTGAAAAATCATAACTTGAGTTATAAATGTCAAACATTCATACAACTTGGCCTGTTAAAAAACTAGACTTAAAACACTAATAATCTTTAGAAGATACCTCAAAGAAATTCAGCTCATAGGTTAGTCCAAATTGAGCCATAAGCTACTACAACATTCCTATGTTTACTTGTGCAGGGCAGAATTTTCAGTCAATTTTGCCAATTTTCTGGAATTTATAGAGATTGAATCAAATTCTGAATTTTCCAATGTAGGAAGCCCTATGAGTCTAGTTTCAAACGCAACAAACGGAACTCAATTCTGACTTTCCTATACGAAATTATAGCCAATTTTCCAAAGCTGCGCGGAGCCTCCTGCGAAAATTTCTAGATTTTCGAGCAATTTGAGATTATGAAACTTTTCTTAACAAAATTCACTCCCCTGGCTCAAATTCAACCAATAAAACAACCAAGAATCTAAGACAAGTAAGTTCAAATAAGAGCTATAAAGACAGGTAAAATTTCAGGGTCTCACATATCTACTAATGAAATATAATTAATCAATATCCAATGGTTAAAAGTTTTTCATTAATTTGTAAAACGTGATACTATGGTCATAAATTAGACAACGTATAAAAGTAGTACAAGTTCATGCAGTTAAGGCAAAATGACCCGTGGTGGAAATTTTCTGTCTTAACCTATATAGTTTTATCTCCTGATTTGGTCCATCAAGGTAGAAGTGGGAAAAAATGGGGAAAAAAAACTTTCTCGAAAGAAAGCTATGCCATGTGTCAAAAAATGGTAATGTTACAATAAACTCTCTTGTCTTCTTGTATAATAGGTAGATGTATAGGTAGATGTACGTGGACTATGCGAAGAAAAGCTATGTACGGTACAAGATCAAATAGAATACTTTGCATTCTAGTTAAAATGTCCAAGATTAAAGGATCTGCCAAAAATCTGTATGATAAAAATCACGAATTCAACACCTCTGACGAGAGTTCTTAACTCCAGATGTTTGTGTGTGTATGTCTATGTCTAAAGTTTCTTTTTGAACTTTAGCCATCAGTAAATGGCTCATAGAGCGAAACTTTAATTTTGCAAGGGACAACATTTTGCATCTTGAAAGTGCAACACTCTTTATGTTAACCATAGGAGGTCTAATTGTGGCACAAATGTTTATTATTTCTATTTTTCACAAACCAATTAGGTAACCAACTGCTTTAAATTGTGCTACAATGCTATACACAAAATAGCAAACTACCCAGGTAATCACAAAACTTTTTAAATAATCAAGATTTTTGCCATTCAACTATTAAATAGTATGTTTTTACCCATTGAACTATCAAAAGTATAAATTTTAAGTCATTCTGTCTGATTGCACCGTTAACTCTGCTTGATTTAAGGGTTTGCATAATTCACAAGGCATTATTATTAATAGTTAAATATTGGTAAAATTAATAGTGAAATTAGATAGAATGGTCCAAAATTTACACTTTTTAATAGTTTAGTGGCCAAAACTCAATTATTTGAAAAAGTTTAATGGCTACCTAAATAATTTGCATTACATAAAACTTAAAAAATTTCACCTGTGTATCTAGCATGATATTTATGCTTACCATAACTTATCCATGGTTTTCTTTTTCTCTTTTTTTTGGTCAAAGGTTAAGACTTGAATACTTGTAAATTGTAACACTATAAACATGTTAGTAAATAACCCCCCAAAAAAATAAATTGTTAGGACTCCACAGAAAATTGAATTTGGTCACGGGGTAATGTGGTGCGCCCCACACCAACAAATACGCAAACCATAGGGACCATTGACCGACCCACCCTTCAATTTCCCGTGACTGTCGGATGGTCACTGCATTGTATTTTGTGAACAATGTTAAATTCTATACCTATTTTTTCAACTTTTCCTTCTTAACATTGACTCATTGGCAAGCAATCTATTCTATGGTTTTACTACAGCTATAAGGAGGAGTGCTTCCCTTTCATGATGGTACAAAAAGCAAAACCACAGAATTCACGTCACAAGCTATTAGAATTTTCTTTTAGCAAGCCACTAAGAAACTAAAACGAGTCCACTTTGATCAAATTCTTTTTTCAGTGGCCATAGGTCACTTTGAAAATTAATCTACAACTCATCAAAGCCCTAGAAAATCTCCACCATTCAACATGATGAGGACTGCTTTGATTATGGTTGCTGTATCAATTGAGTTTGGCATTTGAAGTTGACCCCTTTTATACCAAATATTAAAGAATTGCCACCTACAAAAAGTCCTATCCTTCTTTTACGTTTATACTACCAAAAGAAAAAGTAACTTCGACCAATTACAAGATCTTGTGGTCTGTGCTTATATTTGATGACCTCTCAGATTGGTCAAAATCAAAAAATGAGAGTCCAAACTTGTTATAGGTATTTTTGAAACTGAAATTTGTCAAAATTTTGAGAAAGAGTTAATGATTGTTTCTATAAAGAAACATACGAAGTATGCAATCCAAATAAAATAGATCTTTTATATTGAAGCGCTCTAAACCGGAAGATAAAGATCAAGTGATAGCTTCGCAAGATGATTTTAGCTATAAACTTTTAAATCATATTGCTCCAAGAAAAATGACAACACACCTTAAGTGGCACATTGACAATAGAACAATGACCCAAAAAATTGAGACAGATTAACTATATTTTCCTATTGTAAATTAGTTGGGAGTAGAATTTTACTTGTGCATGATGCTCAAGTACATGTGGGCCTTGCTGGTTATTTTTCTAATTACCATGGTTTAGACTTGAGGACGCACTAAATAGTTATTCAGGAATGTTGTTTCAATCGGACAACAAAGAATTATTAATATACTAACATTCTGACCCTGCTAGACACATGTTTACATTTTGTAAAAAAAAAAAGTAGATTATTTGAAAAAAAAATTAAAAAAAAAAGCTCAAAAATCATATCTTTTGAACGTCAGTTTATATTAAAGCATGTTATTGTAAATAAAAAACAAAAAAAAAAGAATTTAAGAGAGTATATTATTTTGTTTTCAATATGAGGTTAATATCACTTGTGAATAATGTTCAATTGCATGCGGGCCACGCTAGGTAATTTTCTAATCACTAAGATTAAGACTTGGGGAGATTATTTTCTAACTACTTCCTAAATAGTTTGTTTAAATGGACAACCAAAATTATTAATATATTATAGAGGGTAATACTTTTGTTAATTCTTAGTTATTGGTTTACCAACAAGATCGTTAGGCTAACATTCTTCATCAAAAAAACAAAGGAGTCTCTACTTTCTAGGTTAGTTGAACGTCCTCCTCAAAACAAACTTAAATAAATGTGAAAAGTTCTCTAAGGTGAACGTTAAACCATAACATGCTAGAGAATTGACTTGTTCTCTATAAATTGCAAAGGAAGTAATAGGGAGCAATTGCCATCCATTTTGCTTGTGAAGATGGTCTTGTGATAGTATTTTATTTTGCTTCCTCTTCGAGGCTGTAAAAGGACAAAAGATTCATCCTCAGAAATTAAAGCTAGCTACTCCAATTGGGTAATAGCAGTGATGGACGCATCTTTTCGAACTTTTCAAATTAAGTGTTTTTACATATACCACAAGTTTCTTCGGAAAAAAAAAATTTGAAAAGCCCATACTTATAAATCAATCAAAATGAATATAGTTTGCTTGACAAGTTAAATGAAACTTTTTATAAGATTCTTGCAATTATATGTTCCAAGAGCAAAGTATAACCAAAAGAAAAAAATGGTCTACTGTAAAACTCTGAGCCTTGTTTGGAAAGGGATTTTCTACCAAAAAAATCTTTATGTTTTCCGTGAACATATTTTTCAATCACCTTTTTACTTCATATATATCAAATTACTACAGTATATTTTCTATAAAAACTCAAGAAAATTGCAATCTAATTTCACCAAATATCTAAATTGCATATATTCTGACATAAATAATCAAATTTTTTTTAGGATAAACAACGCGGAAGTCGAATTTGCCCAAAATTGAGAAACCCTTTAATTTTTTACCATTGCATCTTCTATTTTGTTGTGGAGACACATTGAGTGACCATTTGGCAGCATTATTCGTACGGAATAGCGTAGGTAGGGCGGTGAAAAAAAAATTAAATTTTGATTCTTTAAGAGGACCGTTTCTTTGATTTATTGCATGTAACTAATAGATAGTTTAGGAAGACTGCCTCAATTTATGAAAATCTTCTTAAATTTGTGGGAAATTTGATAAAGAGAAAGAGAGAGACAAAGAAATCCATGTCACAGGATATGTACTAATTGCAAGATTAACTTGTCGGTATGAATGTGATGCTTGTTACGGTTGAAAGGCCTCCTGCCCTTCTTATGCCAAATTCCCACATAAAAAAGGGGGCAATTTGTTGCTTTTTGTTCTTTTGCCACTTTTCCTTTTAAAAGATTACGAGTTGAACTCAATGAGGAAGAGGAATGATAATAGGTCAAAAGTTTGGCAGACAAATGTTATCCAGATCCCAGTCTCATGTGATGCACATAAAAGAAAGTAAAAGAAAGAAAAGGAAAAAAAAATTAATGCGCCACATAGAACTATGAATATGACATCTTTTAGTTGGAATCTGTTTTTTTTTTTAATTATTAGTATCTCTTTTAGTTTTGAAAATATTTCTAAAGTCTGAATGAATTGAACTTTAGTCACTTCATTTTGTTTTAGTAGAAACACCACAGATTTTATGTGTATTTATAGTTAGTGATGTCACTCTACACAATTTGTTCCGGAAGGGGGAGGGAGGAATAGTTTGGATAGTATGGCAGAGAAAGTTTAAATGAGAGATTCGAAATTCAACACCTCATACTTACATTAAAATAAAAAAAATTTACACAATTTTATAATTTTTGATTGATTTTGTTCTTAGACCAAATTCATCCATCCATTTCCATTTTTCTTGGAGTTTATGGCCGCAATTTATTTTTGACAAATAATAATTGAAAGCCCAATTTTAATTCCTTTGTTTCAAGATATCTCAATTCTTCAACTTTTTCCGTCTTTTTAAATCAATTTAAACTATTTTAAAACCCTATTTAAAAGTCTGGGGTAGTTGCATTAGCAGATGTGAAGTCATAAATGAGTATTAAAATCAACAATTGTACATATATTGTTTAAGGTCTATATGACGTGTGTCCAAAGATGTACTCGAGTTATTAGATTTTTGGAAAGTTAAACTGATTAAAGAAAGTGTTTAAATGTAAGGAAATGTAATAATAGGTCAAATTTAAATGTGTAATCCAGTGTACAATGCCACCCATTAGAAAAAGCTACTGTTTAATATTGGAATCATTTCAGAAGAGTTAAAAAAATGCTAAAAAGTGTTAATCCCATTATCCTCCATTAGTCACTCATAACTTAGATCTTGGATTTGATTAATCCATTAATCTAATTAATTAATGAAACCTATTTTGGTGTGAAATGATAAGGGATAAATATATAAATCATACAAATTATGGCGTTTACAGTTCCCATTCATACGCTGATGACTTTCTTTTCTTTTTCGTCTTCGTCTTCTTCTTCTTTTTTTTTAATGCAAGAAAAGAATGAGTTTTAAGAATTGAAGACGAGGAAAGAGGATTTGAACTACAACCTCCAATTTCGAATGAAGGAATGTGAAACAGGTGATTGAATTAAAGAGCAAAAGACAGGGTTTATTAAATGAATGTCGATTCTAAGAGTCAATTTTTTAAAAAGTTACATTTTATTGGTGAAGTGTTTTAAATACATGAAAACACGCAATTAATCTAATAGAGAGCCTTTGGTCTATACATTGTTTGCGTAAGCGTTAGACACCTATAAGGATCTAAAAGATTTATAATGTTATTTCTTTTTCTAAATGATGAACAAAATACGTATTAATCTTTGTCATAAGTACACTGTATATGATGAAGACTACAAAAAAACATAGAATTTTATTTACACATCTTTCGGAGGAGTAAAAGCTGTATATAAATGTGCTCCGTTGCTTGAGATGTAGTATTACATTAAGAGATTCAATATGATATGTAACAAATAATACAAACAATATGTCCAGTATAATATATTTTGCGACCAACATTTTTATGGAATCCTTTAGCAATTAGTCTTGTTTGGATTTTAGTTTATCAAAGAAAATTTTTTATGATTACTGTGATTATATTTCTCAATCATCTTTTTATCTAATATATATCAAATCAAATTATTACAGTATATTTTTCTATAACAACTCCAGAAATAACAATCTAAACGAGATAGTTTTTAATTCGTACATTGTGATATTGTGCGTAAGATGGGCATGAAATCTAGTTACTTTTGTGAGAAGTAGTTGATTTTACACAAAAGAAAGATAACTGACAAATTTCTTAAAATATCAATTATCATATGTTCTCTTTTCTTTTAACCTTCATTAATTTCGTTTTCCACTTTGGATAATCATCATTTTCCACATTGAGAGAGTTGACTCTCAAAGATTAATACTAATTTTAGTATTAAAACTTTTGCATATTTCGGGTAATACATATTTCGGATACTCATCATTTTCCACTTTGAGAGAGTTGATCCTCAGAGATTAATACTAGTACTAGTTTTAGTATTAAAACGTTTGATATGAGAGTCAGAGGACTTACCCACCCAATAACAACGCTGTTATTGTGCGAGTTGGCTTCTTAATCACGTGTTTCCTTTGTACCCTCCAATGCAATTCCCCCAAAACCACCCAAAACTTTTTTTAAAAAATAGTTTTTTGGTAAATAATCTTTTTTTCTATGTTACTGCATTAAAAATTGTGATTTGGGATAAAAAAATTTAGACTATTTACATTTATGTGCAGTTATCTATTCCAGTCTTCTCCTTCTTCTCTCTAGAATTGTTTTCTTTCCCTTCTCTCTAGAATTTTTCGAGTCAAAATCTCCTTCATCTCTCTCATTGGTCTTTTTTCATGGGAGGGACACTCTGTCTAATTTTTAATTTCTCTTATTCGAATAAATTTTGTCTTAGGGTTTTTTAATGAGAGATTTTTCTCTCCTAAGATCTCTTAGTGAGAGTTTCTTATTGTTCTAGTGAGAGTCTCGTGAACCTTTTTTATGAGAGTTTTTTTTTTAGTTTTCAATTTTTTTGTGAAATTTGAAAATTGAGATTTTGTAAATCTAGAATCTAATTTTTCATATCTGCAATTTCTCCATTATTGTCAATATAAAATTCTCTTTAGGCTTGAACCAGTTTAAATCAAGTCTAACTGTCAAAAGACATGCACACATCATTTGACCAACAAAAAAAAAAATATGCACACACGTATTGGGTTACAATGATTCATTCGGGTGGAAATATATGAGTATCAATGTTATTTTTATTTATATTGATTTATTAGATTTGTTGTATTTATTCAAATCTACATGTATCTATATCATGTTTGTTTGATGTATTTTATGCCATTTGTGCAAATTTATTGAATGAAATTATTTTTCTATCTATTCCTTCTATTATTCTCACAAAAAGGTATACTCATAAACCAATATACTTCAATCACATAAAAGGATAAATTTTGTTTATACTAACAACATATACACAACGAGATTAAATACATGTCGCATGTGTAAAACATAAAATTCAATTCAAATAGTAGTTAGTTATGTATAATTCTTTTATACATTGTCAGCATATAAATTTTTTATACTAGTAATTTTAGATTATACCACGTAAATGAATTCAAATTTGAAATTCAAATCAAGCACATGTGACATACATTTAAAACTGCTAGTGTAAAATAACTATTGTACTATTATTGCATAAAAAGTTAATCCATTAGTTATTATACATTTAGCTCTACTTGTGTATACACAAACTTTATCCAACATCAAAAACTATTAATGGACTTTTTCCAAACAACATTTTTAGCATTCATGAATTTGAAAAAAAAAGGGAAATTTTTGGAACAAGTTACTTTCATTAATTTTGTAAAACACTAATAATAGGGTAAAATACAAAAAGAAAACTCTCAATGGTTCGCAAAATGTTCAATTTAATTATCTTTGGTTTGGAAACCTACACTATAATTTCATGTGATTTCGACTAAACTAAAAATTGGATGGAAAGCATCTAATCTAATGGTTGTACATGAAATATCAATAGTGCCCTTGCTATACGTAAAGTGTTTTCCGTTCAGTTTTCAATTTAATCGAAATCACAGGAAGTTATAGTGCAGTTTTTTAAATTAGAAGAAGTTAAATTGAACATTCGATAAACCACATAGAGTTAATTTATATAAGGGTAATATTGATATTTCACGTATAACTATTAGATTGTATGCTTTCCGTTCAATTTTTAATTTAGTTGAAACCACGTAAAGTTATAGTGTAGGTTTTCAAATCAGAAGGAGTTAAGTTATATATTTGACAAATCACAACTAGTTTTTTTAGTATTTTACTCATAATAATACATTTATGCAACCTCATTATAATTTATCTTGCATTCATGTGACCAGTTACTGGTACAAGCACCACTAGTGTTCTTTGGCTATGTGAACAATAACTTGTTGACTAGAGTGGAGACTAGTAAGAGCTGCCTTATCTCCACGAATTTAATGCAAAATCCAAAAGCAAATCTTTAAACTAATCAGCATTCACCACTTAAAAAACCTTCATTCCAATTTGAAATCACAAAACAACAAAAACACTTTCCCTTTTGCAAGCAAAAAGGAAAGAAAGAAAGAAAGAAATCCACTAGAAGTAGTTGATTTTGCAGACAGCAGAAGTTACTCCTCCCCTTCCATTCCATCCCATCATCCGCTCAACCCAACCCAACCCAACCCTAAAGAATACTTAAATTATTTCTCCATCATCACCAGAAAAAAAGGAAAATAGGAAAAAAAAGAAGACCCTTTTTCTCACTTGAAACAGAAGAGAAGAGAAGAGACCAAGAACAAGAAGGTGAAAGAAAGGAAGAGAGGAGAGAATAATGGAGGGTTCTGAGCTCTTACCAAACCACAACAGCAATGGAGACTAAGAAAAAAAGAGAAAAAATAGGAAACCACATTGCTATTACTGTTCCCAATGGGGAAGGCAGAGGATGAGCAGCCTTTACCAGGCTCAATTGTGGATGAAGCTCAAAGAAGAATTGATGAGCAGAATAATGTAGGAAATAGTGATAGGAGAGCGTGCTGCTTCTGCTGCTGGAACAAGAGCAGGAGGTTGAAGAGGGTTGTGAGTTTTAGATGTGTGTTTGCTTTGGTGCTTGGATTAGGAGTCTTGCTCTCTGCTTTCTTTTTGTTGCCATTTTTCCATTATGGAGATCAGAAGGATCTGGATCTGGATTCTGAGTTTGGAGGTGACAAAATTCTGCCTTTTCTTGATTTTTGAACACCCTTTTCTTGGTTTTTTAAGTTGAGCTTTTTCAACATTGTGGATTGCAAGTAGATCTGCTTTTGGATTTTTGGCTATTCTTCCTCCTTTGGGGTTTTTTTGTGGGCGGACCGGGGAAGGGGGTGGGATTTGAGTTCTCCATTATCTAATGCTAGAAATTTGTTTGCACTTTGTATAAGGTGCATTTTGGATTGGGGCTTGTATCGCTGTGAAAATGATTTCTTCTCTTTTTAGAAATTAAGTTTATGCTAAATTTCAGGGAATTTTTTTTCCTTCTTTTATCCTGCATTTGCTAAGGGAATTTCTAACTTGATAAATGTCAGTTCTCTCTTTTAATCTGCTTCGTTTTCTTTCTACTTATTTTGGGTATACTCTCAGGAAAGGGCTAGTTAATTTGGGACCCAGTGAAAATTGAGATTTAGTGGTACTATTGTCGGACGACGATGTTTGGATGTGGTTTCAAATGGGCTTTCAGAGAAACATGCAGTTATTGCTGTAAATTTTAGGAACTTTAGAGTTTAAAGTTGAGGGAAGTATCTGATTTCTGCCATTTGGATTAACTTGTTTAAATGTCTTGTTCTGATTATATGCATCTTAAATAAGTCTGATGAAAATTTGATAAGTGAGATTCGGCAGATTTGGGGGACCGTTTTATCATATTGTAGCTGCCATTAATGGCATTGTTCTGCTGTATTAAACTGCCCTTTTTGTGCGCCTTATTGATGTCTATATGAGGACATGCCATGGACAAGTATTCTGAATGGTCAAATTGAATCAGCATGTCAATTGCTGAAGACTTTTAGCATGCATTGTGTGCTAGTGAAATAGAATGATTTGGCAAAATGTTGCATTCTGTCGCATTTGGTTGGAGTGAAGACGAATTCTGCAATTATATTGCTTAAATGCACAAGGAAATCAAGTTAAGAAGGAAGAACAGGAATTTTTGTTAACTTTATGGCCCTGTAAAGGCTAGTGAGGTTGGTCAAACTACATGGATCAGAATGACAACCAGGGGCATAAGGTATGCTTTCAAGAAACGGAAGGAAGCAATAGCTTGAAAGTGAGGAGGCAAAACTTTGGGTTTGACATTTATGGTTACCTTTGGTTTATATGTTCTTATCTCATCTATATAGCAAGAGTCACTGTGTTGGCTGCCAGACTAGCAGTATCCACAAGTTTGCATCTTTGTCATGTGCTAGTATGATTGAACAAAAATTGAAGAAAGCAACAAAAAATCCACAAGTTTGCATCTTTGTCACGTGCTAGGATGATTGAACAAAATTGAAGAAAGCAACGAAAAAGATACATGAAAGTGGAGAATGAACTGGCTATAGCTGGTTTGGTATACTTCGGGTCTAGTTTTGATTTGAGCTGTTAAAATTTGTTGTCTTCTGTATCGCTCATTAAGTTTTGTATTCTTGATGCTGTATGCATATAAATCATGATTTTTCATCTTAGGAATATGCTTTCCTGTGTACTGTGTTATATATGTATTTCATCTCATGCTGCATGTTTACCAGGTCATGCAATAGTAGCAAGCTTTATGGTCGATAAACCGGCTTCATTTTTGGAAGACTATGTCTTGCAACTTGAGGATGATATCTTTGAGGAAATTAGCTTTCCCACCACTAAAGTATGCCCTGCTACTCTTCTTCTTACTGTTGTCTTATTTCGCTTGATATGTTTTTCCTTCCTTACCATTTGTTTGAATCTGTTCTTATTCATTCTTATTGCTTACTTATGATAGGTGGAAGTACTAAAATTAGAACCTTCTGCTGGACCAAATACAACAAAAGTTGTCTTTGCAGTTGATTCTGATGTGACAACTCAAAGTTTAATCAGGGCTACTTTTGTATCTATCTTAATACATCAACCTCCTCTTGGTCTGACTGCATCCTTGTTCGGGACCCTTATTCTTTTGAGGTGCTTGAAATTCTTAGGAGGGATTACAGTTAGTCCTCCACAGAGTGCATTCCTCATGCAAAAAGTGCAGATCCTCTTCAATTTTACCTTGAACTTCTCTATTGAACAACTTCAAAATAATTTCGACGAACTGAGAAGGCAATTGAAGTTAGGATTGCATCTTGCTCCATATGAGGTTGGTGATGATTCTCAAATTTTGTTGTTTCCTCTTTAATCTTTTTCTTATGCCTTAATCCGGTTGTTGCTATTGTTCCTTTATCTGTTGATAGATCTCTTTTCTATGTTTAATATTTTTTGAAAGAATTTTGTCACCTTGGTTAAAAGCCATTGCTATTACCGAATGATATGATAAGATATAGGGTCTTAGAGCTGTGCATGCAAACAAACTAAATTGCAGTATAGTTGATATAATCTATGAAAAAGAAAATAATTGGAGGTAAAATGTACCAAATCGGACTGAGCTAAATTGATCAAAATTTGAATTTGTTGACAATTTGTTCTGGAAATTGGAAAAGTGAATTGTAGCTCAAAATACTTTAGCACCAGGACATGTTCACAAATGTAGATTTATATTTATTAGGCAAGTAAAGTCCTGAGGAAGTTCTCATATGTCCACACGTTCGATGTTGACAAATGAGAGTGACAGGGCAGACAAAATGATAAGCTAAAATCTCACATAATTTCGTGCTTTTTGTTACCATACATACTCTATTAAGTAGTTTTCGTATATTAGGAGGGTATTAGTTAGGGTATTTGTAGTAACAATAGCTTTCCTTAAGTTTGCTTTTTTAAGTATATTTCATACATTAGGAGGGTAGTAGTAAGGGTATTTGTGAGGTGGACTGTAATTCTCTAATCCTCAGCCATTTGAGGGGCTAAATCCACACCCCATATCTTCCCCAGGTGTGGACTTAACCCCACTTTTATCCTTCCTTCTGTTATTTGTTTATTGTGAAGACTTCCTTGTGAACCATGTGGCAAGCTTTATCATGATTAATGAGCAACTTAGTGGAAATCCTATAAGTTGCACAATAACCAATGGCAACTTGCCAATTAGATAATTAATGAGTCCAACTGTCAAATTTTAAGTCAACCCAAGGAACATAAAAATGGGATCAAGACAGACTGAGTCGTTTGATGTTTTAGCATACTGAAGCTATTCTTTTTTATGCAATTTATTGAACAGGCAATGGGCCCAATATTTAGTTATCTTGGCAATTTGTCCTGGATATTTACCAACAAACAGCACTATGAATAACTCAATGTAGAGCAAATAACTCATTAACTTGGAACAAATAAGTATTAGAACCACAACTTCACCAGAAAATCAATAGATAAGCCTATGCCACAGAACTTGGCAAAAAGCCCAAGGGTCTGTGAATACCTTCTGAAAAAATTACATAAAACAATCCAACAAGAAAGGATACACTATGTTCAAACTAAAAACCCTTTCACAGACTAAAAGTTTCTAGAGAGTTTGATTGTTGCAATCCTGTTCCAACATATCTCTTCGGTGATTAGTTCTTCCAGTCTGCAGATTTGTGTATGAGAAATGAGAGTGGTGGAGTTAGTTGCTTTTGGAGAATTGAGAGGATAGGAAATAGGGATTTGGAGATTTATTTTTTCCTTCTTATTTTTAATATTGCTATATGTAATAACTGAAGGAAATGATAAAAAGAAAACTAAAACCCTATGGCAGTTGGAGATCTTGTAGTCATATGATGTTGGTAGAATGGATGTTAGCTTTCTGTTTAAAATCATTGGTGAAATCAGGAGTAATGAAAATTGATTAAATATATGATGTGGAAAATGGTGGTCCTTTAATCTTATTTGCAGTTTTCTGATTGGTCAATGACCAACTATTAGGCTTGCTCAATAGTTGGTCATTGACAAGCATAATAGTTGGTCATTGACCAAGGTAAAACTTGCCGGAATGCTTAAGCAACTAAATTGAATGGATATAAATAAAACTTACTATTGTCAGGTGACTCCCTTCAATGCTTCTGTCATGGACTACAAAAGCATTT
Source organism: Coffea humblotiana (assembly GCA_023065735.1). Taxonomy (NCBI): domain Eukaryota; kingdom Viridiplantae; phylum Streptophyta; class Magnoliopsida; order Gentianales; family Rubiaceae; genus Coffea; species Coffea humblotiana. Next base: position 21,093,449 of record CM041213.1, on the reverse strand, counting down.
TTATAATAGAAATGGATAAGGAATGGCAAGGTAACCTAAAATATAGTTTGCTCCCTTGGAATCTCAAACTTTGTGGTGTAATTGACCCTTTTCATTGATGGCCTCATGAAAGTGTGAAAAGAAAGAAAAGATTTCTTACTCTAGTAAAGGGTTAGTGAAAGTACTTAATCAAGTTACACTAGAAATGTGTTGGCAAACCTGATGCACTGCAGAGATTTACAGGTCCAAAATGGCAGTGCATAGAGAACTAATATAAGGAACAGGAGTATCAAAGAAAACAATGTCCTTTGTGTTGAATCAGAATAGAAAATGTTTTCACCATTTCAATCTGTACCATGAAGGAAAGCCTGATAAACCAAATGGCTTTACACTTGAAACATTTACTATGGTTGCTTCATTGGTATCTTGTTGGGCATTTCAAGTATTGTCAGCATTGTTGAAATTCAAACTGTAAATGCTGTGTTAGTAATACTTCTATTCACATTGACAATTGCTCTTATTGCTACCAATGGAATGGTTCAGTGGTTGGTTGTATTCTGATTTTTCTCATGGCTTTCTTTGCTGGAATTTTACATCTTCTGCTTGTAATCTGTCTTTATACAGGCATGAAGATATCTAATTTTGCACTTTTGGCGCTAAAGACGTTTTATATAATTCCTATGAGGTGCCTTTTTGAGTGTGGTTGATTGAACTTATTTACCAACTTTATATGTAAATCAATTTAGTCTCCATGAAAATGGGAGAAAAAGTAAACAGAGAAGGGGGGGGGGAATAGATAAAGTTTTATATGCATATTTTATATATTAGATGTGCTAGCAAAGGGTATGTAGCTATTTACTGATGAGAAGTTTTCCCTGCATCTTTTTGTTGGTGCAGAATTTGTATATAAGCTTGACTAATCTGAGGGGTTCAACTGTGGTCCCCCCAACTATAGTCGAGTGCCGAGTTTTGCTGGCTGTGGGCAACCCCTCAAAGTCAAGGTTCAAGCAGTTGACTCAAACAATAACTGGATCTCATGAAGAAAATCTAGGTCTGAACAACACTGTGTTTGGAAGGGTTAAACAAGTTCGTCTTTCATCTGTACTGCCTCCTGGTGGCACTGGGTCACCGTCTCCAGCTCCTGTACCTCAACCCCATCATCACCATCACCATCACCACCACCACCACCACCATCCTGATACCAATTATTCTCCCACTGTTGCGCCTGCACCAAGAAATGAGAATAGTGGATCCATCAACCGTAAAGGTGCACCACAATCCGCACCACTGGCTGCTCCTACTCCCACACAAGGATTGCATCATAAAGTGGAACCTCCTGGTTGCCGCTTTGGGCATAAGAATAGACACCCGAGGAATGGGAATCGGCAAACCCCCATTTCACCACCAATTTTGGCACCAGTTAGAGCTCCCTCACCCCAGCAGCAAATAGATCCTCCTACATCAGCCGTGCCTCGAGTCCCTTCATCAAGCCCATTGCCAAATGTAGTTTTTGCTCATGCTAGGCCTCCGTCAGGGAGAGAATTTGATGCTGAGCCTCCTGATATTACACCTTCAGTTTCACCCTCACCGTCTTCATGTGAGTACATTTTCATAACAATAGTTTGCTTTACACCAAAGCTAATAGTTACTTTGCACTTCATCTGTGGTGACTGCTGTTCTATAGTGACAGATAAAAGAACAGTCTATGGTTGCATGACCTGAAAGGGTTTTTAAAACTTGAATGCAATTATCTGACTTTGTTTTTTTCCTTCTATGTTTCATACGTGGTTATTGGACATTTTGCCATTTTTTGGGTGCTTAGATCCCCTTTGTTCTTGCATCTTTCTTCCATTACCAGCATCAAACTTCTTCCTCTCTTTCCTATTGACACTGACATTTTGCATTTTGCTTTGTACTTCTTCTGTCATTGTCGGACTTAAATATGACCAAGCATATTCCGCTTTTTGTCTCATACAGTATTTTTACTTGTAATTTATGATGCATCAGAATGTTTATTACTCTTCTTTTGCAGCATCTGCCAGCATCACATTATGCAATTTGTGGGCTGCCCTGCTGTTTCTCCCTCTTGTGTTGTATGCGTAGACACAAACTGGAGGGTTTTAATATACCAAGAAGTCACCTCCAGAGATAAAATTTTGAACGACAAAATCTGTGTATTACTATTGCAAATAGGCACCACAAGATGGAGGAGCTCTGCTAGTGGGAGCAATGCCAAAAAAGGCATGCTTCACAATTAAGTGGATATATGTTGTTATCTGCATGTAAATAGTTGATGAAAATTTCAGCAGCAACATGCATTTCCAGGTCAAAGTCACAGAGGTGACGGGCCCATGAGAATATGTATCAATGCTGTATCGTGTATGATCTCTCTTCCACATAAATTGTACCTTTGTAATACCAAGTCTATAACATTGCCTTTTTGCTCCTAATCTCTTTCTACTCGGCGATTTAGCTACCATTCTGTAGCTGTTAAGAAGTTTTCTCGTTTCACTTTCTGTTTATATGCAGACGTTAAGTGTCATATTCGACCTAGAATGTTGTCCTTTGGAGTCATGGAAATATGTAGTCAGAGGTAGTTGGTGGGAATCAAGGTATTTAAGGGTGTATTTGATAAATTGAAGTCTGAAATTAGAAATTGTTAAGTTACCAAATTGTTAAAGTACTGAAATGTTAATATTTGAACGTATTCTATATTAAATGATAAGTCAACAACTTATCACGTGTTGCTTTGAGTAAATTTTGTCTAAACAATTTAGAGTCAATTAATTAATTGAAACGTTCTATTTTTTTATTATTAATTACATCAGAACATATTAAGGTTTGAATCTATTAAACTTAAGTTTTGAATTGAATAATGAAATAGGATCTAAGTCAACTATTGTGTATCATCTTGAGCTTATATGTGTTTTCCCTACAATTTTTTTGCCTTTCAGGCATTTTTTGTGTAACTTCAATCTGGGAATAGGCTTCTTCTGGCAGTATAGAGTAAAATGATACGGATAACCTAAGCCTAAAGTTATCATGATGAGGCTTTCTTACAGGCATTTTGGTGAGTTTGAGGTTTATTTACCAAAATGATAATGGACAAAATACCAAGGACAATGGTGTTCTGATGTTGATAGTCAAATAAAGACAAGCATTTATTAAGATTTGCACTCTTAATCTTGACAGTTCTGAAAAAACACACTGGTTTAGCCCCTAGATATGGTGTTTTGACTATAGAAGTGGCTAGTTAGAGAAAGCATGGTCCTGAATCATGTTCAAGGTTTTTGATGTGACAATTAACTTCCAAGAGAAAAAAAGGTATAAATTTGTAGGGCATGCTCATCTGGAGAATGGAAAAGAAAAAGGGGAAAAACATTATCCCATTGAATGACAAAGCAATAAATAAAATTGGTTGTTGGGGTATGTCCACCTAATAGGCTAACATCACGTAATTATAAACATCAGCAATTGTCGTTATCTTTTCAAAGACATCATGCATATTGAACTTGGTTTCTTCAATTCTTGGTTTCTTAAGTGGGTAGAAGGTGTAGATGGATGGATAGATCGATCTCTCCCTTATTTATGCAATCTTATTCGTTCAATGAATTACAAGAAGTACGGAAGGTGGTTAAGAAATAAAAGGAAACTTGGTAGAATAATTTTTTTCATTAAAGCAAAAGGGTCCATAGGTTGATTCTTCACATCGTTGGATAAAAATGTAGATGCAGAATAAGTAGTTGTTAATATATGCCGTATGCAACGCAGAAATATAAACTTAGGAGCAAATTTAAAAAAAAATTCAGACTTGTCGTATTATATTTGCGACTTGATTTTTTTTTTTTTTCGGTCTTGGCCTTTGTCTTGTTAATAATATAAAGTCCTTCAAAACATATTAGGATTGCTATTTTATGGAGTTTTTATAAAAAAATATACTGTAACGATTTGATATATGTAACGTAAAAAGGTGATTGAAAAACATGTTCACCGAACACGTAAAAATATTTTGAAAAAAATTACAATCCAAACAAGGTCAATAGGTTTTTTTGATCAATGGAAATTGTCACGAAGATCATGAGAAAGATGGCCTCTAGAAAATGCTTAGGCTTTCAGAGAAGGGAAAAATACTTGTCCAAATATTATTTAGGAAGATCAAGCTATTATGAGATTATAAATTTAACCTGTATTTGACTTTAAAAAATTAATAATAGTAAAATATGATAAATTTTAGGGTGAGCTACCTCATATTCTACTTGGTAAATGCAGGCTAAGATAAAGTTATAATATAACTCTTACAAGAGAAAAAGTTGGGATAAAGATTTGTGATCAATATAATCATAGTTAAGTACATTTTTTTTGTATCATATTAGAGAAATTAATGTTCAAACTTATGCTCCAAACTGAACCATTCAAAATTATTGTTGGCTAATACATCCTATTATTGTACTCGTTAAGATATATTTTAGGTACTAGATTATTGGAAAGGTAAGGTTAATTAGGAAAATGTATAAATGTAAGAGAGGGTAATAAACTAATAGTTGTTAGTGCGTGTATATACCTAGTATATTGGATGAAATTTACATGTGTTACAAAGTTCCTATTTGATACCCGTCAGAAAAACCCTACATCATATAATAAATCCTTGATAACCAACTCCCTCTAGAGGAGTTGGCCACCACATTAATTGTGGGGTGGGAGGTTTAAGGGTTCAAATCTTGCCTCCCATTAATGTGTCTCAATATGAGGTTTGTCTTAAATCCATACGGGTGTGTGGTGTACCGGTCTGGTCTGATGGTGGTTCAGTCCCCGTCAGATTCCTCCGGCTCAGTTGGGCCTCCCCATAGAGTAGATTCCCTCCTCCCCCCACTCCCCTAGGAGTAAGAATAGGTTAGACATGTGCCATTACGACAATATATATATATATATATATAAAATAAATCCTTGATTGCTGGACGAATTTGGCTATCTTTCTACATTTCCATTTGCTACTTTTAAATAACTGCTTATTAATAGGAAAAATAATTTGTATTAATTAATCACCTCAGGAATGACTCTTCCATATCTGTATATACTATAAACTAGTGGTATCTCGGTTATGCAAAGTACAACCTATGTCCCCCTAGAAACTTAGTCGAACACATAGTATCAAATTATTTTGGTACATAATGAATAGAAATATGGGAGAAAAATTGAGCATCAAAATAATTAAAATTAACAAATGTTATTTACACTCTCATTTTATTAATCACACTTCCACTATCATTTTTACCATATCGTTTTTATTTAAATGACTATATAATAGAACAAATTGTGGGAATACAATTAACAAAATATGGAGTATAAATAATATTTCCCTCAAAATTTGTTGTGAAGAGAAATTCCATCTATGGAGTCAGCCCCCCTATTTAGAGAGAGAGAGAGAGAGAGAGAGTGTGTGTGTGTGTGTGTGAATGTCCTATGAGTGCATTGCCGGATTAAGGAAAAATCACAAAAACTCCCCTTAAGTTTTGTGGTGTTTTTCACTTTACCCCATAACGTTATCTTTTTGGCACTTTATTCCCTTGATTGGTAGTCAAAACATTGAAGTAGTAACAGATGGTTAAAAGCTAAATGATAATAGTATCCTTCGTAAAAAAAATGGATAGACAAAATTGCCTACGAATTTGGGTCGAGTGATATTTTTTTTTCAAAAATAACCTTCCTACAGGGAAAAAGCCAGCTCTTGCTGGTGTATTTTGTAAAGAAAAACAAGACAATTGCAAAGGAAAAAAAAAACCCTTGCGACCTTCCCTTTTCTCCTTCCAAATCTTCTTTAACCAAACCCTAATTGAGATCTCACCGTCAGAAGGATTGAAAATCTAGTGGATGGAGGCCATCTAATGTAACAAGAAAAGCGTCGTTTTTGCTAACTTAGATGTTTGCCACTGAAAGGTCATAGGTTTTGGAAGGAAATCATTCAATCAATTTGGAGGTTAGTACAGACATTATTGGAACATGTATTGTATCAAAAAGGCAAATTTTTCTTGTTTTTTTGTGGTTTCATATTATGGCATAGTCAATTTGGCCGACAGTCTTTCTTCTTTGAGGATGTGGTCCATAGCTGTCATGCTTTATGCTGGCAAACTATTTGTGAAATTTTTTTATTGAAAACAATGGATGGTAACTGAAAAATTGTCCATTTATTTAATTTTGGAATTAATTTTTCATTCTATATGTCACTTTCTAGGTTTTTTTTTCGTATTGAGTTGTGAACTAGTGCTACTATTTCTTAACCTATAGCATTTAGCTAAAAATTGTTTTTTTTAGCTTGTCTTCATGTTGATAGTAGAGTAAATTTTTTGACTTGGAATTATAATTCTTGGGACTAGAATTGAATATCTCTACGCATTTTTTTAACAGAATAATGGCTTTCCAAACATATGTATTAGAGGTGCATCATGGAGGCCATTTTGTTAGGGACCCAGCGTTGGAGTATGTGGGTAGGAAAGTAGTTAAGTTGAGGATGTTGACCCTGATTTATATTTAGCATTTGAGTTAAAGGATGGTTTGAGAAGTTTGGGTATTGCCAAATAGCTCCTATGTATTATAGGATAGGTGGTATTGATTTAGAGGTCGGGCTAGTATTGGTGAATAGTGACCAGATTGTGCTACAAATGTTTGAAGTGAGCAAAAATTATAGTACCATAGATCTTTATGTATTTGAACTGCTTTTAGTAGTTAATGATGCTGATGAGCTCCTTGTTGCTGATAATTTTGGGCAACAAAATGATAATTCTGTTGTGGAAAATTTAGTTAATGAGGTGGATGATAGTGATAGTTCAAATGCTGCATATAGGGGTGAAGATGGTGAGAATGAGCGAAGTGATTCTAAACTAGATTTGATTTTGAATTATTTTTAGATGGAGATGTGTTAAGTGATGCATGTGATCCTATAGATGATGAAGAGGTAAATGCAGGGGTGGTCAGTTTTAGGAATTAGATTATATTAAATATGGATAATTGATTGGTGATGAATATGATCAATATATTCAGTCAAAAGGGAAAAGGAAAATGATTGAGGATAAGAATGTCAATGATGATGTGTTGAAAGCGGCTTATGACTCATCCAAGGAGGAGCAAATGGACGAGGAATTTTCAGAATTTAATATTAAAAAAAATATGGAGAATCCTAAATCGGTGGTTGGGCAAGTTTTCACCAACATATATGACTTTAGAGCTGCAATTAGGGTGTTCTCTATAAAAATATGGAGAATTTTCAGAATTTAATATCAAAAAAATATGGAGAGTCCTAAATTGGTAGTTGGACAGGTGTTTGCCAACTTATATGACTTTCGAGTTGCAATTAGGGCATTCTCTATAAAGCATGGCTTTCAAGTTAAATTTTTTTAAAAAAATTGACAAAGATAAGGCCATAGTAACATGTAATAAAGAGTGTGGATGGAGGGTATATGCTAGTTTGCTAAGTGGTAGCACTACTACACTCAAATTAAGTCAATTAAAGGTCGCCACATGAATACCCTTGGTCACCAAGATAGAAGTGCAAATTCAAGGTGGTTGTCAAAGGCTTTCCTAGGTGACATAGCTAATCATCCTAAGATTGATGTGATAGGGTTCAAGAAATTTGTTAAAAAAAATAATTAAGTTAACTGTTCAACATGGGCTGTCACACGAAAAACTTGTCGCGCCCTATTTTTGAAATAAAAAAAGAAAAGCATTAAAAAATGAATTTTTGATTTTGAAAAATAAAGAAGAAGGGCATCAAATGGGACTTAGAAAATACGATAGTTTGGATCCAAAACGATAGTTTAAAAACAGGTTTTTTTTTTTAGAAAAAGAGAGTCACCACTTGGTATTGAGTTTAGCTGTACCAAATCACCCAAAAAATTTTTAAAAATGATAATGGATAAAACTTTGTTAGACGATTCCAGATCTTTGAAAATGAGAGAAAAAATTCGGGAGTTACGGTTGAAGAAAGAGAAGGCAAAGATTCGATTGACTCAAATCTAAAACACCCTTTCAACCTAGTCAAAACTAGTTGCGAGATTTAGTCAAAATTTTCCTAATCTAACCTTTAAACTTATCACATTCTGAGGCTTATATATGGATGCAAACCTAATTGTAGAGATATCGGGAGGAACGAAATGTCTCTTCAAGGTTTAATTGATAGCAATCGCATTAATTGCGAAACCCAAGAATGATCCTTTAAAGAGATCATGAAAATGTAAAAGATCAGACTCAAATAGAAAAAAGTTATGATATATAAAGATAAATATACATGACCTATAAAAGAGAAATGCAATTTAATGGCTATGAGAAGTTAAAATTCATGACACAATTTTCCTTCTTATAAAGGGATAATAGCGTGTTAAGATTAAGAAACGATACTCGCATATTTTCCATATTTGAAGGATGTCACTTTTAACCAAGACAAGCAAATTAACTATCCTATTTTCTAATTAGTTAAATGAAATACAAGTTTAAATGATATGATTTGCGCATATAAGGATAAGGGAATAAGACGTCATATCATGCAAATGAAAATAATCTAAAATAGAAAAAAAATGCATGAAAATGCAACAAATGTCACGCAAAATATGAATCTAACACATGGATAGTCTAAGGGTCTAGTATTAGATTAACCTATTTCTACAAGTCCTCACTAGCGTTGGACTAATGAAGAATCAGAGAGAAAGGCACAACTAGCGTTGGGCTATTGTGGTGACGTCATGTACTCATAATATATAAATAAAATATATAGAGTATAATCAAAATAAATAAACACATAAAGTACATAATACATAAGTATAATATTTAGATGCAAAATCCTAAATAAGCAAATAAACACATAAGCATATCAATACACAAACATACGAGCACATAAGACCTAATTATTACATTGGGAGTCCTAACTACAATTTAAAAGGGTAGATATAAGATAAATAAACCCATCTAACCTATCTATTATATTTATCTAACCAATTACATTTTTGGCAAAAATAAATTCTATCTATTATATTGTCTATCTAATTACATTTCTTGCACAAAAAGATATAACCTATCTATTACATATTGAGCATTTAAATACCCCCCAAATAATTGTAAAACTTAAATTAAACAAACATAAAAGTGAATAAAAGGTTAAAATTAATAAATAAAAGAAAAAATACATAAGAACATATAAACAAATAGGAAGACATAAAAGAAAGTTAAAGAATAATAGGGGTACCTCCCTTTTGAAATAGCGGTTAAATGAAGGAAAAAAGTTATCTACTACTCAAGATTAACAAACACGTCAAGGTACCAATTTAATTGACAATTAATTGTTAAAGATAAAAAAATTTAATCTGATAAATTAACACTCCAAGCATGCATGAAGAATTTTAAGAGCCAAGGGGAATCTTACTGATAAAAGTAACAAAGATTCTTAGGGACTAAAATGAGAAATTCAAAAGTTTTTGGGGCACAAGTATGAATTAACAAACTTGGGGCTAAAATGCCAATTCCACAAAAATAATTTTTATTCCCCTATTATTCATAATAGGAAAAAAAAGTTCCAATGGCCCTCCAACTTTTTTCCAAATAAAGTTTTATTCCTCCAATAATTAATAGTAAAGTTTTGGCCATCGATCTAGTAAAAGAGCATATTCGTGGCCTTTCTGTCAAACTCAATAGTCAAGATTGATGGGAAGCATAATCACGGAAAATACACAGCCAAATATCAAGAGTATTATAGTCTGTGTAGGAGCATTTTCTGAGTAAAAAGTTAGCTTCTTCCCTTACCTAAAATCCCTAGATATATTAGAGTAAGAAAAATCTCCATTGCTATCAAAGCCGAAGCTGAAAATGCGAAGAATGAACAGTTCCCTTCTACCCATGTGCATATGTGACAATGTTGATTTTAGTCCCTGTCTTTTGATATTTACAAAACAATTGGATGATACTAATATCTTTTTAATAAAAAATCCTTTCAACTCTGAAGCAACTTGATTCAAAGAATAAGAGCAATTGAAAGAAGATAAAGGAAGATGAAAGCTGTTAGACGTTCACAAAGACAATATCGGATGTCCGATAAACAGTGTAGATCATATCGGACGCAGAACATTTTCACTGGACGTCCGAAAGAGTTAAAATAATCTTTCAAACTTTCTGCTTGTTTTCGGACGCACGAAGAACTCCATCACCGGACGTCCAAAAGAATTGAGATTTTCCTTTAAACTCTCTATCTACTTTCAGACGCAAACATCAGAGGTACCGGACGTCCGATAGAATTGAAAAAGATTTTTCAAACTCTCTGCCCGCTTTCGAATGCAAGCATCGAAAGTACCGAACGTCCGATACTCCTAACAGTTGGTTGACTCTTCAACTACCTTCTATCGGTTGGAAATATTAATGAAACACTTTTTGATCTCATATAAATAGTGCATGGTCAGAAATTTAAAAAGAACTTTTGCACAGTGAGGATACAAGAAATCAAGAGTACTTTTAGTGAGAAAATACTCTCCAAGGAACATTTGTACTCTTTGTGGTGTAAGATTCGTGTAAGTTTTTCATTTGTGAGGAAATACTTGAATAGTGTAACTCTGTGAGGGTAATTCTGAATGATTGTAAAACTTCCTAATTTGACCGAGTGTAACTTGGGGTAAGGAGGAAGTGAGTCTTCTTTTGTACACAAGATTGGTTGTATTTCATCAACTTGAAGAAGCTTGTCCAGTGAATTGATTTTCAAGCTCAAGAGGAGCTTGGTAGTCAATTGGTTTGCAATTCTTCCTTTTACTTATCATCTTGTGAACCTTAATTGCTTATTTCTTCTACTCTCAAGTGACATTGCTCTGTTATTGATTGATTCACTGTGTGATCACTTAAAAAAGAGGGTAAATTTCATTTTGACAAAAAAGTGCCTTTTAATTTGATTGTTTTTAATCGACCTAATTCATCCCCCCTCTTAAGTTGTTTTCGGGCCTAACAATTAGTATTAGAATTTGTTCTCCTAGAGATTAAACTCAAGCAGTTTAGGAGTAAAGATGACAATTAACAATGCCATATTTTTTTAAGGATAATCTGTCACTAGACCTCCCATGTTCAATGTGAGTTGGAAGGAAAGAATGATCATCTTCTTATAATCGATTGATATTGAATTGTGGTTTATTGTTAATGAAGGTCCATATAATGTCTCTATAATAAATGAAAATACTCATAGATCTAAATCAAAAACAAGAAATGAATTGACTGCAGACGATAGAGCTCATCTCACCTTAAATGCGAAAGTTATGAATGTATTATATAGTGCTTTAAACTCAAATGAATCTATTAGGGTCAAACGCTGCAAGTCAGCTAAAAAAATTTGGGACAAACTGAAAGAAATTCATGAAGATAGTGAGAATGTTAGAGAATAAAAGAAATCTATCTTAATTACTAAATATCAATCATTTCAGATAGAATCTCATGAAAATATTGATAAAATATATTATAGATTCAATGATCTTATTAAAGATTTAGAGGTTCTAGAAAAGGAATACACCTTAGTAGAGAAAAACAGAAAAATCTTGAATGTTTTGTCTAAAAATTGGGAGAGTAAGATGACTGTTATTGAAGAGACTAAAAATTTGAATTCTATGCCTATTGAATTTCTTATAAATTTTCTAACATCTTATGAGTTGAAACTTAAGATCAAGGTACAAGAAGAAGAAAATGCAAAAGCTAAAAGGAGTATTACTCTAAAAGCATCTCAAGATGAAGATGACTCGATTTCATTAGGTGGAGAAGATATGGATGTTGATGACAATGATCTTGCTCTCATCACGAAAAATTTCAAGAGAATCCTCAACAAAAGGAGATTCAAAAAAGGAGGACCTAGCAATTCATTTTTCAATCAATTCAACAATACAAGAAACAAAGGAAAGCAAGAGGCCAACAAAAAGTAAAGTGACAAATACTATGAATGTGGCCAATTTGGACACTACATGAGTGAGTGCCCAATGAAGAAGAAGAAAGAAGGAAAAACTGAAAGAAAACCAAGATTCAACAACTTTCAAATCACATGGAATGAGTGTAACTCCGATGGTGACATTGAAAAGGAAGAAGAATCTGCTCAAATGACTTTCATGGCCATTGGTGATGATGAGATAACTACTTGTAACCTTCAACTTGTAAGTGATGATTAAATTGAAGATGATCTTGAATCCTTGCATGATAGTTTGAAAGAATTTTATGTTAGAAACAATGAATTAAAATAAAAAATTAACTTTCTTCTTCAAGACAATGCAAATATTTTTCAACAAAACAAAAGGTTGAAAATCGAAAATGACTACTTGAAAAAAGGAGAGACTCATCTACATAATGAACTTGTTAGAAAAACAAGATTTTGTGAAATATTCAAAAGAGAACAAGGTGATTTGAAAAGAAGAATGGACAATCTAAATGAGTTCCTCCAACACAAAAAATAAAACTCTTTTCAAGAGAATGGATCAAAAACTCATCTTGGCACTCATGAGAAGAAATTAAATTCTAGTGCAAATGAATTTATTATTTATAAGAGAAGACAAATAAGATTTATTAAACCTGTTCATGCAAATAACTTGTCTGTTATGTGTAATTTTTGTCGTAAAAAAGATCACATGAAAAGTAATTGTTATGTGAGGAAAAACATGAGAAGAGGTATGAAATACATGTGAATAGTTAAATATGATTCTAACTCTCGAGCAACCAAAAATTAAAGGGTACCAAATATTATTTCTTGAACTCTTGTATAAGTGAACTTGGTTAACATTATTAAAGAATCAAAATGGTTCATAGATAGTGGATGTTCAAGACACATGACCGTTGATCCATCACAATTTATCAAACTCGAGCCAAAATCAAGTGGCAAAGTGACATTTGGAGATGATATGAAGGTTAAAATAATTGGAATAGAAGATGTTGGTAAGAATGGTGAGACTTTTGTTCATAATATCTTTTTGGTTGATTATTTGAGTTATAATTTGTTAAGTATTAGTCACTTATGTTATAGAAATTTGTTTGTTTTATTCAAGAAGTATGAGTGTTTAGTTGTTGATTCAAAGTTCAACATCATTTCCAAAGAAAAAAGATTCAATGACATCTATGTTGTAATTCTTGAAAATATCAATTTCTCTAATTTTCAATGTCTTAAAATCTCAAATGAAAATCCTTGGTTGTGGCATAGAAAGTTTTGTCATTTCAATATGGATTTGTTAAAAGAAATTTTTGAAAAGGATCTTGTTAGAGGTTTGCCAAAAATTAAGTTTGAAAAAGATAAAATTTGTGATGCTTGTCAATTTGAAAAACAAATCAAAATCTCTTTTAAACCCAAAAAGTGTGTTTCTACTTTAAATCATTGGAGTTTTTATATCTTGATTTGTTCGGTCCTACACAAATTATTAGGTTGGGTGGTAAGAGATATTGTCTAGTCATTGTTGATGATTATTCTAGATACACTTGAGTGATTTTTCTTACTCACAAAGATGGCACTTTCAAAAATTTTGTTTCTTTATTTTCAAAAGTTCAAAACTTACTTGGTTTGAATATTGTTAAAATTAGAAGTCACAATGGTTCGAAATTTAAATTTTGTGGCTTTCCGAAATTTTATGATCACAATGAAATTACACATGAGTTTTCAATTGTAAGAACCCCTCAACAAAATGGTGTTGTTGAAAGAAAGAATAGGACTCTTCAGGAAGCCGCAAAAATCATGCTAAATGAATGCAACTTATCAAAATATTTTTTGATCGAGGCCGTAAATACGGCTTGCTATGCAATGAATAGAGTTCTCTTGAGATCAATTTTGAACAAAACCTCTTATGAATTAATTTTTGGTAAAAAGTCAATTGTTGGATATTGTTAAAGTTTTTCGTTGCAAATATTTTATTTTAAACATCAGGGAGTATCTTGAAAAATTTGATAAGAATTCAATGAAGGTATTTTTTTGGGTTATTGTGAAAACAAAAGAGGATATAAGGTCTATAATAGAAAGACTTTCGTCATAGGAGAAGCCATACATGTTACGTTTAATGAATCTAATGATGATATTTCCAAGAGTTGTTGTGAAGATGATAATGTAGGTGTTCAAAAAGAATTCAAGAAACTCACGATTCATGATCAAGACAATACTCCATTAGAAGAAAATTCAAAGAAGATAATTTTCAAGAGAATCAAGCATTAGAAGAAAATGACAAGGATGTTGGTACACCTAAGGATCTTACTAAGAGTTTGGAAGTTTGTTTCAAATCATTCCCAAAGAATTTATTATTGGTGATCCATTCCGAAAAAGTAAGAACTCGCTTCTCATCTAAACAATTAATGGATAATTTTACTTTAGTCTCGCATTTTGAGCCTAAAAATGTTGTTGATGCTTTGAAAGATAAAACTGAATTTTAGCCATGCAAAGAGAAACTAAATCAATTTGAAAGAAACAAGATTTGGACACTAGTTGAAAGGCCTCAAAATCATTCTATTATTGGTATAAAATGGGTATTTAGAAATAAAATGAACAATAAAGGTGAAGTTGTGAGAAATAAGACTAGATTAGTGGCTAAGGGGTATACTCAAGAAAAAAGAATAAATTTTGATGAAACATTTGTTCCCGAAATTAGACTAAAATCAATTAGAATGTTTCTCGCTTTTGCATGTTTCAAGAACTTCAAATTATTTCAAATGGATGTTAAAAGTGCTTTCTTAAATGGATTTATTGATCAAGAGATTTATGTTGACCAACCTCCCAATTTTGAAAATGAGAAAGATCCAAATTATGTGTTTAAACTTTCAAAAGCTTTGTATGGGTTAAAACAAGGTCCAAGAGTTTGGTATAAATGTTTAAGTGATTTTTTGGTTGAAAATGATTTTAAAAGGGGTATTGTGGATACCACTCTTTTCACTAAGTAAAATTCCAATGATCTTTTAATTGTACAAATATATGTGAATGATATTATTTTTGGTACTATTAATGAGTGTTTATGCAAGGATTTTTTCACTATTATGCAAAATGAGTTTGAAATGAGAGTATGATGGGAGAGTTGAATTTCTTGGGCTCCAAGTGGTTTAAACTCAAGAGGGTACATTCATCAATCAAACTAAATATACAAAGGAACTTCTCAAAAGATTTGAAATGGAGGATTCAAAATAAGTTGGAACGCCTATGTGTACATCTACCAACCTTGACAAAGATGAAGAAGGTATGAAGATTGATGAGAAGAAATATAGATGTATGATTGGTAGTTTATTTTATTTAACCGCAAGTAGACCGAATATTATGTTTGCTGTTTACTTGTGTGCTCGTTTCCAATCTTGCCCTAAAGAATCTCACTTAATGGCTGTTAAAAGAATTTTTAAATATTTAAAAGGAACCTTAAATTATGATTTTTGGTATCCAAAATGCCATGAATTTGTTTTGTATGATTTTTCGGATGCTGATTTTGGTGGGTGTAGGATAGATAGAAAAAATACTAGTGGTACATGTCATTTTCTTGATAATTGTTTGTTATCATGGTTTAGCAAGAAATAAAATGCTATCTCTTTGTCTACGGCAGAAGCGGAATATGTAGCCGTCGGTGCATGTTGTGCTCAATTGTTGTGGATAAAAAATATCTTGAATGACTTTGGACTAATGTATGACTGTGTGCCTATGTATTGTGATAACACTAGTGCCATAAATTTGACAAAGAATCCCATTCAACATTCTAGTACAAAGCACATAGATATAAAGTATCATTTCATTTGTGATCTTGTCCAAAATAGTGAAATTTATGTAAAATATGTTTGTTTAAAAGGACCAAATTGCTAACATTCTTACAAAAACTTTACTTTTGGATTAGTTTGCATTTTTGAGGATAAAATTTGGTGTTTTGAAAAAGACTTTCTAAAAATTTTCTGGTCAAACTTTATCGGATGTCCGATAGTAGACTAACCAATGTCCGACAGTGTTCTAAACTATTTTCCAACAAAGTTTTGCATCGGACAGTTGTGTTGGACGATTCTCTTTGTTCGACCGTCCGACACTCAAAAGGGGTGTGTTATAAAAAAACTCCTTTCATTTGACTCAGAACTAACCATTGTCTCGGACGCACCCTTTTTCTTCACTCCCACTACAAAAATTTAAATTCGTGTCCTTTCAAGACAAATGTCTTAAAATTGATTCTACAAATCGTCTCACTGCCCCTTTGCAAACTGATTTGCATCAAAATCCTTTTCCAACTGTCAAGAATTCATCTGATCCCAAATTTCATCAGAAATCCTAATTTCAAAAACTCACCCACTTTTGGCAGATTCAAACATTCATTTTAACTTAGATAGCAAATTTAGTCCATCTCATCCACATTCTTATCACATTCTGCAAAAAAATCATCCTACATTTCACCATAGTTCGATTGAGAGGTGGATCTTCTGGCACCGGACACATGACTAGATTCAGAGATGAAGAAACTATGGTGCCATTAACAAGAAAATCGACTCGTACGTCTGAAAAACACAGTGAAAAAGAAAACGTACTGATCAAACTGAGAAACAGCCCACCAAATTGCCCAGGTTCATCGATGATGATGCCAGAGACAAGTGTGAATGGATTTCACACAAAGGATTTATCACTCAAAGAATCATCATTCCTTCTGAATTTCGTAAACTTGATTTAGACCCTGTTCTTAAGCTTTTCGAATTCCAAAAATGGTCTTATATTCTGTTTCTACCCAACACATATTATCCTGAAATGTTATATCAGTTTTTTGCCAATCTTAGAAATGGAAGTTCTCATACTGAAATTGTCTCACGTGTTAATGGTATTAACATTCTTCTTACTCCTGATGTTATCAATTTAGTTCTGAAAACCAAAATTGAAGATGGCTGTCGGAGTAAAATTACAAATTTTCGACCATTTGGTCAGAATTCTTGCCGAAATTTTTTTTGAAGACTTCTAAGGTTAAATTTTGATATGAACATAATCTTTATAACATTATGATGGCATCTAAAACATCAAACAAGATATAGAAAAGACATAAAACAAACAAAGTAGCATATAAAATTCAAAACTACAGCTTTAATTTCAACCTCATACTGTCTCTTAGAACTAAACAAACGTCAATGATAACTGCATGATCGAATTACTGAAATGTTGAGGAGCAAAATTTATTAACATTCATGGATTCAAAACATTCGTATCAAGATCAACCATTTGCAACCCAAAAAGGAGAACCAAGAAAGCTTCTCTAGATAAACATGAATTTATTTTCCATTAAACGAAAGAACAAGGGTAGATGAAGTTACCTGGACGGATGTTTCATGAAGGTTGTAGAAGCAATTAATCGAACGTGGAGGGTGAATGAATACAGCTCAGTTTTTCCTTGAAGAATCGAGAAGCTTCGAAAGTCGAAAAAAGGACAAGTTTGAGCGTGATTTTGAGAGGATTTTAATGATTATCCGAAAGACTTCAACGAAGAAGTTGTTCCCCTATATCCCTAGAAAATTTAAAAGAAAAAAAAGAATCACTCCAAATGGACCTATAATGAACGAGAAAAATGAATTCAAATAGGGTTGGTCGATCAACTTTATTTTTTTGGTGTGTTGGAATCTCTCTCTCTCTCTCTATTTGTTTTGAATTTCTCTCTAATGGTTGGATCTAGTTAGTATCTCTCTTCTTTGACCTAAAACCTCCCTTATTAACATATTCATATGAAACAAGACCCCTAAAACCTAGAAATGATGGTTAGATCTTCCAAACAGTCTCGTGTCACTTTACCCTTTTTCATTCATACTCAAAGATCCCCCACTCAACCCATTTCATCCAATCATGAAATCATTTGTCTACTTGACGAACTCAAACAACATGTCCTTCTACTTGAAGATGGTCTAATTATGACCATGACACTTGAGTAACAAGTTACGTTTTTGGATAAGAGAAATCTGCTTATGCCTCCTATCCCACAAGAGGAAGAACATATACATCAAAAGGAGTCACGCACTGAGTTCACTCCTGTCCCACAAGAGAAAGAACATACATATCAACAGGAGCCACAAACTGGGTCCACTCCTCCCACTTCTGAGGTCAATGCCTCGAGCTCTCAGTCTACTCCTCAAGATCCCCCAATTTCAGACAAAGGCAAGGCTCCAACTACTGAGAACAGTGAAGCAGATGATGAAGAGACTGAAATGAATTGGATCCCTTTCAATTTCGTCTTGCAAGAAGAAGACTCGGATCATCTAAAATCACAATTTAGACACTCTAGGGGCATTTGCACTTCATATTAGGATGCATTTTCTTGGTCTTTTGTAATTTTTTCTTTTGATGTTTCTAGTGCTCTGTACTAATGGATCTCTCTGATGTTTTGGTATGATGTTAATTGTTATGACTGATTTTGGTTGACATTGATAGATTTTAGTATTATTTCTCTATTTTTAGCTGATATTGGTTGCTGGATTTTGGTGTTATGAATGCTATATTATGGATTTTGGTTGTTGGGATTTTACTCTCTAATCTTATGATGACAAAAAAGAAAAGAAAATGAATGCTATGTGTTAAAAGAAGTTCTTCTGAGGGGGTGCTCTTCTTATATGAGTTGGTACTTAAAGGTTTTGGATGCAATGAGTGAGGGGAGTTTTATGCTCATTTTTCTTCGTTCCATTCATTGTTTTGTCATTATTAAAAAGGGAGAATGTTGATCTTGGTCCCTGTCTTTTGATGTTTACAAAATGATTGGATGATATTAATATTTTTTTCAATAAGAAATCCTTTCAATTCTGAAACAACTTGATTCAAAGAACAAGAGCAATTGAAAGAAGATAAAAGAAGATGGAAGCTGTCGGACGATCACAAAAATAATACCGGACGTCCGATAAACAGTGCTGATCGTATAAGACGCAGAACATCTTCACCGGACGTCCGAAAGAGTTAAAATAATTTTTCAAGCTCTCTGCCTGCTTTCAAACGCACGAAGAACTTCATCACCGGACATCCAAAAGAATTGAGATTTTCCTTCAAGCACTCTGTTTGCTTTCTGACGCAAACATCAGAGGTACCGGATGTCCGATAGAATTGATAAAGATTTTTCAAACTCTCTGCCCGTCTTCGGATGCAACCATCGAAAGTACCGGAAGTCCGATACTCCCAACGATTAGTAGATTCTTCAGCTACATTTTAGCTGTTGGAAGCATTAATGAAACACTTTTTGATCTCATATAAATAGTGCATGGTAAGATATTTAAAAAACACTTTTGAACACTGAGAATACAAGAAATCAAGAGTAATTTTAGTGAGAAAATGCTCTCCAAGGAACATTTGTACTTTTTGTGGTGTAAGATTCACGTAAGTTTTTCATTTGTAAGGAAATAGTTCAATAGTGTATTTCTGTGAGGGTTATTCTGAATGATTGTAAAACTTCCTAAATTGATCGAATGCAGTTTGGGGTAAGGAGGAAGTGAGCCTTCCTTTGTACACAAGATCGATTGTATTTCATCAACTTGAAAAAGTTTGTCCAGTGAATTGATCTTCAATCTCAAGAGGAGCATGGTAATCAATTGGATTGCAATTCTTCCTTTTTACTTATCATCTTGTGAATCTTAATTGCTTATTTCTTCTATTCTCAAGTGACATTGCTCTGTTATTGATTGATTCACCGTGTGGTCATTTAAAAAAGAGGGTAAATTTCATTTTGAACCAAAAAGTGCCCTTTAACTTGATTAGTTTTTAATCAACCTAATTCACCCCTCCTTTTAGGTTGTCTTCGGGCCTAATAGACAAAGGGACTACGGTGATAACTTTATGGATTTCAAGGAATCTTGGCTAAAGGTTTGCTGTGTGTGGGGAAGGTTGCTGCGGATATTGGGCATGGATCGATGAGGAGATATGCCGATAGTCGACGAGATTATAACTAGCCTTCTTCGAAGGATTAATGTAACTGAAAAGGATAGAAATGAATATGAAGAAATAGCAAGAAACAATAAAAAGAATGTAACAAAATTGAAGGAAAAAAGTTAAAGAATTGGAGAAAGAAATCCACTGCAAGAAATGGTGAATAAGTTGTTAGTGAGATTGCTTTGTTTAACATGGATGTTGATTTTTTTTAATTTTGATGAGTTGGGGCCAAAAAAATGAAAACCTTGTCAGTTTTCGACAAATAGAAAGTACTTGCAAACAAGATGAACTAAGTTGAAATTTCATGGGAAGAAGATGACCCAAATGATGCTTCCCGTCAATCTTAACTGTTAGATTTGATAGAAAAGCCACAAATATCCTCTTTTATTAGATCGATGGCCAAAACTTTACTATAAATTGTTGAAGAGTTAAAAATTTACTTGGGAAAGAGTTGGAGGGTCATTGGAACTTTTTTTCCCTTCATAATATAATTAGATTTGAACTAATCAACCACCAAAAAATAATTTTGAGCCATCGAACCAAAACTATTTGCATTAATTTTCTAAAGTTGCCAAATTGAAACTCTAACTTAACAAATTTATTCAAACCCTAATTACACTTCAAAAATCATAATTAATTAACCAAAATATGCATAAATATCATAAAGGGGGACCAAGACTCCAAAAGAGAGAAATTCTAGCCTTTTTTGTACAATTTTTTAGCCTTAGCATATTGATGCAAAATTAGAGAGCCAAATTATAAATATTTTATGACCTATTCAAAATCAATAGCAACTAAAATCTTATAACAACATAACGACTAGGATCCTTTCCTTTGCTTTTTTCTTCTTTGTATTTTTTTTTAAAAAAATTCTAGAAAATTGTTTAATGAGAAAAGACCAACAAAATAATGACAAAAATAAGCCAACATCGAAACCCATCACATATTATAGATCGGATGTTTGGATTTCAATGCTCTGGCTCGGACGAAACTTCAGTGGACAGCTAAGTTCAAACATGAAAGTACACCCAAGCTAAAGAATCAGGCTTTGACTCATTAGAAAAGAAATAAAATCCAATGATATGTCACCTACAAGCCCAACTTAAACTATAAAGCTTGGCTTTTTTATTTTTTTAAACATTGGCCAATTTCTTGACTTCATACAAGATCCATAAGTAACTAAGTAATTTTAGAGAATCAAAATAAGAAGACATAATGGGAAGAATTAAATGGACAAGCAACTAAACCAACAATGTTCATCGGAAACTGGAAATTTTCGGCCACTTGGTCGGAATTCTTGCCTGGAAATTTTTTAAAGACTTCTAAGGTTAAATTTTGACATGAACATAATCTTTACAACAGTATGATGGCATCTAAAACATCAAACAAGATCTACAAACGACATAAAACAATCAAAGTAGCATCAAAAGTTCAAAACTACAACATTAACTCCAACCTCATAATGTCTCGTAGAACTAAACAAACGTCAATGATAACTGCATGATCGAATTAACTGAGATGTTGAGGAGCAAAATTTATTGACATTCATGGATGCAAAACATTCGTATTAAGATCAACCATTTGCAACACAAAAAGGAGACACAAGAAAGATTCTCTAGACAAACATGAATTTATTTTTCTTTAAAAGAAAGAACAAGGGTAGATGAAGTTACCTGGATAGATGATTCTTGAAGGTTGTAGAAGCAATTAATCGAACAAGGAGGGTGAATGAAGACAGCTCCTTTTTCCTTGAAAAACCTAGAAGATTCAAAACTTGAAAAAAGGACAAGTTTGAGCGTGATTTTGAGGGGATTTTAATGATTAACCGAAACACTTCAACGAAGAAGTTGTTCCCCTATATCCCTGGAAAATCTAGAAAAAAAAGAATCACTCCAAATGGACCTATAATGAAGGAGAAAAATGAATTCAAATAGGGTTGGCCGATCAACCTTGTTTTTTCTGATTTGTTGGAATCTCTCTCTCTCTCTATTTGCTTTGAATCTCTCTC
Source organism: Coffea humblotiana (assembly GCA_023065735.1). NCBI lineage: Eukaryota > Viridiplantae > Streptophyta > Magnoliopsida > Gentianales > Rubiaceae > Coffea > Coffea humblotiana. The sequence continues at coordinate 21,071,610 of CM041213.1, read as the reverse complement.
TAATGGTTGGATCTAGCTAGTATCTCTCTTCTTTGACCTAAAACCTCCCTTATTAACATATTCATATGAAACAAAATACCTAAAACCTAGAAATGATGGTTGGACCTTCCAAACAGTCTCGTGTTACTTTACCCTTTTCTATTCATACTTGAAAATCCTTCTCTCAATCCATTTCATCCAATCATGAAGTCATTTGCCTATTTGAGGAACTCAAACAACATGTCCTTCTACTTGATAACGGTCTAATGATGACCGTGACACTTGAACAACAAGTTACACTTTTGGATAAAAGAAATCTGCTTATGCCTCCTATCCCACAAGAGGAAGAACATATACATCAAAAGGAGTCACGCACTGAATCCACTCTTGTCCCACAAGAGAAATAACATACACATCAACAGGAGCCACAAATTGGGTTCACTCCTCCCACTGCTGAGGTCAATGCCTCGAGCTCTCAGCTTACTCTTCAAGATCCCCCACCTTCAGACAAAGGCAAGGCTCCAACTACTGAGAACAGTAGTTTGGATGATGAAGAGACTGAAGATGAGTTGGATCCCTCTGAATTTAGTCTTCCAAGAAGAAGACCCGGATCATCTAAGATCACAATTTAGACACTCTAGGGCATTTGCACTTCATATTAGGATGCATTTTCTCGTTCTTTTGTAATTTTTTTCTTTTGATGTTTCTAGTGCTCTGTACTAATGGATCTCTCTGATGTTTTGGTATTATATTAATTGATATGACTGATTTTGGTTGACATTCATTTTTAGTTGATATTGGTTGCTGGATTTTGGTGTTATGAATGCTATGTTATGGATTTTGATTGTTGAATTTTACTCTCTAATCTTATGATGACAAAAAAGAAAAGAAAGTGGATGCTATGTGTTAATGGGAGTTCTTCTGAGGGGGTGTTCTTCTGATATGATTGGCACTTAAAGGTTTTGGATGCAATGAGTAAGGGGAGTTTATGCTCATTTTTCTTCGTTCCATTCATTGTTTTGTCATCATTAAAAAGGGGGAGAATGTTGATCTTGGTCCCTGTCTTTTGATGTTTAGAAAACAATTGGACGATAGTAATATATTTTTTCAATAAGAAATCCTTTCAATTCTGAAGCAACTTGATTCAAAGAACAAGGGCAATTGGAAAGAAGATAAAGGAAGATGAAAACTGTTGGACGCTCACAAAGACAATATCGGACGTCCGTAAACAGTGCAGATCGTATAAGAAGCAGAACATCTTCACCGAACGTCCGAAAGAGTTAAAATAATTTTTCAAACTCTCGTGCCTGCTTTCAAACGCATGAAGAACTCCATCATCGGACATCCAAAAGAATTGAGATTTTCCTTCAAGCACTCTGTCTGCTTTCGGACGCAAATATCAGAGGTGCCAAACGTCCGATAGAATTGAAAAAGATTTTTCAAACTCTCTGCCCGTCTTCGGACGGCAAGCATCCAAAGTACCAGACGTCCGATACTCCCAACGACTAGTAGACTGTTCAGCTACAATTTATCTGTTGGAAAGCATTAATGAAACACTTTTTAGTCTCATATAAATAGTGCCTGGTAAGAAATTTAAAAAGCACTTTTGCACACTGAGAATATAAGAAATCAAGAGTAATTTTAGTGAGAAAATACTCTCCAAGAAATATTTGTACTTTTTGTGGTGTAAGATTCGTGTAAATTTTTCATTTGTGAGGAAATACTTTAATAGTATAGCTTCCGTCAGGGTTATTCTGAGTGATTGTAAAACTTTCTAACTTGACCGAGTGCAATTTGGGTGAGGTGGAAGTGAGCCTTCCTTTGTACACAAGATTGGTTGTATTTAATCAATTTGAAGAAGTTTGTCCAGTGAATTGATCTTCAACCTCAAGAGGAGTTTGGTAATCAATTGATTTGTAATTATTCTTTTTTACTTATCATCTTGTGAATCTTAATTGCTTATTTCTTCTACTTTCAAGTGACATTGCTTGTTATTGATTGATTCACCGTGTGATTATTTAGAAAAGAGGTAAATTTCATTTTGAATAAAAAAGTGCCCTTTAACTTGATTAGTTTTTAATCAACCTAATTCATCCCTCCTTTTAGGTTGTCGTCGGGCCTAACAGACAAAGGAACTACGGTGAATAACTTTTTTGGATTTCAAGGAATCTTGGCTAAAGGTTTGCTGTGTGTGGGGGAAGGTTGTTGCGGATATTGGGCATGGATCGATGAGGAGATATGCCGATAGTCGACGAGATTATACCTGACCTTCTTCGAAAGATTAATGCAACTGAAAAGGATAGAAATGAATATGAAGAAATAGCAAGAAGAATGAAAAGAACGTAACAAAATTGAAGGAAAAAAGTTAAAGAATTGGAGAAAGAAATCCACTGCAAGAAATGGGTGAATAAGTTGTTGGTGAGATTGTTTTTTTTAACATGGATGTTTGATTTTTCTAATTTTGATGAGTTGCGGCAAAAAAATGGAAACCTTGGTCAGTTTTCGACAAATAGAAGGTACTTGCAAACAAGATGAACCAAGTTGAAATTTTCATGGGAAGAAGATGATCCAAATGATGCTTCCCTTCAATCTTAATTGCTGAATTTGATAGAAGGGCCACGAATATCCTCTTTTATTAGATCGATGGCCAAAACTTCACTATAAATTGTTGGAGAGCTAAAACTTTATTTTGGAAAGAGTTGGAGGGCCATTGGAACTTTTTTTCCCTTCATAATATAATCATATTTGAACTAATCAACCACCAAAAAATAATTTTGAGCCATCGGACCAAAACTATTTGCATTAATTTTCTAAGGTTGTCAAATTGAAACTCTAAACTTAACAAATTTATTCAAACCCTAATTACACTTCAAAAATCATAATTAATTAACCAAAATATGCCATAAACATCATAAAGGGAGTCCAAGACTCCAAAAGAGAGAAATTCTAGCCATTTTTCACAATTTTTTAGCCTTACCATATTTATGCAAAATTAGAGGGCCAAATTATAAATAAACTTATGACCTATTCAAAATCAATAGCAACTAAAATCTTACAACAATATAACCACTAGGATCCTTTTCCTTTGCTTTTTCCTTCTTTGTATTTTTTAAAAGAAAATTCTAGAAAATTATTTAATGAGAAAAGGCCAACAAATAATGACAAAAATAAGCCAACTTCCAAACCCATCACATATTAACTAGACCAGATGTTTGGGCTTCAATGCTCTGGCTTGGACGAAACTTCAGTGGACAGCTAAGTTCAAACATGAAAGTACATCCAAGCTAAAGAACCAGGCTTTGACTCACTAGAAAAGAAATAAATCCAATGATACGTTACCTACAAGTCCAACTCAAATGGTATAAAGCTTGGCCCTTTAATTTTTTTAAACTTTGGCCCATTCTTGACTTCATAACAAGATCCATAAGTAACTAAGTAATTTTAGAAAATCAAAATAAGAAAGACACAATGGGAAGAATTAAATGGACAAGCAACTAACCAACAATGTTCATCGGAAACTGGAAATTTTCGGCCACTTGGTCGGAACTCTTGCCAGAAAATTTTTTAAAGACTTCTAAGGTTAAATTTTTGACATGAACATAATCTTTACAACATCATGATGACATCTAAAACATCAAACAAGATCTTGAAATGACATAAAACAAACAAAGTAACATCTAAAGTTCAAAACTAACGACTTTAACTCCAACCTCATATTGTGTCTTAGAACTAAACAAACGTCAATGATAATTGCATGATCGAATTACTGAGATGTTGAGGAGCAAAATTTATTAACATTCATGGATTCAAACATTCGTATCAAGATCAACCATTTGCAACCCAAAAAGGAGACACAAGAAAGATTCTCTAGACAAACATGAATTTATTTTCCATTAAATGAAAGAACAAGCGTAGATGAAGTTACCTGGATGGATGTTTCTTGAAGGTTGCAGAAGCACTTAATTAAACATGGAGGGTGAATGAAGGCAGCTACTTTTTTACTTGAAGAACTTAAAAGATTCAAGAGTTGAAAAAAGAACAAATTTGAGCGTGATTTTGAGGGGATTTTAATGATTATCCAACAGACTTCAAACGAAAAAAGTTGTTCCCCTATATCCCTAGAAAATCTAGAAAAATAAAAAGAATCACTCCAAATGAACCTATAATGAAGGAGAAAATGAATTCAAATAGGGTTGGTCGATCAACCTTGTTTTTCTGGTTTGTCGGAATCTCTCTCTCTCTATTTGCTTTGAATCTCTTTCTAATAGTTGGATCTAGTTAGTATCTCTCTTTTTTGACCTAAACTTCCCTTATTAACATATTCATATGAAACAAAACCCCTAAAAACCTAAAAATGATGGTTAGACCTTCCAAACAGTCTCGTGTCACTTTACCCTTTTCCATTCATACTCGAAGATCCTCCACTCAACCCATTTCATCAAATCATGAAGTCATTGGCCTACTTGAGGAACTCAAACAACATATCCTTCTACTTAAAGATGGTCTAATGATGACCATGACACTTGAGCAACAAGTTACATTTTGCATAAGAGAAATCTGTTTATGCCTCCTATCCCACAAGAGAAAGAACATATACATCAAAAGGAACCACGCACTGAGTCCACTCCTGTCCCACAAGAGAAAGAACATACACATTAACAGGAGCCACAAATTGGGTCCACTCCTCCCACTGCTGAGATCAATACCTCGAGCTCTCAACCTACTCCTCAAGATCCCCCAACTTCAGACAAAGGCAAGGCTTCAACTACTGAGAACAGTGAAGCAGATGATGAAGAGACTGAAGATGAGTTGGATCCCTCTCAATTTCGTCTTGCAAGAAGAAAACCCGGATCATCTAAGATCACAATTTAGACACTCTAGGGGCATTTGCACTTCATATTAGGATGCATTTTCTTGGTCTTTTGTAATTTTTTTCTTTTGATGTTTCTAGTGCTCTGTACTAATGGATCTCTTGATATTTTGGTATGATGTTAATTGATATGACTGATTTTGGTTGACATTGATAGATTTTGGTATTATTTCTCTATTTTTAGCTGATATTGGTTGCTGGATTTTGATGTTATGATTGCTATGTTATGGATTTTGGTTGTTAGATTTTACTCTCTAATCTTATTATGACAAAAAAGGAAAGAAAATGGATGCTATGTGTTAAGGGGAGTTCTTCTGAGGGGGTTCTCTTCTGATATGAGTTGGCACTTAAAGGTTTTGGATGCAATGAGTAAGGGGAGCTTATGCTCATTTTTCTTCATTCCATTCATTGTTTTGTCATCATTGAAAAGGGGAGAATGTTGATCTTGGTCCCTATCTTTTGATATTTACAAAATAATTGGATGATATCAATATTTTTTCAATAAGAAATCCTTTCAATTCTGAAGCAAACTTGATTCAAAGAACAAGAGCAATTGAAAGAAGATAAAGGAAGATGAAAGCAGTCGGACGCTCACAAAGAGAATACCAGACGTCCGATAAACAGTGCAGATCGTATAAGATGCAGAACATCTTCACCGGATGTCCGAAAGAGTTAAAATAATCTTTCAAACTTTCTGCCTGCTTTCGGACGCACGAAAAACTCTATCACCGGACGTCCAAAAGAAATGAGATTTTTCTTCAAACTCTCTGTCGGCTTTCGAACGCAAACAGTAGAGGTAGCAGACGTCTGATAGAATTGAAAAAGATTTTTCAAACTCTCTGTCCATCTTCGGACGCAAGTATCTAACGTACTGGACGTCCGATACTCCCCAACGACTAGTTGACTTTTCAGCTACTTTTTATCTGTTGGAAACATTAATGAAACACTTTTTGCTCTCATATAAATAGTGCATGGTAAGAAATTTAAAAAGCACTTTTGCACACTGAGGATACAAGAAATCAAGAATAATTTTAGTGAGAAAATACTCTCCAAGGAACATTTGTACTTTTTGTGATGTAAAATTCTTGTAAACTTTTCATTTGTAAGAAAATATTTCAATAGTGTAATTCTGTGAGGGTTATTCTGAGTGATTGTAAAGCTTCCTAAATTGACTGAGTGCAGTTTGAGGTAAGGAGGAAGTGAGATTTCTTTTGTACACAAGATTGGTTGTATTTCATCAATTTGAAGAAGTTTGTCCAGTGAATTGATCTTCAACCTCAAGAGGAGTTTGGTAGTCAATTGGTTTGCAATTCTTCCTATTTACTTATTATCTTGTGAACCTTAATTGCTTATTTCTTCTACTCTCAAATGACATTGCTCTGTTATTGATTAATTCACCGTATGATCATTTAGAAAAGAGGGTAAATTTCATTTTGAACAAAAAAGTGCCCCTTAACTTGATTAGTTTTTAATCAATCTAATTCACCCTCCCTCTTAAGTTATCTTCGGGCCTAACAGACAAAGAGACTAGAGTGATAATTTCGTGGATTTCAAGGAATTTTGGTTGAAGGTTTGCTATGTGTGGGGAAGGTTGCTGTGGATATTGGGCATGGATCGATGAGAAGATATGCCGATAGTCGACGAGATTATACCTGGCCTTCTTCGAAGGATTAATGCAACTGAAAAGGATAGAAATGAATATGAAGAAATAGCAAGAAGAAATGAAAAGAAAGTAATAAAATTGAAGGAAAAAAGTTAAAGAATTGGAGAAAGAAATCCACTGCAAGAAATGGGTGAATAAGTTGTTGGTGAGATTATTTTTTTTAACATGGATGTTGATTTTTTTAATTTTGATGAGTTGGGGCAAAAAAATGAAAAGCTTGTCAGTTTTCGGCAAATAGAAGGTACTTGCAAACAAGATGAATCAAGTTGAAATTTTCATGGGAAGAAGATGATCCAAATGATACTTTCTGTCAATCTTAACTACTGGATTTGATAGAAGGACCACGAATATTCTCTTTTATTAGATTCAGGGCCAAAACTTTACTATAAATTGTTGGGAGCTAAAACTTTACTTGGGAAAGAGTTGGAGGGCCATTGAAACTTTTTTTTCCTTCATAATATAATCAGATCTGAACTAATCAACCACCAAAAAATAATTTTGAGCTATCGGACCAAAAATTATTTGCATTAATTTTCTAAAGTTGCCAAAATGAAACTCTAAACTTAACAAATTTATTCAAACCTTAATTACACTCCAAAAATCTTAATTAATTAACCAAAATATGCATAAACATCATAAAGGGAGACCAAGACTCCAAAAGAGAGAAATTCTAGTCATTTTTCACAATTTTTTAACCTTAGCATAATTATGCAAAATTAGAGGGCCAAATTATAAATATTTTATGACCTATTCAAAATCAATAGCAACTAAAATCTTACAACAACATAACTACTAGGATCCTTTTCCTTTGTTTTTTCCTTCTTTGTATTTTTTGAAAAAAATTCTAAAAAATTGTTTAATGAGAAAAGGCCAACAAAATAATGACAAAAATAAGCCAACTTCCAAACCCATCACATATTAACTAGACCTGTTGTTTGGGTTTCAGTGCTCTGACTCGGATGAAACTTCAATGGACAGCTAAGTTTAAACATGAAAGTAAACTCAAGCTAAAGAACCAGGCTTTGACTCACTAGAAAAGAAATAAAATCCAATGATATGTTACCTACAAGACCAACTTAAATGATATAAAACTTGGCCTTTTTATTTTTTTAAACATTGGCCCATTTCTTGACTTCATACAAGATCCATAAGTAACTAAGTAATTCTAGAGAATCAAATTAAGAAAGATATAATGGGAAGAATTAAATGGACAAGCAACTAATCAACAATGTTCATCGGAAAATGGAAATTTTCGGCGACTTGGTCGAAATTCTTGTCGGAAATTTTTTAAAGACTTCTAAAGTTAAATTTTGACATGAACATAATCTTTACAACATCATGATGGCATCTAAAACATCAAACGAGAACTAGAAACGACATAAAACAAACAAAATAGCATCTAAAGTTCAAAAATACAGCTTGAATTTCAACCTCATATTGTCTCTTAGAAATAAACAAACGTCAATGATAACTGCATGATCGAATTACTGAGATGTTGAGGAGCAAAATTTATCAACATTCATGGATTCAAAATATTCGTATCAAGATCAACCATTTGCAACCCAAAAAAGAGACACAAGAAAGATTCCCTAAACAAACATGAATTTATTTTTCATTAAATGAAAGAACAATGGTAGATGAAGTTACCTGGATGGATTTTTTTGAAGGTTGTAGAAGCAAATAATCGAATGTAGAGGGTGAATGAATACAACTCCTTTTTTTCTTGAAGAACCTAGAAGATTCAAGAGTTGAAAAAAGGACAAGTTTGAGCGTGATTTTGAGGGGATTTTAATGTTTATCCGAAAGACTTCAACGAAGAAATTGTTCCCCTATATCCCTAGAAAATCTAAAAAGAAAAAGAATCACTTCAAATGGACCTATAATGAAGGAGAAAAATGAATTCAAATAGGGTTGGTCGATCAACTTTCTTTTTCTGGTGTGTTGGAATCTCTCTCTCTCTCTCTCTATTTGCTTTGAATCTCTCTCTAATGGTTGGATCTAGTTAGTATCTCACTTCTTTGACCTAAAACCTCCCTTATTAACATATTCATATGAAACAAAACCCCTAAAACTTAGAAATGATGGTTGGACCTTCCAAACAGTCTCGTGTCACTTTACCCTTTTCCATTCATACTCGAAAATCCTCCACTCAACCCATTTTATCCAATCATGAAGTCATTTCCCTACTTGAGGAACTCAAACAACATGTCCTTCTATTTAAAGATGGTCTAATGATGACCATGACACTTGAACAACAAGTTACATTTTTGTATAAGAAAAATCTGCATATGTCTCCTATCCTACAAGAGAAAGAACATATACATCAAAAGGAGCTACGCACTGAGTCCATTCCTATCCCAAAAGAGAAAGAACATACACATCAACAGGAACCACAAACTGGGTCCACTCCTCCCACTGCTGAGGTCAATGCCTCGAGCTCTCAGCCTACTCCTCAAGATCCCCCAACTTCAGACAAAGGCAAGGCTCCAACTACTGAGAACAGTAGTTTGGATGATGAAGAGACTGAAGATGAGTTGGATCCTTCTCAATTTCGTTTTGCAAGAAGAAGACCCGGATCATCTAAGATCACAATTTAGACACTCTAGGGGCATTTGCACTTCATATTAGGATGCATTTTCTTGGTCTTTTGTAATTTTTTTCTTTTGATGTTTCTAGTGCTCTGTACTAATGGATCTCTTTGATATTTTGGTATGATGTTAATTGATATGACTGATTTTGGTTGACATTGATAGATTTTTGGTATTATTTCTCTATTTTTAGCTGATATTGGTTGCTGGATTTGATGTTATGATTGCTATGTTATGGATTTTGGTTGTTAGATTTTACTCTCTAATCTTATTATGACAAAAAAGGAAAGAAAATGGATGCTATGTGTTAAGGGGAGTTCTTCTGAGGGGGTTCTCTTCTGATATGAGTTGGCACTTAAAGGTTTTGGATGCAATGAGTAAGGGGAGCTTATGCTCATTTTTCTTCATTCCATTCATTGTTTTGTAATCATTAAAAAGGGGAGAATGTTGATCTTGGTCCCTGTCTTTTGATGTTTAGAAAACAATTGGACGATATTAATATTTTTTTCAATAAGAAATCTTTTCAATTCTGAAGCAACTTGATTCAAAGAACAAGGGAAATTGAAAGATAATAAAGAAAGATGAAAACTGTTGGACGCTCACAAAGACAATACCGGACGTCCGATAAACAGTGCAGATCGTATAAGATGCAGAACATCTTCACCGAACGTCCGAAAGAGTTAAAATAATTTTTCAAACTCTCTGCCTGCTTTCAAACGCACAAAGAACTCCATCACCGGACGTTCAAAAAGAATTGAAATTTTCTTTCAAACTCTCTGTCTGCTTTCGAACGCAAACATCAGATGTACCGGACGTCCGACAGAATTGAAAAAGATTTTCCAAACTCTCCGTCCGTCTTCGGATTCAAGCATCTAAAGTACCCGGACGTCCGATACTCCCAACGACTAGTTGACTTTTCAGCTACTTTTTATCTGTTGGAAACATTAATGAAACATTTTTGGTCTCATATAAATAGTGCATGGTAAGAAATTTAAAAAGCACTTTTGCACACTGAGGATAACAAGAAATCAAGAGTAATTTTAGTGAGAAAATACTCTCCAAGGAACATTTGTACTTTTTGTGGTGTAAAATTTTTGTAAATTTTCATTTGTAAGAAAATATTTCAATAGTGTAATTCTGTGAGGGTTATTCTGAGTGATTGTAAAACGTCCTAAATTGACTGAGTGCAGTTTGGGGTAAGGAGGAAGTGAGACTTCTTTTGTACACAAGATTGGTTGTATTTCATCAATTTGAAGAAGTTTGTCCAGTGAATTGATCTTCAACCTCAAGAGGAGTTTGGTAGTCAATTGGTTTGCAATTCTTCCTATTTACTTATTATCTTGTGAACCTTAATTGCTTATTTCTTCTAACTCTCAAATGACATTGCTCTGTTATTGATTAATTCACCGTATGATCATTTAGAAAAGAGGGTAAATTTCATTTTGAACAAAAAAGTGCCCTTTAACTTGATTAGTTTTTAATCAACCTAATTCATCCCCCTTTAGGTTGTCGTCGGGCCTAACAGACAAAGGGACTACGGTGATAATTTTTTGGATTTCAAGGAATCTTGCCTAAAGGTTTGTTGTGTGTGGGGAAGGTTGTTGCGGATATTGGGCATGGATCATTGAGGAGATATGCCGATAGTCGACGAGATTATACCTAGTCTTCTTCGAAAGATTAATGCAACTGAAAAGGATAGAAATGAATATGAAGAAATAGCAAGAAGAAATGAAAAGAAGGTAACAAAATTGAAGGAAAAAAGTTAAAGAATTGGAGAAAGAAATCCACTGCAAGAAATGGGTGAATAAGTTGTTGGTGAGATTGTTTTTTTTAACATGGATGTTGATTTTTTTAATTTTGATGAGTTGGGGCCAAAAAATGGAAACCTTTCCAGTTTTCGGCAAATAGAAGGTACTTGCAAACAAGATGAACCAAGTTGAAATTTTCATGGGAAGAAGATGATCCAAATGATGCTTCCCGTCAATCTTAACTGCTAAATTTGATAGAAGGGCCACGAATATCCTCTTTTATTAGATCGATGGCCAAAACTTCACTATAAATTGTTGGAGAGCTAAACTTTATTTTGGAAAGAGTTGGAGGGCCATTGGAACTTTTTTTCCCTTCATAATATAATCATATTTGAACTAATCAATTACCAAAAAATAATTTTGAGCCATCGGACCAAAAACTATTTGCATTAATTTTCTAAGGTTGCCAAATTGAAACTCTAAACTTAACAAATTTATTCAAACCCTAATTACACTTCAAAAATCACAATTAATTAACCAAAATATGCATAAACATCATAAAGGGAGACCAAGACCCCAAAAGAGAGAAATTCTAGGCCATTTTTCACAATTTTTTAGTCTTATCGTATTTATGCAAAATCTGAGGGCCAAATTATAAATATTTTATGACCTATTCAAATCAATAGCAACTAAAATCTTACAACAACATACGACTAGGATCCTTTTCCTTTTTCCTTTGATTTAAGACACAAGAAAAATTCTCTAGACAAACATGAATTTATTTTCCATTAAACGAAAGAACAAGGGTAGATGAAATTACCTGGATGGATGTTTCTTGAAGGTTGTAGAAGCAATTAATCGAACATGGAGGGTGAATGAAGACAGCTCCTTTTTCCTTGAAGAATCTAGAAGATTCAAGAGTTGAAAAAAGGACAAATTTGAGCGTGATTTTGAGGGGATTTTAATGATTATTCGAAAGACTTCAACGAAGAAGTTGTTCCCCTATATCCTAGAAAATCTAGAAAAAAAAAGAATCACTCCAAATGGACCTATAATGAAGGAGAAAAATGAATTCAAATAGGGTTGGTCGATCAACCTTGTTTTTCTGGTTTGTCGGAATCTCTCTCTCTCTATTTGCTTTGAATCTCTCTCTAATGGTTGGATCTAGTTAGTATCTCTCTTTTTTGACCTAAAACTTCCCTTATTAACATATTCATATGAAACAAAACCCCTAAAACCTAGAAATGATGGTTAGACCTTCCAAACAGTCTCGTGTCACTTTACCCTTTTCCATTCATACTCGAAGATCCTCCACTCAACCCATTTCATCAAATCATGATGTCATTGGCCTACTTGAGGAACTCAAACAACATGTCCTTCTACTTAAAGATGGTCTAATGATGACCATGACACTTGAGCAACAAGTTATATTTTTGCATAAGAGAAATCTGCTTATGCCTCCTATCCCACAAGAGAAAGAACATATACATCAAAATGAGCCACGCACTGAGTCCACTCCTGTCCCACAAGAGAAAGAACATACACATTAACAGGAGCCACAAATTGGGTCCACTCCTCCCACTGCTGAGATCAATGCCTCGAGCTCTCAACCTACTCCTCAAGATCCCCCAACTTCAGACAAAGGCAAGGCTTCAACTACTGAGAACAGTGAAGCAGATGATGAAGAGACTGAAGATGAGTTGGATCCCTCTCAATTTCGTCTTGCAAGAAGAAAACCCGGATCATCGAAGATCACAATTTAGACACTCTAGGGGCATTTGCACTTCATATTAGGATGCATTTTCTTGGTCTTTTGTAATTTTTTTCTTTTGATGTTTCTAGTGCTCTGTACTAATGGATCTCTCTGATGTTTTGGTATGATGTTAATTGATATGACTGATTTTGGTTGACATTGATAGATTTTGGTATTATTTCTCTATTTTTAGCTGATATTGGTTGCTGGATTTTGATGTTATGATTGCTATGTTATGGATTTTGGGTTGTTAGATTTTACTCTCTAATCTTATTATAACAAAAAAGGAAAGAAAATGGATGCTATGTGTTAAGGAAAGTTCTTCTGAGGGGGTACTCTTCTGATATGAGTTGGTACTTAAAAATTTTGGATGCAATGAGTAAAGGGAGCTTATGCTCATTTTTCTTCGTTTCATTCATTGTTTTGTCATCATTGAAAAGGGGAGAATGTTGATCTTGGTCCCTGTCTTTTGATGTTTACAAAATAATTGGATGATATTAATATTTTTTCAATAAGAAATCCTTCCAATTCTGAAGCAACTTGATTCAAAGAACAAGAGCAATTGAAAGAAGATCAAGGAAGATGCAAGCAGTCGGACGCTCACAAAGACAATACCGGACGTCTGATAAACAGTGCAGATCGTATAAAACGTAGAACATCTTTACCGGACGTCCGAAAGAGTTAAAATAATTTTTCAAACTCTCTGCCTGCTTTCGGACACACAAAAAACTCCATCATCGGACGTCCAAAAGAATTGAAATTTTCCTTCAAGTTCTCTATCTGCTTTCGAACGTAAACATCAGAGGTATCGGACGTCCGCTAGAATTGAAAAAGATTTTTCAAACTCTCTGTCCGTCTTCGAACGCAAGCATCGAAAGTACCGGACGTCCGATACTCCAAACGACTAGTTGACTCTTCAACTACTTATTATCTGTTGGAAACATTAATGAAACACCTTTTGGTTTCATATAAATAGTGCATGGTCAGAAATTTAAAAAGCACTTTTGCACACTGAGGATACAAGAAATCAAGAATAATTTTAGTGAGAAAATACTCTCCGAGGAACATTTGTACTTTTTGTAGTGTAAGATTTGTGTAAGCTTTTAAATTGTGAGGAAATACTTCAATAGCGTGGCTCTGTGAGGGTTATTCTGAGTGATTGTAAAATTTCCTAAATTGACTGAGTGCAGTTTGGGGTAAGGAGGAAGTGAGATTTCTTTTGTACACAAGATTGGTTGTATTTCATCAACTTGAAGAAGTTTGTTCAGTGAATTGATCTTCAACCTCAAGAGGAGTTTGGTAGTCAATTGGTTTGCTATTCTTCCTATTTACTTATTATCTTGTGAACCTTAATTGCTTATTTCTTCTACTCTCAAATGACATTGCTCTGTTATTGATTAATTCACCGTATGATCATTTAGAAAAGATGGTAAATTTCATTTTGAACAAAAAAGTGCCCTTTAACTTGATTAGTTTTTAATCAACCTAATTCATCCCCCTTTAGGTTGTCGTCGGGCCTAACAGACAAAGGGACTACGGTGATAACTTTTTGGATTTCAAGGAATCTTGCCTAAAGGTTTGTTGTGTGTGGGGAAGGTTGTTGCGGATATTGGGCATGGATCATTGAGGAGATATGCCGATAGTCGACGAGATTATACCTAGCCTTCTTCGAAGGATTAATGCAACTGAAAAGGATAGAAATGAATATGAAGAAATAGCAAGAAGAAATGAAAAGAAGGTAACAAAATTGAAGGAAAAAAGTTAAAGAATTGGAGAAAGAAATCCACTGCAAGAAATGGGTGAATAAGTTGTTGGTGAGATTGTTTTTTTTAACATGGATGTTGATTTTTTTAATTTTGATGAGTTGGGGCCAAAAAAATGGAAACCTTATTAGTTTTCGGCAAATAGAAGGTACATGCAAACAAGATAAACCAAGTTGAAATTTTCATGGAAAGACGATGATCCAAATGATGTTTCTCGTCAATCTTAACTGCTGGATTTGATAAAAGGGCCACAAATATCATTTTTTATTAGATCGAGGGCCAAAACTTTATTATAAATTGTTGGAGAGCTAAAACTTTACTTGGGAAAGAGTTAGAGGGTCATTGGAACTTTTTTTTCCTTCATAATATAATCATATTTGAACTAATCAACCACCAAAAAATAATTTTGAGCCATCGGACCAAAAACTATTTGCATTAATTTTCTAAAGTTGCCAAATTGAAACTCTAAACTTAACAAATTTATTCAAACCCTAATTACACTTCAAAAATCATAATTAATTAACCAAAATATGCATAAACATCATAAAGGGAGGCCAAGACCCCAAAAGAGAGAAATTCTAGCCATTTTTCACAATTTTTTAGCCTTATCGTATTTATGCAAAATCAGAGGGCCAAATTATAAATATTTTATGATCTATTCAAAATCAATAGCAACTAAAATCTTACAACAATATAACCACTAGGATCCTTTTCCTTTGCTTTTTCCTTCTTTGTATTTTTTAAAAGAAAATTCTAGAAAATTGTTTAATGAGAAAAGGCTAACAAAATAATGACAAAAATAAGCCAACTTCCAAACCCATCACATATTAACTAGACCAGATGTTTGGGCTTCAGTGCTCTGGCTCGGACGAAACTTCAATGGACAGTTAAGTTCAAACATAAAAGTAAACTCAAGCTAAAGAACCAGGCTTTGACTTACTAGAAAAGAAATAAAATCCAATGATATGTTACCTACAAAACCAACTTAAATGGTATAAAACTTGGCCTTTTTATTTTTTAAACATTGGCCCATTTCTTGACTTCATACAAGATGCATAAGTAACTAAGTAATTTTAGAGAATCAAAATAAGAAAGACATAATGGGAAGAATTAAATGGACAAGCAACTAACCAACAATGTTCATCAGAAACTGGAAATTTTCGGTGACTTGGTCGGAATTCTTGCCGGAAATTTTTTAAAGACTTCTAAAGTTAAATTTTGACATGAACATAATCTTTACAACATCATGATGGCATCTAAAACATCAAACGAGATCTAGAAACAACATAAAACAAATAAAATAGCCTCTAAAGTTCAAAAATACAGCTTTAATTTCAACCTCATATTGTCTCTTAGAAATAAACAAACGTCAATGATAATTGCAACCAAAAAGGAGACACAAGAAAGATTATTTAGATAAACATGAATTTATTTTCCATTAAACGAAAGAACAAGGGTAGATGAAGTTACCTGGATGGATGTTTCTTGAAGGTTGTAGAAGCAATTAATCGAACGTGGAGGGTGAATGAAGACAGCTCCTTTTTTCCTTGAAGAACCTAGAACCTTCAAGAGTTGAAAAAAAGACAAGTTTGAGTGTGATTTTGAGGGGATTTTAATGATTATCTGAAAGACTTCAATGAAGAAGTTGTTTCCCTATATCCCTAGAAAATCTAGAAAAAAAAAAAGAATCACTCCAAATGGACCTATAATGAAGGAGAAAAATGAATTCAAATAGGGTTAGTCGATCAGCCTTGTTTTTCTGGTTTGTTGGAATCTCTCTCTCTCTCTCTCTCTATTTGCTTTGAATCTCTCTCTAATGGTTGGAACTAGTTAGTATCTCCCTTCTTTGACCTAAAACCTCCCTTATTAACATATTCATATGAAACAAAACCCCTAAAACCTAGAAACGATGGTTATGATGAAATGGGATGATGCATTCCTTTTTCCTCCTTTTGATGAAATTTTGTTAGATGTTAAAAGATAAAATTTGAAAATGGTGAGCTTTCTTTGTACCAACAAGCTTGGGAAAAAAAAGAAAGAATAAAAAAAAGAGAAAAAAGAAAGAAAATCAAGAAAATGCCTTAAGATTTCCAGTACATCCTTCGTACTAGGTTTCGTTTGCAAAATGGAAGATGAATGGAGCACGTGAAGGCTCCATTTTTTTTGTGGTTGGGGGGGGGGGGAGGAAAGAAATGGGCCAATAGGCCTCTTTACTTTCAGGCTTTTGTTTTCTTCTGCATGGGTTTCACTTGGGCTTGTATCTAGGTTTTTGTTTAGGTTTAGGAATTGGGTTTGTGCTTTAAAGAAAAATAGGTCTTTGATTTTTCTCTTTTCTTTTTGAATTTCCAATTTTTCATCTATCTTTCTATTTTTCTTTCTCTCTTTTTTTATTGCACACACCTAACAAAACCAAAACAAAATTAAAATGATTATTTAAGCAATTTTTATGAAAATAAGTAAAATAGGAATAAAAATAATATTAGACTTAAGATTAAAGAAAAATTTGATGTCTACAACTTGTACATTTTTTTCTGAGTTTTGAAAAATTAAAATGATTATTTAACCAATTTTTATTGAAAATAAGTAAAATAAGAATAAAAATAATATTAGACTTAAGATTAAAGAAAATTTTGGTATCTACAACTTATACCTCTTTATCTGAGTTTTGAAGAAACTCGTGACAAAAATGTAGATACCAAATTACCTACCTGTCTCCTTCGATTGCAACTGAACCGAGACAAACAACATAAAACGTTACACATTATTCGATAAAGTAACAATAAGACATGACTGAAATTGCATGGATCTACTTACGTCTCCCATCATATTAGATGTAATCTAAATACGAGGTAGAATGCAACATGAGCTAAAATAAAATGAAGTAAAATGATGGAAATCACAAAAGTTATTACATAAGGCAACTAACAAGATGATAGGTATATCAAATTACAAGTCTATGCTTGTAGGCGGGATTAAACCCATGCCCAAATAACTAATAGAGGAACAGAAATATGCTTCCAAATATTGATTGTTGGTGGGATTAAACCCGAACCTGAATAATTAATGAAAAATCGAAAATGCATCTCAAACCAAGCTTGATCGGCGGGATTCAACCCAAGTCCAAAATACCAGTGAAGAAAATGAAAATGTGCCCCAACCTAGAATACTTTGTGGGATTATATCCAAACTCGAATAACTAGCGGAAGAAATGAAAATATACCCTAAGTCTAGAATATTTGGTGAGATTAAACCCGAGTCTAAATAACTAGTGGGAGAAAATGAAAATACACCCTAGACCTAGAATATTTGGTGGCATTAAATCCGAGTTCAAATAACTAGTGGAAGAAAATGAAAATGCACCCCAGGTTTAGAATATTTGGTGGGATTTTTCTCGAACCTAAATAACTAATGGGAGAAATGAAAATATAAATTTAGGTTGCTAATCTTGAGAAAGCAAACTTGCAAGATCTATGCCACTAGACAAAAGGAATAAAAAGAATCAAAATACTTTCAAAAGTGTTGGAATGAAATAAAAATGCAAAGCCTAGGCTACTAGAAGGAAATGCATGCGAAGAGAATACAAGATAAAGGGAAAAATTAAAAGAATTCAAAATCAATAAAAATTTAAAATAAGTAGCACATTTTTTTAAATATATGTTCCATATTAATTAAACTCTTTTCTATAAAACATAAGATCATGATCTCTACAAATGAATCTTGTAAATAAACTATAGTCTCTCATATTTATAGAAATTACTTATTTAGTTCTAAAAAATATTATTTTATAGTATGCATATAAAAATAAAAATAATAAAAAATATATATGTGGGGTGGGTCGGGTACCCGCAGATTTTTAATTATGTAACCCTACCTGCCCCGCATCTTAGGTGGTACCCAACTCTCTTTTGACCCGATTAAATAATATAGATCGAGTATCTTAATTTTCAGATCGGATTGGATCAGATATGGTGGATTTTCGGGTTAGCGGATAATTTTGTCCACTCCTACATCAAATGGCAAAAATTTTGTTGGAATATTGCAAAGATAATAGTTCTTTAAAAAACAAGCACTTTTCATGAATTTATAACATTATCATCACTTGGAGTAAACATTAATATAGTCTAAATGACTGCTTCAAAAATCATAGAAATTATTTATATTACTTTTTGAAACATAATTAATCCTCTAGGGGTTTAATTAACTGTTCTACCTTAATGATTATATCAAATTAATATGTACTTAAAACTTAATATTTCATTTAGAAATAATTTTTCCCTTCTTGATATTTCATTTAGAAAGTTAATTTTTTCTCCTTCCTAACAAATTTAGTTTTTATGTCCTCATCCCCTTCCTTTCGGCTTTGGATCATCACCATTCCCTCCAAACAAATCACAATATCCAAAAAAAAAAGAGGTAAAAAAAGGATATAAAGTTTCTTGCAGTGATTGATCCAAAAAAAAATTTAAAGAAAAGGGTACAAAGTTTCCGAAATTATTTGTTTGGGGTACAAAGTCCAAGATAACAAAAGTTATAGGGGTGCAAAGTGGATTACTCCCAACACATTATTTCACTGACTACGAGGAGCCGAACACTCTGTCTCCCAACTGTCACACGCTCGTGACTGCAGAGCTAAGCAATCAATCCAATTTCCCGTTTCCTATTTGCAATTCTCTGCTGCTTCCTTTCTTCCCACTAAAAGACGCCTTTCACCACTTGAAAAAATATCTCATAGAGAAGGTATCTCACAGCTTCCTCTTCTGATTTGTCAATTTTTCTCGCATAATAAAAATCTACTGATTCTTGAATGTGACACGCACAAACATGTAGCATGACGTAAACCAAACTTGTTTCTTTCTCCCTTTTTTGGCATGTATTTAGAAGGAAAGAACAAGCACAGCCCACGTTCTGTATTCTACAAGCACAGCCCATCTTCTCCTCTTTGCAGAACAACATTATCGGTCATTTTCTTTGAATGTTTGAAGCTCATTGAACTGGACTTCAATTGACACGAAGGTCTGCCAATTTGATTGTATAGTGAAATGGGTTTTGATTGTTTTTCACTGATGGTTGATGTATTGATAGATTCTAGTCAGTTCTTGAGTCCATAGTCTTGGAAATTCCATCTTTTGTTGCGCCAAAAATCCAGTCTTTTTCCGTACTTTGTGGGCTTATTGGAGATTACTTATGTTTATTAGTCTAGTTTTGTGTAAAAAGATCAACTTTTCAGTACCTTGTGAATCAATTCTATGAATATTTTAAATTTGATTGTCTACTTGTTGCAGTTTTATTATAAAATGGTCAATCTATTATGATTACTGCAGGGTTGTGCATTTCCACTTTATGATGTGTTAACTTGATGCTTCACTGAACTGGGTTCGGATTGGTTTTCGGTAATGTTGATGTATTAAGGGAGTGTAATCAGTGCTTAAATCAATCTTCATAGAAATGGAATCTTGGATGTGCTAAAAATCGCTCTTACCTTTTTCCCGCTGTTCTTGCAGGTTTTTTTTTTTTTTTTCTGAGATTTTGTATTAGAAGGGTTAACTTTTTGATACTTTGTGCATCAAATGAACGAAATTTCTATGGTGGGTTTATTTTGGTTCGGTGTAAAATTATCTATCTTTGAATAATTTAGTGTCATACATTTCGGAGCTGCGGCATTGGGAAAAAAAAGTCCATCTGTCATTATTAGTTCGTAAGCTAAACTACGTGAATTAGAAGTCATCAAGTGAGGGTCATGATTTAGAGGGTTCCACAAATTATATTGATTCTCTTTTAATCTGAAGGGTTGAGAATTGTAAGATTGGTTTTATTAGTTTCTTGATAAATTTGACCAGGGTGCAACTGAAGTTCTAGAGAAACTATGGTGAATTTGAATTTGGGTTTGCTTACCCAGACCAAGAATCTGAAGTCTGTCACAGTGAGCTTCAGAATACCTTACTATACTCAGTGGGGACAGCATCTTTTGGTGTGTGGTTCTGAGCCAATTCTTGGTGCATGGAATGTGAAGAAAGGTCTGTTATTGAGTCCATATAACCGAGACGGGGAACTCATATGGTCTGGGGGTATACCTGTTCCTGCTGACTTCAGATGTGAGTACAACTATTATGTGGTGGATGATGAGAGAAATGTCTTGAGATGGGAGGTTGGGAACAAAAGGAAGCTTTTGCTACCTGAAGGTGTTCAAAGTGGACATTTGGTTGAGCTTCATGATCTATGGCAGGTCTGTATATGTGAAAACTGGGAAATTTATTCCTTTTGTTATTTTTGGATATGTTTCCCATTACATTAATTGGATATGTCCCTCTTAAAAGTAGACTATATCTTATGGTGTATGTGCAACAAAATGATATTTACTTGTTAAATTCTAAACATTCTTCCCATTTGTAATGGGAGTAAATTTCTCTGGTATCAAAAGTGAACAACATATATGCTGAACATGGACCTTACTGGTAACATGTTGCAGGGAGACTTTTGTAAACTCTTTTGCAAGTCATTGTGTATGATGCCAATTCGTTCAAAGTCTGAGCTGTCTAAATGTCATTTGACAACTCCTATGCCATACAAGTGTTCCAATGTGGAGTGTATTACTGCCAGTTCAGTTTCACTGTTATAGAGAATATTTATTTGAGGTGGAAGTTATAATGTGTACAGGGATTATCTTCTTTGATTTGTCAATAAAATGACAGAGATTACACCATTTTCTCCCAACTCTTTATATATATGAATAGATCCTTCTCTTTTGCATTCTAAATATGTTTCAAAGGGCCTCTGCATATTTATGAATGATGTATAAGACTATACAAATATTCAAGTAAAACTAATTTGGTTTAGCAAAAGAATTATTAGTAAATGCTTGAATTGCTGATATGTTTACTCGTTTACTTGTTGATAGAAACCAAAGCCGTAATATGTGGTGGCATTATAGATTAACTGTTAACATCATGGGACATCTCTGGTTTTGCATGGTCATATGAAAATAATAGACAGGTCTATATCAGAAATAATTGCTAAAATGACAGATAAATAGGCAACCTTCTGTTTAATTATGAGAAATAGCTTGTTAAAGATATGAGGACAGACAGGAGGGAATTAATTTTACAACTTTTATGTCTTTACCTTTGAAAATCATTATATAGTTTCTGGTGCTTGGGATTTCAGCTTTGTTAACACTTTTGTGGACTTTCTGTTAAAGTTACCACGTTTTCATTCCTATTTTCCTTATCATCTTTCTTGTTGAGCTGACTTAATTGAGAGTGAAACACTTTGTTCAACTTTAAAAGTCATCAAACAGGCATTCAAGAAAAAATTAAGAGCCTGCCTACCTTCCTTGCACATAGAATAATACCACCAAGATTTGGCTTTCTATAGCAGCTAATGCTATTGGATTAGTATTTCGCTTCTATCCAGTAACTCCTTTTATTTAATCATTTATTTATTTTTAAAATGCAAATCCAGTTACTCCTTGTTTTCCACTTGAAAAGAATGTTGTTTTGGAAGTCAGTCCTGAATACTCTTATAGTCACTCAAACTGACTTTTGGAGATTAGACCAATGAAGAACAACATAAAATACCTTTCTAAGTTTGTTAAATTCTTTCTCATATTAAATCTGCAAAACTTTGTGAGCAAGTAAATAGAGATCTTGCACCACTAATCGGTTACCAAAAGTTTTTTGTTAGATGCTAATGTTCGTTTGACATGGTATCAGCTTTGTGTTTCCTCCATCTGCATGTGACTTTGTATCTGCCACACATTGAACTTGGTTTTTGATTTGTTTCTTCAGTGCTTCGTTCCTCGGGCCTTTTTAGCATGTATCTGAAGGAGGCTTAACTAACTTATCCTAAGAAATCTTGTTACTCCTGGGTCATTTGTCTCGGGAGTGATAATAGATTGTTGCACATTTGTTCCCCTAAAGTTCTTGAATGAGTTAATAAAGACTGGGTTCCTGCACTTTTTGCTAACTAATTTTCAGTTGGGATTCTTCTTATTGAAAAGTAATATTCGTGAAATAAATTTGGTTTTCTAAGTCTTGAAATCTTGACATGGTAACATCCATTATGCAGACCGGGTCTGATGCCCTGCCTTTCAGCAGTGCATTTAAGAATGTTATTTTTCGACGAAGCTGGAGTTTGGACATTGAGAGACCTCTTGGAGTAAATCAGCGACAGTTGCATGAGGAAGGTATCCTGAGTTTGACATAGCTTTGTCTTTCAGATATCAAAATTCATTTTGAAAAATCTGTGGTATCTTTAACACCTTTTTTATGTGGATCAGCTTTCTCAGCAGATTCAGTTATTGTGCAGTTCAGAATCTGCTGTCCCAACATAGAAGAAGGAACATCGGTATGTTTTTTGATTTTGACATGTGATTTTTTGAATACTAAGAATGCGTTCCTCTCAAATTGTCAATTGTTTTGTTCTGAGTGTTTCTTATATGAATTCAAAATCTCTCCCGCAGATTTATGTACTTGGTAGTCCTTTGAAGCTGGGACAGTGGAAGGCTCAGGGAGGACTTAAGCTTAATTATGCTGGAGAATCAGTTTGGCAAGCGGATTGTGTAATGCAAAAGGATGACTTCCCTCTAAAATATCCTTTTAAATGACTTTATTCTACATATTATTAATATCTCTCTCTCTCTTTCTCTCTCCCCCCCCCCTTTAAGCCTTAACATCTGTTCACATATAGATACGTTAAACATGGCAAGACAGGGAAATTATCTGTAGAAATTGGATCAAATCGAGAGATTACTGTTGATTTCTCACATGGTCAACCAAAGTACATTGTTTGTTCGGATGGCTTGATGCGAGTAAGCGATTGCAAGAAACTAACTCTTTCAACACTTTTCCTGATTATGAAGCAACAACAAATGATCAGACAACTAATTCTTTTGTTGTCTTAGGAAATGCCTTGGCGTGGAGCTGGTGTTGCAATTCCTATGTTCTCTGTCCGATCTGAGGAAGATTTAGGAGTGGGCGAGTTCCTGGATCTCAAGTTACTAGTAGATTGGGCAGTTGAGTCTGGGTTCCATTTGGTGCAGCTTTTGCCAATTAATGATACATCAGTGCATGGAATGTGGTGGGATTCATATCCATACAGGTGAGATCAATTGTATTTCTTGCGATATGATGTGGTTTAGAGCTGATATAGTGGCATATCTTCAGTCTCCTGTTCTGACACATTTTCTCTGTATCTTTTTCAAATCTTTAACTTTTGAAGATATAATTTCTTGGTAAATCTACAAAATTTGAACATTACATGTTTAGCTGGGGCAACAATATGCTAATGACCTTAGGTCAAGATGAAAAGTAATCACGATGCAATTGTCCTTTCATTTTTTTTGTTTGATTTTTTCCTGGCCTTGGAGATGTAAGAAAAGATTGCTTGTTTGGGTGACCTGTACTAATTACATGACTTAGTGTAAATGAAAAGTTTGTTATGGATCAAACTGTTAGTCACATAATCTCTTTCCTTGTTACTTTGGTTATCCAGCTCTCTCTCAGTATTTGCGCTGCATCCGTTGTACTTAAGAGTGCAGGCACTTTCAGATAAAATTCCAGAGGAAATCAAGGTGCTGATAGTAATGATTCTTCTTATTGGATATACCACTAAATTTTGTGCATAGTAATTGCTGGCCCTATGGATGTAGCTCTTTCACTTGATTTTTTATATTCTTTTATTGAATTTCACAGCAAGAGATAGAGAAGGCAAGATCGCAGCTGGATCTAAAGGTTTTTGTCTCATCTTTTGTTCTTTTCTCCATATTATTATTTAGAATTCTTTCAAGATCTTGCATCAAAATTGGCAGCATAAGAATCATTTCCAGTCAATCCAAGTTGGCAAAAGCCTAATCTAGTGGACTCCAATTACTAAATAAATCACATAAATTTTTGGGTTAAAAACAAAATAACTCCCCGTGGTATATCTAATACACAGAAAAGCCCCCGGTGGTTTCAAAACATACGAAATGATACCTCATGTTATGAACTAAATTGTAAACTAACAGAATTCGTTAAACTTAACGGAATTCGGTAAATAATGGAAAACTTAACGGAATCCGGTAAACTTAACAGTAAACTTAACGGAATCCGATAAGTTTAACATCCGAGACCATAATTTTCGTTAACTTTAACGAATTCTGTTAGTTTACAATTTAGTTCAAAATATGAGGTGTCATTTTGTATGTTTTGAAACCACAGGGGGCTTTTTGTATATTAGGTATAGCACAGGGATTTTTTTTGTTTTTAACCCTAAATTTTTTCCTTTCTCTTTGCACTATTTAGTGCTAAAGTTTTATTTACCTGATTCATAAAATTATGTTTGTTTGAACTTCAGCGCATTTGTTAGCTAAGCCCTAGAACTCATCATGTACTATGTAAACACTTGAATCACAAATCACGTTTAACATATAAGCGTTGTGCTACTCTATAAGTGGCTTTTTGATGACTGTTTGTGGTTTCAACTTGTCGGTGAAAAGTAAAACAGATTGTATTAGTGCGTGATTTATGTTATTTCTTTACAACAAAGTTACATGAATCAGATAAGCAATAAATTTTGTTTAACAAAATTATATTTGTATCATTATCTTTATCTTTCTTTATTTTTATTTCTTCCCATTTTGATTCTTTCACATCTCAGTTGCTTTCACCTTCCTTTTGTGACAACTCTGCCAGCAGGCAGCAGATCTCTTCTCCTCTCTCTCTCTCTCTCTCTCTCTCTCGCTTCCTCCTGTGCATAGCCACCACAGACTTCTCATGGCAGCAGGGAGAGATGCACACTACTCTAGCACAAACACAACCAAGCACGCATCAACCAAACTGTTGTCAAGAATGTAAACACCATCACCACCTGGAACTAATGAATCTGTGAGTAGATTGCTCCCGGAGCAAAGTTCTCAATGATTTTGTCCAAAAGTGAGCTGAATGTAAATTGATTTCATCCAGGATGGTGGTCGGCTATAGGGTGCAAAGGTTGACCTGGGTCTTGAAAAGTCCAGTGGACTACGGTGAGGAGAGAAAGAGCGGGAGGGGGGTGTTTGAAGACCAAGAGGGAGAGGGGGAGTCAAGTGGGAGGAGGAGGGTGTGCTGGGAGAGAGGGGGAATGAGCTTTACATGGGCTCTTGGGTTGGGGAAGGGTGACATAGGGAGGGGTAGCAATGAGTCTCAATGAGAGTGGAAAGATCATTTCATGCATATAGCACTAACCTGCTCCTAATGAGTTTTCAGCACCAGAGTGCATTAAACTACAGTGACTCGTTCCTTTTGTGATGTCTTAGGTTGATGCAGAACATTCATAAAATATTTTTATTTTGTGTTCATGATTTTGAAACAACAAACAAAAGGTGAAGACAATAACGTTTGTCAAATTGCTCATCAGCATCTCTTGGCCAGCATAGTAACTACCATATATGATATGATCCCTACAAATCCATAGTGCTTAGGCTAGTTTTGCCCTGACAAGGTAGTGAACTTAGCTATAAATTGATCAAAGCAAGTTCGGTTGGATGACTTGACTGTTTTGGATCTTAATACTTTCAGACGAGACTCTAAGATTGTTTACATTGTTTGGTAATGGTACTTGCATGGTTGAAAATCCATTTCTAATTGAATCTGATGTTGCATTGTTCCATTAACTTTGAAAGGAGAAAAACTTTATAACTAATAAACTTGTTTTCAGGAAGGAAAGCATAAGTTCATGCAGCACCAAAGCTAATGTGTTCATTATGTTCATGTTCTTGTGTCTTTCCTTGTGGTAAAAGTGTTTTTTACAGATGTCAGACCTACTAACTTTCAGATCTCTTATTTATGGCTGGCATCTTATTGCCATGTTCTGTATATTGTCAATGATGATAAAATATAAAAAGGTAATTAGAAAAAGATATATTGTCAGTGATATATAATGTTGCAAGAATCCCTTCAGTTTCTTTTTAGGGAGTTTGGCTGTCAAGATGTAAATATTTACGGTTAAGGGCTATCCTGGTTTCATACTTAATTTGCATGGAGCAAGGCTCTTAGAGTGCGGATGGAATATTGTGCTTAGAATAACAACTCAATCAATTGGGTCCAACCGAAAATGAATACACCATAAAATGCTTAAGCATTCAGGTTTATTAGCCTAGGGATAATTTGCTAACTTTGGTTCCTCACAAACACAAAAAGTATTAAGCAAAGAAAATTTAATCTTAGTATTTAACAGATCCTGACTTGGTAGGATCTGATACTAAAAATGTCATGATCTGGAGTTTCACATTGTGGATTTGGGGATCATGTAAAAGTTTTACCCAGAGAAATTTAGGCCATGCCGAGGTAATCTATACACTTATAAGATGAATCTGTAATCTCTTCTTTTGCTCTCTGTCATTACAGGATGTAGATTATGAAGCTACCATGGCTGCAAAGCTTGCTATTGCTAAGAAAGTTTTTGCTCTGGAGAAGGAAATGATTCTTAATTCAAGTTCTTTCCAGAATTTTTTGCTGAAAATAAGGTGATCATCTGATTACATTTTTAATCTGCAGTTTTACTAGTTGCATAAATATAAGAGAATTGTTTAAAAGCACCCCTGTTCTTGTATCAAGCATGGACAAGTGCTAGCTCCATTCTCATATATAATTTAAGCTTGTTCGAAGGGATTACCTGTTTGACACAATTGCAATTCTTCAACCTGACTCTCCTTTTTCTTTTACTTGATTGGGACCAGGATTGGTTAAAACCCTATGCAGCTTTCTGTTTTCTGCGTGACTTCTTTGAGACATCAGAGCGCAGCCAATGGGGATGCTATGCCCAGTTTTCGGAGGCCAAGGTGCTTTTTTATGCTTCTGGTTCTTGTTCTTCTTCCTCCAATTAAGCCTATAAAATCCTCCACGTGTACTTTTACACAAAAGCATAAATTGAGCTACATATAGCAATTGATATCTGCTATATAGCAAAAGCTTCTGTTTCTTTTCATGTTTGCCTCGTAACAGTTGAATTCTTGTTTCTTCAGCTTGAGAAGCTTGTTTCCAAAGACAGCTTGCACTATGAAATAATCTGCTTCCACTACTATATCCAATTCCATTTACACATACAAGTGAGTAGATTTGGTTTTGGATATTGATTTTACCATTTAAAATCCATCTTGTCTATGACCATGTATTTTTGATAATTACAGTTGTCAGAAGCTGCAGAATATGCCAGAACGAAAGGAGTCATTCTTAAAGGTGACCTCCCAATTGGTGTTGACAGGAATAGTGTGGATACATGGGTGTATCCAAATTTGTTTCGCATGAACACCTCTACTGGGGCTCCACCAGATTATTTTGATAAAAATGGGCAAAATTGGGGATTTCCGACTTATAACTGGGAAGAAATGTCTAAAGACAACTATGCTTGGTGGCGTGCTCGTCTGATGCAGGTTCTCCTCGAGCACATTTGTTTCAGGCATTCAGCCCTCCTTTGCAAACTAGTATTCTTTTGTCATGGCTAATTTCCTCAAATACTTTGTTGAAATATGCAGATGGCAAAATACTTCACAGCTTACAGGATTGATCATATTTTGGGTTTCTTTAGAATATGGGAACTGCCAGATCATGCTATGACTGGTCTCTGTGGAAAATTCCGACCATCTATTCCTTTAAGCCAGGTAGCTGGGGTTTTGAAGTAGCAAATTTGTTTTGTTTTATGGCTGAAGGGCAGCAGTCAGGCCATGGAGATAATTGTTTATCCTGTCTTTAATATGTTAATTATTTTTCTCAGGAAGAGCTTGAAAAGGAAGGAATATGGGACTTTGATCGCTTGACCCATCCTTGTATTAGGCGAGAGTTATTAGAGGTATACATCAATTCATAATTCTTAATAACAAAGTAAACTACATAATTTTCCTAATCAATTTGTACTTTTTTTCTGCTTATGCTCTTTCAGAACAAATTTGGAGCTTCTTGGGCCTTTGTAGCTTCTATCTTTATGAAGGAATCTCAGAAAGATGTTTATGAGGTTACAATCCATATTAAGCTCTAATATCTGTTTTACATTTTTAACTAGCATTGTTCACAACTGGCTTTTAGTTGACTTGTAGCTTCTTTAATCCCAATGATAGTGCCTGATAAAGATCTTAGAAGTAATCATGGCTAACAAGTTTATAGGAGCGACTCTTAAACTGGAGTTCTATTATATAATACTGCTCTTAAAACAGTTTGTTCCTATTTGATTTCATCTTTGTTTGATCCAAATTGTAACAAGGAACATAGAAATATGTAGATATGGCTTTCAAACAAACAAGTTCACTCTCTTTCCTATCAAAAGCTTCTTATCAATCTACTCACTGGAGAAATTACAATAGTCTTTCTTTGGTCTTTTGAGCACTCCTATGGTGTTTACCCGCAGAAAGAAGAGCAATAGAACCCCTTAAATTTGGATGGATTTTTGATGAATTATACATGGAATGATTGGAAGACCTTTCCCATTTCACCTTTGTGGTCCTTTTTCTGGGGGTTTACAGGAATTTAATCTTAAGATAGCATTGAATGCTGCCACAGAATGTCTTCAAACCTGAGTTTTATGTGGAATAGATTCCATGCCTGAAAAGTTTTTAAATGTAAATATTGTTGTGGCCCTTGCTCCTATGTAATGATGATTTTGTCTTCTTGAAGAACTCTATTAAAGATGAATATTGTTTTAAAATTATAGTTTGTTTGATCCTGTCACCCAGGTGACTTTAGGACCTAAAAAATGCTTGGACTTAATAATCTTTGCGGGCCATGTGATCATATGAATAATTATTCTTGAGCAAGCACATCGGGCTATGTTAACCCAATGACATATGACAGTAGCATGCTTAAATTCCATTCATAGACTTTCATTAGATTGCTAGTAAATACTAGTATATTCTCTTGGAAGTTACTGTGGTTGTCAATTGTGTTACTTGACCTTAGTCTAGAGATTTAATGCTACTTATTATATCGATATCGGCATGAAGTATTAGTCCCTTATGTTAATCTGACTCAGGTGTGAGAGTCAGATATGGGTATGTGTCAAAGCGTGTAGTTTGTCAATCATCTAAAAGTAGGATACAGGACAATTCTAAAGAGATGGATACTGGTATGTAGGTACTATGCCGATTCTAGCAAATATACAAATTATGTACATCGGTTGTTTACTTTTTAACGAACAGGGACTTTTTTCCTTGGGAGTTTTAGAGATTTCCATATATATAAGGGAAATTTAGAATTTTAGACTGGCCTCCTTTCATTCTCATATGCAATTCCTAAAGTTTTCTACTTCGCTTCCCGCCTCTCTTCCTTCTTCATTATCAACATCCACTAGACAAAAAGGTCCAAGTACCCAAAAAATTTCCAAAGCATCCCAAATGATTCTCGTACCAGTACCAATGTCATTTCATGCCGACACGGGTACGTTGGGGTAAAACAAAGAGTTGGAGTAACATAATAGTCCCATTCCCTATTGGTATCAAATTTTTAATTTTCTGCTCTTTTCTCTTCTTGTTTCATCTGTTTTAGTTTTTATTCTTTTCGTTGAAAAGAACCAAATCGCAAAGTGTTTGATATGCAGTTGCTACAGCAAAAATGAGAAGATCGACCAAATCTAATTGCTGTTTTATTTTGCCTCTTATCTAAGTTTCATTAATTTTTAGTCTCAGCTTTTCACTGCATTACAAACTATATGTCTGTTGCTTCGGTTAGTCTACTGAGTGGTCAGGCCTCTATGGACTACAAATGATAACTGATGAAGACATGCAATTAACTTTCACTGAAATCTTTCTCTGATCCTGCGAACCCATTACCATCTCTAAGCATTAGCCTGACCTTCCTCCACTGCCTGCACCTGTCTTTTTTCTCAAGAAACACCAAGAAAATTAAGGGCCTCAAAGGATGTTCTGAAACAACAATAACTAGGCAAATCAATTTAGAAAAGGTCAAAGCAAGCCAAAATGGAAGGTGCTTCTTGGAATAGAAGCTGGAGGTTGCATTCAAGGGGCGCTTTGTGAACTAATGTATGGTTGCCTTTGGAAACTCAGATCATGGGTGTGGTCATGTGTTCTGCCTTCCACTTGAGCTAATTGATCCATGGATAGATTTTTAGGGTTTTATATGTTGTTTCTTGGTCACTTATTGCATATAAGTGGGTAGGCTTGGCTTGATTGCAAATAGAGGAAGTTTTTTACTAAGCATGTGAGAAATGGTTAGTTTTGCTCGAGATGGTGGTGCTGCTATTATAGGTGACAATATATTTGATGAAGTATTTCGATCATACTATATAGTTTTAAGTGCAAAAGTTTGAAAAATAGTTTAGTTGTAAAACCAAACTAAGGCTATGATTTATGGGGCACTGGTGCAAAGTACAATTTTAATATTGTTAAGCATTTGTAACTATTTAGTCCGCTAATGCTGAGATTGTCAATGTGCTTCTTTCTCCCACTTTATGGTGCCCTAATACTTGCCTTGATATTCAAACTTAAAAGATCTCCAGTGAGGATAACTGGTGTTGCACATGTAAATTTTTCAAGAACCAAAACAACTCAACAAAAAGAGAGAGGAATTCAGTGCTCTTTTGATTTTATGTTACATGATTTCTCATGTGATCGCAATGGTTATTATCTTCTCCATGTTGAAACAAATCATATCCTTGCAAACCCTTAGACAACCTTACAAATGGGTATGTTACTGTTTTATGTACTTTTCATTTCGTTAAAATAGTTCAAAGAAGACTGCAATACGGAGAAAAAGATTGCATCCAAGTTGAAGTCATGCTTGGAGAAGTCCATGATGTTAGAGAGTGAAGAGAAACTTCGACTCCAGCTATTTGATCTTCTGAGGGTAAGCATAATGTTTGGAAGTATATCAGAAGTTTCATTTTGAGTTATTCAATCCTGATTTCACACTTATATGTAATAATGGCCATGATGTCTTGTTGTTGTTGTTCCTTTAGAGATCCTTGTCCCTTGAATTTAATTCTATCAATATATCCGGCAGGATATAGTGCTCATTAGAGATCCAGAAGATCCAAGAAAATTCTATCCTCGTTTCAGTATGGAGGATACATCAAACTTCCGTGAATTAGATGAGCATAGGTACCTAATATTTGATACTTTTGGTATATTTGATTTATTGCTGTCTGACCTTGAAAAGGTATGAAATTGGTTTCGTAAAATTTAGTATTGGCATTCAACTTATTATTTCACTTTTGTTTCTAGTCCTTGAGAGAAAATTAAGATGAGATTTTTCAGTTCTCTTATATACAAATATTCTAACACTATAGTATCTCTTTGGGCATTGTTGCTACAGCAAAAATACTCTTAGAAGGCTGTCTAATGATTACTACTTCCATCGGCAAGAAAGTCTTTGGCGTCAAAACGCGATGAAGACTCTGCCTGTACTGTTGAACTCATCAGATATGCTGGCTTGTGGGGAGGATCTTGGTCTAATTCCTTCTTGCGTCCATCCTGTACAAAGCGTCCCTGCCTGAACTATATACCTTTATTCCTCAATCTCTTAAGCCTATATCAAGCTTCTTTCAGAGCCATGACTAATACTTTCTTGTTATTTTTGGTGAATCTTATTGATGCAGGTCATGCAGGAGCTAGGTTTAATAGGATTGCGCATTCAACGCATGCCTAGTGAACTGGGTCTTGAATTTGGTATTCCGTCACAATATCCCTATATGACGGTAAGGTCTTCTAGAGTCTTCACTCTTTGAAGCTTACTTGGTCTATATTAATGCCAACCCTCTGTAGATCACTTTGTCATTTTCAAACAATTTCTGCAAACTACTGTTTGGTAAAGCCCCCCCTCCACCCCCCCCCCCCCTTCTCTCTCTCTTTTACTTAAACTATGAACAAGAGCAAAAAGTTTGCTTCTCTTTTTGTAACCTTAGGGTAACTTACCTAAATGACCACTAGACTATTTGAATGGTCAACTTTTGGCCGCTAAAGTTGTTTTCTTTTGAATTCATTGACTTGCTTTTTAAGTGGCACACTTTTTGGATATTATATCTGATTTGGGATTAACTGAAGTAGAATCGTCAAACTATGTGAGAACAAAATTGGCGCTTTTATGTATGAGTTGACCTTGGAATCAGAGGGAAAGGAGAAACAGTAACCACTTTAAATCCTGAGTGGATGATTTGAACACCAAATAGTATAATGGAAGAGAATTAACTGTAAACATAGTTTAGTTGCAACTTAATTGTTTTGCACCAAACTCTATATAAATAACTGTCTTGCAAAGAAAATGTACTTGCAATTCGTTTCTATTCAAACTTAACTGCATGTTAGTTAGATGCTGTACTTACCATTGTCATTTAGATAAAAGAAAGATATTTCAAGTCTTATATGGAACTTTTTTGGATTGTCCTTTTTTGGCCTTTGCTCCTCTATATTGGCTAATATGGTAATACTGTAAAAATTGTGCAGGGTGGAATTTTATTTGAAATTTCTGTTGTATGTATTGAATTTTGACTCGTTGGAGATGCCTATTTTTCTGATGTCCTTTCTTCCTTTGCCCTATTATTACATTTGTTTGATTGGGAGCACAAAGGGTAAGCTTTCTCCTGAGTTTACCCTGAACCTGGAGGTTGTAGTTGGTGGTCAGGGTAGTTTTGCTATCTGGAATATCTTTTTGGTTTGTGTTCTGTATCATTGTGCCTTTGGAGGCTTGGATGGGTGATATTCTCTACCAGAAAGAAATGATTCTATAGGGCACTCACTCTTGGTCTTAATATTGGCCATGTGGTCCTTCTAATGAATGCATCAAGCTTTTAATAGTAGTGTAAGTATGGAATAAGTGCATATTCTTCCAGACAAAATTTTTCTTGTTCGAAAAGAAAAATGCCACGTATTTTGCATTATAGTGTAGGCAATGACTTTGATGCTTCTGAACTGGATTTTGTATATACCTGATTCTTTTTGGTCTTGGAGGGAAGTCCATTAAGTTCTTTTCCCTGTTAGCATTCTCAGAAGTTGTGGAATTTGACAATGCTCACAAGTAGAATAATTCCTTTCCCACATATGGTACAGTTTCCTTCTGCTGGAAGTTTAGATAACAAGTTTTTTGGAATACTTGGCCATAGGTGTGTGCCTCCATCATGCCATGATTGTTCCACCCTGCGTGCTTGGTGGGAAGAAGATGAAGGAAGAAGACGACGTTTTTTCCAAACTTTTTTGGGATCCAATAATTCACCACCTGATCAATGCATTCCTGAAATTGGCATACTTTATTATACAGCAGCATGTTGAAGCTCCTTCAATGTGGTCAATTTTTCCTGTCCAGGTATGCTTTCCTCTGTGTATTCCATACAGGTCATATTTTAAACAATTGTCTTACATGGTATATGCCAATGACTTGAAACAAACTGCAAAAATCTCCATAAAGTGTATAATGACATTTGGATTATCTATATTCATGTCAGATCCATTCTGGATGTAAATTTTTCTTTTGGTGAGTTAATAACAGGAGTGGGAGAAATCTTTTTGCTATTCTGGCTGATAAGTATGAAACAAATGTTTCAAGCTTATTCATTTCGTAAAAGGGCTTGAACACATTCAAAATCTTGTGTAGGTAGAAATATGAGTACACACATATCATAGAGCCATGAAGGTGCAGGATCTGCTTTAGAATTCTGCTGTTGGTAAAGAAATTTTGCAAAGCATGTTGTGCCAAGTCCAAGAAACAAGAACTTAGAATACTAGCTGAATGATGTTTAGGAATTATATTTGGTTATGATTCTGTATTCATGCAACTCCAAGTGCGTTGTTTGGTTGAGTTTGACAGCAGAACCAACTGGATTTCCAAATGTAATGCGAATCCACATGCACTGCTATTTGAAGTCCATTGTCAAAATTCAGTTTTGTTTCAGTAAAAATGTTTGCACAGATAACATTAACGGATTCTTTTTGATTTATTTGTTCTGATCAGTTCTAGTAAATTAAAATCAATTAGAACATATATGACTTCTACGGTTACATAATGGGCATCATTCACTTTGTCCTCTATATCTATTTTGCAAGGAACATGTCTTTTCTGGTATTATTATGCTAACCCTAATATGACGTTTAACCTGGGAAGCATTTCAAGAAAGATACAACTTAGAAATAAGTTTCCCTTAAAGTTTCATATTTCATGGTGGAATAAATGGAATGAAAACATAGTGTTTTATGGCGCCTGATAATGTTGTATGCTCTATTCATGGTTCTTCCTTTACAGGATTTGTTAGCCCTGAAAGAAGAATACACAACTCGCCCTGCTGTAGAGGAGACAATCAATGATCCAACAAACCCAAAGCACTATTGGCGCTATCGTAAGTGCATTCTCCTTGGCATCTTTTTGTAGCTTTGTCGTCGTCATTCTTTTTTATGGTACAGAAGCAATTACCCAATTTAAAATAATTTGCATTTCCTGTATATTTTATGGCATCATAGTAGTTTGCCTTGTTAAATTTAGTTCTAGGACTTCTGTGGTTATATTCCATAAAAGGACCATCCTCCAGAGAATTTAAGAAACAAATAAGTGTAACATGCATTTTCTAACTAGAGGAATTGAAAAAAAGGAATGAAGAGAATTTAGATAATGTGTGATTATCAGGTCCGCTGTGTATTTGAGGGGATATGCATAGTTATTCATTTTTTCAGTTCCAATCCATTTATAAAACATCTTCTTACCACTCACTGACTCCGTTAAACTGATATTGATCAATCATAGGGAAATAATAATAAATGCATGCGAAATCCCTTGGCTGAATAATACTGAACACCATGCTAAATTTCCAATTCATACTATTGTCAGATTGACCTGTGCCTGCATGCTTGTAAAAGTAATATCTTTTTTAAGTTAATATGGTAGTCTTCACAGTTACATAACTGTAAGCTTGGAGATAGTCAAGATAAGGCAAATGAGACCTTGTGACCATTAAACTATGACTTAATCTAAATTTTTGGCTCCTCAAATATTTCAGATTCCAAAGATCCTGCTAAACTCCTGAACGGTCTAATTTTTGACATTCTGGGAATGTCACTTAAATTTGGTAGTTCCATGAGATAAATCTTTGAAGGACATTTATGACCATACATAAATTTCTTCAGAAGACATTTTGTTCTTTTTTCTTTCTTCTGTTTCGGTTAACGGTCATTGCATTCTCTGGTGGCCAAAGTACTACAGTTGACTGGGCACTGCTAGAACCTACTGGTGATCTCTCTCTGTACCAAATGCATGTGTTGGTTCCTCTATGCTCTAGATTACACATTTGCCCTAAGAGAACGTTAGAATTTTGTATTTGTGGGAAGATTTGCAGAGCAAAGGAGAGGGAAAAAATTGAGAACATTTTCTCATGCTTGGGTATTTTTAGCAGAGAGAAAATACATATATAAATGGAGTGAAATAGGAGGATGAAGAGCTATAAAAGTCTATATTAGGCTAGTTTGTTAGTTTTAGGGAGGACAAGAAAAGAAGGGAAAACATTAATGATGAGAGAGAAGAAGAGAAGAGTTCTCTGTAAAAATTCTGAGAGTTCTGGGGGAATATATTTTACCTTTTCCTAAAGTGCCCTTCTTTTTAATCTTTTTGAAATGTGTTTGAAGCATGATTTTTTTTTTCAAATTAACTGTGAGATTATATCATTTATTTTCCCCATTTCATACTACTTATGGGAGGAAAAGATTGTGGTTGTTTGACAGGTATAAAATTCTTACCCATCATTTCCTCTCTCCCTGAAAAACTCCCAGAGACATGATTGGGATATCTATTCTCCTGATTTTCTTTCCATCCAAATGCTTTAAAGTGGAGAAATCTGAGGCTTGTAAAGTTTTTATGCCAACTTAGACCAAGAAACATAGAGGGTAAAATAGTTATACACAGTTAGTCCTGAACAGTTTTTTCTAAAATCAGGACTAACTAAATGGCTGTCATCCATGGCAGCTCATTGTTTTCTTTGCATAAACCAATGAAAAAGTTAATCTCCTATAACATCACTGGTTCTGCTTCAGTTTCCAGAAAACAGGCACAATTCATGAATTGCAGATTAAATTTCCAGCTAAGTACCAAGTTGAAGTGCCTAATTATTCCTGCTAAACTCCAAATCAACACCTCAGCCTATCATTTATATGTGCTCAGGTTGCAGGTAATTGGAGTGCTGGTAGGATCTTATAATGAACCTGAATTCTTCTTGTCAGTTCACCTCTTTTGCCTTCTTTTCCTGTATATTAAAAACAGAAAGATCTTTTACTGGTCATGTGCACTATATGAAACTTAATCTCTCCTGTGAAAAACTTAATTTATCCAAGTAAGAGTTTATTCCAAACTCAACTGTTAGAAAAGTAATAAAGAAGCTTAAAATCTCTTAACAGTCAACTCCTGTTCATTGCCCACTTCAGCCGATGTGTGGGGATGCAAATTGGCTAAGATCTATGTGACCAAATTTTTCTGTTAGAAATCTCCTAGATTGAAATATCAACAATTGAAAAATCAAAGACAAATTCCTTGATCACCCGATAAGAACGTGGAGCAGAACAAAAACAGGATGTGGGGCAGCATAAATAACATGTTATTGCTCCATCTCTTCATCTCATATATAGCTGTGGGAGTGAAGCAACTTCAATACATCAGTCAGTTTATGTGGTTAAGATCAATTTCACTGTCATTGGCAACCATGCAAGCAGCAAATGGTTGCCAGTCAATCTTAAATGTTTTGAAAGAAGCCTTCAAAGGTACAAGGAATGATATGTTCGAGCTGTAGTTAAGAGAAATTTTCATCTTTCTTAGCCTTCTTTTAGCTTCTGAAGTTTTCATCTACTCTGTAGATGTTAATGAGACCAAACTTCTGATGATGTATCTATTGCTTAAGTTTGCTTTCTTTGTCGCACTGTTCTAGTGAATATTTTTCTTTCATCAATTGAATTAAATGTAACAGGAAAGAACTGATTAAAAGAACAGCAAAAAAAAAAACTGACTACGAGATAAACACATCACAGCATAATTTGTTCTCTGAGTACTCCATATGGTTGCTGAAAGTGACTAATAATAAGTCATGACCAAAAGAACAAAGATTGTTGGAATGGATTTGATGCATGTCAGCCTTTCTGAGGTAATAAAAAATGCAAGATTAAGCTTGAGTGTGAAGGTATATTTGGCTCGTTTTCCTTCTATGTCAAAGATCATTATTTGAGGGATTCTTCTTTTCTCAATGACAGTGTCAGCATCTCATTTGCCCTCAATGAAAGATTATATGAAATTTTCATGCCGCTGTAATTAGTTCCCTTATTGGCTCTTCGTAGGTGTACATGTAACATTGGAGTCCTTGCTGAAGGATAAAGATCTTATAACAGTTATAAAAGATCTCGTGCGTGGCAGTGGTAGATCCTACCCATTAGAGGAGCCTGAAGTGTCTGAAGGGAAAGGAACAGTTCCAGAAAAGCAGCAGGCTGCCAATGGGCTGGAAAAGGTTCCCCAGACAACCCAGACAAATGGGATTTCAAAGAAGGAAACTGTAGCAGTCTTGTGAACGTTTTCCTGCCTATATTACATTCTTGAACTTTTGCACGACCAACATCGTCTTTGCACAGTTGGTAAGAGCCTATGTTACTGTATCTGTCATGTTCGCTGCTTTTCATCAAATAATAATTATAGTATATAAATAACTTGTTTACATTGAAAGAATAAAACAGAATAGATGAATTATATTACTTTGCAGAAACTTCTACTATGCAGCAATCCTGTAGAAGCTAGGTACGGTTTTAGCATATGCATATGCTTTCGTTGCCTTCTGTTGAAAAACTTAAATGTTACCTCGTGGAAGATAAGCTTGTGCATTTCTAGGCCTGAGCTTCTGGATGAACAAAGACAGTATGAAACTACTCAGAAATAAGTAGACTTAAAAGACCAGGCTTTTTTTGTCGCTTCACCAGGTCCAGAAGCCGAATTAAGAAGGTAGGAAACCGATGCTGCTTAAGGATTTGTCTCCCAATTGGATGTTGTTATTCTAAGTTGTCTATATGGATTAACATAAATGAGGTAGTTGTATAAGCTAGAACAATACAATATGGTGACGGTTATTCAAGTGACGAAGTCACTTTGGTCTTGTTAGTATAATATTCCACATTGATATTCCAAAGATTTCCAGCCATATATAAAAAGTTGTTGGGCAATTTAACTCATTGTTAATTGATTTTGAGATGAAAGTTTAAGTTATTTATCATGGTATCAAAGTTGGGCCTTAGGTTTGTTTGTTACCTCGTTAATAGTTTTTCTCGTGACTTAGTTCTTTTTTCACTAAATTAAGCTCATTTGTCAAAGTTACATTTGCGAGGGGGTTTTAGTAGAATATCCCACATTAATATTTCAAAGATTTTCAGCCATATATAAAAGTTTATGAACTGGAGTTACAGTTCTCACCATCGCCACATTGCAGGATTTTATTCCCTCTTCCCTTAGAATAGGAATATGATAGACTTGATAGTACTAGAAACAATGATACAATAACGATAACAACATCAATTCTGAAGGTTCTAATTGAAAATAACCATCCGCGGTACCGCTACATCCACAACGTTGTGAATTACAGATCTAGCTGTTTTCCCCAACTTAGAGAGCCTGTATATTGGCAACTTTCAAGGTGGAACAACATGTTAAACAATGTCACAATTTTCTAATCATCTTCAAGCCCTTATTCCATTCATGAAAGACGAGTATCCGTCGACCCAGTGTACAAGAACCTTTT
Source organism: Coffea humblotiana (assembly GCA_023065735.1). NCBI lineage: Eukaryota > Viridiplantae > Streptophyta > Magnoliopsida > Gentianales > Rubiaceae > Coffea > Coffea humblotiana. Next base: position 21,032,553 of record CM041213.1, on the reverse strand, counting down.
GCAATGAGCTTTCCAGCTCCGTTTTAAAACCAAAGGTGAACTGAAACATATTTGCTTCCAATTTTGAAAGGGATTGAAGCCCAAGATATGATACAGGCATCGACGTTTCGTCAATCATAAGAATTGGAAGAAGAGAAATCATTCTGCATAATGTAAGCAAAGAAGATCTCAAGTAATCTCGAAGCTGAATCTAATTTTTTTGCCATTAAGACGTGATCTTCTGATGAATCAAGAGGGTTTGACTATCCTGATCAAGAATGATCAGGAAACCTAGAAAAGAAGAGGACAAGAGAGCTTCAGTAAAATTTTAGCAAAGCAAGGAAATCTTGAGCACACTAGAGAGCGATATTTTGTTAATAGAACTAGAATATTGCTCTACTTTCTGCACAACTTTCATCTCTTGTTCGCTGCAAATGGAGGTGGAGGAAAATCTTGCTATTGCCCATTTGCCGTAGAGTAAAATATTCCACCATAGGACATTATCGATTTTGACACTTTAAAATGTTGGAGAAATTTTCGAAATTTCAGATCTGAAAAGTTGCATCTCTTGTGTAGGTTTGATGAGTTGCCAACTTTCAACAACTATCATTAACTAACAAATAACCATTTCAGATGAAATAAGATCAAATTGGCCTGATTTACTGCAGAAAATCAGCTTTCATCCACTTTGAACATTTTTTGAGACAATACCTCTACTGTTCAATGGGGATAGCAGCAATAAGCAGCAATAAATATCATATTGTAAACAGGCGAGGATTATATTGAAATGTGGTACAGTTGTTTGTAACAACATTGTGGTAAAGTGAAAATTAACGCTCGGGTTGGTGATGAATAAATAGTTTGTAATGGAACGTGATGATATTTAATTGTTAGTAATATAAAATAGATTAATTTTACACGAACAGTGTATACGTATTCAAAATTGGATGCATAATACATAATCTAAATTTGAATTTAAAATTCAAATTTTGTATATATGTCATGTATTCAACTATAATAATATATAGTGTATATATTATTAATATACATAAGATTAATTCACATATAAAATAGTATATAGTAGAGGAAAGGACAAACCATGGGCCTTGCAAAAGGTGTAGGTCATAATTATCCTTTTGAAAAGCACATTGATGGCCTAAATTATAAGAGGAGAAGACGTTAAATCCTCTGCAAATTGTCAAGAACCGAAGACGGAAAAGGTCTATAAATGATCCGGGGAATGGATTGGAGGGATTTTGTCCCAAAAGAAATGCATTATTTGTTTGATATTGAGTAATATAATTTCTTTTTAATCCTTTTTCTAATTAAAGTTAATTTATGACATTATTTATGATAATTTAATTCTTTTTTCTAGGACCAACAGTTAGAAAGAAGAGGTTACTAACTAGAAGAAAATAATATAGTTTACGAGAGTGACATGTTATGTTTAATGAATGTATTAAAGAAATAGAACTTGAATAAGTCATAAAATAGATGCGTGCAGACATATTTGCTTCTTGAATAAGTCATAAAATGATTAATAGAAAAATAGATTCGTGCAGATGTAGATATGTTATGAAAGAAGAATTTATTAATGAGAAGAAATATGGGACTTTTTTTTTATATAAATCTCCGAGAAAAAAAGGGCTGTGCTTATTGTACTAATGGAATATTGCATTTTTTTGTATCCATATTTGAATAGATAAGGAACAAATGAATGAACGAAGCCAAAAAACCCAACCAGGTTTGGATTATACATGAAGAAAATTCCGTCTGTTTAAGGTAATCACATCAATTTTTGTTCTATCCCTATAAACGGTATCATTTGAAATTTAATCAAAAGGTTTATTTATTAAAAGACGGACAAACTAGTAAAATTATGTGAGAACCCGAAAATTTTCACATTTTCAAGTATTATTTTATTTCTGTGCTTATATTTTATACTATCCTTTGAAAATATTAAATGTTTTGTACATTTTACAAGTAAGTACAATTTTTAAATCATTTTGCTAGTACAAGTTAGTGTACATGACTTGAAGTGCATTTGTTCGATGTGGGGCCCGCTAGTGCGATATAATTTTGCCGATTAGGTGATGAAATACTAAGTGATATTATTCTACATGGTGTTAGAAGATAATTGGAGGTTAGTTAGCTACTTGAATCATTGGAAGGAAGGAGATAAGCTTAGAAACTTCAAGAGGCCACATGTCATGATTTGATTGGAAGTTGGACTTTGACCAAGAAGATTAACTTTCTTCAAAACCAAATTTTGACCAATTTTCCTTCCATTTTTTCTTGTCTTGGCCGAACCATTGGAGGAGAAAACAAGAGAGAGAGCTCTTCAATTCCTAGCTTCAATCCTTGCCCAAATCTTGAGCTTTAACCAACCAAATTGAAAACTACACCATACAAGTGCTAGCTAAGAGAAATTGAAGGCCTTGGTGGAGTTGTTTTGGGAGGAGGAAGTCTAAGCTACCAACTTTCTTTGAGGTTTCAAGGTAAGATTGCTAAGAACACCCTTCTTTGGTTCCAATAGATGATAATTAGTGGCCTATGGTGGCTTGCTAACATGATTAATGGATGATTTTGTGGATTAATGGAGAGTTGGTTAAATTTCTGATTTATTGGGAATTTTCTGCCCTAATCTGATCAGTTCTGTTCGTCCATGATGGAGGCCGAATTGGCCTTAGCTCAAAACATGAAAGTTGTAGAGAATTGAGTGTAGGTTATGCCTGTAAAATTTCAGCTCAATCTGAGCACTGTAGCCTGTGAAATGACTATTTTACCCCTGCTGCCCTGTTTCTGTCCGGAAATGATAATCAGCCCCTGTATTTGGCTCTTTTGGCTGGGAATATTACTGAATTAGCTTTTGATGCCTTCTTAAGAGTTGTAGCCTTGTATCTTAGCTTTCGTATGGCTTTGGAATCAACTGAATCGGAGTTTTTGTGTGCTGAGTTATGTTGGAATATTTGGGCCTGGTTTTGGATGGCTGTAAAGCTTCAATTGGTTGCATTTTAAGGGTGTTTGATAGCTTATGGTTGGTATTTGCAATTATGATTGAATGGTATGATTTGTGGTTGGTTGTAGGATGGAAAAGTAAGGAAAAACAAGGGGAAATGCTGTCCGTTTATTTTCTTGAACTTGAGTGAATGGAAATGAGATTGGAATGTAGTTTTGTGATGCATTAGACTTACTTGGCTTACTTGGCTTAGAGTAACTTAGTTCCACTTGAGTAGTGTTATGTGAGCTAGTTTACTTGCATTTGTACATTTCCATTTGTACCATAATGTTTGGTTCCAATTGTCGAGTTTTGAACTTCAAATACGTGTTCATTTTCGTTCCGAAACAAAAGGAGTGGCCTAGGGTTTCTCGGCCACAAAACCTAATTTTAACGCGCAAGGTTTTTAAAGTGTGAATTCAAGGTATTTAATTACCTTTCTCATATGATTTTTAACCAAGATACTTGTTATACATTAATTCTTTGTAAATGTGTTAGTTTTGAGCCAAAAACACGTTTTACGAAAAATGAGGAAAAACTACTGTTCACTATCCGGCCGTGTATCCGACCAAGTTCTGGCCATATTCTGAAGTGGCAACTGTTTCCAAATTTTTCCGATTTAATTTTCTAAAACCTTTTGAGCTTAGTTTTCATGTTTGGTTTGGAAAACTAAACCCAAACCTTTAGTTACTCATTTCCTTTGATCAAAAATGTACTCTTTCCACTTCTAAAATCATACTTTTACTTTGTATTAGTTTTATTCGGATTTCTTTGACTCACCCACATATTTTTGATGATAGAACCATAATGTATTCTCTTGATTACTCTTAGGGTTTCTTGGAGACTAGGGTTGAGATCCGGAGGGATACTTTGGACGTAATTTTGCTTAATTAGGTGAGTGTTCTATATACGATTTGTTTTTAATGACTATGTGAATTGTTGTGACTATTTGGATTGTTGCCTTGTTATGTGATTGAGGTACGCTATATTTCCATTGACTACGTGGCTTGTTATAGTTATTTGAACTCTTAAATGTTTCAATGAATACTCAAAACGACTTTTCTAGGCGAGTGTGTACTTTATCGCACTCGACCTAAATGACGTGAAATTTTCAATGATTGAATGATTGAATGTTACTTGTGCATGAATGTAAGCCTTCGGGCTGAACTGGGCCCTTGCCCTTGGTTATTGGTCGACTCGAGCCAGAAGCGGACTCGGTCGGGCGATTAGTGACCCTGGGTGAATGAATGTTTGGTATACTCGAGTATTACCACGTGGTTTGGGAAGGACTGACCAGTGCGCTGGCCAGAAGGGGAAGAACGAAATGAACGAATGAATGGCAAGAATGACGGAGGGATTTTCAATGACAAATGAAAATTTTCTAAATGATTGAAGGAATGGATGGTCGATGAACGAACGAATGAACGAATGACTCCGTATCCTTTTAATGAATGTGTTACTCTCGCTTTATATTGTAAATGTTATCTGGATTACTTGTTGTTACGTGCTTATGTCCTTGTTTAATTGCTTAGTTGAGTATATAGAACCTCGCTGGGCTTTTAGCTCATTCCACGTCTTTTGTTTTCCTTAACAGGGGTTGCGGAACAAGGGCGAGAGACCTGTATAGTATAGTTTAGCCTTTTGTATTGTTTTGGCTTTTGATCTCGTTCTAGTGCTTGATTAGGGTTGGAAATGTACTAAGAATTTAAAGCTTGTGTATATATTTGGGACTATGTAATTGGTTGAGTTTGGGATAAATGTAAGTATATGTTTCAAGTCTGGGTTTCGTTTCCGCTTATCTCGAGGCTTTATTTTACTTTCTTTGATGTGAGTGAACGAGTCCTGGCGAGAGCTGGGCAGGCGGTCCGCCGAACCCTTTGGTTCGCCTTAGGGGAAGGTGGGGCTGTCACAAATTAACAGTAGGGAAAGATTAAATTCATACCCGTACAATTTAAATAAATAATATTATTGCTTGTAGTTTAGTTGAGCAGATTTAATGTATGTTAGTTTGCAATTGATTTACTATAAATTCTAGTCGTGGCTAAAGTTGAGATCTCAAGAATTAAAAATTCTGGGTTCAAATTTTGTTTCTTCCTTTCCATTTCTTAAATCTCATCCTTCCCCATACTAGAAAAATTTTCAAAAAATGATTTACTACAAATTTAAAAAATTATAAACTTGTAAAAACAAGCCTTAAAACATGACAAATTCAAACAAAATACATGGAAGAGTGTAAAAGTAGTCTAAACAAGTAACCATTGAACGCCAAGGATGCATTCTTTGTTGAAGTAGTTGCTTTTAAATTGGATCCAATTTTGCCAAATACCTTAATTATCATTAAGATTTACGCATTGACCAATTTATAGACACGTAATTTAAAATGTGATCATGTGGGTCAGGAATGTTATGAGTGACTAATCACGAATAAATAAAATACAATATATTCATATGCAACGTCTCTTTCTCCTTTGCCGTGACAAGAAAATTCGACAACAGTTATCTCCATTTAACAGGGATAAAACAATTTTATTGGGTCAGTCGAAAATGATTTTCCTTATTCTTCTGGAAATTTTATGTCAACACTTTTTTAACATTCAATACATTTGGTCATGAATACATATGACCAATGTTAAAGTATCTTTCATATATCCAGGATACTAATGTTTGAAATATTTCGTTAGAAGAAATTTTTTCTTTCTTTCCTCCTATCCATATCTTTCTTTTAAATACTACAATTTTTTCATAGTACGTAAGACAAAAAAAAAAGAAAATTGTGGAGTTTTGTGAAATACCGAATCAGCCCCATGTCTTAGAGTTTAAGAGAATGCGTTATAATGGGGACAATAAATCTAATGTAATTTAATCTGCTTTGAGTCTACATTTAATTCAAATTCAACCTGTAGACAGTGGAATTTTGATTACATAAACAAATTTTCAGGGCATATCTTTCATCCAATTAAATACTACGACATATCCTACAAATTTGGAAGGTTGATTGTTTGATAGTCAATTATATTGATAGTGTGAATTTTTAAATTATACTCAAAATTTCACTATTGCAAGTGCACAGGTTGTACACGAGTATAGAAAATATTTGAGTAAGGATCCCACGGGGATGAGTAATCAATTATAGGTGTTATTCGAATTCCTTTATTATTTAGACCACTAGAATTGAGCAAGTAATTCTATACTGCAAATATGAAATAAAAGTAACAAAAATAAGAATAAACACATTCCTAGGGTCATGGAGTTCTTGACTATTCTTACAAGTGATTTTACTGATTAAATGAAGTTGATTAATTTGGTTAAATTATGGCAATTTCCTATTGTACGTGATATTCGTTTTCATAGGTATACCTATCATACTTATAACTACAGCACACCTACAATGGCGATGATGAAACTAGCTATAAGTTCACTATATTCTATGAAATTAACTTGGCTAAAATCACAAATGTGCAATCCTATGTAAATGAGTTAACTCCCTAGATTTAACACTTTCATGAACTAGCGTTGGATTCCAAGTTTCATTGATAATTAACACCTTTAGATAATCATAATTTATGACCAATTAATGATAATTGTATTAGCAAAAGTGTTATACCTATTATCCTATTGTACGTGATATTCGTTTTCATAGGTATACCTATCATACTTATAACTACAGCACACCTACAATAGCGATGATGAAACTAGCTATAAGTTCACTATATTCTATGAAATAACTTGGCTAAAATCACAAATGTGCAACCCTATGTAAGTGAGTTAACTCCCTAGATTTAACACTTTCATGAACTAGCGTTGGATTCCAAGTTTCATTGATAATTAACACCTTGAGATAATCACAATTTATGACCAATTAATGATAATTGTATTAGCAAAAGTGTTAAATAACTTGCAAAATATATAAACATTTAATAACCAAGAAAATATCATATACAATCATAGATAGCTCATCCACTTCCTAGGTGTAAAAGCTAGCAAAACATAAAAGCAAACTTTGAGACTGTATTATAACTAAACATAAGAATCAAATATAAGAAATAAAGAATTAGGAGAGATGGAAACCCTTGTCACATGTGAGCAACATCTTCTCCATCTTCTAGCTTCAATCTTCACCAATGTTTGGCTCGATACAAGATGGATAAAACTGTACTAAGCTATTCTACACTAATGAGCTAGAAAATTCTAGTGAAAACTACAAATTTGGTGTAGTTTCTAAGCTTCCAAAGTTTCCAAAAATGTGTCTTCAAGATCCCTATTTCAGAGGTGGATGAAGCTCTAGCTACTTGATCAAATGATACAAAATGTCAAATGATTGTTGCACCTTGGAATTACTATAATCTAGATATTAGCTAATATCTAGATATAGCCTCTGAAATAATCTACTATATCGGCTAATATGATATTGTATCATTTAGATAATCTACTATATCGGCTAATATTTCAGAGGTGGATAATCTACTATAATCTAGCTACTTCTGCTATAATCTACTATTGTTGCACCTTGGAATTCTGGAAGTTACTTCTGCAAATTTTCAAGATTCCTTTTGTAGATATTAGCCGATATTCATCTGAAAAAAGAGCTAAAGACTTGTGAGAACAAGTTGCAAGTTGCAAAGTAACCTGCAGATCTAGTTCGTGGATTAGTCTCTCCTATATTTTCTTTGTCTTTTCTGGATCTGTGAAGTGATATGTGGACTTCTTCACGAATCTGGTTCTTGAATCTAGTTTAGAATCTTAATTTTTCTCACTTTTGCATAACCAAATTGTCTTCAAATCATCTCTAATATCTTGCTTCAATCTCATTTGATCATTATCCAAGTGTTAAAACGTATAAAAACAATACATTTCACAATTAATCTACTCAAATGTGAGTTTTGATTAAAAATAAAAACTTGTAGAAATAGTTGATTAACGGAACAATTTTTATCCTTAAACCCTAGAAAACACACAAAAAAACTAAGTAATAAAACATACTAAAAACATACAAAATAACTTATCATATATCGTCTCCACAAGTCGATATGAGAAGATTGGCCAATTAAACATGTTCAAGTGCATCCTCTAATCAAATTGTGCCAAATCACATGTAACCTATTACTTGGTCAAATAAGGGTGTATAAATATACATACATATATATATTAATCACTTTATTTAAGGAATAATATTTAAAGTAGTTTTTTCAAGTAAAAGAAACTTTTTATTGAATAGAGCAAGGAATGGTTCTCTACAAAAGTAATCTGCTCATCACATCACATGTATTCTCGCTATACATTCAGTATTTAACAACTAAAAGATTTACTATAAAAACTATACAATATCTATTGTAGCTATAGGATCTATGAAGATTAACAATTTGTTGGCTAAAGTTCCATTCGATACTAAATTCCCAGTTTTTTCATGATATTTATTTAAGGTAGTTTGCTTTTCTTATACTTCCACGTCTATTATATTAAACATATTAAAGTAGCCCATTCAATCAAATTGCACCATATAACATGTCTTTATAATTTTGCAAATTAAGCATATATATATTTGTCCTCGAGATCCAACTTAGATAGTAGGGACATTAGCTAGGCCGACATGAGGTTCTTAATTCAAATCTCAAATCCTTCTCTTTCTCCTTGGATCAAGTGCCACACGGACGGAAGTCAAGACTTTCTGCAAAAGAAGAAACAAAGAAAAGGAAGTCAAGAAACAGTAAGAGCAAGACATATTTCAAATATTATGTATAGTAATTTTACTTTTATCTCCTTTTCCTTTTTCTTTATCCCGTATAGCTTGCGACACCAATCTCCAATGTGTATCAACATTTCTATAGTTGCTACAGCTAAAGAAGCATGATAGGAGCCAATTACTTTAGTTCTAGCACTAAATATAGCTTCTGAAGCTACAGTAGTTATAGGAATGGCTAAAATATCAGTAGCTATTCTAAGCCAAATCTTGTATTTTGTTGTGTTTTTCCACCACTTCAAGGTATCCAAGTTCACAATATCCATTTTTGAATCCTCTATGGCTGTGAGAAGACCATCTTTAAAGTAGGTATCTAGCTCATTCTTCAAGGATTGAACACTTTTCATAGTAGCAATATGAGTTAAGAAATTCACTCATACCCAAAGATGTCTCATTGATGAAGATGAACTACCGCTACTCTTATTTGGTGGATCATTGCCAATAGCTAAGAAGATGAAGATGAACCACTTAAATTTGAAATATGCATCTCCATATATTTATTATATAGATCATACAATGCTTGTCGAATCTTGCTTATATTGACTTTCACTTCATGTGGAGGATATATAAATGGAAAGCAATAGTTTATGACTCTCATTTTGCACCTCAGGTCCAAGATTGCTGCTATAGCCATCAGCAAATTACACTCACCCCAATACTTATCAAATTCTACTTCATCCTTTGAACCATTGACCGAACAAAGTCATCTTCATCATTTACCTTATTGTCTAGTTGTACTTTTATTTGACAAACTTCATTTAGATACAAATTAACCGTCAGATAATCAATACCAGATATGATATGAGTGGTTGTCTAGAAAACTTGTAAAATGTTGCAAACTTTTTCCACTTTTTTCCAATCTTCTGTGGCTGGGTAGAAATCAAAGTCTAGCTCTCTATCACTGAATCTTGGGAAAACATCTTGAAACTTTAGAGCACAAGCTAGCATCTCATGGGTAGAATTACACCTTATTTTGCAATCATAAAGGAGCAGTTTCATGAGCAATTGAAGCTTCTATACAATTTCAGTAAAGAAAAGGCATCTCCTATCTATTTTTTTTTTATAAACTCCACACTCTCCCTTACTCTAGCAACTATATCTTTGATTTCGACAAGGCCATGTTTAGTATATGAGCATAGCATCTCACATGAAATGACCTCCCCTTGGCTAATAGGCATCTGTTCCTTGAGAAAGTGTCCTTCAAACATCTTAAAGCAGTGTCATTATTTGAAGCATTATTCACTAAAATTGTATAAATTTTGCTTTCAATGCCTTATTTTTTTAAGTGCTTGAAAATAGCATCTACAACTTGGATGCCCCAAGATGCACAAAATTTAGGACCCACTTCTGAAATCTCCAATGGCTGTCAATCCAATATCCAATAATAACCATGTACTTGATATTTTGATTCTTGGACTTCCAAATATCTGTAGTCAAGCTGATTTTCTTGACTTCAATAAATTCTTTAACTTGGTGTTCTCTCTTATACACATGAAAGTGCAACTAGTCTTGTTACTGGTCCTACTAATTCTTTACCATTTGGGCATCCCTCTTTTCATCATGAAATTGAAGTCCTCTTCCTTCACAGTTGAAATGGGATGTTCATGCATAAGCTCCCATTTAGCTGTTGTTTCTCTCATAATAGCCATATCAAACTTTCCCGTATGAAGATAGGGCTAAGAAAGTGAGCTAGAATTGACAGTTAGGAAATTAATCTTTTGTTGTTGTACATTTGCCTTTTTGAGTTTTTGTAAGCGGACAGCACATGATTTGATGTGTCAAAACAAACTTGACGTTGTATTGGTTTTTGATCTTCTTGAATTTAGCATAGCTGTGTATACACTCTGACATGAGAGTTTTTTAAGATCCAACTTCTACATCTTTGAAATCATTCCCATACTTTGGATTTTTTGGCTTTTTTCTTTTTGCTAAAAGCATCTAAGTTATCATCTATAGCATCCTCTTGATTTGTAGCTAGGATGGCTGTATGTGCGTCACCTTCTAACCTCTCTTCTTGGCCCCCTATTTCTTCATTTCCAAGAGAGTATTTGAGCTCTTCTTGATTCTCAGTCCCAATCTCTCTATTCAAAATATTCACGAGACTAGCAGAATCACCGGTTGATCTAATAATTTGTGAAGATTGCTCTTGGAGAGACGTATCCATCTTATGCTTCAGTTTTCTTTAACTACTATACACAAAGGAAAAGAGAAAAACATGAGCAACATGTTGTCAAAAAAAAGAAAGCTAAGATGTGAATTCGATAAAAGTTTAAAGAAGACAAACAAAGTCATGCTAAAAAATAAGTTTAATTCTACCAAGTTATAGCAACAAAAATCATATGAGCCAAAAATGTATTCCTATCTCAAATCCAGCAAAGCTTAATTCAAAAGTAGAAAAGGACTATGGCAGGAAAAAACTTCAAGAAAGTAAGGAGCAATATATAGGATTGACTTACCTTGTCTAAAATAAATGGAGAGAAATAACCATAGCATGAATTTCTCAACACTCAAAGTGCATGATTTAACCAATATGTCAAAATGCATCACAAAAAAAAAAGTGTAATAAATATCTTCCAACAAAAGCACAAAGCGCAAAGCACTGAAATTGACAAAACTAGATTGCCAAATCTCTAGCATAAAGCAGTAACAACCTATGCATATTACTTTCTATTAGCCTTGCAAAATAATTCCTCTTCCTTTCTATTGACATGTTTGTTAGAACTAAATATGCAATCTGACAATCTAAAGAAATAGATATGGTAATTTAAAAGAGTCTAACTTTCCATGGTGCTTCCAACTTTTTTCATACTACCATAGCCTAATAATAATGAATGAGAAAGGTAACATCAAAATAATAATATTTTATATCAACAACCTTTTAAAAATCCCTATGGCAAATTGGTGTAGAAACCATAAACATCAATGCATCTTTCCTTTCTATTTCCATGTTCATCAAAAGTACATATCATAATCAGCCACTCCAAACATAACAAAATGGCAATACACTGCACTCTAGCTACAAATTTTGTCATGTATTATTACTAACTACTACTAACAAATGGGAAAATTAACCAACAAAACAATAACACATTAGACCAATTAATTTTTGGAAACCCCTCAGTTGAATTTGAATAATAATTACATTTAAATGATCATTCGTGCGAAAAGAAGATATACATTTCAAATCAACCTGCAAAAAATCTATTTATGAATTTGAAAAAATATTAGAGCCACCAAGTCAGTTTACACATGCTTATCATGTGCCTAAACTAATCATGTGAAGAAAAACCTTCAATCCTCTTTAGGAATTAGAGAAATTCATGCTATGGTTATTTCTCTCCATAAGCAAAAATAAAGTCCAGTGAGCTATTTGACTTTTAAAAAAAATTGAAACACAATAGAAGAGAATGTATAGCTAAGAAGCAATGTATAGGATAGGCTTACCTCATTTAAGGATGATGTGAGATAGTCAACAACCTCTCGAACCACAAGAATATAAGCCTCTTTCTCTCCCTAAATATTAGAAAAGCAAAGAACAAATAAAGTTCAAAATGTAATAACTGTGAAATCAAGCTAGAAATTGATGACATGGAAGTAAAAAGAAATTATGCAGAGTAAAAGTCCCAAATAGAGTAAAACAAGTACCTGTTGTTGCGATTATTCTACTATTACCGATTGTTTGTAGCTTCTCATGGTCTTTGATTGAATCCTTGAAGATTGGTGATGATTAGATGAATGGTGGTGGACCGGTGATGAATGTGGTGGTGGTGATTGGTAAGGTGAATGGTAGTGGATCAACAGTGGGTTGTGGTAGGGCTGGTGGTAACCGTGACCTAGGGTTTGGGTTGTTCAATTGGATCTTGATGTAAGGTTGAAGGATTGGGAGATTCAAATTTGGGATTTGGGATTTGGGAATTAGAGTGTTATACAATTGTATTTTGTAATTTTGTAATGTTTAAGGGTATGATTGTCATTTTACACTTAGTCGAGCAGCTTGACGAGCTATCGACCCTGAGAGCAAATAACTCAAATTTGACTTCTTATTTACACGAGTTGCTCGAGTTTGACTTGAGGTTGAGTCAATCTCTGACTAAAAATATCCCACATCAGGAAGGAGGAAGGAGAAGGAATAAAAATATAATGTCTGGCCCATCGGGTTACTAATAACTTTAGATTAACCATTTTAAACCCATGGTTTCATCTCAAAAAGGAGTTCGGCAGGCGTGGAACATTACAAATAGTGTCAGAGTCAACCTCACATGATTTTTCCTCAGGGTGAGGTTGGGATCAAGTGGTGTTATGGTTTCGACTATTTCAAGAAAGTGGAATAAACAAAGTGCTATATGGAGTTAAGTGCCATGTTCGACATGAGCGATCTCTAGAAGCGATAGGACTAAAGCCATACCAAATCAGAGCCACTTGAATTATAATGGATTTTGTGAGGACACAAAGTTCTAAATGTGGGAAGAGTAAAACGACCCACATTAGGAAGGAAAAAGGAGAGGAATGAAATATAATGTCCTACAAATTGGGTTACTAACAACTTTGGATTAACTATTTTGAAACCCATGATTTCAGCTCAAAAAGGTATTAGGCTAGTCTGATGGGCACAAGGTGTGACAGCCCCACCTCTCCCTAGGACGAACCCTAAGGTATCAGCGGACTGCCTGCCCAACTCTCGCCGGGGCTCGGTCGATCAAAGAACTAGCAACTCAAGTGAAATTGATGAATTATCTCCCAAGCAAGGAGTGCAACTCTAATTGAAACATAATCGCTACACCAATTATCCAAAACTTAGAATATAGAGCTAAATGTCACTAAGCAAAAGGTTACAATTCGAAGTACAAGTTCAAGTAAAAGATAAAGATTTGAAAGCTCTTGCCCCTATGTCCATCCCACATCTGTTAAGAAAAACAAAGGGAGTGGGGTGAGGTAAAACTCAGTGAGGTTCCAAATAAAACAAGTAAGCACATAGCCAAATAAGGGCATAATATAACCAAGTAAACACCGTATAGTACAATAACAATTTAATCACAGTTCAATTCAAGGATACGGGTGGTTTCCAAAAGCCAAATCCCCTTGAACTTGATTATACCGGGGTCCGTTGACTCTCCATCAACATTTGTATTTAAAGAATGTAAAGTTCGTAGAACACCACTTCCTCCAATCTCCGTCCACCAGTCAACCCCCTACCGGGCCCGCACTCCATAGACAATAGTTAGGTAATACTTGAGTATACCGGTTTCCAATGTTCAGTAAACAGTCCCCAAGGTTTATCGGCCTTCTCGGCCAAGCTTTTGCTGGCTCGATACAATCGACTCACCTATGAGGTTGGGTACCCAAACGGTAGCAGTAGTTGATAGCGTATCACCCAAACAACTCAAGTACAGTCACATATAGAGAAATCACATCTCATAATAGTAGTATACAAAGCCTCAGTGGAAAATGAGGGAGGTCGAGTGCGATAAAGTACACGCTCGCCTCCATTTTTATCAAAACAAGGTTTGGCTCAAACAGTCGTAAACCAAGTATTCAGATATTTCACATAAACAGGTAGCAGGTAGTGGAACACTCACCTGTCAAACAATGCAGTGATCAAACGTCAAGTATCTCGGTTACGATCACCTTCGTTTCCCAATTCTAGGGCAACGAGTGAAATTGTTAACATTTTAGGTTCATTTCCAACTCAAATGTTGGCTCATTAAGAGACCAAATGAGTGGTTAAAGTCACTCAATTCATCATGTAAATTTGGCCCAAAATGCAGTAAAAGTTCATGAGAAAACAAGTTTGATAAATGCATGAAAGTTGGGCACAAGAAAAGTTTCATTCAAGCTCAAAATGTTCTTCACGGGTAAAACAGTCGCGCCTGCGCAGTTTTGAAAAAATGGCTATACCTCATTGTAGGAAGGTCAAAATCAGGTGCCGTCAGTGGCGTTAGAAACTAGACTCAAAGGGCTTTCCAAAGGTACCAAATACACACTCTAGTTCATCTTCTATCAGTACCAGTAGCTCGGACAAGATGGCTGATTTTTCAATTCTGGATCAGCCCTAAACCTTAGCAAAGATACACTAGATCTTGATACTATCTTCATTTGTTTGGTTCAAATTCATTGAATTCGATCCTCTTGTGTTCATATACAGGGGGTCAAGTCACTTAGTACCATTGGAGTTCAAAATGCAACACATAAACATGATTTAAAAGACCATAACAGTTTAGCCAATAAGAGAAACCAAAACAGTCCACTAGTGGTCCAAACAACCACTTTACTTGCTTCATTTCTACTTCAACTCACACATAATCTCAACCAATGTCTAGCCAAGTGTCTTAGACTCAATTTAAGGTGCAAAAGAACCACAAAATCAAGGACAAACCTCTCCTTCCAAAACCGGTCATCCAAGAAAGAAAGAAAACAGTTCACAAGTTCACTTAGGTCACCAACCTTCATCCTTTCATTGTTTTCACTTAACAACATGCTAAGTATTAACTCCAACTCAAAAAGGTCTAAAACATGTTAATACCTCAAGAAAAATCATAAACAAAGTTCAAACATTTCATCAAACACATGATAGGCATACCAAGTGACCCTACTACCAGTTGTTTAGTTCAAGAAGATTAACCACAAATCTCATCCAAACAACTTGTAGTTTATCATGAAAACTTAAAGCACATGATATATCACCATAAAACCAAGACTTAAAGATCATTTACATCTCTTGTAAGAAACTTGAATCACCCAAAACAATCACCAAACCAAAAGCTTCAACCTTGAAAATCATACACTAGGGTTGGAAGTAGTTCACTCACCAACTCAAGCTCTTGGTCTTATGATTTTTGTTCAAGTTTAAGCTAGGGTTAGAAAGAAAGAGAAATGGAGTTTTCTCTCTTCCTTGAGAAGCTTCAAGATGGCCGACTTTTTGGAGGAAGAAAATGAAGAAAAGTTGGTTTAATATTCCTCTAATCTTTTGGTCAAACAAGGTGGATGGTTAGGGTTTGGCCACTTGGCCCAATTTTGAGCCTTCATCCCTTAATCTTTGACTAATGATGTTTCTACCCTTCCAAATGTACCAATACATATTTAAGACCTCTAAACTATTATATAAAGTCCCTACCACTAATAAAAGGACACTTGGTCAAAGTGTGTGTGGTGAAATAAAATAAAACCAATTCAAGAAAGGTTACAATCCAAATAAGAGTAATGAAGTGCAATGTGAGAAATGTTATAATGCATGTAAAATGCAATACAAGGGCATGTTATGAGTGATTTAAATCTTAGGGCAAGGCATGTAATTTAGGAAAATTGTATTTTAAAGTGAGAGTTCTCACACTCTTTCCCCCTTAAAGAATTTTGTTCTCGAAATTCTCATCTTGATCAACGAATAGCTTAGGATATTTTGCACGAATGTCCTCTTTCACTTCCCAAGTAGCTTCCTCTGCTTCATAATTTCTCTACAAAACCTTTACCAAGGGTATCTGCTTAGTTCTCAATTCTTTCACCTTTTGATCTAAGATCTGTACCGACTTTTCCTCATAAGTTAGAGATTCATCAATGTCAATTTCTTCTGGTTTTAGTACATGAGTGAGGTTTGGATGATACTTTTTCAACATAGAAACATGGAATACATCATGAATTCGGGATAGACTCACTGGTAACTCCAATTGATATGCTATATTTCCAACTCGTTGATGAATTTTGAATGGGCCTACGTATCTTGGTTGAAACTTCTTTCCTTTGCCCGCCGTGAGACTTTCGAAGTAGTGTAACCTTTAGAAATACCTTGTCTCCAACTTCAAACTCCAAATCCTTTCGTCGATTATTGGCATAACTCTTTATCGATTTTGTGTTGTCTGAAGCCTCTGACATATCACTTTCACCTTCTCATACGCATCCTTGATCCATGGTATTGTAACTGGGTCTAAAACCCTTTTTTCCCCTACTTCATCCCAAAATATTGGTGATCGGCACTTCCTTCCATAAAGAGTTTCATACGGTGCCATTTGTATGGAAGAATGATAGTTATTATTGTATGCAAATTCAACTAACGCTATATACTGTCCCCAACTTCCTCCAAAATCCAAAATACATGTCCTCAACATGTTTTTGAGTGTTTGAATGGTTCTCTCTGACTGTCCATCAGTTTGGGGATGATAAGTGATACTAAAGTTTAACTTGGTCCCTAAGGCTCCTTGTAATTATTGCCAGAAACGAGACACAAACCGCGGATCTCTATCAGAAACAATGCTCACTGAGATCCCGTGCAATCTCACTATCTCGTCCATGTACAGTTGGGCCAATTTCTCCAAAGAGTATCTCATATTTATAGGCAAGAAATGGACAGATTTGGTCAACCTGTCTACTATTACCCAAACGGCGTCATGACCTTTTTGGGTACGGAGTAATTTTGATACAAATTCATAGTAATATGTTCCCATTTCCACTCAGAAATTTCAAGAGGTTGCAAAAGAGTTAAAGGTTTCTGATGTTCAGTTTTCACTTGTTGGCACACTAAATATTTTTGGACAAATTGAGCAATTTCCTTTTTCATCTTATTCCAACAATACAGTCTCCTCAAATCTTGATACATTTTACTACTTCCAGGATGTACTGTATATTTAGATCAATGTGCCTCTTTCAAAATGTCCATTTTATCACTTCATCTTGCGGTACTACTACCCGATCACGAAATTTCAAGATACTCTTGGGACTCACTTTAAAGTCTTATATCTCCCATTTTTGCACTTTTTCTGTCCACTTTTGCACCATCTAATCATTCTTTTGAGATTCTTTAATTCGGTCCAATAAATCAGATCTCACCGTAATATTGCATAAAATCACCCTCTGTCAGTCCAATCGCGGGTTCCATTCACCTCTTCCAACAAATTTCACTCCTTAACCATTAATCCAATTGCTTGCACTTTTCGACTTAAAGCATCCCCTATAACATTGGCCTTATCCAGGTGGTAGTTAATTATACAGTCATAATACTCAAGAAATTTCATCGACCGATGCTGTCTCAAGTTTAACTCATTCTGGGAGGATAGGTATTTCAATCTCTTATGGTTAGTATACACCTCAAAAGTGATCCCATATAAGTAATGTCTCCACTTCTTTAGGGTAAAAACTACAGCGACCAATTCTAAGTCATGAGTGGGATAATTTCGCTCATGGGATTTTAATTTTCTAGAAGCATAGGCAATCACACTTTCGTTCTGCATTAGAACACATCCCAAACTTTCCCTTGAGGCATCCGTATATACAGTGAAGCTATTTTCCCTGTTTGGTAAAGTTAAAACGGGTGCCGACGTTAATCGTTTTTTTAATTTCCAAAAACTAGTTTCACACTTAGAATTTCAGATAAATTGACCATATTTTTTGGTCAGGTTGGTTAAAGGACCGGCTAATTTGGAGAAATTTTTGATGAACCGACGATAATACCCAACTAAACCTAGGAAACTACGGAGCTCAGTTGGGGTTTCCGGTCGTTTCCCCTCAGATACGGTTTCTACTTTTATTGGAACAACAGAAATGCCATCTTTAGATATTATGTATCCTAGAAAAGAGATTTGTTCCAACCAAAATTCACACTTGCTAAACTTGGCATATAACTGATGCTCTCTTAAAATCTGTAAAACTATCCCTCAAATGCCGTTCGTGATCCTCTCGAGTTTTAGAATACACCAAGATATCATCTATGAGCACCATGACAAATTGGTCTAAGTAGGGTTTAAAGACTCGATGTATCAAATCCATAAATGCGGCAGGAGCATTTGTTAAACCAAAAGGCATTACTGCGAATTCAAAATGCCTATATTTAGAATTAAAAGTAGTTTTCGGTATGTCCTCCTGCCTAATTCGTAGTTGATAATAGTCTTGCCTAAAGTCCAATTTAGAGAAAACCACTGCTCCTTACAGATGGTCAAACAACTCATCAATGTGTGGCAAATGATATTTATTTTTCACCGTGACATCATTTAGGTCGCGATAGTCTATACAGAGTCTCAAATTGCCATCCTTCTTTTTAACAAATAGAACAGGTGCTTCCTAAGGTGATTTGCTTTTTCGAATAAACCCTCACTCTAACAAGTCCTATAATTACAGTTTCAATTTCCTTAAGTTCGGCAGGGGCCATTCGGTATGGTGTTTTTACAATAGGAGCGGTTCCAGGCACCAAATCAATCTTAAATTCTATTTCCCTCTTTGGTGGCATCGACTTCAATTCGTCGGGGAAGACGTCGGGAAATTCATTCACTACTAACACATCCTCCAGTTTCACCTTATCTCTAGGGGTATTAATTAAGAAGGATAAGTAATCTTGCGCCCCTTTACTCAATAATTTCCTGATTCGAATTTTTGAAAACAAGTACAAACGAGACTAACCTACCTCTCACATCCAACCTTAGAGTGGCCTCTCCGGGTATCGAGAATTCCACCACCTTAGTTTTACAGTTCAATTGAGCATTATAACAGGCCAACAAATCCATGCCTATAATCACGTCATACCCCTTAAGGTCTAAATTTATCAAGTCTCCCACCAACTTCCGTTCTCCTACCCAAATTTCGTAATTTTTATAAATCATATTGGTAATTAGGTTTTGATCTTCAGTAGGTGTTTTAACTTCCAAGTCATTAGGGCAACTTAACAGGACTAATATCAATACCACATATAAAGACAGGATTCACAAATGAATGGGTTGTCCCAGGGTCAATTAAAAGCTTAGCTAAGCGGTGGAATACAGGAATCGTACCTTCTACTATCTCAGAGGACTCGGGAACTCGCTGGTGATCCAAAGCAGGAACCCTAACAGAGGTTTTGGGTCTACTTCCACTGGCGGTAGGTTGCTTAAAGTTTGATTTCTTTGGCTGTACACCCTCATTCCCCCTTACGATTTCTAATAGGACAGGTAGCGATTTGATACTCGAACTTCCGCAACGGAGACATTTCCTCATCTTTCGCCAACAAGCATCCTCAGTGTGGTTTGTCTTGTCACAATATCCGCAGCTTGTGCGAGGAGTGGGTGCAGGAAACTCCTTGGGAGCAGTCCTTTGTTGCTCCCTTCCACTTTGAGCCCTTCTAGATGGATCTCCTCTCGGTGTCCCAGCGATTCGGACTCCACCCACACTTCTTCCAAACTTATGAGGTGGTACATTTGGATCGCCTCGCCCAGGAGCGCTACATGATGCGCCACGTCTCTTGGTTTGAAAGATCCGAACTTGGAATCGGGCCTGCTCCACACGTTGAGCTTTCTCGAGGGCATCTTTGAATGTATCAATTTGAGCAGCAGCTAAGTCCTTTTGAATTTTCACATTCAAACGTTGTACGAACCGCCTTATGCGCTTTTGCTCATTAATTACCAATTTCAGAACAAACTTGGAGAGTCGGGGTGAACTGGGTCTCATATTCTGCCACACTTGAATTGTCTTGGTGCAGTTTGATAAATTCGTCCTCTCTTTTCTCCTGAATTAAGGATGGGAGGAACTTCTCATTAAATTTTCTAGTGAAATTTAACCAAGTACGTGGGGTTTGCTCCTTGTCCCACTTTGCCCCTCACTACGTTCCACCAGGAACGGGCTGCAACCTTCCAGTTGAAAAACAGCGAAGGTTACTTGCCTCTCTTCAGTGTAATGTAACGCCAGTGAATATATCCTCCATTCATTCAAACCAATTCTTGACAACTTCCGAAATCGGGTCCTCCAAGAAATTTAGAGGGGAGCGAACTTTTGGAATCTTTCCAAGACCCTATTTTCACCTACTTCAGGGTCCCTTTGCTGGTTATCAGGTACTTGACCTTGTTGGTCAACCAAACGGACCCAATAAATTAGTCATACGATTGATAGCTATAACAACCTGGTCCCCTCCTTTATTTCTGGGTCCTTGGTTCTAGTTGGCTACAAACCCTTTGTTCCTCCTCTTGGTCCTCGGTCCTGCCTGTGTTCACGTGCACGGCCCCCGACCATATAGTCGCCTACCTTCCATTATCACTCACTGGCTAGGGTTCAAATATTACAACTAATAGATAAGCAAGTTTTGGGTATGCAATAGATACTTACTCACAATCGAAAGTCAAAGAAAAATGAAATCGAAATCATGATAAGCAAGGGAAAACACAAAGCAGTTAAGTGCCGATTCTAAATAGAGTCAGGTCAAAATCAAGGTCAAATGTCAAAATCAAAAGTCAAAGGTCAAAAGTTAAGGTCAAAGGTTAAAGTTAAAGATTAAAGTCAAAGTCAGAGTCAAAAGTCAAAGTATTATACATTCAAAGGTCATAGCAGTCATTTACAAGTTAACAAGGCCAAAAGTACCAAGTACAAGCCTCAAAAGTACAGATACAACCATACAGTCATATCAAACAAAAACCTAGTGTAAGCGGTCAAAAGAAAGCTGTACAACCACCGAGTCACCACATCCCCTATCCTTTCTATGTACAGTAGTAAAAATCATCCACAATAGTAACCTAATAGTGAAGGCCTAATCCACGGCGAGACTAGCTGACTCCCCATCCTGGGCGGGTTCAGCTCCTGCACCATCTCCAATGTGAGAAGTCTTATCGCTCACTTCTCCCAGTAGGTCATCACAAATATTTAGAATGAACTCCGCTCTATTCCTCATTTTCATGGCCCTCTTGACCATGAGCTCCTGAGCTTCTCCAAGCTACGCGCAAAGGTCATCAACTCTTTCTCGACTCTCAACCATATCATACTCAAATTCCTTAATCCGCTCGACTTGCATTTTAATAGTTTCCTTCAGTTGATTCACTTCAGTTTCAAAACCTAGCATTATCCTTCGCTAACTCCTTCCTTTCCTCTACCATGGCCAAAACTACGGTATTGGGGTAGGCATAGGTATGGCGGCACTCGCAATGCCGATGGCGGTTAGCCGGACTCCAATGCACGGTGGCTCCTCGTGGTTTAATCTGGTACTTAATCATCGGGAATACTCCACGGGGTGGCTCACCAATTGGACTATCACTAGGGCCACTATGTCCGTCCATCCTACACATAGTGTAGAGAAAACTTAAGTACTCTTAAGGGAAATAATCAAATATAATCCTTAAGTCAAAAATTCCTAACACGCCCAGACCAATTCAAACCTAGGCTCTGATACCACCTGTGACAGCCCCACCTCTCCTTAGGGCGAACCCTAGGGTATCAGCGGACTGCCTGCCCAACTCTCGCCGGGCTCGGTCGATTAAAGAACTAGCAAATCAAATGAAATTGATGAATTATCTCCCAAGCAAGGAGTGCAACCCTAATTGAAACATAATCGCTATACCAATTATCCAAAACTTAGAATATAGAGCTAAATGTCAACTAAGCAAAAGGTTACAATTCAAAGTACAAGTTCAAGCAAAAGATAAAGCTTTGAAAGCTCTTGTCCCTATGTCCATCCCACATCTGTTAAGAAAAACAAAGGGAGTGGGGTGAGATAAAACTCAGTGAGATTCCAAATAAAACAAGTAAGCACATAGCCAAATAAGGGCATAATATAACCAAGTAAACACCGTATAGTACAATAACAATTTAATCACAATTCAATTCAAGGATACGGGTGACTTCCAAAAGCCAAATCCCCTTGAACTTGATCATACCGGGGTCCGTTGACTCTCCGTCAACGTTTGCATTTAAAGAATGTAAAGTCCGTAGAACACCACTTCCTCCAATCTCCGTCCACTAGTTAACCCCCTACCGGACCCGCACTCCATAAACAATAGTTAGGTAATACTCGAGTATACCGATTTTCAGTATTCAGTAAACAGTCCCCAAGATTTATCGGCCTTCTCGACCAAGCCCTTGCTAGTTCGATACAACCTACTCACCTATGAGGTTGGGTACCCAAACGGTAGCAGTAGTTGATGGGGTATCACCCAAACAACTCAAGTACAGTCACATATAGAGAAATCACATTTCATAATAGCAGTATACAGAGGCTCAGTGGAAAATGAGAGATGTCGAGTGCGATAAAGTACACGCTCACCTCCATTTTTATCAAAACAAGGTTTGGCTCAAACAGTCGTAAACCAAGTATTCAGATATTTCACATAAGCAGGTAGCAGGTAGTGGAACACTCACTTGTCAAGCAATACAGTGATCAAACATCAAGTATCTCGGTTACGATCACCTCCGTTTCCCAATCCTAGGGTAAGGAGTGAAATCGTTACCATTCTAGGTTCATTTTCCACTCAAATGTTGGCTCATTAAAAGACCAAGTGAGTGGTTAAAACACTCAATTCATCATGCAAATTTGGCCCAAAATATAGTAAAAGTTCATGAGAAAACAAGTTCGATAAGTGCATGAAAGTTGGGCACAAGAAAAGTTTCATTCAACCTCAAAATGTTCTTCACGGGTAAAACAGTCGTGCCCACGCAGTTTTGGGAAAACGGCTATATCTCACTGTAGGAAGGTCAAAATCAGGTACCGTCAGTGGCATTGGAAACTAGACTCAAAGGGATTTCCAACGGTATCAAATACACACTCTAGTTCATCTCCTATCAGTACTAATAGCTCAGACAAGATGGCTGATTTTTCAGTTTTGGATCAGCCCTAAAACCCTAGCAAAGATACACTAGATCTTGATGCTATCTTCATTTGTTTTGGTTCAAATTCATCCAATTCGATCCTCTAGTGTTCATATACAGGGGGTCAAGTCACTTAGTGCCATGGAGCTCAAAATGCAACACATAAACATGATTTAAAAGGCCATAATAGTTTAGCCAACAAGAGAAACCAAAACAGTCCACTAGTGGTCCAAACAACCACTTTACTTGCTTCATTTCTACTTCAGCTCACACATAAGCTCAACCAATGTCTAGCCAAGTGTCTTAGGCTTAATTTAAGGTGCAAAAGAACCACAAAATCAAGGAGAAACCTCTCCTTCCAAAACCCGGTCAGCCAAGAAAGAAAGAAAACAGTCCACAAGTTCACTTAGGTCACCAACCTTCATCCTTCCATTGTTTTCACTTAAACAACATGCCAAGTGTTAACTCCAACTCAAAAGGGTCTAAAACATGTTAATACCTCAAGAAAAATCATAAACAAAGTTCAAAACATTTCATCAAACACATGGTAGGCATACCAAATGACCCTACTACCAGTTGTTTAGTTCAAGAAGATTAACCACAAATCTCATCCAAACAACTTGTAGTTTATCATGAAAACTTAAAGCACATGATATATCACCATAAAACCAAGACTTAAAGATCATTTACCTCTCTTGTAAGAAGCTTGAGTCACCTAAAACAACCACCAAACCAAAAGCTTCAAACTTGGAAATCACACACTAGGATTGGAAGTAGTTCACTCACCAATTCAAGCTCTTGGTCTTATGATTTTTGTTTAGGTTTAAGCTAGGGTTAGAAAGCAGGAGAAATGGAGTTTTCTCTCTTCCTTGAGAAGCTTCAAGATGGCCGACTTTTTGGAGGAAGAAAATGAAGAAAAGTTGGTTTAATATTCCTCTAATCCTTTGGTCAAACAAGGTGGATGGTTAGGGTTTGGCCACTTGGCCCAATCTTGACCCTTTCATCCCTTAATCTTTGACTAATGATGTTTCTACCCTTCCAAATGTACCAATACCTATTTAAGATCTCTAAACTATTATATAAAGTCCCTACCACTAATAAAAGGACACTTGGTCAAAGTGGTGTGTGGTGAAATAAAATAAAACCAACTTAAGGAAAGGTTACAATCTAAATAAGAGTAATGAAGTGCAATGTGAGGAAATGTTATAATGTATGTAAAATGCAATACAAGGGCATGTTGTAAGTGATATAAATCTTAGGGCAAGACATGTAATTTAAAAAAAATTGTGTTTTAAAGTGAAGGTTCTCACACAGGGCATTACAAGCAACTCGAATTGTGAGCAGCCATAAGTTCAATACTCAATAAGTTCAATACTTCATTTGTCGATTTGGTCAATCGATACAGTGTTTTGGTAAATGAGAAGCCCTCGCTCCTCAATTGGGCTTTCAAGTTTGAGACTCGAGCTATTGAAATGAGAAATGAAGGCTACCTAGTCCCAGTTGTAAGAGGAAAAGATTAACTTCCTCGATATCGTGTGTCACGAGTCTCAGTAAAAAATCAAGGAATTGGAGCAAAACATGAGCACAACTCGTATTTCACAGCTTTGACTGCCATGAATAACTGTCTCCAAGATTTACTATCTAGTGGACCTCGTGGACATATATAGGTTGAACTTCAATTCAACTATAGTCGATGAAGAAGATTTGAGAACTAGATCCTAAACTGATCGAAAAGTTAAACCAGATGAGGACAATAACTATGTTTTGAGACTGATGAGTTAGCTGAACTAGTGGTTGAGGGCATGCAATTTGGGATAAGGCCTTGCATCATCATTGTTGAGTTTGACAAAGAGTGTGAGAAAGATCTTAATGAACTTGGTAGTGACAAAATCCCTCCAGAGGATGGTGATGTAAGCAGGAATAGGTGTGCCGAACTAGTCACCACCAAGTAGAGGCTAAAAAATAGCAAACCACTAAAAATGTGATCATAGACTAGCTTCCCTAGAGTAGGTTCCCAAGATCTAAGGCCTCGTCTACAGTACTTGTATAATTTTTATTTGCAATGAACAACATTTTTTCCAAGTTTTTTTTGAGTTTGGGTATTTGTCTTGATCTTTATTTGCACTCTTTCATTCTATATGTCTTGTCTATGTTGTTTAGTAATCTTCTTTGTCCCCTTTTCTTGGTGTTAGTAATAAACAAACTAAAAAGAAATGTCAATGTCATGGCTCGATTCAGGATCTTAGTAGGAGGAACTCAAAAAGTACATTGAACATTTAAAAAGACCATCTCACGAAAAAAAATTGTATTTATCAAGTCGTTTAAATTATTGTATCTTAGATCATCTTCTCGAGTAATTATAAACTCATAATTAGATCAAAAAAGGGATATAATACTTTCAAGGATGGAACTTCTTGAGATTTCTAGAATACCATATCTGAGACATTACTACTCCATCTCAGTATGCTAACTTGTAATAGAACACTCGGTTGGTTTTGAAAACTTGGTAAAGACCTTTCTATTTGGTCTAATTTTTCTTGCTCGAGGACCCTGCTGACAAAGTTTTCCTCAAGATAAGGTCTCTAGGTTGGAAAGATAATTCTTTGATGCTAGTTTTATAATGCCAGGCCAAACCATTCTTGTATTGTGTGGCTCGAATTGTGGAGATTTTCCTTATCTCTTCTAATATATCTAGATCCACTTGACATTCTCAAGCATTAGTATTGATAAAAAATCCATGTAATCGAGGACCGAGGATGCCCACCTCGATAGGGACAACAATCTTGGTCCCATAAATTAGAAAAGCATTTTTTTGCATTGTCAACCCTGGGGTAGTTTGATAGGCCCATAAGACACTTGGGAGTTCAACCACCTAGAAAGTATGGACCTGCTCCAAACAAGTCTTCAAGTTTGTAAAAGAATTTGATTTATGTTTTCAACTGGCCTATTGGTTTAGGGATATCCAATCGAGGTAAAATGTTGTCGGATTTAAAATCCTTATTCAAGCGCTTGTCTGAGACACTTACGGGATACCGAACCCATAGAGAATTTGCTTTCAAAGAACTTCTAGATAGTTCATTTAGTGTTATCCTTAAGAGATTCAGCTTCAACCCATTTGATGAAATGGTTAATGGTCACGATTAACTATACATATCAATCGAGACTCGGGGGAATGGACCTATCAAAGTTTTTTCCTCATTACTCGAAGGGCCAAGGTGATAAAATAAGGAGTAGTTTTGTAGTTGGCTGATGGTGCTTGGGTGCGTGGACTTGACAAACCTCACAGCTTCTCATATGCTCTTGAGAGTCCCTTTGCATCGTGGCCTAATAGCACCCGAACAATAGAACTTTCCTGACTACCATACAAGGACTGATATGCCCCTACAAATCTTTTCATGTATTTTCTAAAGTGGATAAATTTCTTCGATATTGATGTATTTCAACCATGGACTGATATAAAACTTCTTATACAAGGGCATCAGCTCGCCTATTTTGGGTCCTAGGAATCTTTTTTATTTCGAAGAACTGAAATTCTCCTTTTAAGCTTAAAATTCTGAAAAGATACTTTTACATTTTCTATTCCTTTACTTCGTACTTGCTAATGACCTGTCGAACAATGAGTTGGGAGTTGCTGTGGATTTTCATCTTTCGATCTCTTAGCTTTCAAGACAAAATAAGCTTGGTAATGAGGGCTTCATACTCCGCTTTATTATTGGAAGCTCGAAAGTACATTTGGCTCCTTCTGGGATGATAAGAAGGAGCCAGGCACCATGCTTTCTTGATTGGAGGAACCCTTCATGAAAAAGTCCAAGGGTCTGGAAGGTTCAATTGACAAGTCTTGTGATCCTTTGGGAGTAAGTTGGATGATAAAATCACCTAATACTTGAGCTTTGGTTGTAGTCCTCAGTTGGAAAGTTATGTTAAATTCACCCAACTTAATATTCCACTTGGTTAGTGTCCTTAGCACTTCAGGTTTTGCGATGATTTGATGAATAGGTTGGTCAATCATGACACAAATATGATGGAATTAGAAGTAAAGTTTGAGTCATCGTACCGTATGTACCAGGCCTAGGATGGGCTTCTCCATTAAGCGATACCTCTATTTGGAACCATGTAAGGCTTGGTTGATGTAGTACACAGGCATTTACATTCTCAAGTCCTCTTTGATCAACACCACACTCACGACTTCGACGGTTATTGATAGATATAACTATAGGAATTTCTACTATGACCAATGTTAGGAAAGAGTTGAGGCACTCTTTGAGTTCGTCAAAGGTGGCTTGACATTTCTTTGTCTATTAGAAGTGGTTGCTCCTTTTCATTACCTTGAAAAAAGGTAGACCTCAGATTATTGATCGAAAAAAGAATCGGTAGAGAGTTGCTAAAACACCTCATTAACCTCTGAACTTTCTTCACCGACTTTAGGGGAGCAATATCTCTTATGGCCTGTATCTTGTCTAGGTTGGCTTAGATTTCCCTCCTTGAGACCATAAAACTGAGATATTTTCTCAAGATCACTCTAAAGGTGCACTTTTTGAGGTTTAGTTTCATTTGAATTTTCTCAGCAAATCAAAGATTTTTCAAAGGTCTATGATATGTTGCAACTATTCTTGGCTCTTTACAAGAAGGTCATCCACATAAGCATCCATATTTATTCCAATTTGTTTCTAGAACAACTTGTTAACCAATATTTTTTAAGTTGCCCCGATATTTTTCAAGCCGAAGGTTATAGTGGTATAGTAATAAATCTATCAATTAATGATGAAAGCTATTTTTTCCTGGTCTTTCTCACCCATATCGATCTTCTAGTACCTCTTGAAGAC
Organism: Coffea humblotiana; assembly: GCA_023065735.1. Lineage (NCBI taxonomy): Eukaryota > Viridiplantae > Streptophyta > Magnoliopsida > Gentianales > Rubiaceae > Coffea > Coffea humblotiana. The sequence continues at coordinate 21,004,502 of CM041213.1, read as the reverse complement.
GTTTAGAAAGTAGAACACCTCATATGCCACAGTAGAATCACCAAGGCATATGAGACAAAAGGTAACAATCCTTCAGACAGGTCTTGTTAAGGTTGATGAAGTTCACACACATTCTCCAACCCTTTGTGTCTTTCTTAACTATAAAGGAGTCAGACAATTAGGTTGGGTACTGAACTTTCGTGATGATTTTCGAATGAAGAAGGTTTGTCGACTTCATTTAAGATGGCTATATTTTGTTTGGTACCAAAGTTTCATTTTTTATGTTTCACGGGCTTCTCTCTAAGATACATATTTAACTTGTGGATCATGTGGTTTTTAGATTCTTAGCATGTCATCAGTTGACCGAGAAAAAACTTATTTAAACTCTCGAAGCAACTGTATTAGTTCGGCTCGAATCGGTTGGCTCAAGGTAGTTTTGACCATTACGGTCTATTCAGGATTTTTAAAATTAAGAACTACTTCTTCTACCTCATCCCCAATATCTATCTTGGTCTCCTTCCTAGTCTCTTGAGATTCTGAGACTCTAAAATCATAACAGGGAAAGTGCTGAAAGATCCCTCTGCGACCGTCCCATGTAAGATAGCTAAGTAATACTTCCAAACTGACTCTATGTCACCACAAATCTTGGCAACACCATGCAAGTTTGGAAAGTTCAAACTTAGATAGTAGGTTGATATGATGGCCTAGAGTTCGCATAAGATGGGGGGACTTTCACAATGGCAAAGTTGATTGGAATCATCTAGTTTTGGGGTGACTTGTTAATGGTAACCAAAAGGGTAATCATTTCCTCAAGATAAATAACTTGTCAGTGGAGTTTGAACTGGGGTGATTTGATTGTCTTGGAGACCTATTTTGTGAGAGCCCGAAATTTATTGTGTATTTCATACTTTTGTTTTAGAATTGAAGGTGTTGTATTTACTTGTTACTTGTTTCTTGTTTCTTGTGATTAAATAACTTGGATGTACCCTGTATTAGTGTTGGATCAACCTTTATAGAAATTGACACTAGACTAAGAAATTAGTAGGAATATAACATGAGAATATAGAAGTGAGGGGTAATTGTTAGAATAACTCTTGACTACTCACATATGTTTGACAAGTAAAGATAGACTCACCTTGCAATTTTACTATTTGTCACCTAACCAACTAATCTTGACCAACCTTGACCAAGACTAGAGTTATGTCTATCCAATTGAAGCTTCATGCAACCCTATTCCTCATTCTTTTTCTCTTGCTTTGGCCGGTTCTAGAGAGAGGGGAGGTGAGAGATTTTTCTTCTTCATTTTTCCAGCCAAGAGAGTAGTAAAAAGTTAAGGGAAAGCTGCAGGATTTTGTTTCCTTGTCGTGCTCTAATTTCCCAACCAAGAGAGACATATTTCTCCATTGCCTCCATTTTTTATCAAGTCCAAGTAGCATACAAAGTTGACCAAGCCAAATTATTTCCTCTTGTTTTCTTTTCTTCAGTTCAATCACCATCGAGAAAGAAAACAAAACAAACAAGACTGGTCTCTTGTTTTGTCCCACTTTAGCCGAGAGAGAGTAGAGAGAGTTGAGAGGAAAAGGTTGTGTCCTGCTCCAACCTTCCAGCCCAGAGAAGATTGAGAGAAAACAAAGAAATTTCTCTTGTTTTGCTTCCACTTCAGCCAAGAGGAACCAGAGAGAGAAAACTAAAAGGAAGCTTGTGTTCTTACTTCCATTTCCAGCTTGTTTGATCGAGTAGAAGGACCAAAACAGAGGAGTTAACTTCTAGCTTGTTTTAAAGGTAACATGACTTGGAACTTCAATTTCTTTCACATACTTTAGAGGGCTTTTGATGTATGTTTGGTTGAGGTTAGATTGAAATAGAAACAAGTTTGTAGAGACTTGCTTTAACTGCTGGAAAATTTTCTAAGTTTGGAATCGAACTAGGAATGACCTTTTGTTTTCTAGAGTTTGGCTCTTGTTTTGCTGCAAGTTGCAAGGGAATCCTTGAATCCCTTTTGATAGATGAAGCTTGGTGTAAATATAGCATCCATGTGAGCTAGTGGCTGCTAAAAGAAATTTTCCTGATTTGACCGAGGGGGGAACATGAGCTCAATTTACAGCCTTTAGTGTGAATTTTTGAGGAGTTTTGCACTAGGAAGTCATGCTATAAATGTTATATTTCTTGCTTAGTATGATATGTAGCATGTTGTCTTTGATCTTGGTAGCAATTGCTGGCTTAGAGGTGAATTGGCAGCAATAAAATTGAAAATAAACTCTTGTGGAAAGCTTGATATTCGGGTGACAGTCACATCTGGGCAGTTTTAGTAAAATGATCATAACTTTAGTGTAGAAAAATCAAATTTGAGTGTCGTCAATTGCGTTTGAAACTAGACTCAAAGAGATTTCTAATGGTATAAAATTTGTGTTGTGGTTCATTTTATAATATGCACCAGAAAATCGGCCAAGTTGACTGAAAAATCTGCCCTGCACAAGTAAAAATTGGGATGTTGTAGTAACTTGTGGCTCAATTTGGACTAATTTATGAACCGGAATCTCCTTGAAATGTCTTCTAAAGATTGTTAGTATTTCAATTCTAGTTTTAAACGAGCCAATTTTTATGAGTTTCAACATTTATAACTCAAGTTATGATTTTTTCAAAGAAATAATGCTTGCTGGAATTTCAGCCTTGATTGCTAAATTTTCAAGATGTGTTGGAATGAACCAAAACCATGGACCTTAAGTGGTTTAAACTCCATTTATTTCACTATTTTTATGGCTAGAATTCTACTCAAGGCTGACCGAAAGAGAGAGTGATTTGTTTAGCTTTACACTTGGTTTTGTGTGGTGAAATCATCATGTTAATGTTCTAAACATGATTAGACATTAACCTTGGTATGAGTAGTGAATTGGAGTAGAAATGAAAGTTTTTGAGAGGTGAAAACCTCACTTTTACATGTTTCATGTTCCAAGCAATAAATTTCCAACTTAAAGAAAAAAATTGATTTTGAGCTGTTTTAAACTCAACTTGGTGGATGAAAATGAGAAAAGTTTTGCACTATCATTTGCTTGAAGCATTGACCTAATGTATACATGGATGTTTTCCCTTGAATTGAGCTAGAAATCATGTGATTTGGGTTGAGGTTTCTTAGTTGGAATTGGAAGTAGTTTTCGTTTAAATGTTGTGGCTTGGAGTAGTGCATCTTATTGTACTTTAATCACTTGGTTCTAGGACTTGGAAGTGAGGCCAAAGTTGCTCTCGAACCAAACTTTTAAACTTTGTTGCCGTGGTGAGTGTTTCAACTGCAAGTCCCATGCTACTTGTTGCTCAAATATGACTTGTATATGACTTGTTACTTGAATTGACTTATTATTGCATAGGTGAGTGTGTACTTTACCGCACTCGATCTAATTTGACTGAATTCTTGTTTTACTACTATAAGTGAATTGTTTACAAGTTAACTGATATTCATGCGCATAAGTTGAAAGTAATGGCCTAGATCCTAAACCCCATCGGCTAGTTAATCGAGTCGAGTCGGCAAGGGGTCTGGTTGATTAGATAACGAACTCTGGGTCTTACGGTTTTGTCGAGTGAAGTGTTACCTTCTCGACTAATTGGTATGCTCGAGTATTACCATCCACTGTTATTGTTAGAGTTCGGGCCCGGTAGAGGGTTTTGTTCGGTGGACGGAAATTGGAGTTTAAGTGGTGCTCTACTGGACTTGTTATAATTCCATCGTTGACAGAGTGTCAACAGATCCTGGACAAGTTGTGATGGAACCTGCTCCCGAGAGCAGACTATATCCTTGTCGTGAATGTGTATTTACTGTACATTGTTAAATGACTTATTTGGATATTACTTGTTCCACGGAACACGTGATCATGCCAACATTTGAATGTTGTAATGCCTGACTGTTTGTTGTTTTCTTGGAACCTCACTGGGCTTTTAACTCATCCCTTTACTTGTTTTTCCTTAACAGGGTGCGAGACGAGAGAGAAGAATAGTACTAGTTTGTAATAGAAATTCTTAAACTTGTAATCGGCCAGCACTATATTAGAGTACGAGTTTCAAGTTCTTATCTTATAGCTTGTACTTTGGTTCGTCTATTTGACCAATTTGTAACATGTAAATGTTATTTTGAAGAATTTTAAGTGTTATTGATTTGGTATCCGAAGAATAGCGAGTTCGAAAGTTGTAACCCTCATTTTAAGTAATTGCAAATCCTATTTATACTTAGTGAAGTGATTGAACTACTTGCATCTCATTTCGCTTAGCTATAATACCTATGTATGTATGTTTTGTGATGTTGAGTGGTTTGTAATATTTATTGGGAAAGTTTTTGTGCTTATTTTGAAGTTAATGTTATCTCTGAAAGTTAACGTTAGTAAGTGAGTCCTGATGAGAGTTGGGTAGGCAGTCCGTTAACCTCTAAGGTTCACCCTAGAGGGAGGTGGGGTCGTCACATATTTATTGAAAAATCTAGTAATATAAACATCGATGAAGCTTTTGAGGTTTACATTGACCTTCTTAAACTTGATAATTATTGGCCATGACATCCACAACTAGAGCCTTATGCTGGCTGGATGTAGCTGAAATGGGATTAATTGATGAACCTTTTGATTGTTTGGAGACCTATTTTGTGAAAACTCGAAAATTCCTTCAAAATTTCCTCCCATTTTTTGAAACATTAATTTATATTTCCTTCTATATTTCTTTATTTGACTATTTAACTATTTACTAGCCCTAAATTTCATGGTGATTTCATTAGTTGAGTCAAGAGTTTCACTTTTACTTTTAAAATTAGAGTAAATTAGGGTTTTGGTGCATTTTGGTAGTGTGATCGATTGGTGAGATGTGTGTGCTAAAATTTGGTGGATAAGAGCGGGTATTAAGTAGGAGGAAGTATGTGGTTAAAAAAGTACTAAGAGTAAGTTAGTGAATCATAAGTTAAGATTAAAGAATAAGAGAGTTAAGAAAAATAGGCTTGAACTGACGTACGCCGTTTGTTACCAGTGAAGGACACCACTTGACCGATACTTTCTTACCCTAATCTCCTTGTTTTTATTTCATTTAATCTTCCCCAAAATTAATCCTAAGCTAGCCGAAATTGTTGACCAAGAGAAGGAAAGAAAAGAAAAGAAAAGAAAAGAAAAAGAGGAAAAATCTTGGGCTCGCCAAGTGTTCACGATCCATGACATGTTGACTAAGAAAACTTTCTTTCCTTCTTATCTTTCTTTTGGCCAAGTTTTCTCTCATTTTTTCTTGTCATGGCCGAAATTAGAGAGGAGAAAAAATTTCTCCAAGTTCCATCTTGATTCCTAACTTGATTTTGTGGGAAAATCAACCTTAAACCCTAAATCCAACCATAGAAGGTTGCAACAAGGAAGGAAGAAACTTGGTGTGATGTGATTTTGAGGGAAGAAAGCTGTGATTTGCTACTCTCCTTAAGGAATTGAAGGTAATCTTGGTAAGGTACTACTTTTTCCCTTTAATCTTGCATTTAAATGGACATATGACTTGAATATGGAAATATTATGACTGGTTTCATAGATTTGTGTTGTTATTGAAATTTTTTAACTTTTATTTATATTTTTTAGCCATGAATTAGGAGTTTCTAGCTTTGATTTGGATATGAAAGTTGAGATATGAAGATTTCTAACTTTGACATGAAATTTTAGCTTCAAAATAGGACTTCCTAACTTTAGTTGTGAAATTTCAGCCTCGGTAGAAAATTCTCCAACTTAGGTATATATTGATTTAGCTAGTTTGTGGCTAAAATAAGTACTTTATGTATCCTATACCTTATCAACTTGATTTGTGGCTGTCTTGTGGTGTTGAGTGGGCTAATTTGAGAAGAAAATGTAGCCTTGAAATGGCTGGAAAAATTGGTAAACACAAAGGAAGTACTGTTGAAATTTTTCCACAGGAGATCTTGAGCAATCTTGAAAAATCTGTTATATCTTGGTGTAAAAAAATTCAAATTGAATTCCGTTTGTTGCATTTGAAACTAGACTCATATCTAACTGTGAAAATTTCAGAATTTTCTCAATTCCTATGAATATCTGTGGTTTTCCAAAAGTTGACTGAATTTCTATTCCTGTTCTGTCTTTCTACTGGATAAAGCAGCCGCTTGAGATTGAATTTTGACTGACTTGTGGATAGAATCTTGTAAAGATATCTTCTAAGAAATTGTAATTCTTTGAATCTATTTTCCAACGATATAAGGTTTATAAATTTTGGACTTAAGAAACTTGAGATATGATTTTTCAAATAGCATCGCACAAAACTTGAAAAAACTCCGTTTTCTTAAAACTGTCCTTACTTTCACTTCCAATTTCAAATTAGAGTTGTTGAACCATTTTGAACTTAATTTTTCTTTTGGAATAATGTGACTTGACATAGTGGATCTTATGGCACTTTATAAATGTTGATTTTAGGACGTGAAATTGAGGTCAGAAGTGCACATGAGGCGAACAGTTGAACTTGTACCGTGGTAAGTGTTCCTTGCATGTGTGTGCTTTAAATAACTATGTGAAATGTTGTGAATGTTGTCAGAATGTTAAATGCTTTCTAATGATTGCTAAATGGATTTTTGATAGGCGAGTATGTACTTTATCACACTCAACCCAAGCAAAAGTGAATTTTCAATGATTGAATACTACTTGTGCATGAATGTAAGCCTTTTGGCTGAACTGGGCCCTTGCCCTTTGTTGCCAGTCGACTCGAGCCAGAAGCGGACTCGGTTGGGCGGCTGGTGACCCTGGGACAGTGTTTGGTATACTCGAATATTACCACGAAATCTGGTGGAGAACTGGCCAGTGGATCCAATGCAATGATATCAATGAATGAATGATAAGAACACTGAATGAGTTTTCACTTCCAAACGTTTTCTGATGTTAGAGGGATAAGAAAAATGGTTGGCGAATGAATGAATGAATGACTTGAATGAATGGCTCCAAGTGAGCACGTATCCTTCCAATGACTGAATATTTATTTCTTGAATGACTGGATATTATTGTGCAAAGTGTTCAAACTGTTAAATGCCATATTTCCATGGTTTCTTTACCTGATTACTTGTTTAGGAACCTCACTGGGCTTTTAGCTCATTCCTTTAGTTTTTGTTTTCCTTACAGGAATGGAGGTCCGAAACAATTAAGTGTGAACTAGAGTGTATAACCCTCTTGTACTTATACTTTTGGTTGATAGGATATATTTTGACATTTGATGTTGTATCATACATTTGGCTTTTGGTTTGTAAATAAGTTTACATTTTAGTTGAATTGTAGAACTTAAATGTTATTTTGGAGGCTTGAATGATTAATCTTGAGAGTTGATTGAGTGAGTGAGTGAGTCCTGGCAAAAGTTGGGCAGGCAGTTCTCCAAACCCTTGGGTACATCCTAGGGAGAAGGTGTCACATATTTACTAAAAAAGCCAATAATATAAATATCGATAAACCTTTGAGGTTTACATTGACCTTCTTAATTTGATAATTATTGGCAATGACATCCATAACAAGAGCCTTATACTAGCTGGATGAAGTCAGAATGCGATCAATAGACTTGTACATGATCTCTTGAGTGAGCCAAGAGATTGGTTTGATAGGAATTTCTCTTCCAGGACGTCTGAGTATGTCTCCTCATTAGACCCCTCTAATTGTGTTGATGATATAGGCAAGATTTTATCCATGATTGAGAGAAGGATCTCAAGGCAGTTAGTAATGATCTTAATGATGGCCACGATCATCTTGACGATCTTCTTGGCAATCATCAATGCTATTGTCTCGATGATCATCTCAGCAGTCATCCTTGAGATTGTTTCAACAATTATTTCTAATGAATGGCTAGAGGTGACCTCCTTGCCTGATAAGGCTCTCTATCTCTTTCTTCAAATCATTGTAGTTCTCCATCTTGTGGTTGATGTCTTGGTGTTAGGTGCAGTAGAGGTTGGCATTTTTTTCTTCTCTTACCCACCATCTTTAAGGCTAGTCGACTTATGTAATTTTGCTCTATTACCACTAAGATGTGGGCTCAACTAGTCACTAATGGGGTTAAGTCCTTGTCAAAAATTGGGGGTTTACCTTTCCCAATTCAATTGAACATTCTTCTCTGATCGTTGCTGCTAGTGGGATTTCCTGAGTTACTTCTTTCGGTATCCTTTTTCTTCTTATAAATCATGACCTTGGCAGCTGTAGTATTCTCTTTTTTTCATTCAAGTAGCTTCCTCAGCCTAGATGCTTTTGCAGTATTGCTCTAGTAGTTCGTCTAGACTCTCGGCATGTTTTATGAAGTTCTATATGAAATTGGCCAATTCAGAAGCCATGGATGAATGTAGCTATGACAACTTGTTTGCTAGGGTTAGGGAACTGCAAACTTTTTGTGGAGAACCAATTGAGGTACAAACTTGATGACTCATTAGGCTACTGGAGAATGTTCATAAGATGGAATGTGATCTTGGAGAGGGGCCGAGAGGAGGTGAACCTCAAGATGAAGTTCTTTATCAACTCGGCAAATGAATTTATTGACCCAGGCATGAACTGGACAAACCACTTTGAAGCATTGCCTTATAAAAATAAAATAAATGTCTAACACATCACTGGATTTGGAGTGTTGTATTGATGCAATGCCAAAATGAAAGCTTAAACATGGTTCCTAGGATCTCCCAAGCCATCCTACATATTCAAGTGATAGACCTTAAAGTTGGGAGGAATATGATATTCATCAATCTCCTAAGTGAAAGGGGAACCTTTTGTCACATTTTCTATAGACCTACGTATGAATAGAAAACCCCCTGCTCTATTCCTTTTTCTCAAAGGCTCTGACTATGTGGGTAAAGGAGGCAGCCTTCAATAGTTGGTCTTTCTATGGAGTTTGAGGTTTCTATTTCCTCTTTTTTTAGGCGCTTGTTCCCAAACACACCCTCGGAAGAGAAGCCATCTTGATCCTAGGTCCTTGATCTTCGGGTGGTCTCAATGTTTTTACTTTTTCCTTTCACTTGTTTGACTAGTTCTTCAAAGAAAAGCATATTGTTGTCAACAAACCTAGTCATTCAAGCTACCAACTCATCATCCTCCTCATGAGCCTTTGAATGATTCTCCTCTTGATGGATTTTCATCTCATTATTAGGGGGAAGGGTCAGAGAAGATGGAGGTTAATGTCAAGAGTGATTGAACCATCTGGCAGAAGGCATTGGAAGAATATTAAGTTGAGAACTATCGTTTCTATAGATAGTGCTGGGTGAGAAGAGGATGGAGTTGAACTTAGTGAATTGAGCTTTCTACCTATAAGCACAATAACAAGAAGAGAGACATGGAGTTGGGGCTAAGTTCCCCGGGATGACTCCAATGTCTAAGTCAGCTTATAGGGAGTTCAAAAGTTTCTATAGATAAGTAAGCTAATCAGAGGGTGTTACCTTTATGTGTGAGGATGAGAGGTATTTATATTCTCAAACCTTGGTATAGATCCCGAAAAATTGGGATGAAGTGACAGCTATAACGGAGATATAGATCGACTCCTAGGTAAGCAGCCTCTGATAGTGGTAATATCAGGTGTCATGTTTATGAGTCAACCACAGTACCAGTAGGCGGTAGCTCAACTCAGTCAAGACTTAGAAAAACTTCAACTAACCTACTTGAGGGAAATGCTTGTTAGCTGAGGTGATGACCAAGGCCCCACACTCTTGTTGCTAAGATTACTTCTTTAAAAGTGTTTTTTTCTTTAGCATCTACATAGATTTATACATTTATCAAATGCATGTTACAATAGTATTCGTAAATGGTAATCTTGATGAGGACATATATTTTGAGTAACTTGAAGGATTCACACTTCTTGGAAATGAAACGAAGGTTTGCAAATTGGTTGAATCTTTGTATAGTTTAAAGCAAGCTTCAAGGCGTTGGCATGAGAAATTTGATAAAATAATTTTACCAAATGGCTTTAAACACAATGAAGTGGATAAATATATTTATTCTAAATTTATCAAGGATTGTGGTGTAATATTTACACCTCTACATATATGACATGTTAATCATAGGACTAATATGCAAGGAGTAAATGAAACTAAGAAGTATTTAATTTCTCAATTCAAAATGAACGATTTGTGAGAAGTTGCTACAATCTTAGGAATTAAAGTTAAAAAACATATACTTTATGTCAAATTCACTACATTGACAAGGTTCTGTCCAAATCTAATCATTTAGGTGTAAAAGAAGCTAATATCCTATTTGATATTTCTAACAAACTAGTAAAAAAATTGGAAAGATCTATTAGTCAATTAGACTGTGCTAATGCAACTTGTAGTTAATATATGTTATGCATTGTACTAGATCTGATATTGCATTTACCCTTTGCAAACTTTTAAATATACATATAACCCTAGTGCTGACCAGTAGAAACCGATTGGATAGGTACTAGATTTTCTTAAAAGCGTAAAGTCTTTTAGGTTGTTTTACAGCAAGTGTCCCTCTGTACTAAAAAGGTTTTGTTGATACAAGTTGAATAAATAATGTAAATGATAATGAATCATCACTTTATTCAATTTTTAAAATAGATAGAGAAGCTATCTCATGGGCTTCAAAGAAATAGACACACATTACTCATTTGACTATGGAGTCTGAATTTATAGCATTAGTAACAGCATTGTCTGTGAGAACTCGAGAAATTCTGCGTATGCCACGAATTTATTTTATTTATCTTGTTATTAGAAATATTACATATAACGAATAAACGGTTACCTTAAATGCCTAATTGAATCCCTATAAATTGAGAATTTAGAAAATAAATTCAATAAGTACATGTCTCGAAGTGTAGAAAAATTTTACGAATTAAATAAATATATGACGTGCATATCGTAAATTGTGTTAATTGCAAATATTACTAGACACGTAACATACACTAAAAGTTTAACAAGTACATGTCTAATAAGTTTTTCTTAAAGCTAAATGTGTCAAAATCAATGTAAGAAATTTTTAAGGTAAATGCAAATTAGAACAAACGAAATTTTGAATCAATGTGTGCGACAATATAATTACGGACTCTTGGCAAACAAATGAACTAAAATTAAAAAGACCAATCCAACCTTAGACCTTTGGTTAATCTTCCATGCAGCCAAGAAACCAACTAACGGTACTACATAAATCAAACTGAAAGAAGCATAACACTTGACTAAATTGGAACCGAATGGAAGCTACTTAAGCGGTGGAAGAAATCAGTAGGAGCTGGCCTTTAGTTGGGGCAGTGAATAACACCTAATGAAGACAGGTGTCGGAGAGAAATTACCATCCAAAATTGCTACGTAGGTAGAAAACCGTGTGAGAACTCATGTTTTTATTCTTAAAATAGTTATTTTTATAATTATTTACCTCAGTATTGGTTAATTATATTATCGTTACATGAATCGATTTTAAATTTCGCTTTATCGCGCGCGAATCGCGAATCAAAAATTCGCGTATTTCGCGTCAAAATGACTAAGTGGAGATTTAAGAAATTTATATTAGACTACTAAGAGTGAATAATTATAGTGTTAAAGGGATTACATTTGAGGATTAGTGCACGAGTGCAACAAACAAGAGAGAAAAGTGGTAGTACGGGACACTATTCACGCACTATTTCTAGTTGACTTTTGTATAACTTTTGGCCACAAATTCAACAAGCTTCCAAGGGAAGATTCATAGAACAAAAACCCTTCTCTCTCATCTCCATATTCTCGGCCGAAACCAGCAAAGGAAGAAGGAAGAAAAGCTTCACTTCATCTTGCTTCCATTTCACTTCCAAATTTGCACCCAACTTCAAGACTACTTGGAGATTAACTTTAGCTTGGAGGAGGACATCATCTAGTGGAAATTTCTTGGAGGTTTTGTGGTGAAAATTTCTGATTTCTTCAAGGGTTAAGAGGTAACTATCAACTCTTGCAATCTCTCCATTTTTCTTCAAGAATCAAGCTTAGATTTCATGTTGACAACCCAAAGCATGAAATAGGTAGATGACTTGAGGAAACCCATTTTATCTTGTTTTAACTCTAAACTAGCGGACTTGATGATGCCTTTAGGTAGCTACCTTGAGGTGTAATTAGTTGATTGTGGTTGTTTAAGTGTTATTTGAGTTGAATATGGTTAGAAAGTGAAGGAAAAATCGAAGGAAAGTGGTGCACTAGAGCTGGCCGAAACTCTGTCCTTGTTGATCAGTGATTATTTCAAATTTTTGGTACTTGTTTTGCTGTGAAATTGATAGTTATATGTTGTATGTTGAGTGTACAAAGTGTCGTCCAAAAATCATTTGATTTGGTTGAGCAAAACTTGAGTTTTCGAAATTGAAAGAAATCTGGAAATGGGTTCAGGGCAGCCGAACAGTGCTCCTTTGATCGAACATAACTCTTTGTTCAAAAGTTGGAATTGAATGCCGTTTCTGGAATTTGAAAATAGACATCCGTAGCTTTCTAATGGTATAAAAATCACCTACTAGTTTATTTTGAGTCGTCCGTAGTGAGTCGGCAAAGTTTGCTGCCCTGTTATGCATATCTGTCCGAGAGGAAATGAGAAGCTGCAATATGTGCCTTGAATTTGAACTACTTGTGAACTGAATTTGGAAATGTTTTCTTCTGATGAATTGAAGCATTTTGAACCTAGTTTCCAACTCCACCAACCATTCTTAATTTGAACTTGTATTGAATGAGAGGTGGTCTGATTTCCAAAGTGCAATAAAGCTGAAAAACTGGAAAGCTTTTCCTTCTTGCTGGCCGACTGGTCTAGTTTGTTGTAGGATGTTTTAATTTGAAACTTTTGATGTCAATCAACCATCAAGTGTTTATTAAAGGTTTATAGGACCTTGGTTTCAAAAATGGATCGAATTTGGACTGATTTCATTGTGCAAAATGTTTGGAAAAGAAATAAAAGCAAGAAGGCAGATTAGCCTTGAAACATTTTACGAACTTTAGTCATTTTGTTAACTGCCTTCCATGTAAGTTTTTGTGTGAAATTTGATACAGAGGTAGTCCATATATAGAGGTTTTAGTGTACCAAATTTGGTGGAAATTCAATACCATTTTGATACCCAAATAACGCCCCAAACTTGGCTCTTCAAATCTGGAAAATTTCTGTACAATGTACAAATTCAGCTGACTTTATACTATTATATCTCGATACTCAAAACTCCGAATTTAGTTTTGTTTGTCGTGTTTGAAACCTTGGTTAGAGCTCTTATTGTGTTATGAATTTCAAGAGCTGATTCATTTTTTGTAAATTACACCGAATTTTCAAAGATGGCTGCAAAACCAAGACTGGTTTAAACCTGTCCTGTTGGAACTGAAACTTTGAGTTGAAAAAGGAATGCTTTCCATTTAGAATCTTAGAAAAGTGTCTTCTAGGAACTTTTAGTACTTTGGATCTAGTTTCCAACGGTATAAAACTTTCCATATTTGGACCTACCGAGTGCAAGATCTGATTCTTCTAGATTTGCCGCACAAAACTGAAATTTTTCGACTTTTTGAGAGATGAGTTTTTGGAAATTTTTCCCTATCCTTTGATATTGATTGATCGTTCTAAACTCGATTTCATGGAGGAAACCAGTTTCTCTTGTGTTATTAAATCCTCACTTTCCAATCTCAATTTTTGAATGATTAAGGTTATCCTTTGAGACTTTGATTTAGTCTAAATAAGTGAACATTCTTTCTTGGTTAATACATGGTTGTGAGTGAAAGTACTTGTTATTTGTTCAGGCGCTCAAGGAGATCTTCAAGAGAATCTCGAAGCAGACGCCTAAAGGCTTAATTGCTTGCTCACTCACTTTTGTTTTGACTTGGTGAATGTCAAGTGTATGAAGTGTTGTTACATGCTTAAGTGTTTTCATTAATTGAGTGTTGTGAAAGTGTCAAATCGAGTGTGTACTTTATCGCACTCGTTCTCTTTTAAGTGAATTGTAATTGAATTGTATGAAGTGAATTTGCTAAGTGAATAGAGTAAAGTGTTGCAATAGTGAATTATGCTATGTTTGCATATGTCGATTGGAGTGAATCTCTTCGACTTATAGTGATAATAGTGGGAGACGCCCAAACTCATCGGCCGATCTTGCGACTCGAGCCAGCATGAGCTTGGTCGTGAAGCTTGGTGAGCCATGAGAAAATTTTATAAGGTTGATCTATTGGAGAGATCTCGCTTGGCATACTCGAATGGTATTGCCTTATATAAAAGAAGTGTGGGCCCGGAACAGGGGGTGTATCGGTGAACTGGGAAAAGTAAGTGAAGTTCTATGGATTTAATAAACCTACCCGGTTGACAGAGTGCCATCTCGTGGAGGTAATGGATCGAACATTGACAGTGCAAGTGAAAAATAGCTCCTGAGAACTCCTGTATCCTTATCAAGTGTGTTTTATGTTATTTTGGAAATTTCTTGAATATTATCACTTTATTCCTCGTATAAGTGTCATTGCTACTTGAACTACGTGATTGCATGTGTGTTTCTTGGCCTCACGAGCATTCGCTCACCCCATTAGCTTTGTTTTCCTTAACAGAGACCAAAATGGAAAGAATTGTGGAGAAGTGGACTTGATGGACTTGTAATTAGGGTTTTGAATGTATTTGACTAGACATCTCTTGGAAGCTGTGTATTTTGGAAAAGTTGATGTATTTTGAAACTTCTGATGTAAGATTGAATACTTGTGTACGGAAGTGACCTCTTTTCTTTACTTCGACTTTTATATTTAGTTGTTATCCATTAAATTTGAATTGGAATTATATCGAGTCCTGACGAGAGTTGGGCAGGCGTCCCGCCGATACCCTTGGGTTCGCCCTTGGGAGAAGTGGGGTGTCACAGTTGGTATCAGAACACTAGGTTTAGAGATTTGTTTAAGGGATATATTAGAGACTTTACCTTTAAGAATAGGAATGAGATACCTTAGTTATACCTTGAGTGATGTTTGAGCGAGTTAGTAACTTTAAATTTCTAACCTGAAAATTGTGGTTGTTTTGTAGGGATGGAGAATGAAAATGGAGGACATGCCGCTAATGGTAATGGTCATGCTAATGGCCATGTGGAATCTCTTAGGCCTATTTACTATCGAACCCTTGGTGGAGGAACTCGTGTGCGTTACTCGCCTTCTACTAGATTTTCTCGATGTCCCTGTAGGGTGACGTATGCTTACCCTAATGATCTAGTACTGTCCCTTGACGACGAGCGTCGTCAGTTGGTGAATACCAACCGAACTTTACTTCAGGAGGTTGAGAAACTGAGTATTATGGTGAACGCTCAGAGTGCTAGGATTGCCGAATTGTAGGGGACTGTGGTGGACGAGATGGCTAGAGCTGAGACTGCTCATGATGAGGTTCGGAGGGTTAGAGTTCGATTGACTAGAATAGACGAGGAGATCCGGGATCGGGTTTCTGGGATCTTGGCAGACGCTACTATGTTGATTGATGAGGTCATGGAGGTTGTTCAGAATCCGGTTCAAGAGGGCATTGAGGAGGAGCCTTTCGAGGAGGACTCTGAGGAGGAGGTTCCGCTCGATAGTCCTGCTGAGGACTAGACTTAGAGTGATAGATCTTTTGATTTGTGTAGTTAGAATTAGTTGGGGTGGTGCTAGTTCAAAGGCAATTGTATTTTGTTTGACTGTGTGGCCTAATTTTGAGGCACTTGAACTGACTTTTGTCGTGCCTGACTAATTACACTTTTGTAGCACATGTGTGCTATATTTTTGTAAATGCCACATGACTTGCTAATTATATGATTTTAAAGTGTTAATACATGTTAATTATTGTTATTTCCAATGCTTGCATGTTGGCTCTTAATTTAAATATTTTCTCGCTTAATTATTTTATTTCTTGCATTAGGCATAACTAGGATTATGGACGGACGAGAGAGTGGTCGAGGTCGTGGGTGTGGGGTTAGGCAAACCAAAACTCAAGGAGATGATCAGGGATCGGCAACTGGGTAGACTCAGGGACAAGAAAATGTAGAGGGCAACCAAGTGGTTACTGTCATTAATCGGATGACTGATATTCTAGAACGTCTAGCAGAGCGACAGGGTCCAGAGCCACTTAACCAACCCAGGACCCAGGATAGAGGGGAAGATAGAGTCTTAGAGAAGTTTTTGAAATTTAATCCGTCTAAATTCATTGGAGGACCTGATCCCGAGTTAGCGGAGAACGAGTTGGAACGAATGGCTAATATTTTCGCCGCTTTAGACTATACAGAAGAGAGGCGAGTGAACTTTGCTACTTTTCAATTTGAGAGCGTCGCACGTGCTTGGGGGGACGTGATAAGGGGAAAGTAGGAAAGAGCGCAGACCCCTTGGATTTGGAAAAACTTCACGAGGGAATTTAATGAGAAATTTCTTCCGCCTCTAATCCAAGAGAAGCGGAATGACGAATTTAGAAAGTTGAGACAGGGAACTTTTACCGTGGTTGAGTATGAGGAGAAATTCACTAAACTTTCTAAGTATGCTCTAGAATTAATAGTTAATGAGCGAAAAAGAATTAGACGTTTTGTGCAAGGATTTAATGTGGAGATTCAGGAGGGGTTGGCAGCAGCTCAAATCTCTACATTCACTGAATCCTTGGAGAAAGCGCAAAGGGTTGAAAGTGCAAAGTTGCAAGTTAGGGATTTCCATACTAAGAAAAGAAACATTCCTAGTTACACTTCTGGACAGGCTAGTAGAAGTGCTCCACCTTCCAAGATGGGAAGAGGAATGGGAGGAGTAAGAACCGCAGGTGTAAAACCCACGTTTTTTTGGCACCCATTTATATTATTTTGTTTTATTTTCTAATTAATTAAGAAGCTAAAATTACTATGGTAAAGGAAAAATAAAATAAAATAACTATAGGACGGGATAAGAGTTCGTAATAAACTTAAATTCTTATCCAAACCACCTACTTGTGGTTAGTGCCAGGGTTTAGGCTTTTATCCAAAGCATAGGAAGAAAATAACACAAACCTTACCTTTCTTTCGTCTGCCTCCCCTAGAGCCAGAGCCATTAGAGAGTAGAGAAAGAGAAGCAGGCATCGCCGTCAATCAATCAGACGACTAGACTCCTAAACCTGTAAGTCCCAAATTCACGGGAAACTTCTCTTTTAAGTTCTAGTAGTCGGATTAATTATTCTAAAGATTTTACGGACATGTATTATGTTATATATATAGATATATATATATGCTGGTATATGAGATTTAGGAGGATTCGTATCTGGATTAGTAGGATTAAGGTATTAAATTTTTATTATGAGATGAATAGGGTTTACCCAAATCGATTGGAAAGTTATTAAGAGAAAAAAAAAGGGGGGGAGAAGAAAAGAACTCGCCGTTGCTGTTCTCTGCCATTTCTGAAGCCAAGCTTCAGCGATGAAAAAAAAAGAGTCAAAGGTCGCTCGCAAATGCGGTAACCTTGGTACAGAGGAAAGGTTGGTCTTCCGGCCAACCAATTGAAAAAAAAATACAATAGAGATGATGTCGCCAGCACTTGCTGGCGACAATAAGCAAGGACTTGGTTGGCCTTTTCGGCCAACCAATGAAGGAAAAGAGCCTGGGTATTAAATTTAGGACCCAATTTAAAGTAGTCGTTAAAATTGAAGGGTTAGTTATTTGAAATCTTATTTAGTTGATTAAGTCTAAAGTACCTAAATAGAAATTTAAAGCATCTTAATCTAGCCTTATTAGGTTAATTTAGACAATGTAAGATAAATTCTAAATTGTTAAACGAGACGCTTAAAATAATAATAATAATAGCAAATAATAATGCTGACGATAACACTAATAATAATAATAATAGTAAATAACAATTAATAAATCATAATAGTAAGAATAATAACAATATGGACATGGAGAAAATAAATTAAGGATATAAGCGAAAATAAAAATATAAATATGAGTGGAATAAACTAAGACAATAATAATTATAATAAGTCAATATATATATGTACATATATACATAAATAACAATAACACCTACACACGCAAAAAAGTGGAAATAAAGGGAAGGGTAATAGTAACTATTTAACATATATATATAAGCGGTAATAAAATAAGGTAGCGATGACAGAAACGATAATAATGATAATGAATAATTACAAATTATAAATATATATAGTAAGACGATACTCAAGATGATAAACATGATTAGAAATAATCATTTTCTTTTAAATTATAAAACTTTACAAAATGGCAAACTTTCCAAATTCAGAAACTTTCTAAAAATAAAAACTTTCCAAATTAGGAAACTTTCCAAAAATGGAAATCGTGCAAATTAGGGAAAATGCTATTAGGGTTCATACAATGGTCTAAACATGAATTTTCGACTTACTCAAAGTTTGTAAATTATGCATTTATAAGAAATAACAACTAATTAGGAAACCTATGCATTTGATAGGTATGGTACCAGTTTAAGAGATCTAAGGTAGTTCCACTCGAGCAACCAGACGAAGGTAGGTGGTACTTACCCTTCTGAGATTTCAAAGGTGCAAAAATGAAAGTTTTGTTTTCAATCTTGTTTTGTTGTGTTGACTCGAAATATATTTGATTAAATGCTTTACTTGGATATTTGTGAAGGTTAAATTTTTACTATACAAAAATGGACCATGTGACTTATTTGAAATGTTTTGATATGTTATTATATACCAAACGAGTTGAATCTTTTATGAAATCAAAAATTTATGTATATGACGTGTGGAATGAATTTTTGATAAATAAAGCTCAAAACAGTCATGGAATAGACGGTGGGGCTATACTCCTGTCCAATCGTCATGGTAGTCTGGTATAAAATCTGGCCGATTGACAAGGTCATGGTAGCCTGGTATAAAGTCCGGCCGATTGGCAAGGTCATGATAGTCTGGTACCGATTGGCAAGGTCATGATAGTCTGGTATAAAGTCCGATCGATTGACCCATGTATGAAATGAGACCAATCGGTAGTAATGAAACCTATTGGTCGCCCACCTAGAAGGGGTTTAATCTCTAGGTTGAGTACTCAGTAGCCGGTCATCACATGTACTTGTTATGAGCTAATATGAAATGATTTATGAGTTGATTTGGAACGATTTATGAATTGATCTGAAATGAGACTTATGAACTGATATGAATTGATGAATATGAAATGATTTGTGAATTGAGACGAAATGATTTATGACTTTATGATTTCCTATGTTTATTTATCAATAAGATGCTTTTAAATTGCTTGCCACTCGTTACTACTGGTTGTTTTAGAAACTACATTACTTTCGAAGTTATGGATGTGATCGATGCACAAATGATTTGATTTGTATCTATATATGTATCTATAAAGTTACTAGTACATGGTCCAACAGAGGGGTAGATATTACCTACTGAGCGATTTGTCGCTCAACCCACTTTTTACCATCTTTGCAAATTCTGAAGAGTATGAATTGATTTACGTAGAAGACTCCGAGGACGAATTTTTATTAGTTTTTAAGTGAACTAGCTACTTCTAGTTGTTAATTTTATCTATCTTGTTTCCGCTGCTTCGACCAGACAATAAATGTACGAATTTATTGGATATTTGTAGACTATCTTTTACATAATATTTGTACCGCACTTTATGTAATTATATTATTTAGTACTTTTAAAGTTTAGTATAGTTAATGATACCTTGTATTCTTGAGCGGGATTTGAGAATACGGCGGATGCCACGTGACGGGCACGTGTGGGCTCGGGGCGTGACATTTTTAGTGGTATCAGAACTTAGGTTATATGGTCTGGAAGTATGTGATATGATTTTTGAGGTATTAGGGGTTTTGAGAATTGAAATTAGATGAAAAGAAAAAGAGGATTAAAGGAAATAAGAGATTCATGTGATTTTTAATGTTATCAAAGTTTAGGTTATGCGATCTAGATGTATGTTGAATGATATTTGTAATATTAGTGATTTTAGAAATGGGAATGAGGTTGGATAGAAGATTGTGAAATAAGAGATTTTCATAATATTTAGTGATAACAGAGCATGAGGTACGATTTACTCTTTAGATGAAGTATATCCTAGGAAATGATCAATTGTGACTAAATAAATAGGCTTGAAAATTTGCATCTGTGAATAGTTGAAATGGTACGATTGGTGTTTATGATGTCCTTTTATTGGATGTAATTTTGGTAGTACACTCTAACGTTTAAGATGTCGGACGTGTAGGAAATATTATGTGTATTTGAAGTATTGTTGTTGGAAATTGAAAGGAGATGGAAAAATAGATCAAAAGAAATAAGAGATTGCTGTGATTTTTTTAGTAGTATCAAAGCTCAAGTTATGATAGTTGGAAGTAGGTGTAAAAGATACTGAAGATATTTGTGATTTTGAGAATTGGAATGAAATGGATAAGAGATTAAAAGAAAATAAGTGACTCCATAACATTTAATGGTATTAGAATTTTAGGTTACGAATTTACTGGAATGATCTCAGTATTGAGATGATGATTACTTTTACCAAGTAAGTGGTGACTATATGTCTATGTTGAGTTGAAAAGGTAACCAAGCCCACCTGCGAGATATGATTGGCACTTACAAATATATATATATATATATATAATAAAAAAATGGTATTTAGGGTGTTCTTTTTGTAAGTTTTGATTTCTATAGTACATTTCAAGTTTATCATTTAGGATGTCAGATTTATGGATAATCTTATGTCTAGTTGAAGGCTAGTATAGAGAAAACTGAAAATATTGAGGAAATTAGAGTGCACAACAAAAGTATGAATGATCAACAATATGATGTCATCGAACGCAAGCAATACACGTTTGGATCTTGGAATTTTGTTGACTTATTTTGAGGTTTACGATAATTAGATCTAATGCTCAAGACATGTAATAAATTAACTGATTATTATTAGTTCTTGGAATTATTACATCATGATCAGGCAATACATTTTTTATAAATTTCTTACAATATATAATTTTACATACTTTTTTACCTAAAAGTGAATAAATGGTGAAACCAAAATTTTAATTGCACAAATAGTTTTAATCAGAATTTTTAAATATGTACCTTACCCTTATAGTTGCTTGGTAAGTATAGTTTCTAAATATATATGTATATATCTATAAGAAAAAAAAGAATAAATATATTAAATAATTATATCCTGTAATCCTGTGCAAAATATTTTTTTTATACTTATCCAAATCTCAAAAAGAGCTTTAGATAAAAGTATTCTACAAAAAAAAAATTTCTTATCGTATAGAAAAATTTAACAGTAATTCTGGATAAATTCTCTTTGTACTCTAAATTCTAATGCTGTAAGAAGTATAGTTAGTTGACTTATGTATTTCAAAACACTTTCAGTTTCTAAACTGTATGAGTTCGAAATTCTACACATAGATAAATATTTTACCAAAGTTATGATAAAGTTATTATATTTCAATATGAAGAATTTGGTGATAATTTTTGTATAAAATTTTCTATATTTTGTATGATCAAGAAGTTTGTGAAATGAATATTTGAGGTATTAATGTTTTCGGAAATTGAATTGAGTTAGGTTAGAAAAAATAATAATAAGTAAGATTCCCATGGCATTTAGTGGTATAATAACTCAAGTTATAGGATCTGTAAATAGGTACGATGCTATTTTAGATTTGAGATTTGAGAGAAATAAGAGATTTTCCGTTACCAATTACAAACACAGTGGGCAGGAACCCATATATTGAGATAATGATTATTTTTGGTGATAGTAGATAAGTATGTTGTTATAGATTGGTGTGATAAAAGAAGAAATGGTACTATTAGGGTTTATGGCATCCTTTCTATAGGTTGATCTCTATGGAGCATTATAAGCTGAGATACTGGATTTGTGAGAGATATTCTGTTCACCTGAGCTATATAAAAATAAAGATGGGTGGTATTGAGAAAAAATAAGAGTGGCGCAACAGAAACTTGATGGAATTAAATAAGAAAATCCAATTTAGACATTGTAGGAATAATTCCCAGGATGTATTGCAAGAACATTAGAAATTTTGTTAACTTATTTTGATATTTATGTCTTGTAGGTTTTCGAGGACGAAACCCTTTAAAGGGGGAGAGAATGTGAATATCTAGTCTAAAAATGAATTATGAAAGTAGTGTCGAATTAGAACCCTAAATTCACGTCTAGATTTTGGTCATCCTATCAAGAGATTATAGGGATTGATACTAAGATTAAATACCGCCTTCCACCCCCAAATGAATGGATAGTCAGAAAGAATCATACAGACATTGGAGGACATGCTAAGAGCTTGTGTTTCTAAAACTTCTCGGATAGTTGGGATAGGTTGGTGAAACTAATGGAGTTTTGTACAATAATAATATCATAACAGTATAGGTAATGGCACCGTTTGAAGTATTACTATGGACGAAAGTGTAGATCCCCCCTTATATTGGGATGAAGTAGGTGAGAACTGATCATGGCCCTGATTTGTTGGAACGAACTTTTGGAGAAAATTAAGATTATTCGAAAAGATTAAAGTAATTAGGATCGAAACAAAGAGTTGGGCGGATTTGAAAAGGAACCTTTGGAGTTTCCACAGGAGAAAAGGTATATTTGAAAGTATCCCCTACCAAGCGAGTAATGAGATTTGGAAGAAATGACAAGTTAAGTCGAGATATGTAGGACCTTACGAAAAACTGGAATAGAGTCGGACCCCTAGCATAACGACTGGGTCTCCCACCCTGTCTTGTCAAGGATACATAATGTTTTTCATATCTCTCAACTGAGGAAATATGTACTAACCCGAGCCATATTTTGGAGGATAACCCATTGAGGTGAGGGAGAATTTATCAGTGGAGGAAGTTTTTTTTAAGAATCGTAGATTTTAGAAAGGATAAGTTTCTAAGGAGAATGACCATACCCTATGTGAAGGTGCAATGGACGAACATACACCACGAGAGCAATAAAGGGTTAGAAGAAACATGTGGATAGACATCCCTATCTTTTTATTAAGGTACATAAGTTTCGAGAACGAAACTTTTTGTAAGGGGGTAGAATGTAAAACCCACGTTTTTTTTTGCACCCGTTTATATTATTTTGTTTTATTTTCTAATTAATTAAGAAGCTAAAATTACTATGGTAAGGAAAAATAAAATAAAACAAAATAACTATAGGGACGGGATAAGAGTTCATAATAAACTTAAATTCTTATCCAAACCACTTACTAGTGGTTAGTGCCAGTGTTTAGGTATTTTATCGAAAGCATAGGAAGAAAATAACACAAACCCTACCTTTCTTTCGTCTGCCTCTCCTACAGCCAGAGCCGTCAAAGAGTAGAGCAAGAGAAGCAGACATCGCCGTCAATCAATCAGACGACTAGGCACCTAAAACCTGTAAGTCCCAAATTCACGGGAAACTTCTCTTTTAAAGTTCTAGTAGTCGGATTAATTATTCTAAAGATTTTACGGACATGTATTATGTTATATATATAGATATTTATATGCTGGTATATCAGATTTAGGAGGATTCGTATCTGGATTAGTATGATTAAGGTATTAAATTTTTATTATGGGATGAATAGGGTTTACCCAAATCGATTGGAAAGTTATTAAGAGAACAAAAAGGGGGGGAGAAGAAAAGAACTCACCGTTGCTGTTCGCTGCCATTGCTGAAAAAAAAAGAAAAAGTCAAAGGTCGCTCGCAAATGCGGCAACCTTGGTACGGAGGAAAGGTTGGCCTTGAAAAAAAAAATACAATAGACATGATGTCGCCAGCACTTGCTGGCGTCAATAACCAAGGACTTGGTTGGCCTTTTTGGCCAACCAATGAAGGAAAAGAGTCTGGTGACCATGGTTAGACATGGTTGGCCAAGGCCAACCATGGGTCCCACCCGAGGAAGGAAAAAAATAAAAGGAACGCAATTTAAATTTGGACCAAACTATAGTATAAAATTTAGTAAATGTTTAATAAATAAATTTTAAATATAACTAGTCCATTTTTTATGGTTTATCGTGGTATTAAAATTTAGGACCCAATTTAAAGTAGTCGTTAGAATTGAAGGGTTAGTTATTTGAAATCTTATTTAGTTGAATTAAGTCTAAAGTACCTAAATAGAAATTTAAAGCATCTTAATCTAACCTTATTAGGTTAATTTAGACAATGTAAGATAAATTCAAAGTTGTTAAACGAGACGCTTAAAATAATAATAATAATAATAATAATAATAATAATAGCAGATAATAATGCTGACGATAACAGTAATAATAATAATAATAGTAAATAATAATTAATAAACCATAATAGTAAGAATAATACAATATGGACATGGAGAAAATAAATTAAGGATATAAGCGAAAATAAAAATATAAATACGAGTGGAACAAACTAAGACAATAATAATTATAATAAGTCAATATATATGTACATATATACATAAATACAATAACACCTACACACGCATAAAAGTGGAATAAAGGGAAGGGTAATAGTAACTATTTAACACATATATATAAGTGGTAATAAAATAAGGTAGCGATGACAGAAACGATAATAATGATAATGAATAATTATAAATTATAAATATATATAGTAAGACGATACTCAAGATGATAAACATGATTAGAAATAATCATTTTCTTTTAAATTATAAAACTTTACAAAATGGCGAACTTTCCAAAGTCAGAAACTTTCTAAAAATAAAAACTTTCCAAATATGAAAATCGTCCAAATTTGGGAAAATGCTATTAGGGTTCATACATGGTCTAAACATGAATCTTCGACTTACTCAGAGTTTGTATATTATGTATTTATAGGAAATAACAACTAATTAGGAAACCTATACATTTGATAGGTACAGTACCAGTTTTAAGAGACCTAAGGTAGTTTCACTCGAACAGTCAGACGAAAGTAGGTGTACTTACCCTTTTGAAATTTCAAAGGTGCAAAAATGAAAGTTTTGTTTTTAATCTTGTTTTGTTGTGTTGACTCGAAATTTATTTGATTAAATGCTTTATTTGGATATTTGTGAAGGTTATATTTTTACTATACAAAAATGGACCCATGTGACTTATTTGAAATGTTTTGATATGTTATTATATACCAAACGAGTTGAATCTTTTATGAAATCAAAGATTTATGTATATGACGTGTGGGAATAAAATTTTTGACAAGTAAAACTCAAAACAGTCATGGAATAGACGGTAGGGGCTATAGTCCTGTCTAATCGTCATGGTAGTCTGATATAAAGTCCGGCCCGATTGACAAGGTCATGGTAGTCTGGTTTAGAGTCCGTCCGATTGACAAAGCCATGGTAGTCTGGTATAAAGTTCAGCCGATTGGCAAGGTCATGATAGTCTGGTATAAAGTTCGACCGATTGACCCAATGTATGAAATGAGACCAATCGGTAGTCATGTAACCTATTGGTCACCCACCTAGAAGAGGTTTAATCTCTAGGTTGAGTACTCAGTAGTCGGTCATCACATGTACTTGTTATGAGCTAATATGAAATAATTTATCAGCTAATATGAAATGATTTATGAGTTGATTTGGAACGATTTATGAATTGATATGAAATGAGACTTATGAACTGATATGAATTGATGAATATGAAATGATTTGTGAATTGAGACAAAATGATTTATGACTTTATGATTTCCTATGTTTATTTATCAATAAGATGCTTTTAAATTGCTTGTCAACTCGTTACTACTGGTTGTTTTAGAAACTACGTTACTTTCGAAGTTATGGATGTGATCGATGCACAAATGATTTGATTTGTATCTATATATGTATCTATAAAGTTACTAGTACATGGTCCAACAGAGGGGTAGATATTACCTACTGAACGTTTTGTCGCTCAACCCACTTTTTACCATCTTTGCAGATTCTGAAGAGTACGAATTGATTTACGTAGAAGATTCTGAGGACGACTTTTTATTAGTTTTTAAGTGAACTAGCTACTTCTAGTTGTTAATTTTATCTATCTTGTTTCCGCTGTTTCGACCAGACAATAAATGTACGAATTTATTGGATATTTGTAGACTATCTTTTATATAATATTTGTACCGCACTTTATGTTGTTATATTATTTAGTACTTTTAAAGTTTAGTATAGTTAAATGATACCTTGTATTCTTGAGCGGGATTTGAGAATACGGGCGGATGCCACGTGACGGGCATGTGGGGGCTCGGGGCGTGATAGCAGGAGTTCCAAGAGAGGTTTTATCAAGAATAGGTAGTAGTGGACAAGGTTAAGCGAGAGGAATACCTTCTAGTGGTCAGGCTGTAAGTCCTCACATTAGTTGTGGCTATTGTGGCAAGTCCAATCATGTGAAAACGATTGCTGCGAGGAAATCGAAAAAGTACTTGTACTGCAGTAGTGCCGAGCACTAACTCGCAGTTGTCCGAATGCGCCAAAAGTAGGAGGTAGTACTCAACGGCCAGAGAAATCGGTATCTAAGCAGACTAGTGTTGGAGGAAGTCGACTAAAGTGTCGGTTAGGTTTATGCTCTAGATCATCAACAAGTTTCGATTCTACTGAGGTGGTCGAAAGTACGATCCCTATTTTTCGCCGTTTAGCTAAGGTTTTAATTGATTCTGGTGCGACACACTCTTTTGTGAACCCTAACTTTATGAGTGGGATAGATGTGAAACCAATTAACTTACCTTATGATTTGGAGGTTAGAACGCCTACTGGGGATCAAAGTTTAATCTCTAATTTGGTGTATAGGGATTGTGAGATATGGGTCGGAGAACGAAAATTATTGACCGATATGATGAGTTTAGAGATTAAGGGGTATGATGTTATCTTAGAAATGGACTGGTTAGCCCGCTACAATGCACAGTTGAATTGTAAGACGAAAACGGTAGAGTTGTACATTCCAAGAGAGGCAACTTTAAAATTAGATATAAGGGGTAGATTAGACTCATCTGCTCTTATTTTAAGAAATCGAGTTAGAAAAATGTTGAATAAGAGAGCTCAAGGATATTT
Organism: Coffea humblotiana; assembly: GCA_023065735.1. NCBI lineage: Eukaryota > Viridiplantae > Streptophyta > Magnoliopsida > Gentianales > Rubiaceae > Coffea > Coffea humblotiana. The sequence goes on along the minus strand of CM041213.1, from coordinate 20,977,678 downwards.
GGCTTTTCTTATAAATACTCCTAGTGATAAGGTGAGATTGAAATATATGCCTGTAGTAAAGGAGTATCCGGATGTTTTTTCAGAAGAATTAGAGTCTTTACCTCCAAAAAAGGAAATAACTTTTAAAATTGATGTAATTCCGGCAGTGGCACCTATCTCTAAGACGCTATACAGAATGGCTCCAGTTGAATTGAAAGAGTTGAAATTACAATTGCAAGGACTTGCTAGAGCGAGATTTTATAAAGGAGAGTGATTCACCGTGGGGAGCCCTGGTATTGTTCGTTAAAAAAAAAAGATGGGAGTTTAAAACTGTAATATAAACTACCGAGATTTGAATGATGTCACTATTAAGAACAAGTACCCTTTGCCCTATATTGACGAGTTATTTGACCAATTGTAAGGGGCGGTAGTATTCTCAAAATTGGATTCAGGTAGGGTTATTATCAATTGAGAATTTTGGAAAAAAGATATACCTAAAATTGCATTTAACCTGAGATATGGACACTTTGAGTTTGCAGTGATGCCGTTTGGATTGACTAATGCACCTGCAGCTTTTATGGATTTGATGCATCGAGTCTTTAAACCTTATTTGGACCAGTTTGAGGTAGTGCTTATTGATGATATACTAGTGTACTCTAAGACTCTGGAAAATTATGAGAAACATTTGAGAATTGTTTTGCAAATTTTGAGGGAACATCAATTGTATGCTAAGTTTAGCAAATGTGAGTTTTGGTTGAAAAGAAGTGACTTTCTTTGGTCATATAATTTTTAAGAACGGAATTAAAGTGGACTCGACCAAAGTGGAAGCAGTTTCTAAGTGGAAGCAACTGGAAAACCCTACTGAAATTTGAAATTTATAGGGTTAGCAGGGTAATTATCGGAGGTTTATCCAAAATTTTTCTAAGATTGTGGAACCCATGACTGAGTTGACTAAGAAAAGTGGGAAGTTTTATATGGAGACCTAAATGTGAGAAAAGTTTTTCAGGAGTTAAAAAAACGATTGACGAGAGCACCTGTATTAGTTTTACCTAATGGGAAAGAATAGTTTTGTGATATATACAGATGCTTCAAAAGAAGGTTTGGGATGTGTATTGATGCAAAATGGTAAAGTGATTGCGTATGTTTCTAGAAAATTAAAACTGTACGAGAGAAATTACCCAACACATGATTTGGAATTAGCGGCTGTAGTATTTGCATTAAAGAAATGTGTAAACACCAAAATTTTAATTTTTTAATTTTATTTTATTAGTTCATTTAGTTGATTTTGTTTTGATTTTCGTTTATTTTTTATTTTATTTTCATTTTTGTTAAGAAAATCATTTTATTATTATTAATTAATTCATTGGAAAGAAAAAGAAAAATCATCAAATCAAACATCAAAATTTTAGCATTTTTATTTCATTTTAGTTGATTTAGTTGATTTTATTTTATTTTCATTTTGTTAAGAAAATCTTTTATTATTGCAGCTCCATGCCCGTTTGTTTTTTTTATCAATTTTCTTCATTCTATTTTGCTCCACTCGATCAAGCTAGTACCTAAGCCAATTGGCTTTAATCAAACATCAAGAAGGATCTAGGAGGAAATCATCTAGGGGCTCAAGATAATTACCAGAAAAAGGCAGAAAACCCGCACCATTGATGTTAGGTTATCTGGTGCCTATAAAAAGGCCACAAAATGAGAGGGTTCAGGGAGGACAAAAAAAGGGGCTGGCGGCTAGGGTTAGAGAGCTAGAGTGAGAGATAGAGTAAGAGGGAGACCGAGAGCAAAAGAGAGGGTTACGGGTTGAGGGGTTTGGGGAGGAAAGAAAAAACCCAAGTGAGCGAGAGAGAGCTACGGCTGAGCGGAGAGTTTGGGGGAAAAGGAGAGAAACAAACGATAAAAAAAAAAAGCTTCAGAGAGGAAAACGATAGCTAAGGCTGAGGAAAAAAAAACGGGATCCAAGCAAAGGAGATTGGGGGGTGACGGCTAGAAGAAGAAAAAAGAGGAGGCGGCGGAAAGGTGAGATAAAGAGAGAAACTGAGGAAGGCAGAGAGGGAGAGGAAAAAGGGTTTCGGGGGCTGGAGGAAAAGCAGAAAAAAGCAAGAAAATTGAGAGTGAGATAGAGAGCGAGAGGGAGGAAGAAAGGAATTGGGTGCCATTCTTCAAGAGATAACGTAGCAGCTGGAGCTACTGGTCGTCACCGAAGCTTTCAACGTTTCACTATCATCACCCGCGAGCTTCACCGAGAGAGAAAGTCCTGTATGTTATCCTTTCCCTTTAGATTTCGGTTCAGATTTTTGAAGCTTTCAAAGATGAATTCCGTGACTTTGCCTATGGCAATCTTCTTGTTGGGGTATGCATGCTTTATGGGTTGATTGAATGGGAATCATTTTTGTTTCTGAAAATCTGGGGGGCTAGTCGCAACCTCCTTTGGGTAGGGAATCAGCGAATTTTTTTTATGCCTATTGTTTGTTTGATAGACTGTCCAAATGACAATCTTGAATCGAAAGAGCAAGGCTTACGCACTTTCTGTATGCGTTCAAGAATAATGAATTCTGGCTAGTTCACAGCTGGCCAGAAACTGTGTATTCCCTAGCTAGGAAGGCGGACAGAAACCCAGGAATTTTTTAGGGCTGATTCCCTTCATTTTGCTGTCTTTTGTGTCGGATTATGGCTTGATATGTTCTTGTTGTGTAAGATCGCTGAAAACTCAAAGTTTTCAGAGGTTTCCGAAGTTTTCTTTAATTGCGGGAAGATGAAAGCTTCCAGCTTTGCATGCTCTGTATCCGGAATCTTTTGTGTGTGTGTAAATATAGAGAAAGCCTTGTTGTTCATGCTCTGTTCTTTTAGAGTTGGAGAAAGCATCGTTAACTAGTCATTTTGGTTGCTGAAGCTCTTAGTTTGTTTGAAGTTTACGTTTTGTTTGTTGTTCAATTGGTGCATCGTGCGCATGCTTGTTCGATTAGTGTTTAGTTTTGAACAAGTTTACATGATATTGTCTCGAAACTCCTTGTACAGAACTAGTATCCTGTTGTTTCATGGTCTGAGCTTTAGGATGCTTTCTTGAATGTTTTAGTTTGACATTTCAAGCAAATGATAAGGATTTCTTGCTGCACTTTCTGTTTTTCTTGCTTTCTTGGCCTGGATCCTCTCTGTGGGGATCATTAAAGATAGACAACCATGCTTGGGCTTTGTTAAAATCAATGATTTGGGGATTTATGTGAGTTTGGTTGATAAATAATGAGTGTTGTGCAATCTTTTAGTATGAAATTTGCGTGGGTTGAAGCTGCAAGTTTGCAGCAGAACATTGCAGAAAGCTTTAGGAGTTGCTGAAAGCTTTTTGTTGTAGAAAACGTTCTTCATAACCTTTGCATGAAATTCTCAAAATTTTGCGCTCTAACCCCTTAATTTTTATCCAATGCTACTATGGCCCAATTAATTGGATAACTTAACCAATTTTGTTCCCTTAACATGCCATTTGTTTCTAAAATGTCTTAACACGACTTTTTGGATAGATTTTTAATAAGTTTTGGGATGAATTTGAAGGGTTTAATAACTTTTTCTAAATTGGTAGTTTTGATTTGAATTTTTTAGGAATCTTGGGTAATTTGCTTGTTTAATTATAGCAAATAGGTTTCATTTATTTTTTGTGACCTTTATCATTTGGTTTGGGATAGATTTCACCTTAAGTCCTTAATTTTAATTTATTTCCTTTTAGACTCTTAATATTTGTAATAATAGCAAATTGATCTCTCGAACTTCTTTAATCCTTTTAAATGGGTCCTTGTTTATTTCAACTTGATGAATGGGGGTTGTTTAGTTCATTTGAATGCTTTTAGTGATTTAATTTCGTACTTATTTTCATTTCATGTGATTATTTGTTAATTAAAGTGATGCCTTGATCTTTTCTTGATTTTTTGGAGGGTAAATAAGTAACTTTACTTCATTAAGGCATCAATTCAAAGAAAGTACACTCTACCCCTTATTTTGATTTTTACTTGATCCTATGTGCCCCTATGTGACTTTATGTGCTTAATTGCATGCCTTTTGAATGTTTTCATTTCATTTATTTATTTAGTCGCTTTATTATTTTTAATTTTGTATATTTATTTTAGTTCAATTTTTGATTATTTGAAAGGCATTTAAATGTCAAATTGTAATAGTTAGGGGTTCAAGATATGTATTTAGATAGAATGTATAATAGTTAGGTATTTATTATTTGAATTTTATTTCTTTTCCCTTTTCGATTATAGTTAGGGCCCCCAAGTGTGTAATAGTTAGGGATTTATTTGCTCTATTTGGCTTGTGTGTTTTTGCATGCTTATGTATTACGTATTACTCGCTTTCTTAGGACCTTGCATCTAGATACCATGCTTATGTGTTATGTGTTTATGTGATCTTATGTGTTTACTTGCTTTATTATATGCTAATTTAGTTATAATCAATGTGTGACGTCACCACACTAGTCCAACGTTAGTTGTGGCCCATTTCCCGACTCCACACTAGTCCAACGCTAGTTGTGGTCTTTCGTTCCCGCTTTCTCGCTAGTCCAATGCTAGTGAGAATTTATAGATATGGGTTAGTCCAACGCTAGACCTTTAGGGACCATCCATGTGTTAGATCATGTTTATGTGACAATCACTACATCTTCATGCATATTTTTACTTCTTAGGGTTTTTTCATTTGGCATGACATTTCCTCCATACGTATATCCCTTATCCCATGTTCCCCCTTATATGTATATCCCTTATCCTATATTTCCCCTTATATGTATATTCCTTACCCCTTTTGAATGAAAACATAACATTAGATTTGTATTTCATTTAAGAATTAGAATTAGAATAGTACATTTGCTTGATTAAATTAGGGATAACCCCTCGAATATGGGATGTGGACGAGTTTGGCTTTCTAACCTTAACATGCTCGCATTCCCTCTATAAAAGAGAAAATTGAAGTCACGAATCATAGTTCCCTGCACTCGTTATGATGCATTTCTTTTAGGTCATATATATTTGTATATTATTATTTTTTTTCTTTTCTTAGAATCCCATATTTTTGCATATTTGTGACCTCTTCAAAGGGTCAACTTGGGTATCACAATTAATGTGAATTGCACCAAACAAAACTTTGAAGAGATATTCCAACCCCGATACCCTCCTAGGTCTAGGTTTTGCATCCATATAGTAGCTTCCAAATGTGATAAATTTTTAGGTTAAAATAAGAAAATCTTTGACTAAATCACGCAACTAACTTTGGCTAGATTGAAAGGGTGTTTTGGATTTTATCCTTGCCTTCCCTTTCTTCAAATGTGACTCCCGAATACTTTTCTCTGATTTTTCGTAAGTTTGGGGTCATTTAAAAAGAGTTTTTTCTACTTTTTATCTAAAATTCATTTTTATGTGACTTGGTACACTTTAACTCAATACCAAGTGGCGACTCCTATTTTTCATTAAAAATCCTTTTTAAACTATTATTTTTGGATCAAAATCGTGGCACGTTTTAGTCCCATTTAGGACCATTTTTTTTATTTTCTAAAAATAAAAAAAAATCATTTTTTTCAATCAAAATTAATCTCTTTTTTCATTTTCTAATTCAAAATTCATTTTTCACTAAAAAATAAATCAAAAATTCATTTTTCTAAACACATTATTATTTTCATCATTAAAAAATGGGGCGCGACAGCTGGCGACTCCACTGGAGATTTAGAGAGTCCGAATATTTGATTTAGTCAATTCTTTTCTTCTTTTAACCTCGTTTTGTATATTACATTTGGAGGTTTTAGATTGCATTCTTCTTTTTCCTTTTTCTCTTTTTAGGGTTTTTTGCATCTACCACGCGCGTAATCACTCCTCGCACACCATGTATGTGATGAATGAATTGTTTCTTTGCTTTTACTTGTATCGTTCTTGCATTTTTTGGGTGGGGGATTAGTCACCCTAGAACTTTACCCACACTTGATGGTATTATAATCGCTCCTCTCAAAAGAAAGCACCTCATACGTGCATGCATTATTTTTTACCCTATTTTTTCTTTTTCGTGGGCACTTCCCACACTTCCTTGTAGGATTAGGATCAATTTCCTTAGGTAGGCGGATGGTGTGCTCTGCGCTCATAGCGATGCCTAAGGGATCACTCGAGCCACCGACCGAAAGCTTTGGGATTGATGACCCTTCACCTTTTGGTCTGAAAGTTTGGAAGTCTGAAACCTTATCGAGTCTAAATGCATTAGTAAGCCAAACCTCATACATCCATGATAGAAATTACCTAAATTACGGTCAAACTCACCCAACTAGGACACTAGGCATGAGGGGAGGGATTCCACCCCTCTTTCCTTATTTCTCCTTTGGCTTTTTGTATCAATTGATTGCCATAACGTGTTATGTGCTGAACTAGTATTTTCTTGTTTTCTTGTCTTGTGCATTCACAAACACTAGGAAATAAGAGTTCTGGCATGATATTCTTTTAAAACCTACCCTTTTAGATAGATTATTGTACGTTTAAAATTCCAATGTATTACATTCGTAGGTTAATAATTGCATATTATTTTAGCCCCATCCTGGCATATAAAGGGTTCTTTAGATCATGTTTCATTTTAAATTGTGTATTTAATTGCTTTGATAAATTGGCATCACGCATAAATCTTAGAAAGAATACCATGTAGGGAATCCCACATTAGGAATAAACCACCTTGTGTCTCAAATATGTAATCCAATGAGATTTGCACGTTTATATTTTTTGTATCAACCAAAGGAGTAGTGCACGAGGTAAGGTAAGATCCGATCTTTTCGAAAACGGCAAAGCAAGTTTTGCACATTAGAATATGAGCATCTAATAATCATCTTTTGGTCATTTTAATATAGTTGATAAAATTTTCTTGCGTAAAGGACATTAATTTGAAGAAATTCACAAATAATTCCTCATTATTGAGACGATAAATAGATCGAGACCAAATCTTGATTTTAGAAGCCTCATAGACGAATGCATTGCAATGATTTTTTGAAACTACCAATGGGTAGACAATTAAATTGATTTTCAAATAAACCATCAATTTCATCCAATCCATTTTTTTATTCATTTATTTTTAGGACAATCCAGTCATTTTTGAACAAATTACTCATTTTTGAATGAATCATTAACTCCATTTCATCCATTTCATTAATTCATTCACTCTTAGAACAATTTAGTCATTTTTGAATAAATCAGTAACCCAATCCATTCATTCATTTTTAGGACAATCTAGTCAATTTTGAATAAATCATCAATTTCATTCATTTGATCAATTTACCCCTTTTTAGGGTGATCTAGTCAATTTTGAATAAATTATCAAATTTTATTCAATTCATTTGACCAGTTTACTCTTTTTTTAGGGTGATTTAGTCAATTTTGAATAAATTTTCAAATTCATTCAACCTATTTGACCAAGTGTATTCATTTTTAGGGCGATCCAACAAAGTTCACCAACTTCATCCGATCCATTTGACCACTTGGGGTTTTGATGTCAAATTTAGAATTGGAATGGCTAGTTGTTTTGAGAAAATCACCCATTGCGTTCATTCGATTTGGATAGATTAGGATTTCGATCCATGTTAAGAAATTGTAATCTCTCCAATAGCAAGTTCGTCAAAATTAAATTGATTTGTACGAATTCCTGTGCCAACCAAAACCATTCATTCATTCGAATTTGTCCTCATTCTGTTAGAGGTCTCTCGCTATTCAATTGGCCAAATTTTTTTAAAATTATTTTTCACTCAATAAGTTGGTCGGATTCATTAGGTATTGTATGTGCCTACTTTAGAGGATTGCATTCTCATTCTAGACCTACGCTTGGTACAAAAGAGTTCCTCCAATAGGACATGCATCTGAATTACCTCAATATGTACTAACTCGTGTCTTTTTCTTTTTCTTTCTTTTCTTGTTATGTCAGCTGTTAATCAAGAGGGGAATCTAAATAGGGTTTTGCCTAAATTTTCAAATAATTGCAACCATAGCTATACAAAGAAGCCCCATCATTACCCGATCGCGTAGCCGAACTTCAAGAATTAGTGTAAACATGAGTTCGCATCCTGAATCGTCTAATAGGCCTGTAGCGACATTGTCAACTGACTTGGCAAATCTGGGAGTTCAGCTGAGCGAAGTGCTAAACAGATTCAATGAATTAAGTATGGAAATGACAGCACAACGGCACGTGATCGATCAGTTAGTCGCTGGTAGCAGTGGTATCTAACATGAGACCTTACCTGCTAACCAAATTGAACCGCAACCAATACTTTTGTCCTACACTCAAACCTTCTTGGCTTCACACGTTACAAATCCACCTGAGGAAACTTTCACTTATCCCACTCATGGCCTACCACATACCTACGCACCTAACATTCAAATCAATCTTTCTCACCCTTAAATTTCACTAAATTACCCACCTGCCAATCTGAACATGCCACTTGAATCTCAAGTACCATATTACTATTCCACCGCTAAACCATTTACATTAGACACCGCTGGCCAAGGAAAAATTGAAACTGGAGAATCCTCCGCACCAATCGGCAAGAATCTGTTAAAGAGGTTGGACCGATTTGACGAATTCATAAGCAAGAGCCAAGATTTGGGCAAACAAGACAGTTTGGATTATAACGAGTTGTGCCTGTTTCCTGATATGCAATTGTCTATGAGTTTTAAAGCACCCAAATTTAGCAAGTATGACGGAACGGGCAACCCTAAAACACATCTCTAAATGTTTGCCAATAAATTAGGAAAGCCAATCGACGATGAGAATCTGCCAGTTAGGTTGTTCCCTAAGAGTTTAGAAGGCGATGCACTGGATTGGTATTCAAATTTGAAACTTGATGAGATGAGGATCTGGACAGAATTGTCAACCGCTTTTGTAAGGTAATACGAATACAATTGCGAGTTTGCTCCGACAAGAACCACACTGGAAAGGAATAAAAGAAAGTCATCTGAGGATCACAAGAAGACATATGCAAAGCGATGAAGGAAGTTGGCTACCGAGGTGGAACCTCCTATGACCGAGGATGAAATTGTTCGAACATTTATCAAAACTCATGACCCGCCCTATTTTGAAGAAATTTTTCTCATGACTGGATACTCTTTTGCAGAAATTATTAATAAATTATAAGAGTATGATGAGTTTGTCAGAGTGGAAAAGATTGTTAATGTGTCGGCTTTAAAATCGCAATTGTAAGCGATGCAAAATCAAGGCAGCAATAGTAAGAAATTCCAATTCAAGAAGAAAGAGGAGGAAACTTCATTTGTTTGGAACCAAGGCCCTTCTTTCCGACCTAGGTACCAACAATACCCCACTTATCCATCTCATTACCCAAACCAATCACACCCTCGACCCGTTTACCATACCACCATTAACCTTCTTCTACCTCGACCAAATTATCCAAACACACCCGCAATCCCATTTCATATTTCCCCACCTAATTTTCAGATTAGATCTCGTCCTCCTTATAACCCAAGACTCACTTCACCCACCAACCAGAACTACAACTATCAACAAACCAATGACACCCGAAATCTAACCCGATATAGAACTTTTACCAATCTAGATCGGCCTCTTGATCAATTATATGAACAGCTCAGAGCCGCAGGGAAAATTGGTACGATACCTCCTAAAGTCTATACTAAAGGAGTTCCCCCTGGTTATGATCCCCAATCTTTTTGTGTGTATCATTCTGGAGCTCCTGGACATTCTACTGTCAATTATTGGATACTTAAACATAAAATTCAAGACATGATTGAGGCCGGAGACATAATTTTGAGAAGGGGAGAAGATCAAGGACCAAGTATTAGCAAAAATCCTTTTCCTGTGCACAAAGATACTATAGGGGCTATTAATACTGATGAGGAATTTGAGCAGCCTGCCAAATACACTGTGTGGGAGAATGAAATAATCGAAATAGTCCAGAAACCTTTCATGCCCGAATGAGCCGTCTAAAATTGGACTGCGAATCACATTCTCTCTCGAAGGGAATTTTAGTAAATTTAGGGGATTGTCTTTGGTTGTGAATTGTGAAAGAAATTATTCCTCTTTTGCATTTCTGTTTTGTAAATAGTTTTGACTTACATGTTTTTTCAATACAAATCTTATGTTAAATAGCGTATTACGACGTTTTGTCCTTCATTTGAAATTCAATAAATGTACAGTTTTCTATATACTTTGTTACTTACGCATTCTTTTCAGATGGCCAAGAATAAAATCCTCCGACCCTTTGGATATCACTGTTCTGAAATTTAATGGCAGCAATCTTGGTAACTTACAAATGTGATTGTGGATTTCAAAATGAGAGGAGCAGCTAAGGGGCATCCGAAAATGTTTCAAAGAAACTCAAATGGTATAAAGAGAAACTCAAGCCAAATTGAGATCAAGATTAAGAAAATAGAAATCAGTGATCACTTGATAAGACGCAACTAAATGCAGTCTGTCATGGTCAATGTTATCAAAAGTATTGGCCCGTGCTTACCATAAAAGGGTCAAATCATGACTATTCAAACGAGGAGACAAAACGTTGAGGTAGTTTTTGTTGGTGCAAGATGAGACCAAAAGAATAGTTTGTTCCAAATTGGCAGGGTCCTTTTATCATCAAGAAGGTATTGCCTGGTGGAACACTCGTTCTCACAGAAATGGATGGACAAATTTTTCCTCAACCGATCAATTCGGATATGTGTAAGAAATTCTTTATCTGATAAATGAAAGTTTCTTTTGAGGTTAATGCGAAGAATGGAACGAAAGTCAAGCCCTCTTCCTTTCCCATTGAGACATTTTATCTCTAGTTATCCCTTTTGAACCGTCAGAATAAATCATTTTATTTGGCAACCCCTGAAGATCGCAAACCCCACCTTGGGCAAATTTAGTTTTGGAAAAGAAAAAGAGAGAAAACCCCACACTGGGACAAATTCAATTTTGAAGGAAAGCCGAAAGAAAAAGAAATGAACAAAGAAAACCTCAGTTAAAAATAAACTGTGACAGATTTTGAAAAATTTCAAAAGATGGATGGAATGACAGAAGAAAAAGAGAAAATGAAAAAAAAAAAGAACCCTAGTTGAGAATAAATTGGGGCAAGTTTCAATTTAACCCTAAAATAGGGTTGGCGCAACAATATGATCTCAGATCAATTAAATCACTTTTGAAATCCGTCTTCAAACCTTAACCTTTTTTTTAGCACCTCACCTGATCACATTACAAAAACTAAAAGTCCTGACTTCTGTTATTTGCATCATCTCTTTTAGGAAATTTGCTAATCACATGACAAATGATGTCAATACACTTTCACCAATTTTGCAAGGGAAGGTTTGTCATACTGATGCCATCATTTTTTAAAACACATTTCTGAATTGATAAAAACTATCGGCGGGATCTGTTCATCAGGTGAAAACCCGAAAGGGCATCTTAAAAAAAAAGGAGTGAAGGAAAAAAAGAAAAGGAAAAGAAAAGAAGAATGAAAAAATAAAAAATGAAAAAGAAAATAAAATGGTGGGGGTAGCCTTAGTGAAAATCCAAAAGGGCGTTAAGATAGGGTTTTTATGTCGCCAAGTGAGCTTGGATTTGAAAGACTGGTGACTCAGTTTATTGGTATTTCTTTTCACCTTGTGGTTCTGTCGCCAACATTGAATTTCGAAGGAACGATATCCAAAGGGTCAAATGTGGCATTTTGTTTGAAATTAAAGTGCTTTGATTTCTCAAGTGTAAGTTGTTTGAGTTTATAGGTTCATTTCTCTAAAATTAATTTTCTTCCAATAAAAATAAAATGATTGTTTTCGTGCTACCGGAATTTTTATCATTTTGTATAAATAAAATATTCTTTCATAAGTTTCATGATCTCATTTATCAAATGGCAATTTCTGTGATTTATTGAAATTGTCTGGATATCAAATATCATGTTGGATAAACATGGGTAGTTAAGAGAATTTAATATAGTTCGCAGAGCAAAGATGAGTTTTGCTACGTTAGGGATTGATCAAATGGCAACCCCTGTGATTTATTAAAATTGCCTGAATACCAAGTGTTTTGTTATCATTGGAAGTTGAGAAAGTTTGACATAATTTTCAAAGTAAAGATTAAGTTCTCACTACATCGGGGAAGAACGTCCAAATACTCATGTTTACGCATTTCTTGAATGCAAGATCAATTGGATGGTGGTGGCATTATCTATTATTATGATTATTTTTCTTTTGCAGGTTCAATGGTCCAATAACATCACATTGGGGCAAATTTTTTAGAAAAAGTCATCTGTATCTATTTTGGAAATTCTACAAAAATCAATCTGCAAAAATCTTTTCAATTTCACGTTGGAATCGGATTTTATCCCACCAACCTCGGCAGGACCGGGTTTTATCCCGTTGATTGTCAATTTCACGTTGGGATCGGATTTTATTCCACCAATTTCGACAAGACCGGATTTTTATTCCGTTGACCGTTCATATCACGTTGGGATCGGGTTTTATCCCGCCAACTTCGGTAGGATCGGATTTTATTCCGCTGACCGTTTATACCTCAACAGGACCAGATTTTTATCCCGCTAACCATCAATTTCACGTTGGGATCGGATTTTATCCCACCAACCCCGGTAGGATCGGATTTTTATCCCACTGACCGTGCATATCACGTTGGGATCGGGTTTTATCCTGCCAACCTCGGCAGGACCGGATTTTATCCCGCTGGCCGTTCATATTACTTTGGGACCGGGTTTTACTCTGCCAATCTCGGCGGGATTGACTTTTATCCCGCTGACCGTTTATACCTCATTGGGACCGGATTTTATCTCGCTGACCGTTCATATCACGTTGGAACCGGATTTTATCCCATCAATCTTGGCAGGACCAGATTTTATCCTGCCAACCTCGGCAGGACCGGGTATTATCCCGCTGACCGCTCATATCATGTTGGGATTCTGTTTTATCCCGCCCGCCAATCTCGGCAGGACCGGGTTTTATCCCGCTGACCGTTTATATCTCGTTGGGATAGAATTTTATCCCACCAATCTCGGCAGGATCGGATTTTATTCCGCTGACCGCTTATACCTCGTTGGGATCGGGTTTCATCCCACTAATCTCAGCAGGATCGGGTTTTATTCTGCTGACCGTTCATATCACGTTGGGACCGAGTTTTATCCCGCTGACCTTTTCATGTTTTAATTCAAGGCAGAATAATTGCAGGTAAGTAATTTGGTGTGTACATTTTTGTCTCGAATTTCTTCAAAACTCAGACAAAGAGGGGCAAGTTGTACACACCAAAATTTTAGTTTTTATTTTATTTTATTAGTTCATTTAGTTGATTTTGTTTTGATTTTTTGTTTATTTTTTATTTTATTTTCATTTTTGTTAAGAAAATCATTTTATTATTATTAATTAATTCATTGGAAAGAAAAAGAAAAATTGTCAAATCAAACATCAAAATTTTAGCATTTTTATTTCATTTTAGTTGATTTAGTTGATTTTATTTTATTTTTATTTTGTTAAGAAAATCCTTTTATTATTGTTAATTAATTTTCAAAAAAATGAATGCCTCACGCGCGCGTGCTGCGTTTCTTCTTCGGCAGAGGTACAGAAACATGCATAGTACCAGAGTTGCAGCTCCATGCCCGTTTGTTTTTTTTATCATTTTCTTCATTCTGTTTTCCTCCACTCGATCAAGCTAGTAGCTAAGCCACTTGGCTTTAATCTAAACATCAAGAAGGATCTAGGAGGAAATCATCTAGGGGCTCAAGATAATTACCAGAAAAAGGCAAAAAACCCGCACCATTGATGCTAGGTTATCTGGTGCCTATAAAAAGGCCACAAATAAGAGGGTTCAAGGAGGACAAAAAAGGGGCTAGCGGCTAGGGTTAGAGAGCTAGAGTGAGAGGGAGACCGAGAGCAAAAGAGAGGTTACGGGCTGAGGGTTTGAGAAGGAAAGAAAAAAACCAAGTGAGTGAGAGAGAGCTACGGTTGAGTGGAGAGTTTGGGGGAAAAGGAGAGAAATGAATGGTAAAAAGAAAAACTTCAGAGAGGAAAAGGATAGCTACAGTTGAGGAAAAGAAACGGGATCCAAGCAAAGGAGATTGGGGGGGGGGTAACGGCTAGAAGAAGAAAAAAGAGGAGGCGGCAGAAGAGTGAGATAAAGAGAGAAATTGAGGAAGGCAGAGAGGGAGAGAAAAAAGGGTTTCGGGCGTTGGAGGAAAAACAGAAAAAAAGCAAGAAAACCGTGAGTGAAATAGAGAGCGAGAGGGAGGAAGAAAGGAATCGGGTGCCATTCTTCAAGAGACAAAGTAGCAGCTGGAACTGTTGGTCCACACTGAAGCTTTCAACGTGTCACCATCGTCACCCGCGAGCTTCACCAAGAGAGAAAGTTCTGTAAGTTATCCTTTCCCTTTAAATTTCGATTCAGATTTTTGAAGCTTTCAAAGATGAATTCCGTGACTTTGCCTATGGCAATCTTCTTGTTGGGGTATGCATGCTTTATGGGTTGATCGAATGGGAATCTTTTTTGTTTCTGAAAATCTGGGGGGCTAGTCGCAACCTCCTTTGGGTAGGGAATCATCGAATTTTTTTTTATGCCTATTGTTTGTTTGATAGACTGTCCAAATGACAATCTTGAATTGAAAGAGCAAGGCTTAAGCACTTTCTGTATGCGTTCAAGAAGAATGAATTCTGGCTAGTTCACAGCTGGCCAGAAACTGTGTATTCCCTAGCTAGGAAGGCGGACAAAAATCCAGGAATTTTTTGGGGCTGATTCCCTTCATTTTGCTGTTTTTTGTGTCAGATTATGGCTTGATATGTGCTTGTTGTGTAAGGTCGCTGAAAACTCAAAGTTTTCAGAGGTTGTCGAAGTTTTCTTTAATTGCGGGAAGAAGAAAGCTTCCAGCTTTGCATGCTCTGTATCCGGAATCTTTTGTGTGTGTGTAAATATAGAGAAAGCCTTGTTGTTCATGCTTAGTTCTTTTAGAGTTGGAGAAAGCATTGTTAACTAGTCATTTTGATTGCTGAAGCTCTTAGTTTGTTTGAAGTTTACGTTTTGTTTGTTGTTCAATTGGTGCATCGTGTGCATGCTTGTTCGATTAGTGTTTAGTTTTGAACAAGTTTACATGATATTGTCTCGAAACTCCTTGTACAGAAGCCTAGTATCTTGTTGTTTCATGGTCCGAGCTTTAGGATGCTTTCTTGAATGTTTTAGTTTGACGTTTCAAGCAAATGATAAGGATTTCTTGCTGCACTTTCTGTTTTTCTTGCTTTCTTGGCCTGGATCCTCTCTGTGGGGATCATTAAAGGTAGACAACCATGCTTGGGCTTTGTTAAAATCAATGATTTGGGGATTTATGTGAGTTTGGTTGATAAATAATGAGCGTTGTGCAATCTTTTAGTATGAAATTTGCGTGGGTTGAAGCTGCAAGTTTGCAGCAGAACATTGCAGAAAGCTTCAGGAGTTGCTGAAAGCTTTTGTTGCAGAAAACGTTCTTCATAACCTTTGCATGAAGTTTGCATGAAATTCTCAAAATTTTGCGCTCTAATCCCTTAATTTTTATCCAATGCTACTATGGCCCAACTAATTGGATATCTTAACCAATTTTGTTCCCTTAACATGCCATTTGTTCCTAAAATGTCTTAACACGACTTTTTGGATAGATTTTTAATGAGTTTTGGGATGAATTTGAAGGGTTTAATAACTTTTTCTAAATTGGTAGTTTTGATTTGAATTTTTTAGGAATCTTGGGTAATTTACTTGTTTAATTATAGCAAAAAGGTTTCATTTATTTTTTGTGACCTTTATCATTTGGTTTGGAATAGATTTCACCTTAAGTCCTTAATTTTAATTTATTTCCTTTTAGACTCTTAATATTTGTAATAATAGCAAATTGATCTCTCGAACTTCTTTAATCCTTTCAAATGGGTCCTTGTTTATTTCAACTTGATGAATGGGGGTTGTTTATGCTTTTAGTGATTTAATTTCGTGTTTATTTTCATTTCATGTGATTATTTGTTAATTAAAGTGATGCATTGACCTTTTCTTGGTTTTTGGAGGGTAAATAAGTAATTTTACGTCATTAGGGCACCAATTCAATTGAGGTACACTCTATCCCTTATTTTGATTTTTACTTGACCTTATGTACCCCAATGTGACTTTATGTGCTTAATTGCATGCATTTTGAATGTTTTCATTTCATTTATTTATTTAGTCGCTTTATTTTTTTAATTTTGTATATTTATTTTAATTCAATTTTGATTATTTGAAAGACATTTAAATGCGAAATTGTAATAGTTAGGGGGTTCAAGATATGTATTTAGATAGAATGTGTAATAGTTAGGTATTTATTATTTGAATTTTATTTCTTTTCCCTTTTAGATTGTAATTAGGGCCCTCAAGTATAATTGTTAGGGCTTTATTTGCCTTGTGTGTTTCTGCATGCTTATGTGTTACGTGTTACTCGCTTTTTTAGGGTTTTGCATCTAAATACCATACTTATGTGTTATGTGTTTATGTGATCTTATGTGTTTACTTGCTTTATTATGTGCTAATTTAGTTATAATCAATGTGTGACGTCACCACACTAGTCCAACGTTAGTTGTGGCCCATTTCCCGACTTCACACTAGTCCAACGCTAGTTGTGGTCCTTCGTTCCCGCTTTCTCGCTAGTCTAATGCTAGTGAGAATTTATAAACATGGGTTAGTCCAATACTAGACCTTTAGGGATCATCCACGCATTAGATCATGTTTATGTGACAATCACTACATCTTCATGCATATTTTTACTTTTTAGGGTTTTTTCATTTGGCATGACATTTCCCCCATACGTATATCCCTTATCCCATGTTCCCCCTTATATGTATATCCCTTATCCTATATTTCCCCTTATATGTATATTCCTTATCCCTTTTGAATGAAAACATAACATTAGATTTGTATTTCATTTAAGAATTAGAATTAGAATAGTACATTTGCTTGATTAAATTAGGGATAACCCCTCGAATATGGGATGTGGACGAGTTTGGCTTTCTAACCTTAACATGCTCGCATTCCCTCTATAAAAGAGAAAATTGAAGTCACGAATCATAGTTCCCTGCACCCGTTAAGATGCATTCCTTTAGCTCATATATATTTGTATATTATTATTTTTTTTCTTTTCTTAGAATCCCATATTTTTGCATATTTGTGACCTCTTCAAAGGGTCAACTTGGGTATCACAATTAATGTGAATTGCACCAAACAAAACTTTGAAGAGATATTCCAACCCCGATACCCTCATAGGTCTAGGTTTTTGCATCCATATAGTGACTTTCAAATGTGATAAATTTTAAAGTTAAAATAAGAAAATTTTCGACTAAATCACGCAACTAGCCTTGGTTAGGTTGAAAGAGTGTTTTAGATTTTATCCTTGCCTTCCATTTCTTCAAATGTGACTCCCGAACACTTTTCTCTGATTTTTCGTAGACTTGGAGTCGTTTAAAAAGGATTTTTTCTACTTTTTTTTTATCTAAAATTCATTTTAGGTGACTTGGTACACCTTAACTCAATACCAAATGGCGACTCCTATTTTTCATTAAAAACCATTTTTAAACCATTATTTTTGGGTCCAAATCGTGGCATTTTTTAGTCCCATTTAGACCCATTTTCTTTATTTTCTAAAAATCAAAAAAATCATTTTTTCAATCAAAATTAATCTCTTTATTCATTTTCTAATTCAAAATTCATTTTTCACTAAAAAATAAATCAAAAATTCATTTTTCTAAACACATTATTATTTTCATCATTAAAAAATGGGGCGCGACAAAGCGGAGACATTACCTATATAAAGTGACATTTGAGATTTTCATGGATCACAAAAGTTTTAAGTATTTGTTTTCTCAAAAGGAGATGAATTTGAGACAACGTAGGTGGATGGAATTTTTGAAAGATTATGATTGCACGATAAAGTATCATCCATGAAAAGCCAATGTAATGGCTGATACTTTAAGTCGTCAAGTGCAGGTGGCAAGATTGATGATCAAAAAGTTGCACTTGTTAGAAAAGGTTAGTTGTTGGAATCCCCGACTCGAACCGAGAAAAGTGATTTTGGGAAATATTGTCGTGAAATCCACTCTGTTGCAATGCATCAAGGAAATTCAGGAGAAGGATTTTGAGGTGCAGAAGTGGTTGGAAAAAGTGAATAAGGGAGAAAAGTCGGATTTTAACCTAAGAGTAAATGGCGTGCTAAGATTTCGAAATCGTTTAGTAATGCCAAAGGACGAAGGACTTAAGAAGGAAATCTTGGAAGAAGCACACCGGTCTAAGTACACGGTATATTTTGGAGGAAATAAAATATACCTGGAGGGAATAAAATATACTAGAAATATACCTGGAGGGAAGCACACCGGTCTAAGTACACGGTATATTTTGGAGGGAATAAAATATACCAGAATTTGAAGAATTTGTATTGGTGGGAGAACATGAAAAAGGAAATTGCACAGTTTGTCCAAACTTGCTTAATTTGCTAGCAAGTTAAAGTCGAGTATCAGAAACCATCTGATCTTTTGCAAACCTTAGAAATACCCGAGTGGAAGTGGGAAAATATTGCCTTGGATTTTGTATCTGGATTACCAAAGATACAAAAAAGTCATGATACAATTTGAGTGATAGTAGATAGATTGACCAAATCGACTCACTTTCTGTCGATTAGTATGAAGTACCCGTTGGAGGAGTTAGTTAAGTTATATTTGGATGAGATTATAAGGCTACACGGGATACCTATAAGTATTGTGTCCGATCGAAACCTTAGATTTGTCTCGCGGTTTTAGCAAAAGATGCAAGAAGTGTTGGAAACTAAATTGAATTTTAGCACTACTTACTACCCGCAGGCTGATGGACAGTCTGAGAGGACGATTCAGACTCTTGAGGACATGTTGAGAACCTGTATTTTGGATTTTGGAGAGAGTTGGAGTAAGTATTTGACATTGGTGGAATTCGCTTATATTAATAGCTTCCATTCGTCCATTCAAATGGCTCTGTATGAAGCGCTTTATGGTCGGAAGTGTAGATCTCCAATTTGTTAGGATGAAGTAGGAGAACAAAAGATTTTAGACCCAACTATAGTACCATGGATTGAGGAGGTGGGAGAGAAAGTGAAGTTAATACATCAGAGAATTCAAACCGCACAGAGTCGTCCGAAGAGCTATGCCAACAATCGAAAGAAGCATTTAGAATTTACGGTTGGAGACCAAGTATTTCTTAAGATTACTCCTCTGAAAGCGAATTTAATGGTAAGAAAAGAAAAGAAATTACAACCGAGATTTGTAGGACCATATAAGATTCTTCAACATGTAGGAAATGTGGTTTATAAGTTGGAATTGCCACCAAGTTTATCTCGGATCCTTAATGTTTTTCACGTATCGATGCTCAAGAAATATCATCCAGATCCGTCTCATATCCTACAACTGGAGAATATTGAGATTGATGAGGCATTGACCTATGAGGAGAGACCGATAAAACTTCTAGATCGTAAGGTGAAAGAACTGAGGAATAAGCAAATTCCGTTGGTGAAAGTTTTATGGAAAAACCATGGACTAGAGGAAACAACTTGGGAAGTAGAAGAAGAAATTCGAGAAAAATATTCAAATCTATTTCCAAATCAAGGTATGAATTTCGTGGAAGAAATTCTCTTAAGGGGGAGAGGATGTGAGGACTTATGTTTTTATTCTTAAAATAGTTATTTTTATAATTATTTACCCTAGTATTGGTTAATTATATTATCGTTATATGAATCGCTTTTAAATTTCGCTTTATCGCGAGCGAATCGAAAGTTCGCGTATTTCGCGTCAAAACGACTAAGTGGAGATTTAAGAAATTTATATTAGACTACTAAGAATGAATAATTATAGTGTTAAAAGGATTATATTTGAGAATTAGTGCACGAGTGCAACAAACAAGAGAAAAAGTGGTAGTACGAGATACTATTCACGCACTATTCTTAGTTGACTTTTGTACAACTTTTGGCCACAAATTCAACAAGCTTTCAAGGGAAGATTCATAAAACAAAAACCTTTCTCTCTCCTCTCCATAGTCTCGGCCGAAACTAGCAAAGGAAAAAGGAAGAAAAGCTTCACTTCATCTTGCTTCATCTTGCTTCCATTTCACTTCCAAATTTGCACCCAATTTCAAAACTACTTGGAGATTAACTTTAGCTTGGAGGAAGACATCATCTAGTGGAAATTTCTTGAAGGTTTTGTGGTGAAAATTTCTGGTTTCTTCAAGGGTTAAGAGGTACCTATCAACTCTTGCAATCTCTCCATTTTTCTTCAAGAATCATAGATTTCATGGGTTTGACAACCCAAAGCATGAAATAGGTAGAGGATTTGAGGAAACCCATTTTATCTTGTTTTAACTATAAGCTAGTGGACTTGATGATGCCTTTAGGTAGCTGCCTTGAGGTGTAATTAGTTGATTGTGGTTGTTTACGTGTTATTTGAGTTGAATACGGTTAGAAAGTGAAGGAAAAATCGAAGGAAAGTGGTGCACTAGAGCTGGCCGAAAATCTGTCCTTGTTGATCAGTGATTATTTCAAATTTTTGGTACTTGTTTTGCTGTGAAATTGATGGTTATATGTTGTATGTTGAGTGGACAAAGTGTCGTCCAAAAATCATTTGATTTGGTTGAGCAAAATTTGAGTTTTCAAAATTGAAAGAAATCTGGAAATGGGTTCAGGGCAGCCAAACAGTGCTCCTTTGATCGAACATAACTCTTTGTTCAAAATTTGGAATTGAATGCCGTTTGTGGTATTTGAAAATAGACATCCGTAGCTTTCTAACGGTATAAAAAGCACCCGCTAGTTCATTTTAAGTCGTCCGTAGTGAGTCGGCAAAGTTTGCTGTCCTGTTATACATATCTGTCCGAGAGGAAATGAGAAGCTGCGACTTGTGCCTTGAATTTGAACTACTTGTGAACTGATTTTGGAAATATTTTCTTCTGATGAATTGAATAATTTTGAACCTAGTTTCCATCGCCACCAACCATTCTTAATTTGAACTTGTATTGAGTGAGATGTGGTCTGATTTCCAAAGTGCAATAAATCTGAAAAACTGGAAAGCTTTTCCTTCTTGCTGGCCGACTGGTCTAGTTTTTTGTAGGATGTTTTAATTCGAAAATTTTGATGTCAATCAACCATCAAGTTTTTATTAAAGGTTTCTAGAACTTTGGTTTCAAAAATGGATCGAATTGGGACTGATTTCATTGTGCAAAATGTTTGGAAAAGAAATAAAAGCAAGAAGGCAGATTAGCCTTGAAACATTTTACGAACTTTAGTCATTTTGTTAACTGCCTTCCCACGTAAGTTTTTGCTTGAAATTTGATACAGGAGTAGTTCATATATAGAGGTTTAAGTGTACCAAATTTGGTGGAAATTCATTACCATTTTGATACCCAAATAACGCCCCAAACTTGGCTCTTCAAATCTGAAAAATTTTTGTACAGTGTACAAATTCAGCTGACTTTATACTATTATATCTTGATACTCAAAACTCCGAATTTAGTTCGATTTATCGTGTTTGAAACCTTAGTTAGAGCTCTTATTGTGTTACGAATTTCAAGGGCTGATTCATTTTCTGTGAATTACACCGAATTTCCAAAGATGACTGCAAAACCAAGATTGGTTTAAACCTGTCCTATTGGAACTGAAACTTTGAGTTGAAAAATGAATGCTTTCCATTTAGAATCTTGGAAAAGTGTCTTCTATGAACATTTAGTACATTGGATAGTTTCCAACGGTATAAAGTTTTTCATTTTTGGACTTACCGAGTGCAAGATCTGATTCTTCTAGATTTGCCGCACAAAACTGAAATTTTCCGACTTGTTGGGAAATGAGTTTTTGAAAACTTTTCCCTATCCTTTGATATTGATTGATCGTTCTAAACTCGATTTCATGGAAGAAATCAGTTTCTCTTGTGTTATTAAATCCTCACTTTTCGATCTCGATTTTTGAATGATTAAGGTTCTCTTTTGAGACTTTGATTTAGTCTAAATAAGTGAACCTTCTTTCTTGGTTAATACATAGTTATGAGTGAAAGTACTTGTTATTTGTTCAGGCGCTCAAGGAGATCTTTAAGAGAATCTCGAAGAGGACGCCTAAAGGCTTAATTGCTCGCTCATTCACTTTTGTTTTGACTTGGTAAGTGTCAAGTGTATGAAGTGTTGTTACATGCTGAAGTGTTTTTATTAATTGAGTGTTGTGAAAGTGTCGAGTCGAGTGTGTACTTTATCGCACTCGTTCTCTTTTAAGTGAATTGTAATTGAATTGTATGAAGTGAATTTGCTAAGTGAATAGAGTGAAGTGTTGCAATAGTGAACTATGCTATGTTTGCATATGTTGATTGGAGTGAATCTCCCCGACTTATAATGATAATAGTGGGGGACGCCCAAACTCATCATCCGATCTTGTGACTCGAGTCAGCATGGGTTTGGTCGTAAAATTTGGTGAGCCATGAGAAAATTTTATAAACTTGATCTATTGGAGAGATCTCGCTTAGCATATTCGAATAGTATCGCCTTATATAAAAGAAGTGCGAGCCCGGAGTAGGGGGTGTATCAGTGAACGGGGAAGAGTAAGTGAAGTTCTACGGACTTAATAACCTACCCGGTTGACGGAGTGTCATCTCGTGGAGGTAATGGATCGAACATTGACAGTGCAAGTGGAAAATAGCTCCTGAGAGCTCCTGTATCCTTATCAAGTGTGTTTTATGTTATTTTGGAAATTTCTTGAATGTTATCACTTTATTCCTCGTATAAGTGTCATTGCTACTTGAACTACGTGATTGCATGTGTGTTTCTTGGCTTCACGAGTATTCGCTCACCCTATTAGCTTTGTTTTCCTTAACAGGGACCGAAATGAAAAGAATTGTGGAGAAGTGGACTTGTAATTAGGGTTTTGAATGTATTTGACTAGACGTCTCTTGGAAGCTGTGTATTTTACGAAAGTTGATGTATTTTGAAACTTCTGATGTAAGATTGAATACTTATGTATGGAAGCGAACTCTTTTCTTTACTTCGACTTTTATATTTAGTTGTTATTCGTTAAGTTTGAATTGGAATTGTATCGAGTCCTGGCAATAGTTGAGCAGGCATCCCGCTGATACCCTTGGATTCGCTCTTGGGAGAAGTGGGGGCGTCACAAACTGCGAGAGTGCAGCTAAGAGAAACTAAGTGATAAGAAGACCTGGGCAGTGAATGAGAGCGAAATAAAACTGTAGTCCCTCTTCGTATCGAACTAGCATCAACAGGAAAAAAAATACAGAGTGCGGAAGTGAGAGCGAGAGCCTAGCAAGTTTTGTTACCAAACAACCAAATATAAGCGGATACTGTGAGGAAGACAGGAGAAGCTGGGAACAGGACTGAGGAACTGGAATCGGAACTTAAGCAGCCTGCACCAACGAACTTTGAGGAGGAAAAAGGTAACAACTCACTGTTTAAATGGTATAATTGGAATAACATGAACTATAAGTTGAGCTTAGTTAGAACTGTAACTTCTAGTTCAAGGAAGTGGTGTGCAGAAACTGTGAAAATGTAGAAAACTGAGCTTCGACTGAAGAAATGAAGCATTTCGGTTAGTTATCAGGAGTAATAACTCTAGAATTTCCTGTGATAGCCTGTAAAGTATGCATGGCATCTTGATTACTTCACGCCTGAGATGATAAGCTCGATAGAGAGAACTAAACTTGAAGGAAATCTGATGTCTGCTGTTATGTTGTAGATTTTGCAGCTAAGTACAGGCACGAGGCTTAGTCCAACCTTTTTTCTAAATCTTGGTCATAAACTGTCTTATCTTACGTAAGATAATTTGTAGTTGAGTCATTCTCTTCATACAGTTAGCTGGAACATAAAACTGAAGAGAAACAAAAGGGAAATGCAGCTGCTAAGTCTTTACCTGCTAGAATTTTTTTTAGCTTCATCCGAGAGAAAGGAACTAGTTGTGCAGATCGTATGGAACAATTTTCTTTTAGAAGCTCAAGCCATACGCTACTTCCTTGTCTTACCTGAGAACCTAGTGTAGAGTTGATAACTTGAGTGAGAATATTTCAAAGATTAGCAGGAAGTTTTGCTTAGCTGACCGAGAGAAGAAATAAGGAAATTGTCTAGGTTTCTTTATAGATTTTGGTTCCAAACTCCTACGAATTCATTGTATAATGTTTTGGTCTTATCATGCATGTTGGATTTGAGAATGAAATGGTGTAGTTAATGGGAAATTTCTTGCTTAAAAAGTGATTGCTGCTCCAAACTTGTCTATCATGACCGAGAATGGAAAAAATTTCTGATCAGTTTCTTCCTTGAGTTGGTTGTAAATTTTCGATAAGCTGACCAAGGCTACTTTGTAGCTTCATGACTATGAATTGCCTATCTAGTTGGAATGTGGGAGTGAAAGGAAAGATTTAAGAAATAAAATGATAAATTTTTAAGAAATCTTACATATTAGCTACCTGGTTGCAAACTACATTCATAGACAAATAAGAAATTTAAACTAGAAAACTAATGAGTTATTACAAACTTAAATCATAGATAGCTTAGAATTTGGTTCGAAATTAAAAAAGGGAGGGATGAAATGTTTATTCACTTTCACCTTAGAATATAGAGTAAGGAATGGCATAATTTTACCTTAAAACTTTATAAATTATAACCTTGGAAAAAAATGTATATCTTTGGTTAAAATGATCAATAAGTATTGAATATGTTATAGTTTGTTCTAAACTAAAACATGACTTTAAAATGGTTAACTTATAAGGTAACAAATAATAAAATCAATAAGTTTCGAAAATAAAATGATGAATAAATATTGAGAACATTATATTTGTCTTTTAAGGTCAAACTTGATTTTAATAGTTTAAATAATTCAAATCATCAAATAATAAAAAAATATGTGAATATCTATAAATCGCGTATTTATTTTGGAATTATTAAACTTGTCTCAGGAAGTAACTGTGAACCAGGAAACGAACCCGAGGCTCGAGAATAATTTATTTGGGTATTTGGTGAGTGTTTTCCGAATTTATGTGTTTAACTGTTTATGTGTATCTAAGTGAAATTATGCGACAAATGTGCTCATTATGAATTATTACTAAATGATTCCTTGCGAAGTGTATCTCAATTGTCCCTCGTCTTCTAAATCGAGGGTATACTTCATCGCACTCGATTTAGTTGAGATTGAAGGTCGATAATTGATTGAATGTTACTGTAAGTGTGCATGAATATAAGCTGTATGTGTGCTTCGCCGCATTGGCTGAACTGGGCCCCAAAACCCTCTGTTCAACGGACTATTCGAGTCAGCAAAGGGTTTGGTCGAGTAGGACGGTAGTTTTGGGTAAATGTTTCGGTATACTCGAGTATTACCATGAGGTTGGGAGATTATTGAACTGATTATTGAATGTAGGGGATTGTTTATTGAGTTGGAGGTCGGGGATCGAACGAGGGAACTTAGGGATTTATCGTGAAGACTTTAGCATTGTGATTAGTATCTTAATAAGGTAGGAATTTTGTATCGATCGAGGTATTGTAGAAGGATGTGAATGATTGGTTTTGGTTTATCAAACGGTTATCTCTGAAGTTAATGTGAAATCAATGAGTTCTGGCGAGAGTCAGGCAGACGATCCGCTAACTTTTAGAGTACACCCTGTAAGGAAGTGGGGTCGTCACATTGTCGCGCCCCATTTTTTTTAAAAAATAAAATTTATTTAGGTGGTTGAAAAAATGAGCTTTTGATTTTTAGAAAAAGAGAATAAAGAAAAAAGAAGGGCCTAAAATGGGACTTCAAATATGCGACGGTTGTGGCCCAAAATAATAGTCTAAAAAGAGGATTTTAAGAAAAAATAGGAGTCGCCACTTTGTATTGAATTTAGGTGTACCAAGTCATCCAAAGTATTTTTTAAATAATAATATGAATAAAACCCCTTTTAGACGACTCTAGATCTTTGAAAACAAGAGAAAAGAGTTCGGGAGTGTGAGGCGCCGAAATTTTACTGTCTTTATAACTCTTATTTGAACTTACTTGCCTTAAATTCTTGTTGCTTTTATAGTTGAATCATGATTTGCTCTTATTGTATTATTTAACTTGGTGCATGTTTAATTTAGTGCATGTTAAGTTTCATAGTACATTACACTAATGTGACCGACTAGTAAGGTGTGTGCAATAAATTTGGTGGATTAGAAGGAGTTTTGTGTACAAGAGATTATGTGACAAGAGATGTTAAGAGTTAATTAGAAGAGCATTAGATATGTTAGTGATTGGAGACAAATAGAGAGACCAAAAGATAGACAATACATCTTTCCTTACCATTTGTCAATTAGCCTACCAAATTTGACCAAGACCCTTCACCAAGACCAAGTTTTCTTCTTATCCAACTTGAGCTCTTATCATTCCACTATTTCTTCTTCTTGTTCTTTGGCCTTGGACGAATTTGGAGAGGAGAAAAGAGGGAGAAAACCACAAAATAATCCAGCCTTGACTTCTTGTTTGAATCATAAAGAATCCAACGAAAAATCCTAATCTACTCCGATCAATCTTGAGGTAAGCTTGGAGGGAAACTTTTGGTGAAGTTTTGGAAGAAGAAAATCTTGCATCCCTCTTGATTTGCTTGTCACCTTTGGGGTTGGAGGTCTAGAGGTAAATTTTGTTAGAAAACCTAACTTTCTTGATGTTTATATGATGATTTACTAGTTTTACTTAAGGAACTACTAGGTTTTCTGGATATATGATGATTTCCTAAGTTTACTTGAAGAACTACTAGATGTTACTACTAGGCTTTTAGTTTATTTAATGTATGTTGCTTTAGGGTGAAAAAGGCATGACTTTTATGGAAGATTTCATGGTTTTCAAGCTTATATTCGAATTTCCAGCTTTAGAGTTAATTTTCAGCTTTGATCAATATTTTCCAACCTTGAGTTGAGAGTTTCCAGCTTTGATATGAACATATTTAGCTTGAACATGCACTTCTATTTTTGTTATACGATTTTTTCAGCTCTAGTAGTTAATTTCCAGTTTTGCTATGTTAATTTACACCCTTGGAATGCCAATTTCAGCTTTATTAGGAGATGTTCAAGTTTTGGTATGCAATTTTAGTTTTGATATGAATATTTCCATGCTTTGGTTTGAAATTCCAGCTTTGAGATGAAAAAATTTCAGTTTTGGTGTAAGTGATTTGGAGATTGATATATATGTTCAAAGTTGATAGTTTTGTAGTCTTGATTGAGGTTCATTTACTATGAACTAAGATTTGAATTGGATGATTAACTTGAAGAGATATGGAGACATATTGCTGGATTTTCTCCTTGTTGGTCAAGTGAGGGTTGAGGTGTGAATTTAGGGTATTTTTGGTTTTCTCTTGCATATGTTTTTACTCAAAACACTTGTTACAATCTATTTCTTTGCATGTGTGTTAGTTTTGAGCCAAAACAAAGAGGTTTAAGAAAGGGAAAAACCTAGTTTTCCAAACTAATTGCTTGCTGGAAAATTTTCGCAGGAATCCCTGCGCAGTTTTGAGAAATTGGCTATAACTTTGTATAGGTAAGTCAGAATTTAATTCCGTTTATTGCGTTTGAAACTAGATTCATAGGGATTTTAACAGTATAAAATTCAGGGTTTGGTTGAACTCCTGTAAATTCCAGCAAATTTACAGAGTTTCTTGAAAATCATGACTGTTCTGTTTTTGCACATGAGACAGCAGTGAGTTTGAACTGAAATTTGACTAACCTATGAGTTGAATTACATGAAGATGTCTTCTAAAACCTGTTAGTGTTTCGAGTCTATTTTCTAATGGCATAAGTTTTGTGGTTTTTTGACCACAGAACTCAAGTTATGCTTTTTCAAAAAAATGTCACCAAAATTGGAAATTTTTTCAAATGTATTGAGTGGGACTTGGAAAACTTTTCTAGGTCTTAAACCTTAATTTAGTGTGATTTTTGGATGCTTAAATTGCTCTCCTCATTTTTAGAATACTTGTATTGGATTTATCTTAAAATCTCGAGTTCAAAGTGAGAAGCATATAGAATACTTTGGAATACTAGATGTGTATGTTTTGACTAGTTGAATCTACTAAATTTAAATTTATTGTGATTGTGAATCTTGTCTCAGGGTTTGGTAGCGATCAAGGTTATCATCCAGAGAGTTGATGTTTAATGTACTGATATCGGTGAGTGTTCTTTCCATGTTGTTCTTCCAATGACTATGTGGAATGTTGTGAATGTTTGCTTGACTGTTTAAATGATTTTCAATGATTGTTAAATGGATTTTCAATGAGCAAGTGTGTACTTTACTACACTCGACCTAAGTGAATGTGAATTTCAATGATCAAATGATTGAATGTTACTTGTGCATGAATGTAAGTCTTTGATTGAACTGGGCCATTGCCCTTCGTCGCTAGCTTATTCGAGCCAAAAGCAGACTCGGTCGGATAGGTTGGTGATCCTGAGCCACCATTTTGGTATACTCGAGTATAACCACGAAATTTGGTGGAATACTGGTCAGTGAATGAAATGCAATGAATGAAATGATCACTGTTGGAGTTTTATTTTCAAATGTTTTTACATGTCGGAGGAATAAGGGAGAAATGGTCGGCGACTGAATGACTGAATGAATGGTTCTAAGTGAGCACATATCCTTCCAATGATTGAATATTTGTTTCTTGAATGACTGCTTATTACTGTGCAAAGTATTAAATGTAATATTTTCGTGCTTTACCTACTTGATTGCTTGTTTGGGAACCTCACTAGGTTTTTAGCTCATGCCTTTAATTTTGTTTTTTCTTACAGGAGTGGAGGCTGAAACAAGTAAGCATGAATTAGTGTGTATAACCTTCATGTACTTGTACTTTTGTAGTGAAATGTATTTGGGATCTTTGTTAATGGAATCCTATGTTACACTTTTTGGGTTGTAAATTAAGTTGAAATTTTTGGATGAATGGAACTTTTATGTTAATATAGAGGCATGAAAGACTATTCCAAAAATATAAGTGAATGAGTCCGGGCGAGAGTTGGATAGGCAATCAGCCAAACCCTTGGGTTAGTTCTAAGGGGAGGTGGGGTCGTCACAGGGAGTCACTGTTGAAGAAAGAGAAGGCAAATATTTGATAGAATCAAACCTAAGGCACCATTTCAACCTAACCAAAATTAGTTGCGAGATATAGTTAAAAATTTTCCTAATCTAACCTATAAAATTTATCACATTAGGATATTTCTATATGGATGCAAATTTAGACCTAGGGGGTATCGGGAGGGTCGGAATGTCGTTTCAAAAATTTAATTGGTGCAAATCACATTAATTGTGATGTCCAAAAATGATTCTTAGAAGAGGTCATGATTGTGCAAAAAAATGAGACTAAAAAAAAGAAGAATTATAATATATAAATATATGCGATCTAAAAGAGAAGAATGCAACATAACGGATACGGGGAATTAAAATTCGTGACTCAATTTTTCATTTTATAGAGAGAATGAGAGTGTGCTAAGGCTAAGAAGCTACACTCATTCATTTCCCATAATTGAAGGGTGACTCTCCTAATTTAGTCAAATAAATGAACTAACCAATTTCTAATTTTCTAAATGCAATGTAGATCTAAATGTCATGTTTTGTGGCCATAGGGATAAGGGAGATAATATATAGAGGAAATATCATATAAGATGAGAAAATATCCTAAAAATGAAAAACATGTATGAAATGCGATGAATGTCACGAAAAAAATGTGAATCTAGCACGAAAAATAGCCTAATGGATCTAGCATTAGACTAAACCATTTCTACAAGTTTTCACTAGCGTTGAATTAGTGAGAAAACGGGAAAAGGCCACAACTAGCGTTGTACTAGTGTGGTGACATCATGCATTTATTATAAATAAATAAGTCATATAAAACATAATTAAAGTAAGTAAACACATAAAGCACATAGAACACATAGCACGTAGACATGATATCTAGATGCAAAACTCTAAACAAATCGAATAAGCACATAAACACACAACACAAGCATGCAAGCACACAAGCAAAGAAACACACATAAAATTCTAACTATTACAATTGGGGCCCTAACTACAATCTAAGGGGGGAGTTTAAAAAAATAATAACCTAACTATTACATTCATTTAACTAATTACATTTTTTGGCAAAAATAAAACCTATCTATTACATAGTCTAGTTTAATACATTTCTTGAACATCTATCTATTACAATTTGGCATTTAAATACCTCACAAATAACCGCAAAAAAATAATATAATAAATGAAAATTTAAAATGAATAAATAAAAGAAAAAACACTCAAAACATGCAATCGCATATCAAAAACACATAATAGCACATAAAAGGATTTAAAATAATAATAGAAGATACATCCCTTGAAATAATGGTTAAATGGAATTGGATTTGCCCTATTTATATTCCAAAATTAACAAAATGGTTAAGACACCAATTTAATTAACAAATAAATTATAAAGAAGTGAAAATAACCATGAAATCTACCAATTAAAGCATTTAAATGAAGTATAGTTGACAATTAAAGAAGATAAACAACTTATATTTAAGAAATCAAAACTGTTAGGGACCTAATTGCAAAAAAAAGAAAGTTTTGGGATTAAATTAAAACTATTACAAAGATTAAGGGTCAAAATCAAAGAAAAATAAAGTTTAGGGATCACATTGCAATTAAAAATAGGGAGCTAGTTGAAAGAAATCAAAAGTTTTTAGGGCTACAGTAAAATACTTGAAAGTCTAGGGACTAAAATGTAATTTTTGTATTAGATTTTGTGAGATAAAAGGCTACTTGAGCGAATTTATTAGTTTCTTGGGTCAGAGGCCATCTGGGCCTACAAAATGCATGGGTTTTATCTCCCAAACTCATGTCATAACTCAACTAAAAATAAATCAAAACCCACTATCAAAACCCAAACAAATAGCCCTTAATCCAAAACCTAAACTATTTTACTAAAACCCAATAAGATAATAAACAACACTAAAAATTATTAAACCCTAATGATGTCCTAAAATCTAGAATTATTCTGCCCAAAACCCACTTAAAATATGCAAAAGAGGATTAAAACTTAAAATGGGCAAAATTGATTCAGTTTTTCCAGATTTTGGGCGACAGTAAAATTAGGCAAACATTAAGGGATTGAAATGCAAATTTCTAAAAATTCCATGCAAGACTATCGCAGCTTTCTTCTGCAACTTTCTGGGTTCATCATCAACTGAAAGAGGTAATGCGATGATCTCTACACACAATTGTCTCGTGAGCTTTAATAACACAAGATCCGAACACAAGGGTATGAAGCAAAGATCTGAGCTAACAACTTGTACAAAAAGGGAAGAAAAAGCCATAGAATAAAGAGGAAAAGAGAAGACAATAAGAACATATGCGACATCAAAATCTTGACATGTCCAGAGCCAGTTTGAGCAAACATGAATGGAAGAAGATTAAAAAAAAGGTTTACCTTTATTGCTTCTGAGGCCAAACAAGCATGAAAATTCCCAGACAGGACGTGCAAATTCTAGACAAAACAAAATTTGTCTGCTGTGCAAGAGCTCAAGGTTCGTGGACACTGTAGGTTTGAGCTTTGATTTGAAGATGTTGTAATGATTTTCTTTGAAAACCTTCAACACAAATTTCCTCCCTAACAGACATAGATTACCTAGCAAAAAAGATCTTCCCAATATAAGCCCTGATGAGTTTGGAATATGGTGAAGAAAGGGGCTGAATCGCCAGCCTTGGTTCGAAGCTTTTTCTGGAAATTTTTTTGGCTCTACTTTTTCTTCTTTTTGCTCTCTCTGTTTCCTCTTTCTCCACCGCCCACTCCCTCTTTTTTTTTTTCTAAGGCTGCGTTTGAAGCCTTTTATATGGAACAAAACACCCCCCCCCTAAAAACCCTAAGAAGAACACTGCAGATGAGCTGGGTTTTCTTTAGGAATTTCTGAGCCATTAGATGGCTTTATTCTAGGGAATTCTGGCTAACAGATCATGGGGGTGAGGTGGTAAAAGTATTGGAGGCTGGGAGGGAAAGAAAGGGCAAAAAAAACGAGTGGAAATGGGATGGAAAAATGGCAGCTGCATTTTTCATACTGTTCGTCCATGGCTTCTGGTTACGAAGCCATGGAGAAGGATGCGCGCGCGTGCTCGTGGGAAGTTTTTTTTTTTTTTTTTTTTACCAAAACCTGATTTTTGATTTTCTGGCTTTTCTTTTTTGCCTTTTCTTTTCTTTCTGATTTCTTTCTAATTTTCTAAAAAAATGAATTGAAATGATTTTCTTTAGGAGAAGGATGGCGCGCGTGCTCGTGGGAAGTTTTTTTTTTTTTTAACAAAATCTGATTTTGATTTTCTGGCTTTTCTTTTTTGCCTTTTCTTTTCTTTCTAATTTTCTAAAAAATGAATTGAAATGATTTTCTTTCAGAAAAATTGATAAATAAACATAAAATTAAAATAAGAAATAAAATAAAAATGAATAAATAGACAAAAAATGAAATAAAAATAAAACTGAAATTTGTGATGTCTACAAGTACGCAAAGAGGCAGACTAACTAAGAAACTCATTGCTAGATATAGAGTTGTACCCACAACAAATACTAACCATCTGTTTGCATTCTGATAATGAAGTAATTATGTCCTGGGTGTTCAGCAAAATTTATAATGGTGAATTTAAACATAATGCTTTAAAACACGAGTACGTAAGGCAGTTAATTTCTAATGGAATTATAATAGTTGTCTGCATAAAATCTGGTGATAATCTTGCTAATCTTTTAACTAAGGAACTCTCAAGAGTTATGATCAAAAGCATCACGAGTGCCATGGGTCTAAAACCATTCATAATTTGTCAACAGTAAATAGAAGCTAACTTTTTCCTATTGCTTTGCAATTCTAAAGGTTTAATAGGTGAGAACAAATTATGATTTAACTCCTTAGAAAGTGCTAGTAATCAAATAAGTGCCTTCAGAAATGAGGTTGAAATAATTATTGATCTTAATGAAGTAAATATATTTGGTATATAAGAACAAGGAAGTCAAAAATCTAGAAATCTAGAAATAGACTTCTGTAAGTGGTGCATGGAATCAGGAGTTACCATAAGGCCAAAATACGATGCTAAAGTTCACAGGAGAATGTAGAAATTAGGTAGGATTTATGTTTATAACTATTTCTAATCTTGTTATATAACAATTGTGGTTTAAAATTTATTATTAGCATCAATGTCAACAAGATTTTGAAACAATTATACCCAATAATAAATTAAGGCAAAAGACACCTATTATGTGCATAAATCTTAATTTGTTTTGATTCTAATTCATTACTAGGTAGAGGATTGTTGGATATAGTAAGTGATGAACCCATATTGAAAATTTTGTGAAAAATGAAAAGGTTTATATAAGTTTACACACCAATTCAACTAAATTTGGATAATGGGAAATTATGGAAAGAAACTCCAAAATTTCACTTACATTTGTCTCGTTAGACTTTTGGGTCACTATATACTTAACGGTCAAAAAATTGGCACTTGTGCACTTGGGGCCTTAAGACTTGAAGTGTCCATTCATTTGAAAGATGTCTATTTGTTTAGGAATGGTTTCTAAAGACATGCCAATTCATTTAAGGGTGTTTGAATATTGTAAATAAGGGAATTCAGACATTCGAAAACTACTTTACTTTACCTTACTTTACTTTTCATTCTTCTTCTTCTCTAATCAAAATAGAAATTTTTCAAATCATCTTAGGGGGAGTTTATTTATTGTATTGCAAGAAAATTCTAGTTTGAATTTGTAATTTCTGGAATTAATTGTCACATATCTAGTGATAACATTGTGCAGGACAAATTTTATTAAGGAAAATGAATCTATTCTTTTTTGTTTTTGGTATATTAGAAGGGCCAAAAGGTCCACTACAAGCAAACTAACCTCGGGGTTGAGACCCCTGCTCACATCACTTAAACATGTCCTCAAAAATTCGGTGGTTCATTTTAGGATAAGTAGGCCAAACCTCTATTGGTGGCTCCATTTTGCTAGGTAATCAGCTCAGATATTTCCTTCCCTCGATATGTGTTTCAAGCTGCATTCCCAGCCTCTGTTCATCCACTATCTTATCTTATAGATGAAATTAAAGTATGGACTGCCCTTCTGTTCCTTGCTGCACCAAATTTATCCCTCGTTAGTGAATCAGACTCCAGGATCACCTCTTATATCCTTCCTTCCATGCCAACTCAAGTCCATATAGCATACCGCACAACTCAGCCAAAACATTAGAAAGCCGTTCCTTGATTAACGCAAAAAACCTTTTTTCCACATACTATTGACATCCCTTAGAAGGCCTTCTACTCCAGCATGCCCTAACGTACCTTGGATTGACCCATTCACATTCTATCTTAATCCATTCCAAGAGAGGTTTGACCCAATTTATAAACCAAATTTTGCTCTCCTGTGACTACATCCTCCTTTCAGCACATCCTGGGCTTTGAATGCCTGCTGAATAATCCAGCTTATAGGGGTGTCTACTCTTGAAGCCTCTCCTCCTACATTAATTTCATTTCTAGCATGCCAAGCATGATACACTACTACTTAGAAGATTTGTTGCTAGCAAGGAAAATAAATCTATTCACGTCTAAACCATATTCTATATTTTATAGTTATAATTATTTTTTTAATATTAATGATCCAATGTTATCGTAGGAAACCAAGTTCAATAATCCAATCTTACTAAAAGATCCATTTTCATAATGGTTTTTCTAATGGCTGCCTTAGGGCACTTATTAATACATCTAATATTCACCTAATCTATCATATATATACATTTACTAACAATTATTATACTCTCTTGCATTTATATACTTTCCTATTTAATCTTATCTACCCTTTTTTGTATTTATTTACTTTTCCTAATTAATCTTATATTTTCAAAAATATAACACCTAAAATATATTTTAACGAGTGCCCTATGGGCACTCATTAGATAAACCGTTTTCATAATGCAAAAGATAAATGTCGTCTCAAAGTGGAGCATGAACTAGCCACTCACACATCATAAATAAATCTCAAATTTTTATACTACTAAAATAAACTATCACAAGATAACTTTCAACCGGTTTCTAATTCTTGATCCTTGTGTAGCGTCCTTAACAATTCATTAGAATATCAAATACTAGTTTGTATTCTTTATCATTTGCAAAAATGTCGTGGGAGGAGCGATGGATCACTTAGCATGTAACTTGGGTGTAGTAAATATTTGTACAATATTCGCACGGTAGCCACCTGTAAGTATAATTTCAAAAACTATTGCATTTATGGGACATATTTTAAATACTTTAAAAAATATTCATACTTTTCATTAAATAGTATAACATGCATACTAAATTTTTCCATATTGTTTTTCATGAATAATACTTCAATTTATTACATAATCTCAAAATTTTGTTAAGACCAAATTTGTATTTCATGGGTTATACTAATAATAATATAGATTATACCCACGCTCTTTTCTTATATATCCATAAAATATTGAACTTGATAAATTTATAATTACTACCAATATCTCATACACAGTAATATAACTTAAAACAATCTTAGCATAACATCTAAAAAATAAAGTGAAAGAACTCATGTTTTTAGTTTCTTAATTTTCAAACATATTTGTATTATCCACGCATATATTTTTATGCATAATTTTGTTAATTTCATATTTTTCAGTTGAACATTTAATCATATTTTTAGAATAATTCATTATATATATAGTCACATAATGAACATCAATAAATACCTACTCAAGAAAAAACCTACTCAAGAATCTCCAAAACCAAGTGTCGAACCTGTACAATAATAATTACCTACTCAAGAAAAAATATAATTTTTGTATATAGCGGTGAGTAGGGTCGAATCCACAGGGATTGGGGATAATTTATTTCTTTTCTAGCTAAGGTAAAAAAGGGGGGGTTTTGGAGATATTTGGAATTAACCAACTAAATTCAGTAAAATCAAAATAACACAAATAAAATAAAATTGAATCAATAATAGCAAAACTCTAACCAGAGAAATAACTGCCAGACAAAGTTCATAAATCGATCGTAGATACAAGGATGAATTCAATTGTTTATTGATAAATTAGTTCTAGCATATAAGCCAACCCTTTCTTATTTTGTCGATAATCAAGGTGCGACCGTTGATTATTTCTCTAATCAGGAAACGACCCTAAGTACGACCATTGAAGTTTAATTTCCGAATTGCATGAGTAATTAGAAGAGTCTAATTCTAACCAATCGACACGGTACGAGGGTCTCTTTAAGTTAAATTATTCATTTCCCTAACACAAACCTAGCCATTGCTTATTAGGGATAACCACCAAAATGCACAAGAAGTGGCAAAAATTGTATAAAATTTGAAAAAAAATCAAACAAAAATTCCAACAAAATTGCTTACACTTGTACTTTACTAATATATTACCAATATACTACTCCTCCCACACCTAAACCTTATATTGTCCCCAATGTAAGAAATAAAAAATAAAATACAAATCAAAAGGGACAATAAAACTTCCCTGATAATTGAGGGGGGTCGTGGACAGTTATGGGTGAGGGGCAAAAGACATGTGAAACTCGACATTGGCCCACCGACTGTCCATTTGATGAACTTGTCAGCACAAGTGAGAAGTCTCCTTTACTGTTGCACCAATTCAGCTGACAAATTGCTGTAAGTTGTAGAGTTGACGACGGCCAGCAAGCAACGCGTGATGATGGCTAGCAGGTGGGTAAGAAAAAGGAAGGGTAGAAGGAAAGAAGAGAAAGAAAAGAAGAGAGAAAAAAAGAAGAAGAAAGAAGGAAAGGAAAAGAAAGAAAGAGAAAGAGAAAAGGAAGAAAAAGAAAAAAAAATCTTTGTATCTTTTTATTAACTTCCCCCTTGTTGGAACAAGACATGGGCACGTCTTGCTGGTCCGTAATCTTCTGATGGTGAGATTGGATAATTTCACATTAGCACGTGCCCTCAAGGCATGAGCACGTCTTGTTGCCTGGTCCTCCAAAGTTTCTGAAATTGAAACATGAGCTCTTCAGTCAGTTAGGCGTGGGCACATCATGTTGGATAGTAGTCTTCTAATGGTGGAATTGGTATTTGCGCATTACCACGTGCCCTTAAGATGTGGGCACGTCTTGTTGGCAGGAAGTCTTTTAACCTTGAAATATCAAAAACAAAAATTAAACAGACCAAATATGAAAAACTTAAGATAACATAAAGAAACTAATAATAAAAATGAACTAAAAAGTGAATTGGGTTGCCTCCCAAAAAAGCACATTTCTTTAACATATTTGGCTAGATGTTAAGCATCTTTCTTAATCTGGATGCAATTCAAATTTTCTTGCAAATTTTGGCATTCCCTGCAGGATCTAAATCACCATTAAGCGTACCATCTTCTTCAATGTTGTGCTCATTTTCACATCATATGTTGCTTTCAACTCATGATACTTGTTTGCCGCAACTTTCAGTTGACCCCTACAACAAACTTAGAAAATTCTTGCACAGCGGGATTAGTCGCATGAATGGCACATACAAAATGAGAGTTAACAGAATTTTTCATTTTACCAAAAATGTTAAAATGAGTTACTTCTCCATCAAATTCTATTGTCAAAGTACCCTCACTAATATTAATTTTTGTACGAGCTATACTCAGAAAAGGTCTTCCTAGTATAACAGACGATGGATTAAGAGAGTGTTTGTCATTCATGTCAAAACATAAATGTCCACAGGAAATACTAATTCATTAACTTGGACCAAAAACATTTTCAACTAACCCATCAGGATATGCATTTGTACGATCAACTAATTGAATTATGATGTCAATTTCCTTTAATGGTCCTAGATTCAAGGAGGCATAATTACTCTTGGGCATCAAATTAATGGAGACTCCTAAATCTATCATGGCCTTTTTAATCTTAGTGTTTCCTATTCAACAGGGATAGAAAATATACCTGGATCTCCACACTTAAGTGGAAGGTTCTTTTGTAGCACTGCTGATAAATTCTCCCCCATCGCAACTTTCTTATCGCCTCTCAATTTCTTCTTGTTGATGCACAAGCTCTTCGAAAATTTAGCATATTTTGACACTTGTTTGATCGCGTCCAACAAAGGGATATTGATTGCTATCTTTTGAAACACTTTCAAAATCTTCCTCTCTTCATCTTATTTCTTGAATTTCTCTAACCTGTTAGGAAAAAGGACTCAGATTAGATTTAATTTGAATTAAGATTGGAAGTTATCTCAGGAGTTGTCTTAATGAGTCCCCCTTCCTCCATCTTCTTTTCAATTTGATCTTCAATTTTGTCCTTCAGAACTACAGGTTTTGGCTCTTCAATTTCCTTTTTACTTCTCAAGGTCATAGCACTCATATTCTTTAGATTCACCTTAGGTTGAAAAGGTAGTTTTTCCTAGTCCTCGAAACACCAGATGGTTCATCGTAGAGGCCAACTGATTCACCTGGTTTCTCAGATCTTATATACTTGCATCCGTCCTCTGCTGAAACAGCAAGGTGTTTTGCTGAAGTTGTGTGGTGTTAGCAACTAATGTCTTGACCAAATCCTCTAGAGATGTGTCTGAATTAAATCAAGAGGGTTGGGGTCTTGATGAGTGTTGTGGCTGGAACCCTTGCTGTCTATTAGAGAAAGAGTTTTGCTTATTCCATCCATAACTAAAATTTAGGTGATCCCTCCAACCCGGATTATAAATGTTGGAATAAGGGTCATACTACCTATTGAACGTGTGCACATTTCTAGCCATGTTTATTTGTCCAATACTATCATCTTGTAGCATCGAGCACCCATCAATAGGATGGCTAAGATCCTTGCAGACATGTACTGATGTATTGGATTACAGTCATTCATCTGGATAGAAGATATATAGGAGCATTAATTTTATCTTTATTTGTATTTTTTTAGATCTATTATATCTATTAATTTCAGATCTATATGTATTTGTGTCATATTTGTTTGATATATTTTCTACCATTAGTGCAGATTTGTTTGAATAAAATAATTTTTTCTATATAAAAAAAAAGTTAGTCATTATCTTAGAAGAGGAAAAATATGTTTATAATTGTCCCCGTCTTAATTTAATATGGTTGACTACTTTGAGTTTAGTTATACTACGGGCAATCCTACAAGGTTTGGTCAAAACTGATTAATTTAATTTCGAAAGTTCTCTTCAATGGAGTGAGTTTGAATCACGAAACATGACAAAAGTTTCTGCTTTTAGAAGGCATGAAAAGATTTGCAGAAATTCTTAAGATTTGTATCAATGAAGATATTCTAAAACCTGCATTGTGTTCGACAGATTAACTCTCTGGATGTTCTGCGCCTTTTAACTTGTACAAAATGGAGCACAGTATTTCTTTTATACCTTTATAAACTTAAGAACCAAAAGGAAAAGAAAATGCTGAACTAATGAAACTATGTTAGGATATTATACTTTAGCCCCTCTGAATCGACAAATTTTTGCATAACTCTACTTAGTTTCAAAATTTTATATAATGTTTCATATTTTGGACTAAATTGTCAAATGGAAGCAAACCCTCTTCAATAATGGGCCAGTTGAAAATGTAACCATTACTTTTATGTAACAATATACTCTGGACAATTTCCTTTTTCAGGAAAACAGATTGATGCTTGTTAAGTAAAGTAAAGCTAAGCTTTTGCTCTATTTGAACTAGAAGCGTGCTTTCGCAATAATAACCTCAATTCACGGGGATGCAGAAAGGCATTAGCTATTTGTTTGATTTGCAGATGGTCCGCTCTGTGATCTTAGTCCCAATATAGTTTAATCATCTATTTTACTTTGACACAGGCGACAGTATAAATAGAAAAAGAAAATGGGAAACCAAAGTTCAATTGTTCCCCGAGTATTTTGGGTGTTATTGGCATCTTCCTTGGTGAAAATCAGCTCCAAGTTACAGCTGAATTTTTGTAAGCTATGTGCTGTTTTTAACTTTGGCATTTTAATTTAGGAAAATTCTATACTAAGTTACATACGACTTAATCCACACAAATAAATTAATCGATGATCCACTTTTTTTTGGAAATTTACATGTTTGTATCTATCGTTTAGAAATATTATAATTTAGAATTGCTTTTTATAGATGAACTCTTAATCTTATCCAATTTCATGAAATCACAAAAATGGGAAAGCATGGGACTTAATTAGGATCAATATGGGGAAACCTAATTAGATACCACAATGAAATGCACTATAGTACCATAAAAAATAATAAATCGCTCTATTATTCTAGCTTATCTCAACCGTTGTGGCTTTTGAACACAAAAGTTGACACAAGCAACTTGATGATCCACAAGATGAAGAGCGAGTCATGTATATGCCAGAGTAAATATGATATCGTAATTGTTATCCTAGTGGTAAATTAGGTGTATTCCTAGATAATAGGATAAAGTTCTGTTCTCTCCCATTCTCGCTTCCAATACGATAGCAATATATCATATATTAAAAAAATTAAAAGAAAAACATATAAAAATGAAACTGCTCGAAATCTTTCCTGATTGACAATCGGAAAGTTCCACAAACAATCAACTTTTTAAGTATTGATCCTCTTGATCTTGACCCTGAGTAGATAAACAGTATACCTATAGAATCAAATAAAACAGAACCAAAATGTAATTTAGCTTAAAAACATGCAAAGCAAAGGCAGCTCAAATATTTTTCAACCTCTCTATATATAAATTGTGGAGAAGAAACTTTAGATCAAAAGTATAACAAGTATACGAATGAAAGAGACCTTGTGCTATAGAAACAATTACCTTTAAACAATTTAAGGGAATCATTTTCATATGTATGATTGTATTATGAAAACTCTTAAGTCTTACCTATAGTTTTGTTATTTTATTTTCAGTCCATATTCTAATGAACTGTGTGCAATATGAAGTTTACATTTGTTTTAGAGCTTTTTTTTATAACTTGAGTCCAAAAACAATGGAGATCAATCCACATGAATCAACAAGGTTCTATCAGGGTCTAAAGATTTCTTTCTTTAAACACTTATGATCCAGGTTTTGATTCCCTTTTATCATACGGAGTGCTAGTACTAGACAGCTTTGTTAATTCTAGTACGTATCATGTCATATGTGTTTTTGTTAAGGATAACTTCGTCTCGTGATCATTACATTTTTTTCAAATAAAACATTCTTTGAATCTTTAAATACATATTTTCATCTACATAATGACAACAATGTTGATATTATATATAGCACAATTGACAAGACAAGACACATTTGAAATTTCCAAAGAATCCAAACATTGTTGTCGTCTTGTCGAAAGAAAGCTTCATCCATTATTTCAACATTTTAGACCGGTAGGGTAAGAAGCTTGCATGGCAATGCCACAGAGTCCTTCCTTGGCATCAATGTCTCTCTGCATTCTGATGTATCCATTCTCACCCCAACTGGTTCCCCAAGAATTCTTCACTAGCCAATACTTGGTGCCATCAGTACTCGTACCATAACCAACTGCTGTGACACCATGGTCCAATTCAGTCCCACAATCGCCTGTAAAAACACCGCTTGAGTAGAACTGGAATGCTGATCCACTAGCATCAATGGCAACTGACACAGGTTGGTTGGCCACAGCCTTCAGAAGTGCAGCCTCACTATTTGCAGGGACATCTTCGTAACCTGTAATCTTTGCAGCATGGTTAGCTTCCTTGTTTGCATTGCAAGTTCCATCAGTTCCTTGATATGGGTAATTTGTTTCGGTTGTAAGGCCTTTGTTCTTGATGATGAACTTGAATGCATCGTCCATGAGTCCTCCACCGCAGCCTTCATCTTCACCAGCAGTGTCACAATCAACAAGCTCTTGCTCAGATAATGAGATCAACTTACCAGTTGTGAGTTGGTTGATTCCTTCCATGGCTGCAACAGCTGAAAATGCCCAGCAGCATCCTGGATTTTCAAAAGATTTTATTGTCAATGACTTAGCTTAAAAAGTATAGCTAAAAAAAAAAGGAGCAGAATCAATAATAATTAGTAAATTACTAATTATTATTCCCAGATTTGCATTTATATTGTGGCTGGTATGTAAAAGAAAGTTGAATACTCCAGACAGATTAAAGAATTGGGGTATGGCAGTGGAGTCAACTGAATGTGTACTATGCTCTGCAGCTGAAAAGAGCGTTGATCGTCTGTTTTTTATGTGCAAAACTTCATCCAAGATTTGGGAAAAAGCTCAGAGAATGTGTTTGACATTTAGAGGGATCAGTACGCTAGAGGAGGAGCTTCAGTGGGTATTCAAACATTGGACTGGTGAGACTTTCGTGCAGCAGTTCAAAAAGCTTGTTTTTTCTGTGGTGATTTATCATATTTGGAGGGCACGTAGTGCTGCTATATTCAGGTCTGCTTCAGTTTTGGCAGATAGCATCAAGGAAGCTATAGTAGAGGAGATTACGCATGTGGTTCTTGCATGGGGAAAGATCCCAAAGTCTCATGAAAGCTGGAAATTGGCTTTGGAATGGAATATCCCGTTCACAGTGTTTTGTTTGTGTAATGGTCCGACATAGGCTCCTGTGGTAGTTAGTTTAACATGTAAAATGAGATATTCTATCTTGTGTACGAATTTACCTGTCCCATATCAATGAAAGTTACAGTTTTGCCTAAAAAAAATTAGTAAATTACTAAGATAATAAATTTATCAGACTTACCGCATTGGCCTTGATCCTTGACTCCTGTAACAGCTCCTTTCTTTCTCCAGTCCATACTTGCTGGAACTGCACTGACATTTTCATACATAAATGATTTTGATTCGCACACTTTCCACGGTTTGTATTTATTTCTAGCTGCCCTGAATTCTTCATTTGTCAAATCTGCAAATTGGTTGATGTCTAACTTGTAAGGTCGATTTCCAGCTTTGTTGAAAGACGCTATGAAATTCACATTTTCCTTGAATATCTTATATCTATCCGCCTTCTCTGCGTCATCCTTGTATACGCGTCCATGCTGAACCATCCATTGCTCGTGTTTTTCAGTCATTGAGGCTTCATTCAAGCTGCGCGATGTGGCTTGAGAAGCCATCATTGCCAGCATTAAGACTGCAGTCAGACTAAGCTTCCAGCTAAATCTCAAAGCCATTGTTTATGGACTGAAAATATCTAAATTATGTGAATGAGAAGTGGCGCTGCATCCCATCGTGAAAAATAGGTATTTATAGACATCTCATTTTATATGGTTTCACTATGGTTTTCTTTTAACTTTGAACTATTTGGACAGAAAATGAACTCCCGAGAGACCCCGGCAAGTTATGCATGAAATGGACGTCGAAGCTCAATGGCGTAAACGTTGCTCCCGTCGTGAAAAATAGGTATTTATGGACATTTCATTTTATATGGTTTCACCATGGTTTTCTTTTAACTTTGAACTATTTGGGCAGAAAATGAACTCCCTAGAGATCCCGGCGAGTTATGCATGAAATGGACGTCGAAGCTCAATGGCGTAAACGTTGCTCCATTGCGTTGCACACGATATCTGCTGGCTTTATTTGTCTTCTTCTCATGGTTCTTTCCTAACATTTTGGACATTAAATACTGAACTGCAACTTCATAAGACTAAGAATATAGGATCTTATATATGGCATAAGAATACTGACATCGAGCCTCATTGCTTATCAAATATTCAAACGAAAAACCTCACCAAATTTCATGGAAAAGAAGGGTAAATTACGTATAAACCTCCTACAGTTTTGCATAATGCCACATCACCCCCTTAAAGTTTTAATGTAGCTATATAACTCCCTATAGTTCATAATATCCACTTAACTCCTTATAATTTTCATGAATATGCACTTTATTTCCTTGTAATTTTTATATTTATCCACATAACTTTCCTATGATTTTGTACAATATGGTTAGACCATTGTTCGATTTAGTATTTAATTAAGGACAATATTGGTATTTTAACTAACAATATCACAGAGACTATTTTTTATTCAATTTCTAGGACAAAATACACTTTATCTCCTAGTGGTTTAGCACTTGTTTACAAAACCCCCTATGATTTCAAAAGTTATATATAATCTCCTCATGATTTGGATTAAAGTATCAATATAACAGAATTTGTATTCCATAACGGAGTCAACTAAAATGTCAAAGTATCCCTATGTAAAGAGGAATTGTGGTTTAAAATTTATTAGTAGCATCAATGTCAACAAGATTTTGAGATAATTATACCAATAATAAATTAAGGCAAAACACACCTATTATGTGCATAAATCTTAATTTGTTTTGATTCTATTTCACTACTAAGTAGAGGATTGTTGGATATAGTAAGTGATGATCCCATATTGAAAAATTTGTGAAAAATGAAAAGGTTTATTAAAGTTTACACACCAATTCAAATAAATTTAGATGATGGGAAATTATGGAAAGAGACTCCAAAATTTCATTTAACATTTGTCTCGTTCGACTTTTGGGTTACTATATACTTAACAGTCAAAAGATTGGCACTTGCACACTTGGGCCTTAAGACTTGAAGTGT
Organism: Coffea humblotiana; assembly: GCA_023065735.1. Taxonomy (NCBI): domain Eukaryota; kingdom Viridiplantae; phylum Streptophyta; class Magnoliopsida; order Gentianales; family Rubiaceae; genus Coffea; species Coffea humblotiana. The sequence continues at coordinate 20,933,238 of CM041213.1, read as the reverse complement.
CCATTCATTTGAAAGATGTCTATTTGTTTAGGAATGGTTCTAATAGGGGTAGGCACGGGTCGGGTATCTGCCCCTAACATGATTTGGTTGACCCGACCCTAATATATTGGATCAACTATTTTGCGACCCTAACCCGCTCCTAATATTTTCGGGTGCCCGCTATTCGAGTATCCGAAAAAAAGAGGCGGGTCATAGGGTACCTACCCCTAAAAAAAAACTATTTTTCAATAAAAAAATTATTTTTCACTTAACATCAACATTTTCTCAATAAAAAACATGCTTTTCCAATTGATATTGGTAGAGATACCCGCCTTTAAAAAAAACTATTTTTCAATAAAAAAATTATTTTTCACTTAATATCAACATTTTCTCAATAAAAAAACATGCTTTTCCAATTGATATTGGTAGAGATACTATCATTAAAGTCTATACATCACCATTCTCATACATTTTATCTAACAATCAAATCGATCTCATAAATTTAGTACATATTAGAATTATAATATCTAATGAACAAAACGAAGTTTCATAATAATTTTGAGTACATCACCATTTTCAGACATTTCATCCTTCTACAACACAACAAACACAAGGATAATAAGTATTTGGCAACTTCCCCAACTTCCTTAAGGATGTTATGGTACAAGATTGCATCCCAAATAAGTCGATTGTGAAATCAAGTTCGGAAAAGAATTGAATAGAACTAATTATTTTTGGAAAAAATATAACCAAAATAACGTTAAACAATCTTCCTCAACTTCTTTACATCTTTGGAATCGACCTTATGGTATTAAAGGTGATGAAAAAGAAAAATAAATTTCTTACACTAAATAAAAGAAACATAATTGTAACAAAATAAATCAAATAAATAAATAAATGAAAGACACAAATGTTTTAACTATCTAACTAACAGAAAATTGAAACTTCAAACACAAATATTTGATTGAATTGATGCAAAATTTGCATGAAATATCGATGGAGGTAGAATAAAAATAAAAAGGATGAAAGGAATGAATAATTTTTATAACAGAGTTTCACAAATTTTTTTTTCATTTTGTTCATTTGGTTCATGATTCACCAAGAATATTCGCTTTCTTCAAACAAGATGAGGAGAGGTGGATCATATAAGATTAGAATATGAGGCTGTGAGCCACTTCACTTGCACTTAAAATTAAAAATTACAAAGTTATAAAATGATCCCTAATTTTTTAATATTTATAAAATATACCCTGCGAGTCGGGTACCCGCGGGTTTTTATTTTCTGATCCGTATCCGTACTCGATTTTTGCGGGTACCCGACCCTCATCTGCCCCGCTAAGAAAAATCGGATCGGATATCCTATTTTTCAGATCGGATCGGATCGGTTCATTGGGTTTTTGGATCGGCGGATTTTTTTGCCCACCCCTAGTTTCTAAAGACATGCCAATTCATTTAAGGGTGTTTGAATATTGTAAATAAAAGAATTCAAACATTCAAAAACTACTTTACTTTACTTTTCATTCTTCTTCTTCTCTAAGCAAAATAGAAAATTTTCAAATCATCTTAGGGGGAGTTTAATTGTATTGTAAGAAAATTCTAGTTTGGATTTGTAATTTCTGGAAAAAATTGTCACATATCTAGTGATAACATAGTGGGGACAAATTTTATTAAGGAAAATGAAAAAGATCCATTACAAGCTAACTAACCTTGGGGTTGAGACCCCTCTCACATCACTTAAACATGTCCTCAAAAAATTCGGTGGCTCATTTACGATAAGTAGGCCAAACCTCTATTGGTGGCTCCATTTTGCTAGGTAATCAGCTCAGATATTTCCTTCCCTCGATATGTGTTTCAAGCTGCATTCCCAGCCTCTATTCATCCACTATCTTATCTTATAGATGATATTAAAGCATGGACTGCCTTCTGGTCCTTCCTGCACCCAATTTATCCTCGTTAGTGAATCAGACTCCGGGATCACCTTCTTATATCCTTCCTTCCATGCCAAGTCAAGTCCATATAGCATACCCCACAACTCAGCCAAAACATTAGAAGCCGTTCCTTGATTAACGCAAAAACCTTTTTCCACATACTATTGACATCCCTTAGAAGGCCTTCTACTCCAGCATGCCCTAACGTACCTTGGATTGACCCATTCACATCTATCTTAATCCATTCCAAGAGAGGTTTGACCCAATTTATAAACCAAATTTTGCTCTCCTGTGACTACATCCTCCTTTCAGCACATCCTGGGCTTTGAATGCCTGCTGAATAATCCAGCTTATAGGGGTGTCTACTCTTGAAGCCTCTCCTCCTACATTAATTTCATTTTCTAGCATGCCAAGCATGATACACTACTACTTAGAAGATTTGTTGCTAGCAAGGAAAATAAATCTATTCACGTCTAAACCATATTCTATATTTTATAGTTATAATTATTTTTTTAATATTAATGATCCAATGTTATCGTAGTAAACCAAGTTCAATAATCCAATCTTACTAAACTTAAAGATCCATTTTCATAGTAGTTTTTCTAACGGGTGTCTTAGGGCACTCGTTAATACATCTAATATTCACCTAATCTATCATAGATATACATTTACTAACAATTATTACACTGTCTTGCATTTATATACTTTCCCTATTTAATTTTATCTACCCTCTTTTGTATTTATTTACTTTCCCTAATTAATCTTATATTTTTTCAAAATATAACACCTAAAATATATTTAACGAGTGCCCCAGCACTCATTAGATAAGCCGTTTTCATAATACGAACTAAATCTATTCACGTCTAAACCATATTCTATATTTTATAGTTATAATTATTTTTTTAATATTAATGATCCAATGTTATCATAGGAAACCAAGTTCAATAATCCAATCTTACTAAACTTAAAGATCCATTTTCATAATAGTTTTTCTAACAAGTGTCTTAGGGCACTCGTTAATATATCTAATATTCACCTAATCTATCATATATATACATTTACTAACAATTATTATACTGTCTGCATTTATATACTTTCCCTATTTAATCTTATCTACTCTCTTTTGTATTATTTACTTTCCCTAATTAATCTTATATTTTCAAAAATATAACACCTTAAAATATATTTTAACGAGTGCCCTATGGGCACTCATTAGATAAGCCATTTTCATAATACAAAAGATAAATGTTATCTCAAAGTGGAGCATGAACATGCCACTCACACATCACAAATAAATCTCAAACTTTTCATACTACTAAAATAAACTATCACAAGATAACTTCAACCGGCTTCTAATTCTTGATCCTTGTTGTAGCGTCCTCAACATTTCATTAGAATATCAAATACTAGTTTGTATTCTTTATCATTTGCAAAAATGTCGTGGGAGGAGCGATGGATCACTTAGCATGTAACTTGGGTGTAGTAAATATTTGTACAATATTCGCACGGTAGCCACCTGTAAGTATAATTTCAAAAACTATTGCATTATGGACATATTTTAAATACTTTAAAAAAATATTCATAATTTTCATAAATAGTATAACATGCATACTAAATTTTTCCATATTGTTTTCATGAGTAATACTTCAATTTATTACATAATCTCAAATTTTTGTTAAGACAAATTGTATTTCATGGGTTATACTAATAATAATATAGATTATACCACGCTCTTTTCTTATATATCCATAAAATATTGAACTTGATAAAATTATAATTACTACAATATCTCATACACAAGAATATAACTTAAAACAATCTTAGCATAACATCTAAAAATAAAGTGAATGAACTCATGTTTTTCGTTCTTAATTTTCAAACATATTTGTATTATCCACATATATATATTTTTATGCATAATTTTGTTAATTTCATATTTTTCAGTTCAACATTTAATTATATTTTTAGAATAATTCATTATATATATAGTCACATAAGGAACATCAATAAATACCTACTCAAGAATCTCCAAAACTAGGCGTCAAGCTTGTACAATAATAAATACCTATTCAAGAAAAAATATAATTTTTGTATATAGCAGTGAATAGGGTCGAATTCACAGGGATTGGGGATAATTTATTTCTTTTCTAGCTGAGATCAAAAAGGGGGGTTTTGGAGATATTTGGAATTAGCCAACTAAATTCAGTAAAATCAAAATAACACAAATAAAATAAAATTGAATCAATAATAGCAAAACTCTAACCAGAGAAATAATTGTCAGACAAAGTTCATACACCGATCATAGATACAAGGATGAATTCAATTATTTATTGATAAATTAGTTCTAGCATAAAAGCCAACCCTTCTTTATTTTGTCGATAGTCAAGGTACGACCATTGATTATTTCTATCAGGAAACAACCCTAGGTACGACTATAGAAGTTTAATTTCCCAATTGTATGAGTAATTAGAAGAGCCTAATTCTAACCAATCGACACGCTATGAGGGTCTCTTTATGTTAGATTAATCGTTCTCCTAACCCAAACCTAGTTATGCTAGTTGCTACCAGGATTAAAGTAATCTAACAATTACGGATTAAATTGATTCAATTAGCAATCGACTATCAAGTCAATTCAAATACGGGCCCTTTGATATTCGATAACATAATAGTCATAAATATTAAAACCAAAGAACGAATAAATACCAACAAATAAAAGAAACAGTGTAATTGATTCGATCTCACAATTTGTAGAACAAAGTCTTCAAGCTGTCCTCAGGCTAGAAAAAGAATTTAGCTACGCATTCTCGACGGAAATCCACAAGACTCCATTGATAATAATTGCGTATCGTTTTTTCCTCTAAAACTTGTGACGCCCCCACTTCTCCCTAGGGACGCCTGTCCAACTCTCGACGGGGCTCACTACAATTCATAATTCAAAAACTAGAAATACTTCAAATATATTCAATATACATTTAAAGTACTCCAAAACATTAATACTTAAATGCTAACCTTCAAGCTTAGATACAACCAATAAGAATATGTACTACAATCATTACTATAATACAACTTGAAGTCTCCAAAAGAAAACAATTTAGTACTATTCGTGAGCACTCTCGACCTTGAACCCTGTTAAGGAAACAAAGGAGTGGAATGAGCTAAACAGCCCAGGGAAGTTCCAAAACACACAATCAGTTCTAATAAATCAAGTAAATTGAGCATAACGCACATATGGTTCAAGGTTTCACATTGGCACATTAAAATGAGACATTTATCATTTTACAGAAATAAACACACATTAAAAGGATACGGTGTTCACATGGAACTGTTTCGGTCAGCTGCACCTTATAACCCCAATAATTCCCCCGGTTGTCTGGCCATCGCCTTATTCCTCCAGTGGTAATACTCGAGTATACCGAAACGGTGGCCCAGATTTCCAACCTACCCGACCGAGTCCAGTCCTGGCTCGAGCAGGTTAGCAACCAAGGGCAGGGCCTAGTTCAGCTAAGAGCTTATAACATGCGCAAGTAATCAAATATACCGGTAAACGGTAGAAATTCACGGTTAAACGGTAAAAATTTGTATTTTAGTAGGTCGAGTGAGATAAAGTACACACTCACCTTAAAACGGTGAAAAATCACGTAGGAGCAATTATAGAGAACACTTAACACTTAAACACACAAGAAATATGAAGTAAACATGTAGCAAAACTATTCAAGTCACACACATGCAGGGAACACTCACCAAATCAAAAGTAAGTGAGTAAATAAGTCCTTTAGTGTTCCGTTTCGAAGTTTCCTTCAATATCCTCTTAGCACCTGAAGAAATAGTGATTGATTATCACTTACATATACTCACAATCACTTAACATACAAGGAAGGAAATGTATTTGCTTAAACCTAGAACAATGCCTCAAAAGAGTTTCACTCTATTGAAATTCAAGATTCAAAAGTGAGAGTTGAAGTCACAAGGGATAACTCGTATCCTCCATGAAATCAGATTCAAAACGAACTATCAATATCAAAAGGAAATGAAAAGTTCTTAAAAACTCATTTCCTAAGAAATCAAGAATTTTCAGCTTTGCGTGATAAACTTAGTAAAATCAGATCTTGAGTTTCGTATGTCCAAAAATGGAAAAATTATATCATTGGAAACTAGATCCAAAGTAATAAAAGTTCCTAGAAGACATTTTCCAAGATTCTAAACGGAAGGTATTCATTTTTCAGCTCAAAGTTGCTGATTTAAACAAGCAAGACAGAACCAGTCTTGATTTTCGGTGATGTTTGGAAATTCGGAAAAATTCATAGAAAGTGAATCAGCCTTTGAAATTTGTAATACAATAAGAGTTCCAAATAAGGTTTCAAACACAACAAATGGAACTAAATTTGGAGTTTTGAGCAACAAGATATAACAACTTAAAGTCGGTTGATTTTCACTACTTGAACAGTGAATTTCCAGATTTGAAGAGCAATCTTTGGAGCATCATTTGGGCATCGAATTGGTATTTAAATTACACCAAATTTGGTACACTTAAACTTTCATATGTGAAATACCTCTCTATCAAAATTTAGATAAAAATTTTCACGGGAAGGCAGTTAACAAAACTACTAAAGTTCGTGCAATTTTCAAAGCAAATCTGCCAGCCCACTCTTTCTTTCTTTCCAAAGGCTTTTGTCCAATGAAATCAACCTCAATTCACTTCATTTTTGCAACCAAGGTTCCAGAAACATTTAATAAGCAGTTGATGGTTAAATGACACTAAAATTTTCGAAATATAATCTCCCAAAACAGGTTTGACCATTCGGCCAGCAAGAAAGGAAAAAGCTTCCAGTTTCCAGCTTTGTCGCGTTTTTGAAATCAAACCATATCTAACTCTATACAAACTCAAATTGAGAATGGTTGGTGGCGTTGGAAACTAGGTTCCAAATTCCACAATTCATTAGAAGACATCATTTTGAAAATCTTTTCACAAGTGAGACAAAATCAAGCCACAAAACGCAGCTTCCAGTTCATTTGTATGAACAGTCAAAACAGAACAGCCGACTATGCCGACTCACTGCAGTTCACTCAAAACAAACCAGCAGGAGATTTGTATACCGTTGGAAAGCTATGAATGTCTAGTTTTGAATGCCACTAACGGCACTCAATTTGGACTTTTGTACAAAACGTTATGTTCGGATAAAGGAGCACTGTCCGAGTACCCCTGCTATACGATTTCCCAGATTTGAATCTTGCCAAAACTCAAGTTTTATGCAACCAAATGAAAAGATTTTTGAAAGGCACTTTGTACACCACAATATTCAACATATATCCACCAATTTCACATCCAACCAAGCATCAAAATTTTGAAATAAAGACAGGACAACATGGACAGAATTTTCGTCTAGCTCTCTTCCTCACGGTTTCTCTCTTTCTTTTTCCTCTTCTAGTTTCATCCATTAAAACTCGTCAAAAACACACGAACACACACATAAACATCATGGCAGCCCTCATTTAACCAAGGTGGGAGTTCATAGACCCCACTTCAACCAACCAAATCCAACCAACAACAACAAAAAGGAAGCTACAAGCTTCAAGGCCAAGAAATGAAACAAGAAAGCAAGAGTTTTTGGTGAGAGATGTGTATACCTTCCAAACACAAGAGGAAACCCTAGATTAAGATCAAATTTTCCACCGAAAATTCTCCAAGAAAATCCACAAGATTGCTCCTTGCTCCTAACCAGAGTGGTACTCCAAGTTGTGAGTGATTTGGTGGAGGATTTGTGGGTGAAATGGAAGTTAGAAGATGAAGTTTTTCTTTCTTCCCTTCTTCCTCCTTAGGCTGGCCGAAAATTAGGTGAGAGAGATGAGGGTTTGGTGTGGTGAAACTTGTGAGGGAAGCTTGGATGAAAAGTGGTTATTAAGTTTGCCAAAAAGTCAACTCTCACTAGTGCCTCATTAGGGTTTTGTACTACCACTTTCTCTCTTATTTGTTACACTTGTACACTAATCTTCCAGGGTTATTTCTCTAACACTGTAATTACTCATACTTATTAGTCTAGTATTAAATTCTCAAATCTCCAATTAGTCGTACCGGCGCGACTTTCGAGAAACTATCAACGTGCGCGTGGTAAAGCGAAAATTTGAACTTACTCACATCTAATCCCTCAATTAACTTTTCGTAGCCTACTATTAATCATCCTTAGTTCTCCAAGACTAATGTACTCTAGAATCGAAATTATCTCGAAAAACGTGCATTCACTATTTCTCGCTAAACGAGCCGCAGAAAAATTAATTTTGCTAACGGGACGTTTTAAAAATATAAGTGAGACATTGTTCCATGAAAATGGATTTAAAATGGTTGAAATAAATTATTCAGAGAAAATGGATGAATAAATAAATAAATAGGCCAGTAAAAAAGAATTAAAAAGTAAGTAAAATTCGGGTTCTCACAAAACTAACGAAAGACGAGAAGGAAAGAAAAAAGTGACGACCGTGCTTGATACTTCAAAGAGTCCTCTCGAAATTGTTGCTGGCCAACTCCTAATCAAACGAGAATCTGGCTTTTCTAATTCCTCTTATTTCCTACTTAACCTCAACTACTAATAATAAGATATGTTCTCCAAAATAGAAAAAGAAAACTACTAAAGATAATATTCCAAGTTTCCTAATCTAATACTAAGACTAATAATGAAAATTAAACTCTAGCCAGAGGAATAACTTTCACATAAAGTTCATAAACCGATCATAAATGCAAGGATGAATTCAATTATTTATTGATAAATTAATTCTAGCATAAAAGCCAACCCCTTCTTTATTTTGTCGATAGTCAAAGGACGATCGTTGACTATTTCTCTAATCAGGAAACAACTCTAGGTATGACCATAGAAATTTAATTTTCCAATTGCATGAGTAATTAGAAAAGCCTAATTCTAACTAATCGACACGCTACGAGGGTTTCTTTAAATTCAAAAACTGCCTTGAATTTGACTCGGATTTGGAAATCGGCCTCGAACACGTCACCATCAAAGTAACTCTTAGATTTTAATCACATCTCACATAATTCCCTACAATTAGCACAATTAACCAAATATAAGTAGAATTTATCAATTAAAATAATATTTGGCTAAAATCAAGGAAAAAATAATTATAAATTGAATAATAATTTTGCACCCTATCAATTCCTCCCACACCTAGATCATGCTTGCCCTCAAGAATGAGAAACAACAAATCAAGCAAACAAATTCAAACAATGGCTATTATTCAAATTACCCATTGCTAAGATACAATTAAAACACATGTCAAGTACTAGTGGCTAGTCTCCAAGATATCTCTCCAGTTAGATTTTAAAACCAAATGACTCTCCCAATTTCTGACTAACCAATCTAAGGATATAAAATATTCAACTGGCATTTGTTAGCAAACAGTTAAACTATTAAGCAAAATCTCAACATTAAAATTCATGGATCAGCAGGCTAACAATTCATTCACACACTTTCATATTTTTACTGTTAGCACATCTTTTTTTCTTTTCTAAAATATCCCCACACTTGAGTTTTTTTATTTAACTTCGGGGGAAAAAGTTTAGTTCTTAGCCATTCAAACCTTTTAACTCGAATTCCCACATCCGTCAAATGAAGGAATCCGATTACTCAACTCTCATCGCTTAAGAACCACATACTCATAGCTATCACCACTTTTTGACACGAAAATCGATACTTGTGGTGAAAACCTTCGGTTATTAAGCAACGATAACTAGTGGAGTATAGCTAAATATTATTCACAAATAAGCAATAAAATACAATTAAGGATCACAAGCCTGCTTCATTTTTCACACATGGAGAACTAAGATTAATAGTTGATCCCAATTTACATGAAAAATGCCAGACAAATATTTACAATGCCTAGAAAGATTAATCAAAAATTGTAAAAGTCACAAAATTTTTGATATTCACCAAAGAGATAGTTTTAGACCTAACCATGTCATACTTAACCATTATCATATAAAACCTTAGCAATGGTAAAATTTGAAATATCTAGCCATCGCTTATTAGAAATAACCCCCAAAATGCATAAGAAGTGGCGAAAATTGTATAAAAATTTGAAAAAAAAAATAGAACAAAAAATTCCAAAAAAAATGCTTACACTTGTACTTTACTCATATATTACCAATATACTACTAATCCCATAGTTAAACCTTACATTGTCTCCAATGTAAGAAATAAAGAATAAAATACGAAGCAAAAGGGATAACAAAACTTTCCTGATAATTGAGGGGGGTCGTGGACAGCTATGGGTGAGGGGCAAAAGACATGTGAAACTCGACATTGGCCCACCGACTATCCATTTGATGAACTTGTCAACATAGGTGAGAAGTCTCCTTTAGTGGTACACCAATTCAGCTGACAAATTGCTGTAAGTTGTAGAGTTGATGACGAGTAGTAAGCAACTCATGATGATGGCTGGCGGGTAAGGAGGAAAAAGGAAAGGGGAGAAGGAAAGAAGAGGAAGAAAAGAAGAGAGAAAAAAAAGAAGAAGAAAGAAAGAAAGGGAAAGAGAAAAGGGAAAAAAAGAAAAAAAATCTTTTTATCTTTTTTTTTAACTTCCCCCTTGTTGGAACAAGACGTGGGCATGTCTTGTTGGTCCATAGTCTTCTGATGGTGAGATTGGATAATTTCACATTAGCACGTGCCCTCAAGGCACGAGCATGTCTTGTCGCTTGGTCCTCCAAAATTTCTGAAATTGAAACATGAGCTCTTTAGTCAGTTAGGCATGGGCACGTCATGTTGAGTAGTAGTCTTCTAATGGTGGAATTGGTATTTATGCATTACCACGTGCTCTTAAGATGTGGGCACATCTTGTTGGCAGGAAGTCGTCTGACCCTTGAAACATCAAAAAACAAAAATTAAACACACTCAATATGAAAAACTTAAAATAACATAATGAAACTAATAATAAAAATGAACTAAAAAGTAAATTGAGTTGCATCCCAAAAAACGTCTTTCTTTAACGTATTTGGTTAGACGTTAAGCATCTTTCTTAATCTGGATGCAATTCAAATTTTCTTGCAAATTTTGGCATTCCAACAGGATCTAAATCACCATTAACTATAGCCATCTTCTTCAACGTTGTGCTCATTTTCACATCATATGTTGCTTTCAACTCATGATACTTGTTTGCCGTAACTTTCAGCTGACCCCTATAATCAAACTCAGAAAATTCTTGCACAGTAGAATTAGTAGCATGAATGGCACATACAGAATGAGAGTTAATAGAATTTTTCATTTTACTAAAAATGTTAAAATGAGCTACTTCTCTATTAAATTCTATCGTCAAAGTACCCTCACTAATATCATTTTTTGTTGGAGCTGTACTCAGAAAGGGCCTTTCTAGTATAACAAGTGATGAATTAAGAGAGCATTCATCATTCATGTCAAGAACATAAAAGTCCACAGGAAATACTAATTCATTAACTTGGACCAAAACATATTCAACTAACCTATCAGGATATGCATTTGTACAATCAGCTAATTGAATTATGATGTCAATTTCCTTTAATGGTCCTAGATCAAGGAGGTATAAATACTTTTGGGCATCACATTTATATAGACTCCTAAATCTATCATGGCCTTTTTAATTTTAGTGTTTCCTATTCGACAGAAGATAGAAAACATACATGGATCTCCACACTCAGGTGGAAGTTTCTTTTGTAGTACTGCTGATACATTCTCCCCCATCACAACTCTCTTATCACCTCTCAATTTCTTCTTGTTGATACACAAGCTCTTCAAAAATTTAGTATATCTTGGCACTTGCTTGATTGCATCCAACAAAGAGATATTGATTGCCACCTTTCAAAACAATTTCAAAATCTCCCTCTCTTCATCTTGTTTCTTGAATTTCTCTAACCTGTTAGGAAAGGGAGTCAGATTAAATTTAATTTGAATTATAAGATTGGAAGTTATCTCAGGAGTTGTCTTAATGAGTCTCTTCCTCCGTCTCCTTTTCAATTCGATCTTCACTTTTGTCCTTCAGAACTATAGGTTTTGGCCCTTCAATTTCCTTTTCACTTCTGAGGGTCATGATACTCACATTCTTTAGATTCACCTCAGGTTGAGAAGGTAGTTTTCCTAGTCCTTGAAACTCCAAACAGTTCATCACAGAGGCCAGCTGATTCACTTGGGTTCTTAGATCTTGTATACATGCATCTGTCCTCTGCTGAAACTGCAAGGTGTTTTGCTGAAGTTGCGTGGTATTAGCAACTAATGTCTTGACCATATCCTCTAGAGATGTGTCTAAATTAGATGAAGAAGGTTGGGGTCTTGATGAGTGTTGTGGCTGGAACCCTTGCTATCTATTGGAAAAAGAGTTTTGCTTATTCCCCCCATAACTAAAATTTGGGTGAACTGTCCAACCCGGATTATACATGTTGGAGTAAGGGTCGTACTGCCTACTGAGCGCGGGCACTTTTCCAGCCATGTTTATTTGTTCAATAACATCATCTTATAGCATCGGGCACCCACAGGATGGCTAACATCCTTGCAAATCCCGCACGCTTTTAACTTGTTGCTTGTTTCCCACTGCCATTTGTCGAACTATAGAAGTTAGCTCAGCCAATTGTTGTTGCATTGATAAAATACTTGCCTCATTTGCTCAATGAGCAGGTACGTCATCCCACATGCCAAATTGCTGAGAATTTTCAGCCATCTCTTCAATCAAATTCCAGATTCCTCGAGAAGTCTTGTTCATTAGTGCTCCTCCACTTGCAACGTCGATAATACTCCTATGTTAGTAGAATAGGCTCTCATAGAAGTACTGGATGAGAAGTTGTTCACTAATTTGATGTTGAGGACAGATGATACACAATTTCTTGAATCTCTCCCAATATTCGTAGAGAGATTCCCGGGTCTCTATTTAATACCACAGATTTCTCTTCGTAGACTGGCAGCCCGGGATACGGGAAAGTATTTCTCCAAAAATTTCCTTTTCATATCCGTCCATGTTGTGATACTCCTCACAGGCAGGTAGTAGAACCCGTCTTTGGTAGCCCTTTTTAATGAAAAAGGGAATGCCCGCATCTTAATTTGCTCCTCCGTGATACCAGGTGGTTTCATACTTGTGCAGACCATATTGAACTCCTGGAGGTGCTTGTGGGTTCTTCACTTGGCAAACCATGAAAAATTAGGGAAGGGGTATATTAGTCCTGATTTCAATTCAAACGTTACATTTTTAACAAAATCAGGGAAAGTAATGCATAAAGGCTACTAAATTAAATCAGGAGCAGCCGAGTCTCTCAAAGTCTGATTATTATTTGCCATAATAATTTCTTCTTGCTCAGAATCACTGGAAGAATTTAGCAAATTCACAGCCAAATTGAGCCCTGGAGACGCAGTAGATGACTACTTTCCCTTACGTATTCTGGTTCTTTTCGCAACCTATGCGTAGTCTTCTCAACCTCAGGATCAAAGATTAAATCACCTGTGCCAGAAAAACGAGGCATAAACTAGCAAAAAGATCAGAAAATAAAATACAATAAAATAAAATAAACTAAGAAAAGAAACAAATATTCTAACACCAATTCCGGCAACGGCGTCAAAAATTGACAAGTGTCGAGCCTGTACAATAATAAATACCTACTCAAGAGAAAATATAATTTTCATAAATAGCGGTGAGTAGGGACGAATCCACAGGGATTGGAGATAATTTATTTCTTTTCTAGCTGAGATAAAAAAGAGGGGTTTTGGAGATATTTGGAATTAACCAATTAAATTCAGTAAAATCAAAATAACACGAATAAAATAAAATTGAATCAATAATAGCAAAACTCTGGCCAGAGGAATAACTGTCAGATAAAGCTCATAAACCGATCATAGATGTAAGGATGAATTCAATTATTTATTGATAAATTAGTTCTAGCATCAAAGCCAACCCTTCTTTATTTTGTCGATAGTCAAGGTGCGACCGTTGATTATTTATCTAATCAGGAAACAACTGTAGGTACGACCATAGAAGTTTAATTTTCCAATTGCATGAGTGATTAGAAAAGCCTAATTCTAACCAATTGACACGCTACGAGGGTCTCTTTAAATCCAAAAACTGCCTTGAATTCGACTCGGATTTGGAAACCGGTCCCGAACGCGTCACCATCAAAGTAACTCTTAGAATACTGAAAAAATTGCTCCTTTAAATCATGTCTCACATAATTCCCTACAATTAGCACAATTAACCAAATATAAGTAGAATCTATCAATTAAAATAATATTTAGCTAAAATCAAGGGGAAAATAATTATAAATTGAATAACAATTTTGCACCCTATCAAAGAACGACACAGAAAAGTTGTTCAGAGTATTAAAAATTTAAATTATCATGTTATAGATACTTAAAAGCCCCAAAATCTACTTGTCAATTTAAGACGTTGTTAAGTGTGGTAATGTGGCCTACTTTATAATTGCGAATTGAGATATTTCTTTTCCTTTTTTTTGTTTTGCAATTTCAAGCATGTATTTAAAGTTGAATTTGTAGTTTTAAATTTTTGTGACCTAAGTATTGTCAATCATCAAGGTCTAAACATTAATTCTCCCAAAGGTTTCATTGAAACATGCTGAACTCTTTATAGAATCCCATAAGTAATCCGCAAGATCAATGCCGCTCATGTTTTCTATTATGAATTTTTCACTTTTTTAAAGTTATGTTGTATCCTTCTTTATAAGTCATTGAAGGGTGATTTGGGAATGAATGTACCTTTTAGCAATTTACGTGAATATTTTATGATCATGGATTGATATTGTTACATTAAAAGTGAAAATAGATGAGATTGATGTAATAGTGATAATATCATAAAACTCTCTTGAATTTTCTTTATTGTCACTTAAGAGTTAGTATTACTAAAATTTTAAAAATCTCACTTATCTCCCTTACTTTTGCTATTTGTATGACAAAATTTTTAAAAATCCTAAACTATCCTTTTGCTCCTTTAGCAAAAAGAAAATATTCTTAAACCACTTTGTTTACTCCATTTAAAACCACCATTTAAAAATCAATATTAAGTATTGCCATCCAATCACAAAGTCATAGCTCCAAAGAGTATAAATTGGAAAAACAAAAATGATAAATGTAAAGAAATACTTTAGCACCAAATCAATTTTATATGATCAAAACCAATTTTTTAATTAACCCTATTTTTTTTTCAAACCTCTTCTCAACCCATGACCCAATCCTTTAAGTCATACTAAATCACTATAAAAATAACTAAAATAACCAAAGAAATTGTACCGCACTCTACTACAATCACTCCAAAAAAAAAAGATAAACAAGGTTCAGTTTATGATAATTTACAAAAAAAAAAATGCATAGTCATCCAAAAAAAATAAACAAGAAAGAATGTTGGAGAACTGGAGAAGAGAAAAAATTGACTTTTGTTTCTTTTTCTTTAATTTTTTGAGATACATTTATTTGATGTGTATGTTATGCATGACGTGAGGTTTAACATAGTCAATTTATAATTATTAGGGTGAGATAAGTGATATTTTTAAAATATCAAGGGTTTTAAGTGCTATTAAGAGAAACCTCAGGGGAGGTTTCTAATACTATCCGGATGTAATATTTGAAACCTTAGGGGAGCCAAATGAAGTCTTCCCAAACCTTAGGGGAGGTTTTCAAAATTATTCCTTAATTCAAACACATGCGAGACCAATCGTTTGTAAAAACTTCATTGGTTTGGCTAATGGCTACCTTTTAAGAATGGGTGAGTTACATTACATTATACCATCTCATGATTAAGTGGAACCCTTAGCTTTTCTGTTTTAAAACTAACAATCTATACCTAAAAATTCAAGGGTACCTTTTGAATATTATTTGAAATTTTTTGAGGATAACGATGTAGTAAATTTTATAATGCGATGTATGTGAGACTAAAACAAAAATGTGCAAGTGCGAGTAGTCGATATTTTATGTCTGCTGGAATGAGAGTCCCGTACCTCGCTTTTGCGGATGACACGATTGTCTTCACCAAGTGCTCTGCTGATGCCTTGACCTCCATTACGGACTTTCTGCAGCTCTATCAACCCTGCTCAGGTTAGAAGGTGAATGTGGCCAAGAGTTCATTTTCTCCGTCGTCGAAGATGACGGATGAACACTGCAGTCTGATGCGGTCAACTCTAGGGTTTTGAGAAAAAAAACTTCCCTTCACATAGTTAGGAGTACCCTTATTCCACGGCAGGGTCACTTGTGCTATATTTGATGGACTGCTGGTGAAGATGCGGCAGCGATTGTTTCATTGGAATGCGAAAATGCTCTCAATGGGCGGCAAGATAATCCTTATACACCATGCACTGTGCTCACTTCCCATCTACTGGCTCCAGGACCTTTCCCCTCCGGCAGCGGTTGTTGCGTCGTTGGGTAGAATTTGTAATGCCTTTCTCTGGGATAACTCCATTGAGTCCAAGAGAATTCATTGGGCAGCTTGGGAGAAGGTCTATTACCCTGTGGGAGAAGATGGATTGGGTTTCTGAGCATTTGACGCTGTGGTTGACGCCTTCTCCTGCAAATTATGGTGATATTTGAGGGAGAACAAGACAATCTGGGCACAATTTATGCATAGTAAGTATATCAAAGGCAGCCATCCTCTTCTGGTGATAGTTGACCGTTCTTTGGCCGTTTGGCGATGCTTGGTTAATGTTCAGGATCTGGCTGAGGGGAATATTCCGTGGTCCCTGGGGGAGGGCCTCGTCAATTTTTGGCATGATAGGTGGTGCACGGAGGTCCCCATGGCTACTTTGGTTCCGGGTGCGGCCCGCCCCCATATGCTGGTAAGGGAGTTCTATACAAATAGTGGATGGGACGAGCACCGTCTTTGACAGATTCTCCCTGGCGACATTATGGCAAAGGTCTTAGCATTCCGGATCTTCCCTGGTGTCAAGGATCAGATGGTATGGGGTGCATCTTCGTCGAGTGAGTTCTCAGTGGCATCGGCATAGGATCAAGTGAGGAGTAAAAGACACCTGTCTACTGTCCGTGCCTTGATCTGGAGCTCAGTTGTCTCGCTCAAGATGTCCTTCTTTGCATGGCGGCTTTTGCACAAATGGGTACCTCTGGATCATCTCCTATAGCGGAGGGGGGCTGTGCTAGCTTCTCGGTGTTGCTGCTGTGGGAATGAGGCGGAAACGAGCACCCACCTATTTGTAATGGGGCCAATGGCAGCAAAGGTGTGGCAGTTTTTTAATAATTTGTTTGGAATCCTAGACAGGGTAGATAGGGTAGCAGGTAAGTTGGCGTCTTGGTTCTTCTCACATAGCTTGGTGCGGCGGAACCACATTCGTGTTATTATTCCTCTCTTGATCCTGTGGTTTATTTGGAGGGCGAGGAACCAGGCTCATTTTGAGGGTTTGGCCCTGTCGGCAGATCAAATCATTGCTTAGGTTTGCAACTTCACTGATCAAATGTGTGTGGGTCAGCTCTTGCAACCGCACTTCTTCAAAGGCGAAGCTGATTGTGTGTGGGCAACGCATAGCCAGGTGAGGGGGAGGAGGCACCAACCACAGGTGGTCACTTGGGTTAAGCCTCCGCCTGGCTTCTATAAATTGAACACGGATGTGAGTGTGTCAGCCAAGGGTGCCTCTGGTGGAGGGATTCTTCATTCTGTCGGGGAAGACTTGATTTTTGTGTTCTACAAAGAATTTGGGGAGGGCCGGTGGCAGCAAAGGTGTGGTAGTTTTTTGTTAATTTGTTTGGAATTCTAGACAGGATAGATGGGGTAGCAGGTAAGTTGGCATCTTGGTTCTTCTCACATAGCTTGGTGCGGCGGAACCACATTCGTCTTATTATTCCTCTCTTGATCCTGTGGTTTATTTGGAGGGCGAGGAACCAGGCTCGTTTTGAGGGTTTGGCCCTGTCGATGGATCAAATCATTGCTCAGGTTTGCAACTTCACTGACCAAATGTGTGTGGGTCAGCTCTTGCAACCGCACTTCTTCAAAGGCGATGCAGATTGTGTGTGGGCAATGCGTAGCCAGGTGAGGGGGAGGAAGCCCCAATCGCAGGTGGTCACTTGGGTTAAGCCTCCGCCAGGCTTCTATAAATTGAACACAGATGCGAGTGTGTCAGCCAAGGGTGCCTCTGGTGGAGGGATTCTTCGTTCGCCCGGGGGGGGCATGATTTTTGCGTTCTACAAAGAATTTGGGGAGCAGGATAATCTCATGGTGGAGGCTCTGGTGTTGTTGGAAGGATTGTTGCTGTGTCAACAATGGGACTGTCGAAATTGTGTAGCAGAGGTGGACTCCAGTGTACTGGTTAGCTTGGTTTCGTCAAATGTGTCATCACGCTGGCCCTTATGTAATGCTATTCGCCACCTTAAAGAAGTGGTAACGGCCTTGGGGGTATTTGTGGCCCATTTTTATCATGAAGCAAAACTCGGTGGCAGATGCGATGGCCTTGTTGAATCTCCCTTCGGATACTGTCTTTTCTTCTGAGGCGTCTCTCCCGCCTGGGGTCCGCTCGGCCCTTCATTTAGATAGGCTTCAAGTTCCTTATGTCCGCTTCCGCCATGCGCGTTAGTAGTAGTAGGCTTAGGGGTTACCCCTGCTTTCCTCCCACACTTGCTATATCACTCTCTTGCATTTTACATGATGAATAAAGAGTAATTTTGTTTAAAAAACAAAACAAAAACAAAAATGTGTCATTACATCAAAAGAAATTCAATAAACAATGGCTAATCCGGACATTCATTGTCAAAACCAACCATCAACAAGTCAAAGGCACATTCATAGTGAAGATAATTTGCACATTATTTTCGGGAATAAAGGTGTAGCAATTTTCATGGTGTGACACATTTAAGATAAAAGGGTGTTTGGAAAATGCATTACAACACTAAACAATTTTCTAAACAACGGCCAATCTAGAAGACTGAGTGTATTACTTTCTCTTGTTCTTATTACCAACAACAAAGAAAGGAAGTATAATATCCTAAAGAAAATTCCCCAAGCAATGGTGATCCAAAAGCATTCCCATTTTCCAATATCAGCCATCCCTCTCTGCTTCAATAGGTCAGGTCCAGTCGTCGTGCACGTCCAGCTCATAATATTCTTGCCCAAAACGTGGCTTATGCCTCTCAACAGCTGCTCTTTTAATCCAACCGGTTCTGGACCAACAAAGGGAGTTCCATCGAAAACTTCAACTCCTGTAATAATACATCTTATTGGATCATCGAATTCATTATGCATTAGTGCCTGGTATGTATATTTCTTGAGGGATAAGTAGTGGAACGGAATCCAATAGAGTGAGATTTCATTGGGGGTTACATATACTCCACAGAAGAGAACTAAGGAACCCAAAGTTTTGACAATAATCATTTAAGCACGGCTGGTATCAGGAAGCAATCTTGAGAGGAAAAGAATATATGAATTCCCAGACCAAAATGAAGCCAAGATTACTCCAAAATAGATAGAGAACCCTGTGAATCCTCCTTCTAGACCAGGCACCCAAAATGTAGTTACGAAATATGTGATTGAGAGGAGCAACAAGGATGGAAGCCAGGTTAGTGCATCAGAGACAGAGAGCCAATAGGAGTATAGTCTATAGACATTATAAGTTGCTTCTCTCAGCATTATGTTCCTCTCCTGAAGTAGAATTGCCAATCCATCACTGCAAATGTAATAGACTACAATTGGGACAAATGCGAAGAATGTTACCCTTTCTTGGTATCCTCTGGGAGAATGATCAAGTTGCCAAAACAATGATTCCGTAATGATTCCCGTGATGAGGGTTGCTCCAAATCGACAGGTGAAAACCTCCGGCATGCGAAAGGAATTAAGGAATGATCGTTTTGATAACACTGAGATTTCAGTCCAAAATGAACTAGCATATTTTGGGACTGTTGAAGTAGGAGTACTAAAATCATCCTTATGGGTTGTCCCAGATACCAATTTATCTCGAGAAATAATGGAACTGAATGCTTGCTTCAAATCCAGACTTTGACTGAATGCTTGCTTCAAATCCAGGCTTTGTTTAGCAGTAGATTGTTTTACTTCTGATCTCTACCATGTATTGCTGTTGCCATATCTG
Organism: Coffea humblotiana; assembly: GCA_023065735.1. Lineage (NCBI taxonomy): Eukaryota > Viridiplantae > Streptophyta > Magnoliopsida > Gentianales > Rubiaceae > Coffea > Coffea humblotiana. The sequence goes on along the minus strand of CM041213.1, from coordinate 20,913,297 downwards.
ATTGAGCTGGGCCATGCTGTCCATCCCATCCCTAGAATATTCAAGATCGCAGATGAGATCCAAAATTGCATCAGAAGGGTTCTAATCTGCAGGTATTAGTTGTCCAAGGTTCTCCATAAAGAAGGGCAAATTTGATGGAGATCCACTATAGACTACTTGTCCATGAGACAAGAATAACAACTTGTCCAATAGGCCAAGAATTTGAAAACTTGGCTGGTGTATAGACATGATCAGGCATGCTTCCTGTTTGAGCAATGTGCTGTAAAACCTTCACAACCTTGAAAGCACTAGTGGAGTCGAGTCCTGAGGTTGGCTCAGTGAGAAATTAAAGAATAGGATCGTTTATGATCTCAATTCCAATGGAGACTCGCCGGCGTTCTCCACTAGACCCCCCATTGCTCTTCATCTCCGACGATGGTTTGCGCTGCTATTTGATGGAATCATGAACTCTTTTTTTCTTCTCGAATTTGGAGAGAATTTGAGGGAGCCTCAATTCAACAGCAAACGTCAAAGTTTCTTCAACAGTTAGCATTGGAAAAAAGAGGTGATCTTGCATAACATAGGCAGAGATCGCTCTGAGTAAGCTGGAATCCAATTGTTCACCACTCAGGGTGATCATTCCATTCAAGCTTCCCTTGAATATCCGATTAGCCAATGCATCAATCAGGGTCGACTTCCCTGACCCTGAGGGGCCTAGCACGGCCAAAATTTCACCTCTATGTGTCTCACCAAAGACATCATTAAGCAGAACTTTCATCTCTGTCTCCTTAGAAGAAAGGTTGCTCTTATTGGTGCAAGAGAAGATACTAAACCAATCAAGTTTATGGCTAATTTTGACGCTATAAGAGAGGTTACCGAAGGAGAGAGTGAGAGGATAAGCCTGATTTTGGATATTGGGGTTCCTCATTTGGACGACTCGATGAGCCGTAATAACCTCAGCGTTGTCCTCCTCCTCTGAATCACCAGTGCTCACCAAAAGGGGAGTTGGTGATGCAGAGATGGTGGACGTTACAGCTAGTTCAATCCCACCATTGTTCTGCGCTAGCTACTAGTTGAGAATTAGATATTCTTGTTTATAAAATGGCATATGGAATCAGTAATTGATTGTCTAGAAAGCAGGAATAGAATGAAGTTTTATTTCTTTATTAAATTGGTAAAAAATAGAGTAGTTTCATTTTTCTTATTGATACATAATAGAGAGTAGCATTCAAAGTATTATGAACTGTAGTCAAGGATGAGGAAGACGATCTGTTTTTCTAAAGACTCATGTACATGGAAGGGAACGAAGAATATACTCTTAGAAAAAAGATGATGAAAATGAATACTCTAAGGTTCCCTATTTCAACTAATGTAAGAGTAGTTATAAATTACTGCAAGACTGGTTAGTCATCATCTTAAACTCTTTTCTCTCCTTTCTCTCTGTAAAACTCTTTTCTCTCCCTTCTTTCCAGAACTCTTCCATCAAAATCTTCTTCATCTCTTCCATGGGAGGAAGACCAAATCTGGTCTTTTCCCATAGGAGGAAGTGCTCTTTATAGTTTTTAGTTTCTCTTATTTGAATAAATTTTCTCTTTGGATTACCTAATGAGAGATTTTCTCTTCTAGGATCTCTTAATGAGAGTTTCTTCTCTTCTAAATTGTTCTAGTGAGAGTTTTATTCTCTTATGGATTTTTCTTGTGAGAGTTTTTTAGATTTTTATCTTTGTGAAATTTGAGATTTTGTAGATCTAGAATTTACTTTCTCAAATCTGCAATTTCTCTATTATTGTTAGATTTAAATTTCTCTTTGGGCTTGAACTAGTTTTAAATAGATCTGATTGTCAACAAACATGTACTGATGTATTGGATTACAGTCATTCATCTGGATAGAAGATATATAGGAGCATTAATTTTATCTTTATTTGTATTTTTTTTAGATCTATTATATCTATTTAATTTCAAATGTATATGTATTTGTGTCATATTTGTTTGATATATTTTCTGCCATTAGTGCAGATTTGTTTGAATGAAATAATTTTTTCTATATAAAAAAAGTTAGTCATCATCTTAGAAGAGCAAAAAATATGTTTATAATTGCCCCCGTCTTAATTTAATATGGTTGACTACTTTGAGTTTAGTTATGCTAGGGCCAATCCTACAAGGTTTGGTCAAAACTAATTAATTTAATTTTGAAAGTTCTCCTCAATGGATTGAGTTTGAGTCACGAAACATGACAAAAGTTTCTGCTTTTTAGAAGGCATGAAAAGATTTGCAAAAATTCTTGGATTTGTATCAACGAAGATGTTCTAAAACCTGCATTGTGTTCGACAGATTAACTCTCTAGATGTTCTGCGCCCTTTAACTTGTACAAATGGAGTACAGTATTTCTTTTATCCCTTTATAAACTTAAGAACCAAAAGAAAAGAAAATGCTAAACTAATGAAACTATGCTAGGATATTATACTTTAGCCTCTCTGAATCGACAAATTTTTGCATAACTCTATTTAGTTTCAAAATTTTATATAATGTTTCATATTTTGGATTAAATTGTCAAATGGAAGCAAACCCTCTTCAATAATGGGCCAATTGAAAATGTAACCATTACTTTTATGTAACAAATATACTCTGGACAATTTCCTTTTTCAGGAAAATAGATTGATGCTTGTTAAGTAAAGTAAAGCTAAGCTTTTGCTCTATTTGAACTAGAAGCGTGCTTTCGCAATAATAACCTCAATTCACGGGGATGCAGAAAGGCATTAGCTATTTGTTTGATTTGCAGATGGTCCGCTCTGTGATCTTAGTCCCAATATAGTTTTAATCATCTATTTTACTTTGGCACATGCGAATGTATAAATAGAAAAAGAAAATGAGAAACCAAAGTTCAATTGTTCCCCGAGTATTTTGGGTGTTATTGGCATCTTCCTTGGTGAAAATCAGCTCCAAGTTACAGCTGAAATTTTGTAAGCTATGTGTTGTTTTTAACTTTGGCATTTTAATTTTAGGAAAATTCTATACTAAATTACATACGACTTAATCCACACAAATAAACTAATGGATGATCCACTTTTTTTTGGAAATTTACATGTTTGTATCTATCATTTAGAAATATTATAATTTAGAATTGCTTTTTATAGGTGAACTCTTTTTTTTTTCGAAACGATATTAGTAATATATTGATCATCAACTAAACTTTACAATTGGAGCAAAGGCCCCTCATTATAATGTTTGTATCTATACAAAAAGTGCTCAACAGCATAGAGGATTGATCCATTCCTCATCATGTAGAATGTTCTAACGCATAATCACCAACTCTAATACTAACATGATTAACACTTTTAGATATAACACAAAAAGAGCACATGTGAAACAAAGCTTTCAAGCTAAGAATGTCCTCAACTAGAGTATGCAGCTTGATATTTGAATGCACTTCTAGAATGGATTTGCTGAAGTAGTTGCTTGTTGCAACTCTGTATGATGATTTTCCTCCAACCTTTGATTGCTAATTTACTCATAGCTATCTTAATAGCCTCAGCTTCGTCCAATTGTGGACAATTGTAGCTTCTTTCATGTATTGCCCCAAGCTGTCACAACCACATCTCCTTCAGTCATAGCAGTCACTCCTATGCCAATCTCCTTACTGTTCGATCTTCTGAGTATAGCAATCTTCACTTTAATCACCTTTGCATTCTCCACTTCTATCCTTTGAGTTTGGTTAGCAGCTGTTTCTTCTGTGCTCATCTGTTCTTTGTCTTTGTATGCTTCGCAGAACTCTATCCATTCCTCTTGAGGTTTCAGTATGGTTGTCATTGCATGCCTTTGTTTGTTGTTGAATTCCAACTCATTTCTACTTTTCCATACTTGCCATAAAATGTTTTTTAGTTAGACCAAGATGTTCTGCACCATCCTGCCCAGATCTGGCGCCTACAATTTCATTCCACCAAGCCTTGAAGCATCCTTGTTTTTCCATAGCACTCTCCTACTGTATAGGTGCTATGTGTCATTACCTGCTTGGCCTGTCTGCAAGTCAGCAACGCATGTTCCATAGTCTGTACCCGTTCTCCACATGCTTTACAAATGGGATCACCTTTCTTCATCCTATTAAAGATTACTTCATTGACTGGAAGAGCATTAATTGTTGATGCATTTTCACATGAAGGTCTTCAGTTTATGCTTTATGTTTAGTTTCCATAGCAAGACCACATTTGCTTTGATGTACTATGTATACTTGTACTAGCATCCTCCTGATCTTTCCTTCCCTGGATTTCCTTATCTTTCATGAGTGCCTTATAACCTAAGTTCACTGTGTATGCCCCGTTGAGGTATGTATCCAGAAGTTACTATCCTCCTTTCCTGCTAAGCTGATTGGAATGCTCAGAATCCTTTATGCATCCACACTATTAAACGTTCTGAGCACTAACACTCTATTCCACCTCTTCTGAGTGATTAGGTCCTGTACTTTCTGCTCCTTACATTCTGGAGGTTTATGTGTGGAGGGCCTTCCACCTCTATTTCCTACTATCCACTTGTCCTCCAAATGCCTGTACTAAGACCATTCCCAATTTTCCTCCAGGTGCCATCCTCCACATGTTGCTTAGCTCCCATCAGACTTTGGCAAATCCATGAGGCATTTTGGGGACACTTGCACTTGAAAATGGAGCCATTAGGGTAGTATTTGCTTTTAGAACCTTGGACATTAGCAGATTTGAGTTTATAAGTAATCTCCAAATCTGCTTTCCAAGCAATGCTTTGTTGAAATTGACCAAGTCTTTGAATCCAAGTCCTCCCTGATTCTTGTTCTGAGCCATTCTCTTCCAGGAGCATAGATGCATCTTGTCCTTTCCATTATTGTCTCCCCACCAGTATTTTGCCATCAGTGTACTGAGTTCCTTGCACAGCTTCAAAGGTAGTTTAAAGCACGACATTGCATAAGTTGGCATTGCTGAAGTCACTGCTTTTAAGAAGACCTCCTTACCTGCTTTTAAGAAGACCTCCTTACCTGCTTGACTGAGCAATTTCTACTTCCAGCTTCCCAAGTTCTTTTTGATGTTGTCTCTGATGAATCCAAAAATTTGGTCCTTTGTCCTTGTTATCACCATTGGGAGTCCCAAATATTTGCTTGATTGACCATCTGGATATTTCCCATCTACAGCATACTTCCAATTTTTACAAATGGTCCATGTTCTTGCTGAAGAAGACAAAAGACTTCTCTAGATTGATCAACTGTCCAGAACTCTTTTCATAAGCCTCCAAGATCCTTCTCAGCTCCTCAGCATGTTTGGTGTCTGCTTTACAAACTATTAAGAATCATCTGCAAAAAAATAAATGTGTTAGTCTAGGTCCATTCCTGCTGATTTTGAGTCCGGTTATCTTCTTCTCCTCTTTAGCTCTTTTCAGCAGAGTTGAGAAGCCTTCTAAGCATAGTAGGAAGAGATAGGGTGAAGAGGATCGCCCTGTCTTATTCCTCTTTTTGGTTCTACATACTCCTAACCTCATTATTTATGTTGAAGGAGTAAGAAACTGATTCAACACATTTCATGATCCAACTATCCACTGTTATTAAATCCCATTTTTTGCCATCATGGCCCTCAGAAAATGCCCAACTCAACTCTATCATAAGCTTTAGACATATCTAGCTTACAGCCTGTACCCTTCCTTCCTTGCCTTTTGTTTTTTCAGAAAATGCATGTATTCATGGGTTATGATAACATTGGCTAGGATCTGCCTACCAGGAATGAATGCAGACTAGGTTTTAACTGATACAGACATTGAGCACACCTTTTAGTCTATTAGCCAGTATTTTGGAAATAACTTTATAGAGCTCATTACACAAGCTAATAGGTCTATAGTGCTTAAGATTGACAGGATCTCTAATTTTTGGGATGAGGGAAATTAAGGTATGATTCAGGGCTCTGGGCATGGAATTGGAATGAAGAAACTTTGGATAGCCTAGACTACATCATATTTGATAATACACCAGAATTTCTGGAAAAAAATGGGGGACATACCATCCATTCTAGGAGCTTTATTAGGTGACATAGAGAAAAGGGTTTTCTGATCTCTTCTTCATCAACACCTCTAGTCAATTGATCATAATATGCTAGCCGTAATGTGGATGGAATACCCCTAAGGATCTCCTATCGCGGAAGAATCAAAACAATACTTTCACCTTCTAAAACTGCGATAGACAATTTAAGAGATACAATTGGTATAAATCGAATTCATAGTATTCTTCTTCCAGATATTAATATTGATCTTTCCTTTTGTCCAAAAGTTGACTAGAGTTGTTCTTGGTACAAAATATGAATTTTTATCAACACTATTCCTATTTTTTGAAGTGAAACAAATTAGAAACCAATCCGTTGACACAAATAGTTCATGGGAGAAAATTGAGTTATTTGGGTCCTTGAGGACTAACAGGGCAAACTGTACAAATAAGAATCCCCTTCGTTACATGATTCCCCCTTTCGTTAGCGGTTAGCTGTTAATACGAATAAGAGAAACTCTGTTATAGTCATTTCTGTACATTCAATGTACTCTACGGATAGAGGAATACATAGAGTTGAACATAGTAACTAAATCCTTCTTGATCGAATATAAAAAGCATTACAATTCTTTCTCTAAAATAAAAAATTCCTTCTACAACTATTGATTGTATCATAAAGACCCTTATGTCCACGTCCCAATTGTCCCCCAACTATTTATCCTATCCCCCTTTCCAATTACTAGTGAATAGCTGCCTGTAAAAGTCTGCTACTTCCTCACCTAATTCCTGCTCATTCTCAGTCCAAGAGCCATCCTCTCTTTGCAGATTTAACATTCTGTTTCTTCTCCTCCTCCCCTTCACATAAGCATGAAAATATTTAGTATTCTTATCCCCCTCTTTTATCCAGTTCAATCTAGCTTTTTGGTGCCAGTACAATTCCTCCTCCTTGTAGGCCTCTTTCAACTGCTCTTTCAGGTCCACTGTCTCCCTTCTATAACTGCATGAATGCTAGATCTAACCTTCTCCAGCTGACTTTTGATTTGATTGATTTTGTTTTTAGCATTGTGATTGGAGTTATTTCTCCACTTTAATAATTCAATCTTGTAGTTTCTGATTTTACATTTGACCCTTAACATTCGTGATCCCTCAAAGTCTTGTTCCCAGGCATTTCTGATCCACATCCTGAATTCCTTCTCTCTTTAGCCATCTCCTGTCAAAATAAAACATTTTTTTCCTCTTCCTAGTCTCTGGATTTGTATCTATCATCAGCATGCTGTGGTCAGATGCAAAGGTATCAACATGTGTGCATTTGACTTTGTCAAAAACTAAGGACCGATCTATGCTACACAAGCCTATATCTAGTCTTTCTCTGACTTCCCCTACATCCTCCCAATTGTTACTCCAAGTCCACGGGTTCCCCTCAAAGCCAATGTCAACTAGCTAGTTATCATTGATGAAGTTATTGAAGTCTATGAAGCTCTTCTCTTCCCTCCATCTACCTCCCCACTTCTCCTCATTTGAGAGAGTGTCATTGAAATCCCCTGCAATAATCTACTTCTCCCCTCACAGCTTTTTCCTATCCTTTAACACTTTCCATTGATTCTTCCTAATCAGATTATCACAACTTGCATAGATACCAATAAACCACCATGTTGTCTTTGCCTCAAGATCTTCCATGTGAGCTTCTATAGTAAAGGCAGTTTTAAGTATCTCTTTATTTGTACTTCATCTTTCCACAACAGTGCCATGCCCCCAGATCTATTCATTGACTCAACCACACAACTATTCGCAAAATTCAACTTCTCTTTCACTCTATCCAAGTATTTCTCTCTATTTTTAGTCTCACTCAAGAACAGCATACTTGGGGAGAGGAGGTTGGAAACCTCCCTCAGATGGGGAATTGTCAAGGTGCTCCTAACACCTTGGCAATTCCACACCAGTACCCTCATTGAGGTTTGGGGGCCCAGAGTAGGCTGGTCCCCTCCTCCTCTTTCTCCTGTACATTAAAACAAACCTCAAGACACCCTTTGTTTCTTTTTCCCCATGCCTCCCTGCCTTCAACATCTACCATTTCCTCATCACATAATTGAAACTTCCTTTTGCCCTGTACTCCCGAGTCTTTAGTATTAATGCTGATCTCCTGTAAAGGTGTTCTTCTCTTTGGTGGGGATCTTAGCTGCCTCTTCAATCTCCTACTCTGTCTTATAACAGCTTCCTTCTTTTTATCCTCAACCACAAGGTCCATTAAGGTAACTTTACTTGTATTATCCTCGACTAGTCCTCTTTCCCCCTGGTTCTCTTTTCCTTTTACTGTTTCCTTCTCTTTATCCCTCCCAACTGCTTCTCCCTCTTGTTGAGAGGTTTCCTTTATCTCCATACTGGCAGTAACCTCCTCCCTACTTGAAACGACTCTTAGTCCCCTTCCCTCTACCTTCTCAGTCTCCATATTCAGCTTGTAAAGAAAGGCTACAATAGTTGTTTCCTTTTCCTGCCTATTTACCATAGCCTTAGGGGCTGTACTTGGTTGACTAGTATAGCTGTCCCTTATCCTTTGCTTGGTAATCTCCTCCTATATCTCCACAGCATGATGTAGTGAACTTGTTTTATCTGTGGATGGGTCATGGCTGCTCTAACCCAGGTCCTGTTGTCTTTGTTTCAACACTTCAACCCAGGTCCCATTATGTAGCCTCCAATGATGCTTATCACTGGCCACTCTCTTAACTAGTGGTTCTTATCACTGGCCACTCTCTTAACCACTGGTTCTTTTTGGGGTGAACTCCTTCCATTCCCAGCTCTCATCCAAGTACCATACTGGTTTTCCAAATGCCCTCTATCTATAAGGACCAATCTCTTGCAATTCCTCTCACTATGGCCCACAACTCCACAATTGTAACAGAAATCTGGACACCTCTCATATTTGAAACTCACCCACTTTGTAGAGCCTTCCATCTTGACAATTGTCCCCCTCAGTAGAGATTGAGAAATATCAGCTACAACCAGCAGCTTGATATGTCTTCCTTCTTTACTACCTGTCTGAGGAATGATTACCTCTTTAACTCGATTGAACACAGCTCCAATTTTCCTTCCTACCTCCTTGGACACCTAGTGCACTAGGAGGTTCCATACTTGCACCCAGAGAGGGGCCTCATTAAAAGCACTTTCGTCCTCTTCAATACCTTCAGACCACCTATTCAAAACTAGGATCTAGCTATCTATAATCCATGGCCCCCCCTCTAAAATCCTTTCCCTTTCTTGCTCCCAATGAATGAAGAACTGAAAGGAGTTGAGGCCTAGTTCTACAACTCTGAGGTCTTTTGGATAACTCCAAGCTGCTGTTACAAAGCTCTTCACTCCAGTATAGTTAGCTATTTTCTCTCCTTTAATTTTCCCAATAAGGCTTAACTGGCCAATCTTTCACTCCTAAGTTGATTTTAGCTCTATCCAAGTCAGCCCCTCATAACTCCTTACTGGAGAGTGCAAACTGCCCTAGAATCTCAGCCAAGTCCTCAACCATGAAGTCACCTAGGGATCTTTGGGTATTCCACCAACCAAACTACCTAGCACTATATCACGAACTGGAGCTGTAAAAAGAAAAGCAGAAAGCACAGAACAACCAGAGCGTTACAGTGTAAAGGACACAAAGTATGAAGAAAAATGCAGCAAGCGTAAAGCACATATATAAACTAAAGAGCAAGGTAAGTCGGTTCCATACTGTTAAAACAAGTAAATCTAAAGCTTACTCTACCCATCAGAAGCCAAGACACTGGCTAGATCACTCATACGTACTGTTCTTCCTTCCGGTCAGCTTCTCAGCTGATGACCCAGCAATATTACCATGTTCGTAGTGGAGATATCTTTGTATGCACCAATACTCACTAAGCATCAACTATGGGGAAATAGATTTGTTTAGATTTGTGTTTGTTTCAAACATTGAAGTTTAGAAATTTGAGGTTTTGGGATTTGAAGTTTGAAAGTTTGAAAAAGTTGTAACTTTTCGACCCTCCCACCAAAAGGGTGAGAGGCTCTCACTTTAAGAGAGAGAAAGACTCTCATAAGAGAGAGAAAAAATAATTTTTAGGTGAACTCTTAATCTTATCCAATTTCATAAAATCACAAAAATGGGAAAGCATGGGACTTAATTAGGATCAATATGGGGAAACCTAATTAGATACCACAATGAAATGCACTATAGTACCATCAAAAATAATAATTCACTCTATTATTCTAGCTTATCTCAACCGTTGTGGCTTTTGAACACAAAAGTTGACACAAGCAACTTGATGATCCACAAGACGAAGATCGAGTCATGTATATGCCAGAGTAAATATGATATCGTAATTGTTATCCTAGTAGTAAATTAGGTGTACTACTAGATAATAGGATAAAGTTCTGTTCTCTCCCATTCTCTCTTCCAATACGATAGCAATATATCAAATATTAAAAAAATTAAAAGAAAAACATATAAAAATGAAACTGCTCGAAATCTTTCCTGATTGACAATCGGATAGTTCCACAAACAATCAACTTTTTAAGTATTTTTCAACCTCTCTATATATAAATTGTGGAGAAGAAACTTTAGATAAAAAATATAACAAGTATACGAATGAAAGAGACCTTGTGCTATAGAAACAGTTACCTTTAAACAATTTACGGGAATCATTTTCATATGTATGATTGTATTATGAAAACTGTTAAGTCTTACCTATAGTTTTGTTATTTTATTTTCAGTCCATATTCTAATGAACTGCGTGCAATAGTGAAGTTTACATTTGTTTTAGAGCTTTTTTTTATAACTTGAGTCCAAAATCAATGGAGATCAATCCACATGAATCAACAAGGTTCTATCAGGGTCTCAAGATTTCTTTCTTTAAACACTTATGATCCAGGTTTTGATTCCCTTGTTATCATACGGAGTGCTAGTACTAGACAGCTTTGTTAATTCTAGTACGTATCATGTCATATGTGTTTTGTTAAGGATAACTTCGTCTCGTGATCATTACATTTTTTTCAAATAAAACATTCTTTGAATCTTTAAATACATATTTTCATGTACATAATGACAACAATGTTGATATTATATATAGCACAATTGATAAGACAAGACACATTTGAAATTTCCAAAGAATCCAAACATTGTTGTCGTCTTGTCGAAAGAAAGCTTCATCCATTATTTCAACATTTTAGACCGGTAGGGTAAGAAGCTTGCATGGCAATGCCACAGAGTCCTTCCTTGGCATCAATGTCTCTCTGCATTCTGATGTATCCATTCTCACCCCAACTGGTTCCCCAAGAATTCTTCACTAGCCAATACTTGGTGCCATCAGTACTCGTACCATAACCAACTGCTGTGACACCATGGTCCAATTCAGTCCCACAATCGCCTGTAAAAACACCGCTTGAGTAGAACTGGAATGCTGATCCACTAGCATCAATGGCAACTGACACAGGTTGGTTGGCCACAGCCTTCAGAAGTGCAGCCTCACTATTTGCAGGGACATCTTCGTAACCTGTAATCTTTGCAGCATGGTTAGCTTCCTTGTTTGCATTGCAAGTTCCATCAGTTCCTTGATATGGGTAATTTGTTTCGGTTGTAAGGCCTTTGTTCTTGATGATGAACTTGAATGCATCGTCCATGAGTCCTCCACCGCAGCCTTCATCTTCACCAGCAGTGTCACAATCAACAAGCTCTTGCTCAGATAATGAGATCAACTTACCAGTTGTGAGTTGGTTGATTCCTTCCATGGCTGCAACAGCTGAAAATGCCCAGCAGCATCCTGAATTTTCAAAAGATTTTATTGTCAATGACTTAGCTTAAAAAGTATAGCTCAAAAAAAAAGGAGCAGAATCAATAATAATTAGTAAATTACTAATTATTATTCCCAGATTTGCATTTATATTGTGGCTGGTATGTAAAAGAAAGTTGAATACTCCAGACAGATTAAAGAATTGGGGTATGGCAGTGGAGTCAACTGAATGTGTACTATGCTCTGCAGCTGAAAAGAGCGTTGATCGTCTGTTTTTATGTGCAAAACTTCATCCAAGATTTGGAAAAAAGCTCAGCGAATGTGTTTGACATTTAGAGGGATCAGTACGCTAGAGGAGGAGCTTCAGTGGGTATTCAAACATTGGACTGGTGAGACTTTCGTGCAGCAGTTCAAAAAGCTTGTTTTTTCTGTGGTGATTTATCATATTTGGAGGGCACGTAGTGCTGCTATATTCAGGTCTGCTTCAGTTTTGGCAGATAGCATCAAGGAAGCTATAGTAGAGGAGATTACGCATGTGGTTCTTGCATGGGGAAAGATCCCAAAGTCTCATGAAAGCTGGAAATTGGCTTTGGAATGGAATATCCCGTTCACAGTGTTTTGTTTGTGTAATGGTCCGACATAGGCTCCTGTGGTAGTTAGTTTAACATGTAAAATGAGATATTCTATCTTGTGTACGAATTTACCTGTCCCATATCAATGAAAGTTACAGTTTTGCCTAAAAAAAATTAGTAAATTACTAAGATAATAAATTTATCAGACTTACCGCATTGGCCTTGATCCTTGACTCCTGTAACAGCTCCTTTCTTTCTCCAGTCCATACTTGCTGGAACTGCACTGACATTTTCATACATAAATGATTTTGATTCGCACACTTTCCATGGTTTGTATTTATTTCGAGCTGCCCTGAATTCTTCATTTGTCAAATCTGCAAATTGGTTGATGTCTAACTTGTAAGGTCGATTTCCAGCTTTGTTGAAAGACGCTATGAAATTCACATTTTCCTTGAATATCTTATATCTATCCGCCTTCTCTGCGTCATCCTTGTATACGCGTCCATGCTGAGCCATCCATTGCTCGTGTTTTTCAGTCATTGAGGCTTCATTCAAGCTGCGCGATGTGGCTTGAGAAGCCATCATTGCCAGCATTAAGAATGCAGTCAGACTAAGCTTCCAGCTAAATCTCAAAGCCATTGTTTATGGACTGAAAATATCTAAATTATGTGAATGAGAAGTGGCGCTGCATCCCATCGTGAAAAATAGGTATTTATAGACATTTCATTTTATATGGTTTCACTATGGTTTTCTTTTAACTTTGAACTATTTGGACAGAAAATGAACTCCTGAGAGACCCCGGCAAGTTATGCATGAAATGGACGTCGAAGCTCAATGGCGTAAACGTTGCTCCCGTCGTAAAAAATAGGTATTTATGGACATTTCATTTTATATGGTTTCACCATGGTTTTCTTTTAACTTTGAACTATTTGGACAGAAAATGAACTCCCTAGAGATCCCGGCGAGTTATGCATGAAATGGACGTCGAAGCTCAATGGCGTAAACGTTGCTCCATTGCGTTGCACACAATATCTGCTGGCTTTATTTGTCTTCTTCTTATGGTTCTTTCCTAACATTTTGGACATTAAATACTGAACTGCAACTTCATAAGACTAAGAATATAGGATCTTATATATGGCATAAGAATACTGACATCTAGCCTCAGTGCTTATCAAATATTCAAACGAAAAACCTCACCAAATTTCATGGAAAAGAAGGGTAAATTACGTATAAACCTCCTATAGTTTTGCATAATGCCACATCACCCCCTTAAAGTTTTAAAGTAGCTATATAACTCCCTATAGTTCATAATATCCACTTAACTCCTTATAATTTTCATGAATATGCACTTTATTTCCTTGTAATTTTTATATTTATCCACATAACTTTCCTATGATTTTGTACAATATGGTTAGACCATTGTTCGATTTAGTATTTAATTAAGGACAATATTGGTATTTCAACTAACAACATCACAAAGACTATTTTTCAATAAATTTCTAGAACAAAATACACTTTATCTCCCAGTGGTTTAGCACTTTTTTACATAACCCCCTATGGTTTCAAAAGTTATACATAATCCCCTCATAGTTTGGATTAAAGTATCAAAATGACGAAATTTGTATTCCATAACGGAATCAACTAAAATGTCAAAAGTATCCCTATGTAAAGTTAAAAATTATTTATTAACCATAGGGAATTATATATATATTTTGAAAACCATAAGGGGGTTATATGGTAAACACTAAATCATAAGGGGTTATATGGTAAAATATAAAACTATACGGGGTTAGAGTGTCATGCATATTATGTTTATATATTTTGGTCATTTCATCCATTCTAATTTCTAAACAAGGGTAATTTCGATATTTCTATGTGTTACATTACAAATGATCATTTCCATCACTTTGACACTTTAATCCAAAATATGATGGGTTATATATAGATTTTTGAAACTATATGAGAGTTATGTAAAAAATTACTAAACCATAGACGATAAAACGTATTTTGCCCAAATTTCTACTTTACATGAAACCATATATGGTAGGGATTATGTATAATTTACTCGGAAAAGCACAACTTGCAACACCGATTGATACATATGAAGTTTCAAGTTTGTGACTTAATTATTCCTTGATAATCATAGTCGGGCTCAACAAACATTTATTATGGAAAGCATTCGTTGAGTACCCATGAGAGGGAATTTAAATATAAATGAAAACGTTAGACAAGTCCAATTAAGATATTGGCCAATATTTTGCTGTCTAGCAATAACATTTTTTATTTGGCTATGATGGTAAATGAACCTTTCCCTCCATATTTGGAAAAGCAAAAGAAGCCAAATTTTAATGGGCATAAGCACATTACTCCTGTAAATGGGAATTTGACCAGGAAGGGTAATTAAAGAAAGCAAATCGAAGAGTGGTTTGCTTTTGCCAAAAACCAAGTTTTTTGTTATTACTTCAAAACTCTCAAATGCATAATTATTTAATTCAGCCTAGAAAGAAAACCCAGCAAAGGGACTGGGTGGATGGGTCACTAGTTCAAGTAATGAAGTGATGGTTGAACTAGTAATATTTATAAATATATGTAATATATTAGTCATCTTAATATATATGTAGAATTTATAAATAAAGTGCTTTTAAATATTAATTATTATATTTAGAAAGATATATTATCAATATATAAACATTACTGAAGGACTCAATTTACGTATATCATATTTTGTAAATATAAAGCATGTATTCAAAAATAAAACAAAATTTTTTTATTTATTAAAACAACAAACTTTTAGGAATTAAAATTAATCTTTTGTTAATGTTTTGTCTAAAAAGTATTTCTTTATGAATTATTGTTACATAATAATAACACTTTCAATTTGAGAGTTGAATTAATTATGCTATAAAAATATATATATATATATATATATTTCAAGGGACATTTGATCAGCAAGTAAAAGGTTAGGCCTAGTGATAAAGGCTCTTGTACAACTAAAAGAAGATCCCAGTTTCTAATTTTGGCAAAAGCATATATTTTGGTCCAAAAGCAAAGACCCATTGTGTCATGTAAAGGGTTTCTTGTTGAACCATCTTGTCAAGCGCGCTGTAGTGGGTTTGACTCGATCAACTTCTTATCCAGTCAAACTCGGAACCCAATCCGGTGTAATAGTGCGTTCACTAGGCCAAAAGGTATGTCGGGTCAAAACGTTAATTACATTGTGTATCTTTAAAAGTTAATTACATTTATCTCTCTTGAGATTTAACTTAATTGCTAATCAACTTCCAAAATTTGATCAAATTACACTCTCACCTTTTGGATGGCCAAATGTTTAACAAAAATATGCTGCTGATGTCAGTAAAATACTAGTCTGAGAATCAAAAAATACCCTTATGGGACCTATATATTATCATTTTTCTTGCTTATTAACACAAAAAAAAATTAATTTGTTGTAGACCCAATAAATATAGAAGACTAATTAAAAACACTAGAAAATGCTTAACAATTTTTTATAAGGAAATAAAAGATTAAGGAGCAGAGTGCCACCACAAGCACCATTCTCACCTTCTTCAAATTTTCATATTTCTCTCTTTTCCTTAACAAGTAACTTACCAATTTTTCAACTTCCTCTGTCATCTTCTTTGATTTACGTACACAGTTCAAACACACTCCAAATTAACGGCTATAGTATTCTTTTATATATTTTAGAAATTATAAGGGATCTTCTATAGTGCCACCAAAATCACCATTATCATAGATGTGTTTCCTTTTTGCTTCTTTTTCACTCCAAAACTAGTCTGGAGCTATAAAATTGACCATATTGAAGGGCCATAACATGTTTGGGGATGATTTTTTGAATAAAATTTTGAGAATTAATGGATCTAAAATTCATGGGTTTTTAAGGTTTCATGTTTTTGGCTCTTGATCTATGGATCCTCGACATTTTATTGTTGATTTGTTGGTTTTTTTGTGTTCTAGACTCATGAGGATTACTTTGCTACAAAATTTGTGGATTTTGGTTTTGTTCTGAAGGAAGTAGTGAAAGAGAAACAACTGCTATTTAGCCTCTTTTGACAGCTCTACAGCCACTTGTGGCCATATTGAAGGTCAAAATTGCAATCTATATAGAAAAAATAAATCGAGAGGTGCAAATTTTGTTAATTTTCACCATCAATGGGCAGCAGCCGGCGGGTGGTGTTAGCCATTGCCAAAGTCAAGTAGCTAGCAATAACAATATCGGGGTGCAAACATTATTACTGCCATTTTGCTCCCGTAAAAGTTGTCAAAAGATTAACCAAGAAGGTGATAATAACAATAATGTAGAAAAATAAAATTGAAAGAGGTAGATAATGATTTATTTCAACCATGTAGTTTTGCACTTGGCATTTAGTCTTTTCACCTATTTTGTTTGAGATTATTTCATCGAAGTTATTCACAAGAGGTTATTTTGGTATTTGGGAAAATTTCATGGTTTGCTAGGTAGTTTGGCCACACCCTTGGACAAAGCCTATTTAAACTTGTTTTTGCAATCCTGTACTATTAGTTGCTCTTATGAAACGTAGAATGATTCTCTATGAATTATTGAATTTAATGTTCTCTGTCAACCATTATTACTTGGCATAATTTTTACCAAAGGAAAAGAAGCAACATGGTGGAAAAGGAAGAAAACATGTGAAATAGGAAAAAAATGAGAATTGCATAAGAGATTAGAGTCCAAATGACACTAATATGGGTAGAAAGAGAATAAGATTTGGAAGAGTGTTACCTGAAGAATATTTTATCCAAACAAACTGGCACTATTTTGCAAACAAATTCCGTCATTATCATTCTTAATTTCCACTTCTTTCCAAACTCCCTGCAATTCAAGTGAACTATTGATTTCTATACATAGAAAAGAAAGCTATTACTCTGCTGCATGTCATTCATATTACTTTAGGCATTTACAAACATTTCGTAAACATTCCATTTTTCATTTAAAATCTATTTTTACAAATCTTGCTCGTCCTCTTAGAATTTCAAATCCACCATCCTTCAGTTATTTAAGTTATTCTTAATAAGCTCTTAAACAGGCACGCACATCATATTACTTTCTTTTATATACATTATTTTTTTATTATATGCATCATACTGTCATACATGTAATTTATTCCTATTCTTTTGTTTTGCAAATCTTAGAGGTACTAATACTTGTACATGCACTTATTTTACTTTTTTTTGTATATTCATTTCCAGGTAAACCTCATCATTGGTAGTTAGCCTGAGTACCTCTGATGAATAATTTGGGTTTGGACACCAAAACCACATTCTATTATTGTACAGTCTAGATATTTAAAGAAAATCACATAATTCGTAAAGAAACTGTACACCTCTCTAGTATATAGTTTGGATCAATCTAAAGTGAACATGATTTTGATTAACCATCTATAATATAGTAAAAACATGGTGGTATTGACATGCATAGTGTGGTTATTTCTCTTTACAATCCTTTTAGTTTTAATTACATTTATCCCCTTAAAGTATACCTCATTTCTCAGTTTACCCCCTAACCTTTAATTTTACTCACTTAACCCCCTTTAGGACAAAATTGCCCTTGCATTATTTTGACTTTTCATTTACCTTGTTTTCCTTTCTTTATTTCTTTTTCTCTTTCTTCTTTATTTAATTCTTCCTCTTTCCCACAAAAATCTTCACCTTAATGATTGAAATTAAAAAAGAGGAATTGTAGAGATCTATCTTCTCCTTAAATGATTAAAAAAATATTCAAATCACTTTCCTAAAATACAATTTTTTTAACCTTTCAATTCTTTTAATTTTGGGTTTCCTCTTTCCTTCTAGTTTCTCATTTTATTCCTCAAGAAAATATCATAAGATGCAATTGGTTTTCCTTTTTTTATTTCTTTTTCTCTTTCTTCTCTCTTCATCCTTCCCATAGAAAATTTCATTTCAACAAAAATTTTTGTTTTGAGTTTGTAATTGCATATTTCTGGGTGAAGGTTTAAAAGGCATCAAAAACTAATTTTGATTTTTTGTATGATGCCATGTGTCACAATTTCAATTGAATTATTACTTCAGGTCACAATTCATCTTAAGATATTTTCTTGGGAATAAAATGAGAAACTAGAAAGGAAAGAGGAAAATTCCAAAATTAAAAGAATTGAAAGGCCTAAAAAAATTGTATTTTAGGAAAGTGATTTGAATATTTTTTTTAATCATTTAAGGAGAAGAATAGATCTCTGCAATTCCTTCTTTTTAATTTCAATCATTAAGGTGAGGATTTTTGTGGGAAAGGAGGAGAATTAAATAAAGAAGAAAGAGAAAAAGAAATTAATAAAAGAAAAGGAAAACAAGATAAATGAAAAGTCAAAATAATGTAAGGGCAATTTTATCCTAAAGGGGGTTAAGTGAGCAAAATTAAAGTGTAGGAAGTAAATTGAGAAATGGGGTATACTTTAAGGGGATAAAAATGTGATTAACCTAGTTTTTTTTTTTAGTTATCAAACTAGTTTAACTTTGTAAGTGTGAATGGTAATTGGACATGAAGTGGTTGGTCTAGCATCAATTAGGAAATTCATTGTAAGGGTATACTATACTCATTTTTTTTCCCATTTTCTTTTCATTCTTGGAGGTTAGGTTTAAGCCCTTTTCTTGGATTTGTTTATATTTTAAATAAAATTTGAACTGTCATCCCTTCCCCCTGTATGGGTGTCTACAAAAAAATAAAAATGCAGGTGTCTAAAGGTTTTCTTGTTTGTTTTCTTTTATTGGTTTTTGTTATTCCAATTTTGGTTGGATGATCACTAGGTATAGTGAATGGGGATTTGGCGTTCGGTCCTTCATTCATATTTTGGTTGATCTTTATTTCAATTTTTTATTCACATGTTAGAGCCATGCACATGAATACTAGTTTCAATTCTTGTGGTATCATGTTGGTTTTTTCATCCAAATACTATGCTATATGCTTTACTGAAGTATTCGGTTGTCTTGCACAACCTGAGCTCTCTAGTAGTTTAGTTGAATACATAGCACCAAATCTTTTTTGTACATAATAAACAGAAATACAAGAAAATTTTGAGTATCAAAACAATTAAATTTACTATGAAGAGAAATTCCCATCTATGAAATTAACTCTTCTAAATTAAGGAGGCAACAAATATAGGATCTATCAAATCCGTCACTAAAATCTTGAGGTTAATGAAGGAAGGCAATGAAGCAAGTGTACAATTGAGTAAAACTAGGAAGCAAGAAAGTTGATTTTCCTGTGCAACTCTAAGAAACGATTTAAACAAATAGGAAAAGAGATTTTAATCGATTACATAATGAAGCCATTTAACTATAAGAGTTGGTTAGCTATTAACCAACTTAATTAATCAATATCCAAGGGATAAAAGTTTTTCATTATTTTTAAAAAATTGATCTTATGATCATAAATTAGACAACATATAAGAACAATAGAAATCCATACGGTCAAGTATAATGACCTGCAGTGGAAATCTTCTGTGTTAACTCATATAGCAAATCTTTTGTCTTGACCCATCATGATAGAAGTAGGGAACAAAAATAAGAGAAAAACAAAAGACAGTTATGCCACATGCCAGAAAATGAGAATGTTACAATTAACTCCCATGTCTTCTTATGCAATAAGAAGAAAATAATCAATATCCAAAGGCTGACCTACGGTGGATATCTTCTATTTTAACTCATATAGTAGATTTTTTGTCTTGACCCATCAAGGTTGAAGTGGAAAATAAAAAATGGAAGAAAAACCATAGTTTTCTCAAAGGAGAGTTATGCTACATGTCAAAAAATGAGAGCATTGCTCTTCTGATATGTGGGTGTATTTTATTTGGATATTTATTTTTTTCCTTCCAACCAATAAACCAGTATAGATGCTCTCTATATGTATGCTAATCTGCTCTTTTTTCATGCTACTAGGAGGCATAAACACTCTTCACGTGATGGGAAATGTAAAATTCCGTACCCAATTTTGAAGTAATAAAAAATAGTAATTTTTGCAGAAAAAGTATGCTGATTATTAGTAAAGTTCGAAAAGGATGAATCCATAAACATGTAGTCTATGGAGATAAGGCTCTTTAGTAATTTGTTTTGCATATGGAAACTAGTTGCAAAAGAAATTGCAATGACTAATCCTAGCAATTAAAAGAGTGGAAAGCCAAGGAACAGTGCCGTGTCGTCCCCCCTAGTATTCTACTGATCGAATCGTGATTTGCTTCCAATCTCGGGGGCAATTTTGACGCAGCCGTGATTTGCTTGCACAGAGCAATTTTGACATTATATTATATTCCTCTTCTTGATCTTATACTAGTAGTAGTGTACTTTGTATTCAGTAAGTGGGGGTTTCACTTCCAAGATGTGTTATACTCCATTGATCTTTAATTGATGATCTATTGTTCATGCTTTCTTCTGCTATATTTCCTTGCATCTACCAGATTTATTTATATCAATTTAATTTTTTGTTTCCATCGTCTCTCCTCCACAAAGGCCATGTCAATATTTTCAAACTTTTCAGTTATAAAAATTATGCTATCAAAGCCATCTCACTTTCTCCTTTCTTTCTTTATTCAAATTTAATTTAGTGTTTGAACAACCATAATGTCACAATAAAATCCTAGCATGAATTTTGTTCCAAATTTGTAAATTTGGAATATTCTATTTATATTAAAAGAAAAAATAAAGGTTCTCTTCATTAGAAACTTATTTAATGTTTTCTAAACAAATCTACTATTATTGTTTGTGTGGATTATTTGTTTATTACTTAATTTTAATAGTATAATAATAATGGTATCTTTTGTATTGGATATGGTAACCTCCAATTGAATAGACATGACATGATTAAAAAAACAGGTAAAATACAAAAAAAGCCCCTGTGATTAAATTAACTTAGGGAAAAGCCCCTTATGGTTTAAATCATACATTTTAACCCCTCATGATTTGAACTAATTCGAAATAGCAATGGAAAATCGTCGAAATGACACCATTACTCTAATATATAAGCAATAAAAGAACTTCTAACAACTATCCTATTAAGCAAACTTATGGAAAAACCCTCTATGGTTAAACCAACCTATGGAAAAAGCCCCCTATGGTTATATGTAGCTTTTATTTAATTTATTTTGCGCATGGGAATAAGGTAAGTTGTATGTAGAAGTTTTTATTTATTTATTTTGTGTATAGAAATAAGGTGAGCTTCATTTGAAAAGTTTTATTTATTTATTTTACGTATAGAAATTAGAAGGCTTGTATTTGGGAGTTTTGGGTTGTTTTTGAAAATTTTATGAGTTCTAAGGGGTTTAATAGGTATATCAGCTAAAAATTTGATTTAAAAATTATTTTTCATGTCAGGCAACCTTAAATTCGTTAATTTAAATGATTTTTGTCAATTTTTACATTAGTTCAAACCATAAGATACTAAATTGTATGATTTGAAATCATAAAAGACTTTTTTGTAGGTTTGCTTTACCATAGGGGACTTTTCTGTATTATAACTCTAAGGATATAATAGGTATATCAACTAAAAATTTGTTTGTTTCCAGTATAAATACTCTCAAAAGAAACGCGTGCATTTCAAACCCGTTAATTCAGATGATTTCCGTCACTTTTTTAAATTAGTTCAAATCACGAGGTATCAGAGTATATGTCTTGAAACTATAGGAGGTTTTTTTGTATGTTCGCTTAACCTCAAGGAGTTTTTCTATATTTTACCCCAAAAAATTCATCTCATACATTTTACTCCATATTTCTTTATATTTCAAATTTTTTCCTTTTTTTCCTTTTTTTCCTTTGAATTTAGTTAAACATTTCAGTGTCAATTATGCTCCAAATTTCTCTTTATCCCTCACAAAAACATTTAAAAAATCATTTTATATAGTTTACTCCACATTTCAGATATTTTCCTTTTTTATCATTTAAATTTGGTGAAATATTTTAGTGCCAATTCCACTCCTAATCCTTCTATATTCAGATTTCTCTATATTTCAGAATTTTCATTTTATCGTTTAAATTGAGTGAAATATTTTAGTGCCAATTCCACTCCAAATTTCTTTCTATTCTAGACAAATCTATTGTTATTGTTTGTGTGCATTATTTGCTTATTACTTAATTTTAATAGTATAATAATAATGATATCTTTTGTATTGGATATGGTGACCTCCAATTGAATAGACATGACATGATTAAAAAACAAATCATCTCATAGATTTTACTTCAGATTTCTTTAGATTTCAAATTTTTTCTTTTTTTCCATTGAATTTAGTTATACATTTCAATGTCAATTATGCTTCAAATTTCTCTTTATCCCTTGTAGCGCCCCTTTTTTAAAATAAAAGAGAAAAGGATTTAGAAAAAATGAGGTTTTAATTTTAAAAAATAAACAAAAAAGGGTTTAAAATGAGACAAATAAAAAGGAGGCGCCACTTGGTATTGATTTTAGCTGTACCAAGTCACCCAAAAAATATTTTTTAAATGAAAACAAATAAAACCCTTTTAGATGACTCCAGATCTTTGAAAATAAGATAAAAGAGTTCGGGAGTCACGGTTGAAGACAAAGATTTACTAGGGTCAAATTTAAGGCACCCTTTTAATCTAACCAAGGTTAGTTGCGAGATTTAGTCAAAAATTTTCCTAGTCTGACTTATTAAACTTATCACATTTTGGATGCTTCTATATGAATGCAAATCTAGACCTAAAGGATATCGAGAGAGTTGAAACCCAAAAATGATCCCTTGAAAAGGTCACGAATATACAAAAGATAAGATTCGAAGAAATAAAATTATAACATATTGATAAATATACATGACCTAAATGAGAGGAATGCGACATAGCGAGTATGGGAGATTAAAATCAAAACTAACAAAATGGTCAAGGCACTAATTTAATTAACAACTTAAAGAAAATGTAAATATAAAGCAAATTCACTTTATTTATTTCAAAAAAATATGAATAAACATAAAATCCCTCAAATTTACTAAGTAAATGCATTTAAATGAAGCATGATTAACAATTAAATGAGATAAACAATCATACTTAAGAAATCAAAACCATCAGGAATCCAATTGCAAAATTTAAAAGTTTTTGGGTCAAATTACTATTTTTACAAAGATTAGGGTCAAAATCAAAGAAAAATAAAGTTTAGGGACCAAAATGCAATTAAATTAAGGGACTAATTACAAAAATTCAAAGTTTTTAGAGTCACAGTGAAATTACTCAAAAGATCAGAGACTTAAACTGCAAAATGTTTTTTGATTTCTTAAGACCAGAAGGCCATTGGGCCGCTTCTTTCTATTTCTTCGTTTGCGTCTAGGCCAAAACACCTAGGCCTAGCAGACCAGTCCATTCACAAAAGGTTAGGCCTAAGCTACAAAGCCCATATGTGAACCCAAATAAAAAATAAGTTTTGACCCAGTTTTTTTTAGCCCATAACACATTTCATTAACCGTTTATGGATTGGATCAAACCTAATAAAACAAAACAAGAAAATCGGAGCAAAAATAGAAAGAAAAGAAATCAAGAACTTCTGACAGGTCGACCTGCCGGAAACTGGAAAAATTTCGGCTAAACTGGCCAGAACCTCACCAAATGTCCTTTTTTCTCATTTTTGAGGCCGGATCTTTACATGTATACAAAGCTAATGACACAAGGGATCTAAACAAGCATCCAACAAGGCCCAAAAACCACATACTCATAGAAAAAAAATGGATCCAAGTTCTTGAACATGAACTTCCATAAACATTCTCAAATCTTTCGCATTGACATTGAATCAAACAAGGAGCATTTGTAGGATTACCTGAAGATGATTTTGGATAAGATTGAAGCTAGGAAATGCGACTGGAAGCAAATTTGATGAAGCTCCCAAGAAATTATAGCAGCACCAGTGGAAGGGAGGCAGCAAGTTTGGGGCTGTATTTGAGGACTTTCTAGATGTTTTTTTGCAAAAAGTTTCTAAATGAAACTTGCTCTCCCAACTTCCTAGTTTGTGCAGAAGTCAACAACTTCTCCAATGAAGCTAAATTGAAGGATAAAATTTCCTCGTAAGAAGGCAGGAAAGTCAGCCTTATCCCCGAAAAAATGCAGAAAAAGAACTCTTTTTTTTTCTCTCTGTTTTTTCTTTATTTTGATGTCTCTTTGTTTCTACCCTTTTTTCTCCCTTCCCCTCCCTAATAGCTACGTTCTTTTCTATTTAAATGAGGCCAACAAACCCCAAAAACCCTCCTTTCAATGGTACAGATGAAATTTGTTTTGCTGGCCTCTTTTGGCCACTTGATGGCCTTCCTTCCAGAGATTTCTTGACAAGAATTTGATTGGCGAGGTGGCCTTTGTACTAGTAATCTTGGGGAAAAAGAAAAGGAAGAAAAATCGAAGGGAAAATGCTCCAAAATTCCAGCTCTTCCTCGTACCTTTCTTCTAGTTTTTGGTACGAAATAGGGAAGATAACGCGCACGTGCACAGAAAATTTTTTATTTTTTTTAGAAAAAATGATATTTTTATTTTGCTTTCTTTTCTTTTCTTTTTCTGCATTTTCCTATAAAACCAAGCAAAAAATTATTTTACTTAAGCAACTTAAAAATAAGAACGACAAATAATATATAATGAATAAAAATAAAAATGGAGTACAATGAATTATTGCTATTTTGGTGTCTACATCCCTCACAAAAACATTAAAAATCATTTTATATATTTTACTCCACATTTCTCTGCATTTCAGATATTTTCCTTTTTTATCATTTAAATTTGGTGAAATATTTTAGTGCCAATTCTACTCCAAATCCCTTTGTATTCAGATTTCTTTATATTTCAGATTTTTCTTTTTATCATTTAAATTTAGTGAAATATTTTAGTGCCAATTCCACTCCAAATTTCTTTCTATTCCTAAGAAAAATAATTAAAAAGATTCATTCATTTGTAATGTTCTTTAGGCACGGTTTGCTTTTGGTTTGCCATGGCCTGAGCCTAAATTAAAGAAAAAAAAGACATGGTGCTTGGTTTTGGACTGATACCAACTTTTGAGTTATTTAAAAAAGAATAATGTGTAAGGGTTTTTTTTGGATGATTAATTATAAAATATTATTTGCTATCCTCTTGAATTCTAAAAAAATGGATAATAATTGAAAAAATTGGATAATGTGTAAAGAATATTTTAAATGATTGGAAAAATTTCATACCATTTTTTGAGCATAATCATTAATTGCTATCTGTTTGAGTTCTTAAAAAAATTAAATAGTCCTTAAAATTTTTTAATAATTCATGAAAAATACCTTAAATAATTAGAGTGAAAGTTTTCATACCATCTTTTTGACCTGTTACTAAAGTTAGTTATTGCTATTTTTATGCACAGTTCAATTTTAGTGTAATGATAGAAGCGTTATTTGCTGTCCTTTTGAGTTCTTAAAAAAAATGGATAATGTGTAAAGAACATTTTAAATTATTGAGAAAAAAAATTTAATACCATTTTTTTGATCTTAATCGTTATTTGCTATCTGTTTGAGTTCTTGAAAAAAGTTAGATAGTGCTTAAAAAAATTCAATAATTTGTGGAAAATATTTTAGATGATTAGAGGAAATTTTTTATACCACCTTTTGACCAATTACTAAAGTTAGTATTACTGTTTTTATGCATAGTTAATTTATTTTTCAATTTCAATGTAACGATAGCAATCATAATCATTTTAAGCCCGGTATAGCCAACGTTAGATTTTGTTCGATAGGTTTATAATATAATAATAGTAATAATAATAATAATAAAAGCAGGGTATTAACTATAAACTAACATCTAAGAGGTTGGGCACTAATTTTTTTTCTTTCAATTACTCTATATATATTAATAAAAATATTATAATAAATGATTCCATGATTAGACACTTATTTAATGCTTTTTGTGCACATCCATCTTTACTATTTTTTATCTTAATCAATTTGGTATTAAGTCTACTAGCATTAAAAAAAAACTAACACTAATCTCTTTGGTATTGCAGGAGTTACACCTAGAAGACGCATACACATTTCACCAACTAAGAATGACATCATTGTGAACCACTGCCACCACAAGAGTTGAGATATCAAAATTGAAGATAAAGATAGGAAATGTAAAATGCCGTACCCAGTTTTGAAGTAATAAAAATAGTAATTTTTGTAGAAAAAGTATGCTGATTATTAGTAAAGTTCAAAAGGGATGGATCCATAAAACATGTAGTTTATGGATATAAGCCTCTTTAGTAATTTGTTTTGCATATGAAAACTATTTACAAAAGAAATTGCAATGATAATCCTAACCTATTAAAGAGCGGAAAGCTGAGGAACAGTGCCGCGTTGTCCCCCCTAGTATTCTACCGGTTGAATCGTGATTTGCTTCCAATCTCGGGGGCAATTTTGACACAACCGTGATTTGCTTCCACAGAGCAATTTTGACATTATATTATATTCCTCTTCTTGATCTTATAATAGTAGTAGTGTACTTTGTATAAGTGGGGTTTAACTTCCAAGATGTGTTATACCCCATTGATCTTAATTGATGATCTATTGTTCATTGCTTTCTTCTGCTATGTTTCCTTGCATCTACCAGATTTATTTATATCAATTTAATTTTTGTTTCCATCATTTCTCCTCCACAAAGGCCATGTCAATATTTTCAAACTTTTTAGTTATAAAAATTATGCTATCAAAGCCATCTCACTTTTCTCCTTTCTTTCTTTATTCAAATTTAGTTTAGTGTTTGAACAACCATAATGTCACAATAAAATCCTAGCATCTAATTTTGTTCCAAATTTGTAAATTTTTCCCACATATTTTCTATTTATATTAAAAGAAAAAATAAAAAGATATCTTCATTAGACACTTATTTAATGTTTTCTAAACAAATCTACTTTATTGTTTGTGTGGATTATTTGTTTTATTACTTAATTTTAATATTATAATAATAATAGATCTTTTGTATTGGATATGGTAACCTCCAATTGAATTAGACATGACATGATTAAAAAAAAGGTAAAATACAAAAAAGCCCCTGTGATTAAATTAACCTAGGGAAAAGCCCCTTATGGTTTAAATCATACATTTTGACCCCTCATGATTTGAACTAATTCGAAATAGCAATGGAAATCGTCAAAATGACACCATTACTTTAATATATATAAGTAATAAAAGAACTTCTAAAAACTATCCTATTAAGCAAACTTATGGAAAAACCCTTTGTGGTTAAACCAACCTATGGAAAAAGCCCCCTATGGTTATATGTTGCTTTTATTTAATTTATTTTGTGTATAGGAATATGCTAAGTTGTACTTAGAAGTTTTTATTTATTTATTTTGTTTATAGAAATAATGTGGGTTTCATTTGAAAAATTTTATTTATTTATTTTACGTATAGAAATAAGAAGACTTGTATTTGGGAGTTTTGAGTTGTTTTTGAAAATTTTTGAGTTCTAAGGGGTTTAATATGTATATCAGCTAAAAATTTGATTTAAAAAATTATTTTCCATGTCAGGCTACCTCGAATTCATTAATTTAAATGATTTTTGTCAATTTTTCACATTAGTTCAAACTACGAGATACGAAATTGTATGATTTGAAGCCATAAGAGACTTTTCTGTGGGTTTGCTTAACCATAGGGGACTTTTCTATATTATAACTCTAAGGGTATAATAGGTATATCAACTAAAAATTTGTTTGTTTCCAGTACAAATACTTCTCAAAAGAAGCACGTGCATTTCAAATCCGTTAATTCAGACAATTTCCGTCACTTTTTTAAATTAGTTCAAATCACGAGGCATTGGATTGTATGTTTTGAAACTATAGGACGTTTTTTTATATGTTTGCTTAACCTCAAGGAGTTTTTCAATATTTTACCCCAAAAAAATCATCTCATAGATTTTAGTCCAGATTTCTTTTAGATTTCAAATTTTTTCCCTTTTTCATTTGAATTTAGTTAAACATTTCAGTGTCAATTGTGCTCCAAAACATTTAAAAAATCATTTTATATAGTTTACTCCACATTTCTCTTCATTTCAGATATTTTCCTTTTTTATCATTTAAATTTGGTGAAATATTTTAGTGCCAATTCTACTCCAAATCCCTCTATATTTAGATTTCTCTATATTTTAGATTTTTCATTTTACCGTTTAAATTGAGTGAAATATTTTGGTGCCAATTCCACTCCACATTTCTTTCTATTCTAGACAAATCTACTGTTATTGTTTGTGTGCATTATTTGCTTATTACTTAATTTTAATAGTATAATAATAATGATATCTTTTGTATTGGATATGGTGATCTCCAATTGAATAGACATGACATGATTAAAAAAAAAATCATCTCATAGATTTTACTTTAGATTTCAAATTTTTTTTCCTTTTTTTCCTTTGAATTTAGTTTATACATTTCCAATGTCAATTATGCTCCAAATTTCTCTTTATCCCTTGTAGCATCCCATTTTTGAAAATAAAAGAGAAAAGGATTTAGAAAAAATGAGTTTTTAATTTTAAAAAAATAAAGAAAAAGGGTCTAAAATGGAGAACATGTAAAGTGCGACGGTTTGGACCCAAAATTTAGTCCAAAAAGGGTATTCTAAGAAAAATAGGAGTCGCACTTATTATTGATTTTAGTTGTACCAAGTCATCCAAAAAATATTTTTTAAATGAAAACAAATAAAAATCCTTTTAGACAACTCCAGGTCTTTGAAAATAAGAGAAAAAGAGTTCGGGAGTCACGGTTAAAGAAAGGGAAGACAAAGATTTGATAAGGTCAAATCTAAGGCACCTTTTTAATCTAACCAAGGTTAGTTGCGAGATTTAGTCAAAAATTTTCCTAGTTTAACTTATAAAACTTATCACATTTTGGATACTTCTATATGAATACAAACCTAGACCTAAAGGATATCGGGAGGGTTAAAACCCAAAAATGATCCCTTGAAGAGGTCACGAATATACAAAAGATAAGATTCGAAAAAAAAGAAAAATTATCACATATAGATAAATATACATGACCTAAAAGAAAGGAATGCGACATAACAAGTATGGGAGACTAAAATTCGTGACACAATTTTCCTTCTTATAGAGGGGGGAAAAGCATGCTAAGATTAAGAAACCACACTTGTTCATTTCCTATATTTGAAAGGCAACTGTTCTAACCTATGCAAGCAAATGGACTAACCTATTTCCTAATTATCTAAATGAAAATACAAGTCTAAATATCATGTTCGTGCACATAGAGATAAGGGAGATAATATATAAAAGAAAATATCATGCAAGATGAGAAAAAGATCCTAAAATAAAAATATGCGTGAGATGCAATAAGTGTCATGCAATAAGTGATTCTAGCGCGTAGACGGCCCTAAGGTTCTAGCATTGGACTAACCCATTTTTAAAAATTTTCACTAGCGTTGGACTGATGAGAATCGAGAAGAAAGGTCACAACTAGCATTGGACTAGTGTGGTGACGTCATGCATTTATTATAAATAAATAAAGCATAGTTAAAGCAAACAAATATATAGAGCACATAGAGTACATAAACACATAGGCATAATATCTAGATGAAAAAACTCTAAAGAAAACGAATAAACACATAATCACACAAGCACACAAGCATGCAAGCAAATAAAAACTAGCCTCTTACATTGGGGTTCCTAACTACAATCTAGAAGGGAAATTTTAGAAATAATAAATCTATCTATTACATTTATCTAACTAATTACATTTTGACAAAAATAAAATCTATCTATTACATGACCTAACTAAATACATTTTTGGGCACCTTTCTATTACGAATATGCCTCCCAAATAATTTACATTTAGCATTAAATACCTTCCAAATAATCATAAAAAATTAAATAAAATAAATTAAAACTTAAAGTCAATAAAATGAGTAAATAAAGGAAAAAGCACTTAAAATATGCAATCACACATAAAACACCTAGGAACACATAAAAGAACTTAAAATAATAATAGAAAGTCTTCCCTTAAAGTAGTAGTTAAACGAGGTAGGATTTGCCCTTTTTATATTTCAAAACCAACAAAATGGTCGAGACAACAATTTAATTAACAACTTAAAAGAAAATGTAAATATATAGCAAATTCACTTTATTTATTTCAAAGAAATATGAATAAACATAAAATCCCTAAAATTTACTAAGTAAATGCATTTAAATGAAGGATGATTAACAATTAAATGAGATAAACAATCATACTTAAGAAATCAAAACCATCAGGGATCCAATTGCAAAAATTAAAAATTTTTTGAGGTCAAAATGCAATTTTTACAAAGATTGGGGTCAAAATCAAAGAAAAATAAAGTTTAGGGACCAAAATTCAATTAAAATAAGGAACTAATTACAAAAAATCTAAAGTTTTTAGAGTCACAGTGAAATTACTCAAAAGATCAGAGACTTAAACTGCCAAAATATTTTCTGATTCTCAAGACTAGAAGGCCATTGGGCCGCTTCTTTCTATTTCTTCGTTTTGGTCTAGACCAAAACACCTTGGCCCAGCAAACCAATATATTCATAAAATGTTAGGCCTAAGCTACAAAGCCCATATGTGAACCAAATAAAAAATAAGTTTTGGCCCCAGTTTTTTTTTAGCCCATAACACATTTCATTAACCATTTATGGATTGGATCAAACCAAATAAACAAAACAAGAAAAATCGGAGCAAAAATAGAAAGAAAAGAAATCAAGAACTTCCGACGGGTCAACCGCCGGAAACTGGAAAAATTTCAGCTAAACTGGCTGAAACCTCGCCGAAAGTCCTTTTTCTCACTTTTGAGGCTGGATCTTTACATGGACACAAAGCTCATGACACCAGTGATCTAATAAGCATCCAACAAGGCCCAAAAACCACATACTCATAGAAAAAAAAATGGATCCAAGTTCTTGAACATGAACTTCCATAAACATTCTCAAATCTTTTGCATTGACGTTGAATCAAACAAAGAGCATTTGTGGGAGTACCTGAAGATGATTTTGGGTAAAGATTGAAGCTAGGAAATGCGACTGGAAGCAAATTTGATGAAGCTCCCAAGAAATTGTAGCAGCACCAGTGGAAGGGAGGCAGCAAGTTTGGGGCCGAATTTGAAGACTTTCTAGATGTTTTTTTGCGAAAAGTTTCTAAATGAAACTTGCTCCCCAACTTCCTAGTTTGTGCAGAAGTCAACAACTTCTCCAATGAAGCTAAATTGAAGGATAAATTTCCTCGAAGAAGGCTGGAATGTCAGCCTTATCCCCGAAAAAATGCAGAAAAAGAACTCTTTTTTTTCTCTCTGTTTTTCTTTCTTTGTTGTCTCTTTGTTTCTACCCTTTTTTCTCCCTTCCCCTCCCTAATAGCTACGTTCTTTCTATTTAAATGAGGCCAAGAAACCCCAAAAACCCTCCTTTCAATGGTATAGATGAAATTTGTTTTGCTAGCCTCTTTTTTGGCCACTTGATGGCCTTCCTTCCAGAGATTTCTTGACAAGAATTTGATTGGTGAGGTGGCCTTTGTACTACTAATCTTGGGGAAAAAAGAAAAGGAAGAAAAATCGAAGGGAAAATGCTCCAAAATTCCAGTTCTTCCTCGTACCTTCTTCTAGTTTTTGGTATGAATGGGGAAGATAACGCCAGTGGCGGAGTTAGGAATTAACTTTGGGGGGGCGAGTCTATACCTGCTCAGAATTTTGCTTCTCAATAATTTTATCAAGATGTTGCAATGAGTTTCCCAAATCATGATAGCATTGCATTGCCACTTTGTGTGATGAGTTAGGATCTTTTCCAATGTGATTTAAAAAAAGCACAATTTTTTCCATCATTTACCTTCTTCCATGATCTAAATCCACTAGTTGTGAAGGCCATTAACCCAAAATGTGACGCCCCCACTTCTCCCTAAGGCGAACAGAAGGGTATCCGCGGGACGCCTGCCCAGCTCTCGCCAGGACTCAAGGCAAAACAATTCAAACTTAACTATAAATATGCAACATTACAAGCCTAATTAAGAAAGTCGCTTCTATAACCAATATACAATGGTACACCATGAGTACAAAATGCATCAGTCATCCACTTCTTACATTCGATTCTCAAAAGTTACATCAAATCTCCATTTATACAATAATCCAAGGTCTAGCCAAGTACATTGGAAAACCCTAAAACAAAAGTACATCCAAAAGGGCGTTTTCCTCAAGTTCGCCCCGATCCATCCCTGTTAAGGAAAACAAATCTAAAGGGTGAGCAAAACGCTCGTGAGGCCACGAAACACACATGCAAGCACACGGTCCAAGTAACAAGCCCAAATAATGAATAAAGCAGTAATATGGTGAGGAATTAGTAATTTGAGCAAGAATGTGTAACAGAAACAATTCAAGGATATAGGAACTCTCGGGAGCTATTTTCCACTTGCGCGATCCAGAACCTCCACGAATTACACTCCGTCAATCGGGTAGGCTTAGTTCGTAGAATTTCACTTATCATGTCCCCTTTCAACCTTACATACCCTGTATCGGGCCCGCCTGTCGTTTTGTGTTGGGCGATACTGCTTCAAGTATGCCAAGCAAGACCTCTTATTAGGTCAAGCTTTTTGTTTTTCTCATGGTTCGCCAAGGAGCCCGACCAAAGCCCATGCCGGCTCAAGTCCAAGGTTAGCCAGTGAGAGTTGGGCGTCCCCAAGCATGTTTGAGTGTCGAGGAGATTCACTCCAACGACGTATGTAGCCATAGCATACAATTTCATATCAAGCAAGCATTCAGCATATTCAAGCATTTGACAATTTCAAACATTTCAAGCATTTTAAGCATGAGTCATTAATTGCAAAAGAGGACGAGTGCGATAAAGTACACACTCGGCTCCATTTTCAAAATCTCAATTCATGAATAACAAGTAAGCATGTATCGAATGCACATAGTTTCAACTATTCATGCACTTGACACTCACCTTATCACAATGAGAGTAAGTAGTGCGATTTGAGCACTTAGGCGTCCGATGTGAGGTCCTTTCGAAAGTCCTCTTGAATGCCTGAGCAATCAACGGCATTTATTACATACTATCATTCAAAATCCCCAATTATTAAGAAAGATTGCACACTTGTACAATCTAAGGAAATCCTACGAAAATGAGTCTTAACTTGCTTGAGTTCAAGGTCCAAAGGTGGTATTTAAACGCACAAGGAAAAACTAATTTCCTTCGTGAAAACAAGTTCAAAATGATCAAGTGGTATCAAGGGATAGGGAAGAGTCTCGAAAACTCAATTCCCGTCAAGTTCGAAAATTTTCAGATTTGAGGTGCACTTTTAGAAAAAATCATAACTCACTCTCCGTAGGTCCAAAATTGGAAAAATTGGTACCGTGGGAAACTACTTCCAAGGTACTAAATATTCCTAGAAGACAATTTTCCATGATTCCAAATGGAAGATATTCAAAATTTAGCTCAATGTTGCTGTTCCAAGCTCACAAGGCAGTTTTGAAGTTGGTTTCTCGCCAACTTTTGAAAATTCAGCAAAAATCATAGAATTTGATCTAGCCTCTGTAATTTGGAACTCAACTAGAATTGCAAACAAGGTTTAAAATCCAACAAATGGAACATGAAACGGAGTTTTGAGCACCAAGATATAGTAGCTCAAAGTTGGTGCAAAAACGTAGCTCACTGGGCAGATTTCCAGATTTAAAGCTGGAACTTCGCGACTCTAGTTGGGCATCGAAACGGACTTGGAATGACACCAAATTTTGCAGTATTATCTTACCATATGAGGGATATCCCTCTATCAAATTTCATGGAAAAATTCATTTGGGAAGCTAGTGAACAAAGTCGATAAAGTTTGCAAAATTTCTAAGGCGATCTGCCTTAGGCTTCGGTTTTTCTCTTTTCCAAACATTCGGCCAATGAAATTTGTCAAACATGATTCATTTATGAAGACAAGGTCTAAGAGACATCCAAGGTGCAATTTAGTAGGTGATTAACACCAAGAAATTCGAATTAACAAGTCCCAATCAAAGCTAAGGCATCAACTAGCCAAAAGAGGGTTTTCAACTTTTGAGTCAGTTTCAAACTTCGGCCACAACTCACTCAATTCAACTCGGAATTGAGTGTGGTTGGTGCCATTGAAAACTAGATTCATAAAGTTAAAATTTCTTAGAAGAAATAGTTTTCAAAATCTGTTTACAACTAGCTCATTTAAGAGCATCAAGTCGCTGCTTAAAACAGGGCTCTCTGTGAAAACGTAAAACAGGACAGTCAGGTTCATATGGTTGGTACGGATTACTCAAGTGGAATCAGAACATGCATTTTATACCGCTTGAAAGCTGAGAATGTCTAATTTCCAGTGCCACAAACAGCACTCGATTTTGACATCGGAGTAAAATGATATGGCCGAAACAAGAACACTACCAAGGTATTGACGTGAAAATTTTCCAGGTTTGCTAGCTTACGAAAATTCAACATTTGGCCAACCAATTCATGGAATTTTTCGACGAAACTCTCTACACATCTCATACAACATATAAACATCATAACTAAGCCATTAGATCCACAAAAATTCGCCCTAAAGACCACGGACAATACAAGGGCAGAAACGGAAACATTTCCTCCCTTCACTCCCTTCGAACTTTCCTTCGTAAATTCACTTAGTTCTACTAATTTAACCACAAATCCATCATTAACAACATAAAAACTCAACAAATCAGTCCAACAAGTCAAAGTGGGATTTCATAGAGCCCACACAACAAATTTCACCATAATCCAAGCTACCCACATGATCAAACGAGTATATACGTGTAATACTACTTCCATGAGTCAAGATTTTCAAGGTGGATCGTTGGTTACCTTAAGTGATGGTTCAAGCAGAATTTTCGGCCCTCTTGAAGCTCAGAAAATCCGTGGAAAATGAGCTCCTTTCTTAGCTTAATGTGACCTCCAAGTGATGAGCTAGGTACGGTTAAATTTTGGAGTGAATTGGAGAGGATTTGGATGAAGAAATGAAGTGAAAATTGGTTGAACTTTTGGAGTTGTTTTTCTCCTTGGTGGCCGGCTGTTCTTGAGCAAGAAAGAAAGTGGCGTGGCTGATGAAGAAGCTTCCTTGTGAAGCTTATAAGTTTGTGGACAAGAATTGCTCTAAAAAGTCAACTAAGAATGGTGTGCGTACGCGCGCGTTTCGTGCTCGATTCCTTTCGAGTTCGTTTCACTTGTGCACTAAACCTCTAATGCACTTATATTCATACTAATATTATTCACTCTTAATAGTCTAGAAATAAGGGTCTAAAGTCCCTCAATTAATCACGCGCGCGAAAATGCGTATTTCTGACTTGTGCGCGATAAAGCGAAATCTCCAAGAAATTCTTATAACGATAGTATAACTAACTATCACTTGAATATTTAAACCTAAAAATAACCATTTTAGGACTAATATACAAGTCTCCAATTTTCCAAATTTATTGCATCCTCGAATCGATTATAATATCCAAACGCGCATTCACTATTCACACTTATCGAACTTCCAAAAATTAAATTTTGAAACGAGTCACTTTAAAAATATAAGCAAGTCATAATTCAATGTAATTAGGGTTAAAAAGGCTAGAAAATAATATTCGGAGTATTTGGCCAAATAAATAATTAAATAAACTAGAATTAGGAGTTTAAAATAAGTAAATTTGCGGGTCCTCACATGAGTCTAGTATTACTTTCTCAATTCTCCAATAAATTTGCCTCAGCGCGTCTTTTGGAAAGCTATCAACGCGCGAGCGGCATGTACTTATTTAGAACTCATTCACCTTTAATTGCTCAATTAACTTTTCTTAATCTACTATTGATCATTCTTAATTTTCCCCAAGATAATTACACTCTCGAATAGAATATCACCTCCAAACACATGTACTTATTATTTCTCACTTAAACAAATCTCCGAAAATTGAATTTGCTAACGGGACGTTTTAAAAACATAAGGAAGACATTGTTCCATATGAATGGACTTAAAATAGTTGAAATAAATTATTTGGAGAAAACAGGTGAATAAATATTTAAATAAATCAATAACATTCGATAAAAATAAGAAATTTTTCGAGTCCTCATACAAAATGGTCCGTTGGCTTGGAAAAAAGTGAGCAAGGAAGACAAAAGGCAGCATTCTTTGTTGGAGAAAATTCCAACCAATCTGGAAACAATTTATACCAAGAGAAAAGGAAACGTCGGCCCTTCTTGTCAACAACCATTGATTCAATCGGAAGCTCAGGTTGGTATGGCCCAAACTAAATATATTCTCTCCGTACCTCATCCCTTTGATGCTCTAGATATTCCCAAATGGATTTTCGCTTTCCAGGATCACGTTCTATGGATGAAATATCAAACTCTAATGATTCGGCTCTACAAATTTCTTTATTTGATGCTTAGGAGAAGAATCACGAAGAGGACAAGGACTTTCACCACTTCCACTTGGTTCTAGACGTCTTTTCTTGAAAAAAGAATCAATTGTCCTGTTGGCCATTACCATTATTTTGCAACAAAACAACAACCTGTAATCGAAATAAAATTGATTGAGAAATGCTGGTTATGGCCTATAGAGATGGGAATTTGACTAATGCAAAAGACTGGTTTCCCTAATTCCCTTACAAATTTCGGCCATTCAGCCTGACTGAAAAGCCCGGCCATCACCCAAGGAAGCCAACAGGATCCTCAAAGTAAAATTAGTATGAAAATTGGAAAAGGAAACCAGTCTCAGAATCAACTAAAATAAATGCTTATCACCCGAATTCATAAGGCCAAGTACGAAAAACAATACAAGTCCCTCTCGAGCAATTCATCAAACAACTGGCGGGCGAACTTTTTACACCCACATTTCACTAAATAAATGCAATGTCAAACTAACCTCGTAAATGGTAATAGCTTGAAATTTTAGAGCTTTTGGTACATCCAGTTTCAAAGCCACGCGTTTCAACTTTTGCAGAAAAATTTGGGTGAGAACTGAGGAGTTACAATTCTCTGTCATAGAGTATTAACTTGTATTTTGAAATGAAAAAAAAAAACTGGAGATCGAAGAGGGAATTGAAGTTGGGAGTTGAGAGTTGAGGCTTTTCTGTAAGAAGGAAATAAGAGGTGAATTGGCGAAAAACGACAATTGTAAAGTTCAGAAAATAGTAGGTAAGTTATTTGGATCAAGTCCGTTATTCTCCGTTCAGAAAATAGTGCAATTCTCTATTATTTGAACCAAGTCCAAATAACTTTCAAATATTATTGTTTGGGCCCTTGGGGGGGCAAAGTGAATTTTTTGATCAATTTTTAGCGGGGCAAAATGTGACAGCCCCACCTTCCCCTAAGGCGAACCAAAGGGTTTGGCGGACCGCCTGCCCAACTCTCGCCAAGACTACGAAGTTGATTCACTCAAACCCTAGCTTTCGCGCAATCGAACTCAAAGAAAACGAACAATTGAAGACCACCAAGCTCAAATATAACTTACCAAATCATACGGTAGTACGAAACTTCGATTAAACACTTCAATGAAAAGAGAAACGAAAAAATGAAAATAAAACAATAAGGCCACGTCACAATCCGGCCAAGTACAAGTAAACTTTGTATAGTACCCGAAAAGGCACCTTCCCAAGAGATTATATCATTTATACATTGGGAACATTTACCCATACACATTTTAAGAAGTTTACAAATCAAAACGGGATACTTGATTAAAAGTAATTAGGGTTTGGATTACAAAAGAGCGTAACAAAAGAACATTTACACTAGTTCGACCCTTTCTTCAAAATCACGGTTCAAAAGTGTTGTTCCCTGTAAGGAAAACAAAGATAACGGGAAGGGGGTGAGCTTACGCTCAATGAGGTACCAAAAATACAAGTAGTCACGAATCATGGCATATCACTTTTGAATCATGCAGTTATACACACCAAATAGGGAAATGAATAAACACTTCAAATGAAAAGGATACAGGTGGCTCTCGGGAGCCAAATTCCCGTTGCAGTACTTGATCCAAACTCGTTGACCCTTCGTCAACGTTTAAAGGAACAAAACATGTCCGTAGACCCCTCTTTGAACGCCAAACCCCGTTCATCAAACATACCCCTTACCGGACCCGAACGCCAAACAGGAACAGAAATGGTAATACTCGAGTATACCGGAAATCCAGAGTCTCCAATACCCAAAAATTTCCCAGGAACAGGCACCCATGGTTCGTTACTTTCCTCGACCGAGCCCTTGCTGGCTCGAATCAAGTAACTACCCATGAGGTTGAGCTCAGACTTAACAGGCACAGGAAGGTCGTTGGATACGCGTCCAAACGACATCATGTCAAGTATAAGTGACAGATTCAAGTGTACACAGGATCCATATTAGACACAGGTAAAAGATTCAAGTAGATACAGGAAACAAGTCACACAGACCAGAGAACGAGTGTGATAAAGTACACCCTCGTCTCATACCGAATAAACAGATGATACAGTCATTCAAGTCACAATTTGCAAGCACATATGCCAAGTTAGCCAAAATCGAGGGGAGTGGTACACTCACCAATCCAAGTAAAGACACGTCAAAAGTCTTCACCCAAAGTAGGGCTTTAATCACCAAGAAATCCTAGAATAATCAAGACAAGAAAATTAGGGTTTCCGCATTCACAAACCCAGCAAACGAAGTGCACAAGTGAGGCTCGATTACTAGTCGAATGCCTATTCAAATGGACTACAAATGCAAGGAGATAAAATGTAAATTTTGAGTAAAATGGGTAATAATTGGTCTTAGGGCAAGAACGACCCCAAAACCCTTCATTTCTTCCAAAACCATACCTACAATGATTTACTAACTCCAAACTTAAGGTGCAAAATGAAGGTAAGAATAATTGTAGGAAAACAGGATTTTCCAGATTTGCGCACCATCATTGGAAAAATCATATCTCACTATGCTTAAGTACAAAATTGATAAAATTTATACCGTCGGAAAATAGACCCAAAGGGGTACAATTACTTAGAAGACACATTTATAAGATTCAGATCACAAGTTAGTCAAATTCGAGCCTCAAGTCGCTGCTTCATCCAGTAAAAGACGGAACAGGTATGTAATTTCAGTCAACTTTGGAAAATCACCATAAATCACACAGACCGAACTAGGGTCTGGAATTTTCATGGTTTATAATCCTATGAATATATTTTAAAACGCAACAAACAGAACTTAATTATGATATTTCTACAACAAGATATAGCAAATTTCCCAAAACTGCTCAAGGGATCCTGCGAAAATTTTGACAGCACTTCCCTTGCTTTTCCTTTACTTTTCCATCCTACAAGCAACACCAAATTTCATCTCAAACCAACCACAATTGCACATACAATTCATAGGCTATAGAACACACCTAATTAGGGCCACAATACCCTTCAAATGATGCAATTGATAGCTCCAAAATCAATCACAATTAAGCTCCACACCTTAAGTTACAAATATCAAGTCAAGCAAAGACAATTCTGGAATCATCAAGTTCCACGCACCTTTCGGCATAATAACCACAACCGAAGCTACACTTGTCCGATTGAGACAAATCTTATGGTGTTTTGAAGCCAAGACATATACCTACATTTCTTATGAAGACCTCCAAAGCCAAATCATGCATTTTCATGGTCAAAAATCAAGATTTCAGAGAGAACAGAAAACTGTCCGTGAAACA
This sequence comes from Coffea humblotiana, assembly GCA_023065735.1. Taxonomy (NCBI): domain Eukaryota; kingdom Viridiplantae; phylum Streptophyta; class Magnoliopsida; order Gentianales; family Rubiaceae; genus Coffea; species Coffea humblotiana. The sequence goes on along the minus strand of CM041213.1, from coordinate 20,873,415 downwards.
AGGCTTGTAGGCAGTCAAGGGTATTTCGGTCATTTCACAAGATACAGTGCTCCGATTGAGCTGAAATTTTACCAGTGACTAGCTAACTCAAATACCTACAACGTTCATGTTTTGAGCAAGGGCTGATTCAGTCTCTCTCAGGGTCGAACATACAGTACAAAAATAGGGCAGATTACTACCACATGGAAACCCTAAGCTGAAATTGCACATAAGCTGGAAAATTTCTTTAGGCAAAGCATTCTAGCCCACAAAACCTCAATAATTCATATCAAAACAATAAAAACCCTCAAGTATCACATAAGATCAGAATTTTCACCAAAAAAAAAATGGAAATTTACCACAATACTACTTCAAACTATGAAATATGCTCACAAAACTACCAAAACCACAACTTTAAACCACTAATTGGCAACTAATAGAAGTAAAGAAGAATTTTCTTAGCAAATTTCCTTGGAACCTCAAGAAAAATGGTAGCTTAGTATCTTTCCTCCCAAAATCACTCCACTACGAGCTTTAATACTCCTTAGTCAACAACTTCTATGGAGTAGTTTGCAAGATGATCGGTGAAATCTCAAGATTCAAGCAAATTTGGAAGGTGGAATTGAAGTTTCTCTCTTGTTCTTTTCTCTCTTGAGGGCCGGCCAAGAAGCAAAAGAAATGGGATGAATTTTGGTCAAAATTGGTTTTAGGAAAGTTAAGGAAAGGTTGGTCAAGTCCATCTTCAAATCGGGTCGCGACACGTGGCGCCTTTTAGGGTTTCAAGCTTATCTTCTTTCCTCCAATGGTTAATCTATCTAGCTAACTTTTAATTGTCTCCTAGCACCTTGTAAAATAATATCCCTTAATACGAAACTGAACCTAGTCGTCAAAATTTTACCGCACTTGCCGCACTAGCGGGTCCCACGTCCTTAAAACACTTCCAAACTAACCCGAACTAACTTATACTAGAAAAATGTTTTAGAAAACTATATTCACTTATAAAATGTCTAGAAAGTTAAGGTAATAAAATAAAATAAAGAAAATGTATGAAAAGAAATAGAATTAAATGGCATAAAATAAGGAAATTTACGGGTCCTCACACAAAACATAAAAAGTGCACAGAAAATTTGGAGGGCCCTTCGCCCCTGGATAACGCTCACGTGCACAGAAATTTTTTTTTTTTTTAGAAAAAATGATATTTTTTTATTTTGCTTTCTTTTCTTTTCTTTTTCTGCATTTTACTACTAAACCAAGCAAAAAATTATTTTACTTAAGCAACATAAAAATAAGATCGACAAATAATATATAATGAATAAAAATAAAAATGGAATAAAATGAATTATTGCTATTTTGATGTCTACATCCCTCACAAAAACATTAAAAAATCATTTTATATATTTTACTCCACATTTCTCTGCATTTCAGATATTTTCCTTTTTTATCATTTAAATTTGGTGAAATATTTTAGTGCCAATTCCACTCCAAATCCCTTTGTATTCAGATTTCTCTATATTTCAGATTTTTCTTTTTATCATTTAAATTTAGTGAAATATTTTAGTGCCAATTCCACTCCAAATTTCTTTCTATTCCTAAGAAAAATAATTAAAAATATTCATTCATTTGTAATGTTCTTTAGGCATGGTTTGCTTTGGTTTGCCATGGCCTGAGCCTAATTAAAAAAAAAAAAAGACATGGTGCTTGGTTTTGGACTGATACCAACTTTTGAGTTATTAAAAAAAAGAATAATGTGTAAGGGTTTTTTTTTTGGATGATTAATTATAAAATATTATTTGCTATCCTCTTGAATTCTAAAAAAATGGATAATAATTGAAAAAATTGGATAATGTGTAAAGAATATTTTAAATGATTGGAAAAAATTTTCATACCATTTTTTGAGCATAATCATTAATTGCTATCTGTTTGAGTTCTTAAAAAAATTAAACAGTCCTTAAAAATTTTTGATAATTCATGAAAAATACCTTAAATAATTAGAGTGAAAGTTTTCATACCATCTTTTTGACCTGTTACTAAAGTTAGTTATTGCTATTTTTATGCACAGTTCAATTTTAGTGTAATGATAGAAGCGTTATTTGCTATCCTTTTGAGTTCTTAAAAAAATGGATAATGTGTAAAGAACATTTTAAATTATTGAGAAAAAAAATTTAATACCATTTTTTTTATCTTAATCGTTATTTGCTATCTGTTTGAGTTCTTAAAAAAAAATTAGATAGTGCTTAAAAAAATTCAATAATTTGTGGAAAATATTTTAGATGATTAGAGGGAAATTTTTGATACCACCTTTTTGACCAATTACTAAAGTTAGTATTACTGTTTTTATGCATAGATCATTTATTTTAAAATTTCAATGTAATGATAGCAATCATAATCATTTTAAACCGGTATAGCCAACTTAGATTTTGTTCGATAGGTTTATAAAAATAATAATTATAATAATAAAAGCATGATATTAACTATAAATGAACATCCAAGAGGTTTGGCGTTGATTTTTTTCTTTCAATTACTCTATATATATTAATAAAAATATTATAATAAATGATTCCATGATTAGACACTTATTTAATGTACAAGATTAGAAATAGTTATAAACATAAATCCTACCTATTTCTGCATTCAATGTGAACTTTAGCATCGTATTATGGCCTTATGGTATCCCCTGATTCATACACACTTACAAAAGTTTATTTCTAGATTTTTTATTGAAGCAGTGCCACCTCTTTCTTTTATATAGGTGAAGTCTCCTCTGAACTCTTATGTTTTGACTTCCTTGTTCTTATACCAAATATATTTATTTCATTAAGATCAATAATTATTCAACCTCATTTTCTTAAGCACTTATTTGGTTACTAGCACTTTCTAACAGTTAAATCATAACTTGTTCTCAACTATTAAACCTTTAGAATTGCAAAGCAATAGGAAAAGTTAGGCTTCTATTATTGTTGACAAATTATGAATGGTTTTAGACCCATGGCACTCGTGATGCTTTTGATCATAACTCTTGAGAGTCCTTTAGTTTAATGATTAGCAAGATTATTACCAGATTTTATGTAGACAACTGTTATAATTTCATTAGAAATTAATTGCCTTACGTACTTATGTTTTAAAGCATTATGTCTAAATTCACAATTATAAATATTGCTGAACACCCAAGACATAATTACTTTATTATCACAATGCAAACAGATGGTTGGTATTGGTTGTGGGTACAACTCTATATCTAGCAATGAGCTTCTTAGTCAGTTTGCCTCTTTGTGTGCTTGTAGACACCAAAAATTTCAATTTTATTCTTATTTCCTTTTTTTGTCTATTTATTCATTTTTATTTTATTTTATTTTTATTTTATGTTTATTTATCAATTTTTCTAAAGAAAATCATTTCAATTCATTTTTTAGAAAATTAAAAAGAAATTAGAAAGAAAAGAAAAGCCAGAAAGTCAAAATCAGGTTTTCTTAAAAAAAAAAAAAAAAAACTTCTCACGAGCACGCGCGCCATCCTTCTCCATGGCTTCGTAACCAGAAGCCATGGACGAACAGTATGAAAGATGCAGTTGCCATTTTCCATCCCATTTCCACTTGTTTTTTTTTTTTGCCCTTTCTTTCCCTCCAAGCCCTCCAATACCTTTGCCACCTCACCCCCATGATCTTTAGCCAGAATTATCTAGAATAAAAGCCATCTAATGGCTCAAAATTCCTGAAGAAACCCAGCTCATCTGCACCATTCTTCTTAGGGTTTTTTCTGTTGGGGGGGGGGGGGGGGGGGGGGGGTTTCGTTCGATATAAAAGGCTTCAAACGCAGCCTTAGAAAAAAAAACAAAAAAGAGAGAGAGGCAGCGGAGAAAGAGGAAACAAAGAGAAAACAGAGAAAATAGAGAGAGCAAAAAGAAGAGCTGAAAAATTTCCAGAAAAAGCTTTGAACCAGGACTGGCGATTCGGCCCCTTTCTTCACCATATGCTGAACTCATCAGGGCTTATTTTGAGAAAATCTTTTTTGCTAGGTAATCTATGTCTGTTAGGGAGGAAATTTTGTGTTGAAGGTTTTTGGAGAACATTATTTACAACATCTTCAAATCAAAGCTCAAACTTGCAGTGTCCACAAACCTTGAGCTCTTGTGCAGTAGACAAAATTTTGTTTTGTCTTCAAATCAAAGCTTGAGAACATTATTTACAACATCTTCAAATCAAAGCTCAAACCTGCAGTGTCCACAAACCTTGAGCTCTTGTGCAGTAGACAAAATTTGTTTTGTCTGGAATTTGCACGTCCTGTCTGGGATTTTCATGCTTGTTTCGGCCTTGTAAGCGGTAAAGGTAACCTTTTTTTTACCTTCTTCCATTCATGTTTGCTCAAACTGGCTCTGGACATGTCAAGATTTTGATGTCGCATCTGTTCTTATTGTCTTCTCTTTTCCTTTTTATTCTGTGGCTTTTTCTTCCCTTTTTGTACAAGTTGTTAGCTCAGTTTTTGCTTCATACCCTTGTGTTCGAATCTTGTGTTGTTATGGCTCATGAGACATTGTGTGTAGAGATCATCCCACACCTCTTTTAGTTGATGATGAACCCAGAAAGTTGCAGAAGAAAGTTGCGACAGTCTTACATGGAATTTTCAAAAATTTGAATTTCGACCCCTTAATTTCCGCCTAATTGTATTGTAGCCCGAAATCTGGAAAAACTGAATCAATTTTGCCCCTTTTAAGTTTTAATCCTCTTTTGCATATTTTAAGTGGGTTTTGGATAGAATAATTTTGGATTTTAGGACATAATTAGGGTTTAATAATTTTTAGTTGATTTATATCTTATTGGATTTTAGTAAAATAGTCTAGGTTTTGGGTTGAGGGTTATTTGCTTGGGTTTTGATAGTGGGTTTTGAATTATTTTTAGTTGAGTTACAACATGGGCTTGGAAGATAAAACCCATGCATTTCAGTTGGACTTGATTGGTAAAAAGGGTAGGCTTGGCCCGTGTTTTGCCACTGGACTTTAGTTGGGCTAGATGGCCTCTGGCCCAAGAAACTAATAAATTGGCCCAAGTGGCTTTTATCTTACAAAAGCTAATACAAAAATTGCATTTCAGTCACTAAAGTTTCAAGTATTTTACTGTAGCTCTAAAAAATTTTGATTTCTTTTAATTAGGTCCCTATTTTAATTGCAATTTGATCCTTGAACTTTATTTTTCTTTGATTTTGACCCCTAATCTTTGTAATAATGATAATTTAACCCCAAAAACATTCTTGATTTTTCCAACTAGGTCCCTAATAGCTTTGATTTCTTAAATCTAAGTTATTTATCTTCTTTAATTGTCAATTATATTTCATTTAAATCCAACCCCATTTAACCATTATTTCAAGGAAGGTAAGTCCTATTATTATTTTAAATTCTTTTATGTGCTATTATGTGTTTTTTATATGCGATTGCATGTTTTGAGTGCTTTTTCTTTTATTTATTCATTTTAAATTTTCATTTATTATATTTAATTTTTGGTGGTTATTTGAGATTTATTTAAATGTCAAATTGCAATAGATAGATGTTCAAGAAATGTATTTAACTAGGCTATGTAACACATAGGTTTTATTTTTGCTAAAAAATGTAATTAGTTAGATGAATGTAATAGTTAGGTTATTATTTTTTTAAATTCCCTCAGATTAGAACCCCAAATGAAATAGTTAGGCCTTTATGTGCGTTTCTTTGTGTGTGTGCTTGCATGCTTGTATGTTTGTTTGTTTTGTTTAGGGTTTTACATCTAGATATCATACTTACATGTTATGTGTTCTATGTGCTTTATGTGTTTACTTACTTTAATTATATTTGATATGACTTATTTATTTATAATAAATGCATGACGTCACCACACTTGTCCAACATTAGTTGTGGCCTTTTTTCCATTTTCTCACTAATCTAATGCTAGTGAGATCTTGTAGAAATGGATTAATCTAATGTTAGACCCTTTAGACCGTTTTTTCGCGCTAGATTCACATTTTTTGCGTGACATTCATCGCATTTCATGCATGTTTGTCATTTGTAGGATATTTTCTCATCTTGCATGATATTTCTTCTCTCTATTATCTCCCTTATCCCTATGGGTGCAAAACATGACATTTGGATCTACATTCTATTTAGAAAATTAGAAATTGGTTAGTTTCTTTGCTTGACTAGATTAGGAGAGTCACCCTTCAAATATGGGAAATGAACGAGTGTGGCTTCTTAGTATTAACACGCTCTCATCCTCTTTGTAAAAAGGAAAATTGAGTTACGAATCTTAATTCCCCGTACCCATTATGTTGCATTCCTCTCCTTTAGGTCATGTATATTTATCTGTATATTATAAATTTTCTTTTTTTCGAATCTTATCTTTTGCATATTCATACCTTTTCAAGGGATCATTTTTGGACTTCACAATTAATATGACTTGCACCAATTAAATTTTGAAAAAATATTTCGACCCTCCTGATATCCTTTAGATCTAAGTTTGCATTCATATAAAAATATCCAAAATATGATAATTTTTATAATTTAAACTAAAACAATTTTTGACTACATCTCGCAACTAGTCTTGATTAGATTGAAAGGGTACCTTAAGTTTGACGCTATCAAATCTTTGCCTTCCCTTTCTTCAACCATGACTTCCAAACTCTTTTCTCTTGTTTTCAAAAAGGTTTTTATTTGTTTTCATTTAAAAACTATTTTTTTGGGAGACTTGGTATGCCTAAACTCAACACCAGTGGTGACTTCTATTTTTCTTAGAAAATCCCTTTTAGACTAAATTTTGGGCCCAAACCATTGCACTTTATACGTCCCATTTTAGGTCCCTTTTCTTTATTTTTTAAAATTAAAAACTCATTTTTTCTAACTCTTTTTCATTTTTATTTTTCAAAAATGGGGTGTGACAAGGGATAAAGAGAAATTTGGAGCATAATTGACACTAAAATGTTTAACTAAATTCAAAGGAAAAAAAAGAAAAAATTTGCAATCTAAAGAAATCTAGAGTAAATCTATGAGATGATATGTTTTTTAATCATATTATATCTATTCAATTGGAGGCCACCATATCCAACACAAAGATATCATTATTATTATACTATTAAATTAAGTAATAAGCAAATAATGCACACAAACAATAATAGTAGATTTGTCTAGAATAGAAAGAAATTTGGAGTGGAATTGGCACTAAAATATTTCACTCAATTTAAACGGTAAAATGAAAAATCTAAAATATAGAGAAATATGAATAGAGGTGAGTAGTGGAAATTCAAGCTTTTGGTACGATAATTGGTTAGGATCAGGGCTGCTATGTCGACAAGTGGAAAATTTTCAAGAACAACCAGTTTGCGGATTTCGTGGTTCAAGGTTGTTGGGATACACAGAGGTTGTATAAGGTTTTGCCTACGCACTGTGTGCGGAGGGTCTTAGATGCTGATCCACCGTCATCGGATCAGGTGGACAAAATGGTTTGGGCTCCAAGCATCTCGGGGGAGTTTTCTATAGCGTCAACTTATCAGGTAGTGCGACAAGGTGATAATAGTTCTGGACTCTTTTCTTGTTTATGGCATCGGGTCTTACCGTTGAAAATTTCATTTTTTATGGTGCGCTTAATGAATGGTAGGCTGCCGGTTATGGGTGTACTGCATAAATTTGGTGTAGTCGGCCTGTCTCATTGTTTTTGCTGTCGGTATCCTTCTCAAGAGACTATTAACCATATATTTTTGTATTGGTGAGGTTGCTAGACAAGTCTGGGATTTCTTTGAAGTGTTGATTGGCGGGTTTGGTAAAGCTTTCACGATCAAGCATAAGGTGATTAATTGGTGGTTGAAATCTGGTAGAAGTCCTTATATTAGGTTATTATTTCAAATTTTGCCTTCCTTGATTTGCTGGAATTTATGGAAAGCGAGAAATAAGTTTGGTGAAACAAGTTTGTGATCGAATTTTGATTGAGCTTCAGAGAGTTTTGGCATTCAGTTTCGGGAGATTAGTATTCCTTGTTCATCGTGGCCTAGTTTCTTTGATGCAGTAGCTGGGTTGAGAATGTCTAAGATTGTGGTGCCGGTTAGATGGAGATGCCCAACACAAGCAGTCGTGAAGTTAAATTCAGATGGATGCCTCAAGGGGCAATCCTGGGAGGAGTGGAAGGGGAGGTCTGTTCAGGGATAGTGATGGGAGGGTCCTATTGGCATTCTCCTGTTACTTTGGGGAGATGACTAATTTACAAGCGGAAGTGAAAGTGCTACTCCATGGGGTGCGGTTAGGTAGAGCTCGAGGACTGGCCAATTTATATTTGGTGTTTGACTCATTGGTTCTTATCCAGATTATTCAGAGGAGAGCTAAGTGTCCCTGGTTTGTGCAGCGGGACTTACAAGAATTGTTGCAGTATAGCCATCATTACAAAGAGATTTCACATTGCTTTCGAGAAGCGAACAAACTTGAGGATAGACTTTCTAAGTTGGTGGCTGATTCTGGGGAGTCCGTAGTTTATGGCTCCTTCCTTGATCTTCCCCGCATGGTTAGAGGAGATACTACTTTAGATAGGTGGGGTTGTCCTAGTTTCCGTAGGGTTAGATATAAAGGGTAGTTTTGTTTAATTGCTTAGGCAGGCTGGGGGTGTTGTCTCCCTCTATGTATTTTTTATTCCTTATAATAAATAATAATAGGTGTTTTTATAAAAAAAGAAGGCTTTATTTCTTGCTAAAACTCTTTGTAATAAGATGATTAGCAATATTTAAAAAAAATGAATACAAAGGGATTTGGAGTGGAATTGGCACTAAAATATTTCACTCAATTTAAACGATAAATGAAAAATCTGAAATATGGAGAAATCTAAATACAGAAGGATTTGGAGTAGAATTGGCACTAAAATATTTCACCAAATTTGAATGATAAAAAAGAAAGTACCTGAAATGCAGAGAAATGTGGAATAAAATATATAAAATGATTTTTTAAAATGTTTTTGTGAGGGATAAAGAGAAATTTGGAGCATAATTAACACTGAAATGTTTAACTAAATTCAAAGGAAAAAAAGGAAAATTTTGAAATCTAAAGAAATCTGGAGTAAAATCTATGAGATGATTTTTTTTAGGTAAAATATAGAAAAGTTCCTTGAGATTAAGCGAACATATAAAAAAACCTCCTATAGTTTCAAAACATGCACTCTGATATCTCGTGATTTGAACTAATTTAAAAAGGCGACAAAAACTGTCTGAATTGACGGATTTGAAATACACGTGCTTCTTTTGAGAATATTTGTACTGGAAATAAACAAAATTTTAGTTGATATACCTATTATACCCTTAGAGTTATAATACAGAAAAGTCCCCTATGATTAAGCAACCTACAAAAAAGTCTCTTATGGTTTCAAATCATACAATTTAGTACCTTGTGGTTTGAACTAATGTGAAAAATTGACAAAAAAAAGCATTTAAATTAACGAGTTTGAGGTTACTTGACATCCAAAATAATTTTTTAAATCAAATTTTTAGCTGATGTACCTATTAAACCCCTTAGAACTCATAAAATTTTCAAAAACAACCAAAAGCTCCCAAATACAACTCTTCTTATTTATATACATAAAATAAATAAATAAAAATTTTCAAATAAAACTCACCTTATTTCTATACACAAAATAAATAAATAAAAACTTCCAAATATAGCTTACCTTATTCCTATACCCAAAATAAATTAAATAAAAGTAACATATAACCATAGGGGGCTTTTTCCATAGGTTGGTTTAACCACAGAGGGGTTTTCCGTAAATTTGCTTAATAGGATAGTTGTTAGAAGGTCTTTTATTGCTTATATATATTAGAGTAATTGTGTCATTTTAACAATTTCCATTACTGTTTCAAATTAGTTTCAAACCATGAGTGGTCGAAATATTTGATTTGAAACCATAAGGGGCTTTTCCCTAGGTTAGCTTAGTCACAGGGTTTTTTTTGTATTTTACCCTTTTTATTTAATAATGTCATGTCTATTCAATTAGAGGTTACCATATCCAATACAAAAGATACCATTATTATTATACTATTAAAATTAAGTAATAAACAAATAATCCACACAAACAATAATAGTAGATTTGTTTAGAAAACATTAAATAAGTGTCTAATAAAGTGATCCTTTATTTTTTATTTTAATATAAATAGAAAATATGTGGAATAAAATTTACAAATTTGGAACAAAATTCATGCTAGGATTTTATTGTGACATTATGGTTGTTCAAACACTAAATTAAATTTGAATAAAGAAAGAAAGGAGAAAAGCAAGATGGCTTTGATAGCATAATTTTTATAACCGAAAAGTTTGAAAATATTGATATGGCCTTTGTGGAGGAGAAATGATGGAAACAAAAATTAAACTGATATAAATAAATTTGGTAGATGCAAGGAAATATATCAGAAGAAAGCATGAACAATAGATCATCAATTAAAGATCAATGGAGTATAACACATCTTGGAAGTTGAACCCTACTTACTGAATACAAAGTACATTACTACTATTATAAGATCAAGAAGAGGAGTATAACATAATGTCAAAATTGCTCTGTGGAATTAAATCACGATTGTGTCAAAATTGCCCTCGAGATTGGAAGCAAATCACAATTCAACCGGTAGAATACTAGGAGGGACGACACGACACTGTTCGTCAGCTTTCCGCTCTTTTAATCGATAGGCTTAGTCATTGCAATTTCTTTTGCAAATGGTTTCCATATGCAAAACAAATTACTGAAGAGGCTTATCTTCATAGACTACATGTTTATGGATCCATCCCTTTCAAACTTTACTAATAATCAACATACTTTTCTGCATAAATTACTATTTTTATTACTTCAAAATTGGGTAGGGTATTTTACATTTCCATCACGTGAAGAGCGTTTATGCCTCCCAGTAGCATGAAACAAGAGCAGATTAGCATACATATAGAGAACATCTGTACTGGTTTATTGGTTGGAATGAAAAAAAAAAAATATCCAAATAAAATACACCCACATATCAGAAGAGCAATGCTCTCATTTTTTGACACGTGGCATAGCTCTCCTTTGAGAAAACTATGGGTTTTCTTCCATTTTTTATTTTTCCACTTCAACTTTGATGGGTCAAGACAAAATATCTACTATATGAGTTAAGACAGAAGACATCCACTGTGACAGCCCCACCTTCCCCTAAGGCGAACCGAAGGGTTTGGCGGACCGCCTGCCCAGCTCTCGCCAGGACTACGAAGTCAAATCACACAAACCCTAGATTACGCTCGATAGAACCCAGAGAAAAACCAACCATCGAAGCTTACCAAACCAAGAGCACAAAGGTATACATTCATCAACAAATACACGAAAAAAAAACATGAATAATTACTTATATACAAACGTTGGAACTTTACAAGTCAAAGGGAAATACTTGCTCAAAGTACAATTAAGGTTTCTTATACAGAGGAGCATAATCAAAAGGGAGGTATATCACTATTTCTACTCTTTTCTTCAAAATCATGATTTCCAACAAGTTAAACCCTGTAAGGAAAAACAAAGGTGACGGAATGGGGTGAGCTTACGCTCAATGAGGTACCCAAAACACAAGCAATCATGAACCATGGAGATTTACTTTCATTTACTCAAATAGACATGGCAAATGAGAATATAAACAAACATCTTAAAAGGGAAGGATACAGGTGGCTCTCAGGAGCCAAATTCCCATTGCCGTACTTGATCCAAACTCGTTGACCCTCCGTCAACGTTTAATGAAACACATGTCCGTAGATCCTTCTTAGAATGCCAAATCCCGTTCACCAAACATTCCCCTTACCGGGCCCGAACGCCAAATAGGAACAGAAATGGTAATACTCGAGTATACCGGAAATCCAGAGTCTCCAATACCCAAAGATTTCAGGAACAGGCACTCATGGTTCGTTAATTTCCTCGACCAAGCCCTTGCTGGCTCGAATCAAGTAACTACCCATGAGGTTGAGCTCAGATTTAACAGGCACAGGAAGGTCGTTGGATATGCGTCCAAACGACATCATATCAAGTATAAGTAACAGATTCAGGTATATACAGGAAACAAGTCACATAGGCCAGAGAACGAGTGTGATCAAGTACACCCTCGTCTCATACCGAATAAACAGATGATACAGTCATTCAAGTCACCATTTGCAAGCACATATACCAAGTTAGACAACAATTGAGGGGAGTGGTACACTCACCAATTCAAGTAAAGATACGTCAAAAGTCTTCACCCAAAGTAGGGCTTTAATCACCGAGAAATCCTAGAATAACCAAGACAAGAAAATTAGGGTTTCCGCATTCACAAACCCAGAAAACGGAATGCACAAGTGAGGCTCGACTACTAGTCGAATGCCTATCCAAATGGACTACAAATGCAAGGAGATAAAATGTAACTTTTGAGTAAAAAGGGTAATAGTTGGTCCTGGGGCAAGAACGACCCCAAAACCCTTCATTTCTTCCAGAACCATACCTACAATGATTTACTAACTCCAAACTTAAGGTGCAAAGTGAAGGTAAGAATAATTCTAGGAAAACAGGATTTTCCAGTTTTGCGCACCATCATTTGAAAAATCATATCTCACGTTTCTTGAGTCAAAAATTGATAAAATTTATACCATCGGAAAATAGACTCAAAGGGGTACAATTTCTCAGAAGACACACTTGTAAGATTCCAACCACAAGTCAGTCAAATTCGAGCCTCAAGTCGCTGCTTCATCCAGTAAAAGACAGAACAGGTATGTAATTTCAGTCAACTTTGAAAAATCACTATAAATCGTACAGACAGAACCAGGGTCTGAAATTTTCACGGTTTATAGCTCTATGAATCTAATTTAGAACGCAATAAACAGAACTTAATTCTGATATTTCTACATCAAGTTATAACAAATTTCCCGAGACTGCTCAGGAGTTCTTGCGAAAATTTTGACAGCACCTCCCTTTCTTTCCTTTACTTTCCATCCTACAAACCACATCAAACTCAATTCAATTCAGCCACAATTTCACACATAAATCACAAGCTATTAAACACACCTAATTAGGGTCTCAATACCCCTCATATATAGCCAATTAGTGGCTCAAAATAGAAACCCTAAAGCTGGAAATTTGTGCACATAAGCTGGAATTTCTTTAAGCAAAGTAAACTAACTCAAAAACACCAAATTTCTCACATGTCAAAGCTAATAAATCATAGCCAACCATTAATCATCATATGAGGTAAGAAAAATCTCCAATAAATCTGAAATTTATCAAAACTCTACATTAAACCATGAATCTTCCACAAAACAACATATTTAGCCTCTATAAGTCACTAATTTGACATTATCAAGAACAAAGAGGAAATTTCTAAACAAAGTACCTTGACACCTCAAGAAAGATGATAGCTTAGGATTTTCCCTTCACAAATCCCTCCACCAAAACCTTGGAATCTCCTTAGCAAACAATTTTATGGAGTGGTTTGAAATTTGGTTGGTTAGAATTCAAGATTCAAGCACAAATTGAAGTTGAGGAATTGAAGGTTTCTCTCTTTTCTTCACTCAAGAATTTCGGCCAAGGAGGGAGAAAATGAAGTAATTGTTGGTCAAAATTAGAGTTTTAGGAAAGTTAAAAGCCTTGGTCAAAAGTCCAACTTCCAACCGGGTCGCGACACGTGGCACCTTTTAGGGTTCAAGCTTATCTTCTTTCCTCCAATGGTTAATCTATCTAGCTAACCTCTAATTACCTCCTAGCACCTTGAAATTAATATTTCAGTACACAAAACTTCACCTTACAAACAAAATTTACCACATTTGTCGCATTACCGGGTCCCACGTCCATAATACACTTCAAAATTAACACGAACTAACTTATACTAGAAAAATGTTTTAGAAAATTATATTCACTTATAAAATGTCTAGAAAATTAAGGTAGTAAAATAAAATAAAGAAAATGCATGAAAAGAAATAGAATTAAATGATATAAAAGAAGGAAATTTTACGGGTCTTCACATCCACCGCAGGTCATTTTGCTTAACCATATGGACTTCTATTATTTTATATGTTGTCGAATTTATGACCATAAGATCAGGTTTTACAAATTAATGAAAAGCTTTTAACCTTTGGATATTGATTATTTTCTTCTTATTGCATAAAAAGACATGGGAGTTTATTGTAACATTCTCATTTTCTGACACGTGGCATAACTTTGTTTTGTTTTTCTCTTATTTTTATTTCCCTCCTTCTACGATAATGGGTCAAGACAAAAGATCTGCTATATGGGCTAAGACAGAAGATTTCCACTACAGGTCATTATACTTGACCGTATGGATTTCTATTGTTTTTATATGTTGTCTAATTTATGATCATAAGATCAAGTTTTTTCAAAAATAATGAAAAACTTTTATCCCTTGGATATTGATTAATTATGTTGGATTAATAGCTAACCAACTCTTATATTTAAATGGCTTCATTATGTAATCGATTAAAATCTCTTTTCCTATTCCTTTAAATCGTTTCTTAGAGTTGCACAGGAAAATCAACTTTGTTGCTTCCTAGTTTTACTCAATTGTACACTTGCTTCATTCCTTTCCTTCATTAACCTCAAGATTTTAGTGACGGATTTGATAGATCCTATATTTGTTGCCTCCTTAATTTAGAAGAGTTAATTTCATAGATGGAATTTCTCTTCATAGTAAATTTTAATTGTTTTGATACTCAAATTTTCTCTTGTATTTCTGTTTATTATGTACAAAAAGGATTTGGTGCTATGTATTCAACTAAACTACTAGAGAGCTCAAGCTGTGCAAGACAACTGAAGTACCTCTAGTAAAGCATATATTTGGATGAAAAAACTAACATGATACAATAAAAATTGAAACTAGTAGTCATGTGCATGGCTCTAATATGTGAACAAAAATTGAAATAAAGATCAACCAAAATATATGTGAACGAAGGACCGAACGCCAAAACCCCATTCACTATACCTAGTGATCATCCAACCAAAATTGGAATAACAAAAACACAATAAAAAGATAAACAAACAAGCAAACCTTAGACAATGCATTTTTTATTTTTAATTTTTTGTAGACACCATACAGGGGAAAGGGATGACAGTTCCAAATTTTATTAATTAAAATATAAACAAATCCAAGAAAAGGGCTTAAACCTAACCTCCAAGAAATGAAAAGAAAATGAGAACAAAATGAGGAATAGTATACCCTTATAATGAATTTCCTAATTGAAGCTAGACCAACACTTCATGTCTAATTACCATTTGCACTTACAAAGTTAAACTAGTTTGATACTCAAAAAAAACTAAAAGGATTGTAAAGAGAAATAACCACACTATGCATATCAATATGATATGTTTTTCCTATATTATAGATGATTAATCAAAATCATGTTCACTTTAGACTGATCCAAACTATATACTAGAGGGGTGTATAGTTTCTGTTGGAGGATAGTACAAGAAGAATTTCTGATCTTCAAACTAACCACCTTGGAATTGACAGCTACTAAAAAGTTCGGTAGGGCTGAGGCACGTAGAACGCTCTCTTTAAGACGATATGCACCCCTACGGTACTTGTCAAACCGATGTAGAAAGTCTAGCGCGTCGCCTCCAGGATACAACAGCTCAACTCTATAGTTGTTGCTTCCCTTTGATCTGCACAACCAAGAAAAGCAGAAGCTTCCCAATATCTTTCTTTGCCCAAAGAAAATAGAATGAAGGAGAAAGAAATGAGTGTGAGGAGGATAGTATTTTAGAATGGTCTTTTGTTCAGAGAAGTGTGTGTGTCAAATTCTTTGGAGAATTCCACTATTTATAGGCTACAAAACCTTAAGTAAAAGAAAATCCAATGTATAACGATTTTTTCCATATTAAATTGTAGTTAATTGGTAGAATTTGTAACCTAAAGAGTTAATTCACATTTGAATGGGTTATAAAGACTTATTCAAATAATTCTTTTGTAACTCCCACAATAATACATTTGACCAAATAATTCTTTTGTAGCTCTTATTCAAATAAGTAACTCACAATTATAACTCCATTCAAAATGCAATGTAACTCCCACAATTATAATTCCCATAACTCACCAATAAATTCTATTGTAACTCCTTGTAAAGATTTGGCCAAAAACTAATTATGATTTTATTAAAATACACCAACATTCCCCCACTTATTTTAATAAAATCTGAAAGAGATAAAAGGAAATTTGGACAAAGTGAGAATATCATGCATAATGAAAGTGGCATTGCCTTGAAACTTTCATTTAGTGTTTCCATAATCCTCATATTAGAGTCAAAGTGGACTAAAGCCTTGAAACTAAGACTACTTTAAGATATGTAAGATTATGTCACACACATGATATTCAAGATATTAATTAATATGCTTCTTAAGCCAGCACATTACGGCCTTGTGCTTTATCCCAGATTCATGATGCTTTAGAAAATTAGCCAAATTCTCACAGGAAGTGGCCTTTACTTCCACACTCATATAGGTGAATCTATCAAGAATGCCCCTATGACTAAGGCATCCCACCCATAAAGGGCTATAGAACTCATTAAAAGATTTATATCAAATCTTAACCTTTTCTTTGTCATAGAATCACGAGCATGCTTTACACCATGGGAAGGGATTTAATATATGCATGCTTTTCACCCAAACCATTCTATGATTCGTTTGTCCCTGACCTAGTTCTTGGGATCTCCAATCCCTAGATAGTTGTATCCTTATAGATGATTCCAATTTAAAATTTTTTAGGCTCAAGTCCCATTCCCTTTGATGTTTGAAAAATTTGTTCTCTAACTAGAGCTTTCGTTAATGCACCAGCGAGATTTTCTTTTGATCTCACATGGTCTATATTTATAGCACCATCACATAAATATGATCTCACAGTACTGTGTTTTCTTCTAACAGCTCTGGATTTTCCATTATAATATTTGTTATGTACTCTACCAATTGCAGCAGTACTATCACAATGTAAAAGTATAGGTGGTACTGGTTTATCCCAAATGGGAATTTCAGACTAATAAATCTCTTAACCAACTGGCCTCTTCACCGGCAGAAGCTAAAGCTATAAGCTCTGCTTCCATAGTAGATTTAGCAATAATGTGTTGTTTTTTAGATCTCCAACACACAGCTGCACCACCTAAAATAAAAATATAGTCAACGGTAGTTAATGAATCACCAGATTGAGAATTCCAATCTGCATCACTAAACCCTTCTAGAACAGCAGGGTAATTTTTATAAAGTAAATCATAATTTATAGTACCTTTAAGATATTTCATAACACGAGTAATAGCATTCCAATGATCATAACTAGGTTTACTTGTAAATCTACTCAAAATGTTTACAGCATAAGCAATATTTGGTCAAGTACAATCAGTGGCATATTTCAAACTTCCAATTATGCTTGCATATTCATGCTGATTTAACACAATTGCATCATTCTCAGTTGGATATAAATGCACACTAGAATCAAAAGAAGAGGAAACTGGTTTACAATCATAATACTTATATTTTTTAAGTATTTTTTCAATATAATGTGCTTGATCTAACATAATTCCTCTAGGGGTTCTAGTAATTTTCATACCAAATATTACATTAGTTTCACCCAAATCTTTCATATCAAAATTATTTTTTAGTAACCCCTTGATATTTTCAATAATATTCAAATCAGTCCCAAAAATTAAAAGGTCATCAACATACAAGCATAGGATAACTTGAGTATCTGCAATAGATTTATAGTAAATACATTAATCACTTTCATTTATTTTAAAATTATTTGATATCATGCTCCTGTCAAATTTTTCATGCCACTGCTTAGGAACTTGTTTGAAACCATATAAAGATTTTGTTAACTTACAAACTTTGTTTTCATGACCAGGTTGTACAAACCTTGTGGTTGATCCATATATATTCCTTCTTCTAAATCTCCATTCAAAAAAGCTGTTTTTACATCCATTTGATGAATTTTAAGATTATGAATGGCAGCAATAGCTATAAGCAATCTTATTGATGTAACTCTTGTTACTGGTGAATAAGTATAAAAAAAGTCTACATTTTCTTTTTGCTTAAAGCCTTTAACTACAAGTCTTGCTTTATATTTATCTATTGTACCATCTGGTTTTAATTTTCTTCTAAGTACCCATTTGCATCCAATAGTTTTACAACCAATAGGCAAATCAACTAACTTCCAAGTTTTGTTTGACAATAAAGATTCTATCTCTTCATTTATAGCTTCTTTCCAAAAAATAGAATCAGGTGAGTTTAAGCTTCTTCTATAGTTTTTGGATCACAATCTACAGTGTAAACTAAATAATCTGGTCCAAAGTCCTTTTTCTACTCTAGCTTTTTGCTTCTTTTCAAATTTTCATTAGTTCCAAAATTTTTTAAATGTGTAGAGCTAGTTTCACTTTTATTATTTTTTCCTTTTCACCCCTACTATTTCTTAATTTAAATGGAAATTTATCTTCATGAAAAATTGCATCAAGTGATTCTATTATAATGTTACTTTCTATGTCATAAAATCTATAAGCTTTACTGGTTAAGGCATATCCAACAAATGCACACTTTTAGCTCTAACTCCTAATTTAGAAATTTTTGGATCGGCTAATCTAACATATGCCAAACAACCCCACACACGAAAATAGTTTAAATTTGGTTTTCTTTTATTCCATAAGTCATAAGGTGTTAAAAGAGTTTGTTTTCTAGGCACTCTATTCATTATGCAATTAGCCGTCAAAACTGCTTCTACCCAAAAATTCTTTGGTACATTTGCATTCACTATTATTGCATTTGTTAAATTTATTAAATTTCTATTTTTACGTTCTACTACACCATTAGATGCAGGTGAATAAGGCGGAGTAGTTTCATGAACAATTCCTAAAGATTTAATGTAACCAATTAGTCCCAAAGTTTCATATTCTTTTCCTCTATCACTTCCAAACTTTTTAATTTTCTTGTCAAAACGATTTTCAATTTCTTGTACATATGCTATAAGTTTTTCATGTGTTTCACTTTTATGTTTCATAAGATATACATAAGTGTATCTAGAAAAATCATCTATAAAAATTATAAAATATCTTTTACCACCACGTGTAAGAATGCCTTCAAATTCACAAATATTAGTATGTACTAATTCAAGTAAATCACTACTCCTTTCTACTTTTACATGTGGTTGTTTTGTGATTTTTGTCAAGTTACAATACTCACATTTTTCAAAATCATTTTGAAGTTTAGGTAACAATCCAATATAACTCATATTCTTTAAGTATTTAGAATTAACATGACAAAGTCGAGCATGTCATAAATTAGTACTAGAAGCAATATAAACAGAACTAAGAGATACTTTATTCATTTCAACATTCAATTTGAACATACCATCATATGCATAATCTTTTCCAACAAATGCATTATTTTTTGTAATCACGTATTGATCAGAATCTATAATTTGCTTGAATCTGGCTTTGTTGAGAAGAAAGCTTGAAACCAAGTTCTTTTTATTTGAGGAGTATGAAGAACATCATTCAAAGTTAAAGTACAGTCAGAGGTGAATTTTAGATCCACATCACCAACGCCCACCACCTTAGTGGTATGTGAGTCACCAAGTAGGACCATTTTACCTTCTTCAGCATAAGTGTAGCTTATGAACCAATCTTTATCATGGCATATGTGCCTAGAATCACCTGAATGTGCCCACCACCCTTCATGATTCTCTAGCATGTTCACCTCAGTTATCATAGCACTAAAGGCTCTTCAGCTACATGAGCTTGAGATTTATCACCATGCTTTTTAGGTTGTCCACGTTTTCTAAAATAACAGTCCTTGGTTTGGTGTCCAAGTTTTCCACATACAAAACATGGACCCCTAAAAGTTTTATTATTATTAGAAGGGGTTTCTTGGTTCTTTCTGGGTCCTTTATATTGATATTGTGGTCTATTCTTATTTTTTATATTTTTTCCTCTAGGCCTCAAGTATGCATTATTTTTAGAATTCTGACCTCTAAAATATTATTAGTTGAAGTAATAAAATGTACCTTATTAGTGTCACCATTGCCATTGGTCTCCTCAGACTTATCTTGCTTCCTTGCCTCCTCTTCAATTCTAAGTCGAGCCATGAGATTGACTAGAGTGATCTCCGACTACTTGTGGCGTAGTCCCTTTTGAATATCCTTCCAAGAATTTGGTAATTTGTCAATTGTAGTAGCCACTTGCATTTGTTCATCCACCTTGATGCCTTCAGATTGAATTTCATGAACTATATTTTGTAGTTCATGTATTTGAGCAAGGACAGATTTGTTTTTTGCCATTTGATACTTGAATTACCGGCTACAAGCATATTTCTTGGCTCCAGCTTCTTCAGTATCATATTTCTTTTGCAAAGCCTTCCAAATCTTTTTAACTATGGAATAAGAAGTGGAATAGTAATCATAAAACTCATTGGATAAGCAATTAAGAAGATAGTTTTTACAATCTTCTTCATCACTTCTCCATTTTTTAACATTTTGTTCGTGCTCTTGCTTCTTTTGCTCATCCATGTCATCAACACGGATTTTGGTTGGATTTTTGGCCGTAAGTACCCAAGCTACCTTCATGAGTTTTAGGTAGAAAAGTACTTTTTTAGCCCATCTTTTGAAGTGTTCGCCATTGAACTTGAAAGGCTTGTTGAGATCTGTAGAACTTCTGACGGATGTAGGGATAGTAGAGTTAGTGTTGCTCTCCATTTGAGTATCGTCTTAAAATTGTTGGAGGAGAGTACACGAACAATTTCTAATCTTCAAACTAACCACCTTGGAATTGACAGCTACTAAAAAGTTCGGTAGGGTTGAGACACGTAGAACGCTCTCTTTAAGATGATTTGCATCCCTACGGTACTTTTCAAACCGATGTAGAAGGTCTAGCGCGCCGTCTCCAAGATACAACAACCCAACTCTATAGTTGTTGCTTCCCTTTGATCTGCACAACCAAGAGAAGCAGAAGCTTCCCAATATTTTTCTTTGCCCAACGAAAACAGAATGAGGGAGAAAGAAATGAGTGTGATGAGAATAGTATTTTAGAATGATCTTTTGTTGAGAGAAGTGTGTGTAAAATTCTCCAAAGAATTTCACTATTTATAGGCTACAAAACCTTAAGAAAAAGGGTTGAAAGTCCAACGTATAATGGTTTTTTCATATTAAATTGTAGTTAACTGGTAGAATTTGTAACCTAAAAATCAATTCACATTTGAATAGGTTATAAAGACTTAATTTGACCAAATAATTCTTTTGTAACTCTTATTCAAATAATTATACAATAACTCCATTCAAAATGTAATGTAACTCCCACAATTATAATTCCCATAACTCCCAAATAAATTCTATTGTAACTCCTTGTAAAGATTTGGCCAAAAACTAATTAAGATTTTATTAAAATACACCAATAGTTTCTTTACAAATTACATGATTTTCTTTAAGGTTCCTAGACTGTACAATAATAGAATGTGATTTTGATGTCCAAACCCAAATTATTCATCAGAGGTACTTAGGCTAACTATCAATGATGAGGTTTACCCGGAAATCAATATACAAAAGAAAGTAAATAAGTGCATGTACAAGTATTAGTACCTCTAAGATTTACAAAACAAAAGAATAGGGATAAATTACAAGTATGATAGTATGATGCATACAATAAAAAAAATAATGTATATAAAAGAAAGTAATATGATGTACGTGCCTGTTTGAGAGCTTATCTAAGAATGACTTGAATAACAAGGATGATGGATTTGAAATTATGAGAGGATAAGCAAGATTTGTAAAAATAGAATTTAAATGAAAAATGGAATGTTCACGAAATGTTTGGAAATGCCTAAAGTAATATGAATGACATGCAGCCGACTAATAGCTTTCCTTTTCTATGTATAGAAATCAATAGTTCACTTGAATTGCAGGGAGTCTGGAAAGAAAGTGGAAATTAAGAATGATAATGACAGATTTTGTATGCAAAATAGTGCCAGTTTGTTTGGGTAAAATATTCTTCAAGTAACACTCTTCCAAATCTCATTCTCTTTCTACCCATATTAGTGCCATTTGGACTCTAATCTCTTATGCAATTCTCATTTTTTTTCCTATTTCACATGTTTTCTTTCTTTTCCACCGTGTTGCTTCTTTTCCTTTGGTAAAAATTATGCCAAGTAATAATTGTTGACAGAGAACACTAAATTCAATAATTCATAGAGAATCACTTTTTGTGCACATCCATCTTTACTATTTTTGATCTTAATCAATTTGTATTAAGTCTACTAGCATTAAAAAAAACTAACACCAATCTCTTTGGTATTGCAGGAGTTACACCTAGAAGACGCATACACATTTCACCAAATAAGAATGACATCATTGTGAACCACTGCCACCACAAGAGTTGAGATATCAAAATTGAAGATAACATTTTCACTTATGGATGGAAAAAAAATGCTCAAATATCATCCTATTAAACCAAGATATACAACTATAATAGCACACTCAAATCAAAAACCAATATCGAATGTAGATATTTGATGACAAGCTTGTAAAAATCTATCCACTGTAATGCTTAAATTATTCCAATCCTTAGATATACAAATACTAAATATAATTAACACTATTTATGTTTTCATCTAATAAAATGCATTTTTACCAGCGTCAATGTTCTAATGATCCATATAAACGATAGGCTGTTAACTTACCACCTGCAAATTTTCGTTTAATACAATAATGTTAAAGACTAAGATCCACTTCCTTTAAAAATTTAATAATACTAAATATTTTCACTATTTCTATCTGTTACCAACATACATTAATCAACGATCACAATATTAATACTACCTAACCATAAAATTTCATCCATACCCAAACTTTTCATTCACATACTTATGCTTCCGTATCACACAAATTCTATAAAACCTTAGCATCATCAACATAATATAACCATTTCACATTTTTCTTATCAACCGAAAACACATAAAAAAAAGGAAACTCTCAAACAAATAATACGCAACCGAATGGATTCTAAGAAAAAAATTATTTTGCTTGCTTTTTCTCTTTGAGAGATATTTATAAATTTAGATTAACATTTTAGTATGAGTTCTACTCCAACAATATTGTTATTTATCCTTTTGTCATCCAAAATTGCAAGCATTTTTCCCAAGAGAAGGATTGCTTATGAGGTTTTCAATCTACATAACAATCAGATCCCAAGACATCAAATATTTAGTAATGTCTTCCACCTATACTTTTATACAATTTACCATTAGTAAAACAAACTAACAAAAATCTTTTTAATATTGTAGGAGTTGCATCCAGAAGACAAGATAAATATTTTACCAAATAAAAACAACATCATCATCATCTATTGTCATCACAAGAGTTGAGATATCAAAGTTGGAGACAATCTATTCACGTACGGATGGAGAAAAATGCTCAAATATCATAATATTAAGGGATAATTTCAGAAACCTCCCCTGAGATTTTTGATAATTTCATTAGCCTCTCTTGAAGTTTGTAAAATTACACAAACCTTCCCTAAGGTTAAGGTTTTGATCATAGTTATAAAACCTGGCCCGACCCGACGGTCGAACCGGTCAACCTGGTGAACCCGCCATTGGACCGAGCCAGGTCTCTAATTAGATCGGTTAAGCACTGGAACCGTTGACTGGTCAACGATCCAGTGGTTCAACTGGATTAAACCAGGAACCCGACCGGTTTTGTGGAGAAACCGGTTTTGAGGAAAAAGTTTTACCAAGTTTTTTGTTGAGATTCGACCCTATGACCTTAGGTCAAGGTTTATGACATGCTTACCACCAGACCATTTTGCTAGACATTAGTTAAGTACCATTCTTACACTATATGAACGTTTTATCAATTTTAGCTTTATTCTTTTTTTTTATTTCTTCAAAACAAATTTATTTGCAATCTTTTAATACAAACTTTTGACCCCCAAATTCTATATTTTATGAAATAGATTTCAAAAATAATATATTACATAATTTATTTTAAAGACAAATATTGTTTTTAATAATTTTTTGCACTTAAAATTCGTAAGTAATTAACCTAGATAATTACACTAAACATAGATAAAATTTTACACTTGAAGTTTGGTGGATTACTAATTAAATTTATGTTTTGCTGATTCTTATATGAATTAATTATTCTATTGCAAATTAAATAAAATGAGCATTTGTTATGACATTATTTATTACAATTTATATCATATATCCTATATCAAAAATTATAAGATATAATATTTAAATATATTTAGTGACCTACTGGTTCAACCACTCACCCACTAATTGAACCAGTGACCTGTTGACCCACCTCCTTCGCCGGTTTCCTTTTTGGGCCGAGTTTAATAACTATGGTTTTGATAACAAAGAGTCCAATTACGAAAAGTGATATTAAAAAAGTACTTTAAGGAGAAAGATGAAACTTTTATTTCATAAATACCCCTTATGCATGTATATAAGTTGTATTAATAAAAGAATAAAAACAATTAAAAGTTAGAAACAATTAAAACGCACATTTAACCACTCCAAAAATTCATATTTAATAAATTAAACAATACAAATAAGCAACAAAAATACACTGATGATTACAAAATTTAGTCAAATATACTAGTCATCTCTTTTCATTTGATGTTTGCTATGATTCTTGTGATTTTGAACAGAAAAATTTTCAAATTTTGTCTTTTTTTCCCTCATTTCTCTCTTATTTTCATGAAATTACTTTACAATTGTCTCCTTTATTTTCATAAATTACTTTACAATTTTCACAATTTTAAGAGTTTCAAAGAAAATTGAAAGGAGGGAAAAGAAAGGCAAAATTCGAAAATTTTTCTATTCAAAATTACAAGAATCATAGCAAACATCATGTTAAAAGAGATGACTAGTCTGTTTTGCTGAATTTTGTAATCATAAGTGCAGTTTTGTTACTTATCTATGTTGTCTAATTTATTAAATGTGAACTTTTTAAGTGGTTAAATATGTGTATTAATTGTTTCAAACTTTTAATTATTTTATTGTTTTACCAATACGACTTATGTGCATGCACAAGGGGTATTTATAGAATAAAAGTTTCATATCTTTCGTCAAAGTACTTTTTTAATGTTACTATTTCTAATTGGACTAATTTTGTTATCAAAACCTTAATCTCAGGGGAGGTTTGTGTAATTTTATAAACTTCAGGAGAGCCTAGTGAAATTGAACCTGAAGGGAGGTTTCTGAAATTATGCTTAATATTAAACCTGGATATATAACTATCATAACACACTCCGGTCAAAATGCAAATATTCAATGACCAACTTGTGGAAATATATCCACTGTAATGCTCCACTTCCAAAAACAAAATGTACTATATTTATCTCAAACAAAAAACAATTCCAATTTATTATCTCTTCACTATTTGTCTAGATCAATTTATATCTAACAATATAAGTATGATCTAAGACAATTATATATTAATAAAAACATGCTTTAATGAAAGATTCTAAAATAAATAAAAATATTGTCTGCTAAAAAAATTATAAAATAAAATTTGCTCCAATTCATTTCCATCTTTCATTTTCCTCATTTCCTATTGTATTCAAATTTAATTTAGTACTCAAATAGCTACATACGATAAAAAATCCAATATAAATCCTTCTATAAAATTTCTTTTACATCTCTCACTTTTCTCTTTCCCTACTTTATCCAAATTTAATATACTATTTCAACAACCATAATATTTCCCCTTTTTCTATTTATCAAATAATTTAAAAATCCCTTCATTTTTACTATTCAAATCCCTGGTATTTAGCAGTTTTTATATCTTTCTAGACCATCAATCTTGAAAACTCTTCACGATCATACTTCATGGTCACCTTTCCTCCAAACTCACTGAGAAAGCTTTCAGTATCATGAGCTCCATGCTACCATTAATTATGGAAAAATATTTATTATGGAATTGTCTCCCAACTATATCACCACTTAACACTTTTCCTATTATCATAAAATACATGCCCAAAAACAAAAAAACAAACAGCAACTCATAGGCAACCTTGTGCGAAGGGCAGGGCAAAACAGCCTAGCTATTAGTTAAAAAGGAAAAAGAGGACATCAAAGTAACCAAAGAAACACTTCAAAAATTTACTATCAAAACTTGATAAATGCAGCCAGTAGCTTAATATCAATTTTGTGGCTAAACATCCACTATCAAAACTTGAATCGCTAAACAACTGCAACAACTTGCTAAACATTAAACTTCTAGTGCTTTGGAAACATTTTTCTAACTAGAACTTATGCTGTATTAAGAACAAAAATGCAGCAAATGAAGTGCATTCTATTGGAATAGAATCAACGTAAACCAAATGCCTGATCAAATGCAAACCGCAAAGCGCCATGGATACAACTTTTCTATCCCTTTTCAGTCAAGCACTAGCACAACAAAGGAAGTCTCTTAGATTGTGGAATAAAGAGCAGTATTTGACCATTTCGTAGATCATGATCAATAACAAAATGGTTCTAGTTTCGATCAAAACATCTGCCGGTCATACCTGAAAGCTTGGTTGGATAATTATAAAGCTTGTCTTAGTCAAGTTGTTGTAATGGTTTGACAAGTGGCACAACAAAGAGAAATCTCTATCTAATAATCCAAATATCTCTCTTTCTCCCAATCATCTATTGACACCTCTTTCCAACTATCTCTTTTTGCACAAAACTCCCTCTAATTCATCAAATTTACTGCACACACCTCACTAGTTGGTCACACTTGCATAACGCACTATGAACTCAACATGCAACAAATGAATGGGGCAATAGGAATAAAAATCATGACTCAACCATTAAATTAATCAAAAATTCAAAGCAAGTAGATTAAAATACAAAATATAAAAAATAATTTTTGAGAATACAAAATGTAAAAATAATTTTCGGGTCCTCACAATACCAACGTGATAGTGTTTATGACTATTTGTAAGAGTTATAGTTGGTGTCCTATCTTCATTTAGCCTTAGATCTGCAAATTTTGGTAGATTCTAAAAATGCACAAAAAAAGGTGATCAGTAAGTGCACACAAAAAAAAAGCAAAAAGATTTAATAAAGTGAGGAAATGCAGAACAATGCCAGCTTGTACTTGTACTTTGATGGTAGAATTGATAGATGCAACTGAATGCTGTCTAGTCATGTTTTAGTAATGGATTTACAGACGAGACAATGCGATGAAGGATAGATTCCTGGACTGCATGATCTATTTATAAATTAACAAAGGACAACATGTCAGCAATACTAAATACTATGGAAACAAAAAAAAAAGGGACCATCAGTAACAAAAAGACTAAGGAAATAAGCAATTGCCTTTGTTTGAGAGCATTGATAATGGAAGAGTCCAAGGCATCAAAATATGTGTTTGTATCTCAGAGAAGTTAAAACATTGTAGGTAAGATTTCCCTTTGTGCGCAAGAAAACCATATTATTTTCATGGATAAGATTGTCTTTGCAGAAGGAGTTTCATCCTTGCTCAAAACATCTATCTCTGATGTTGATTTCCCAGTGCTGTATGCCATGGTAGATCATAATAGTTTGACCATTTTGAAGACCAAGGGAATGAAAAATAGAAGCAGAAATTTCCTATGGGAAAAAAAAAGCTAATGTCAAATTATGTGTTTTAGGAGAATATATATTAGTGATTTGAACAACTAACCTGCTTTTCTCTGGTTGAGCAAAAGAAAACATGACACCATGGTCTTCCTTCTAGTAGTTGGGGAACCTCTTGAGCAGTCATTTCTTTAACATTATAGTTAGCAATAAAGAAAGAAATTATTTTCATCGTGAGGGAAAAAAATCTTAAATCTTGTAATAATGGTAAGAGGGAAAATAGAATTCTATGCCTGTGTTTGCAAAAGCTTCTGGACTGATATCAATGACGTTTTGTAACCATTGAGTGACGAAAGTTATAGAGTATTGAGATGGTTCACCTATGTATTTAAGCACCATTGGATAATCTTCAATGAACTTTCTGCTGATATAGTACATAGTTATTGTGACGACCCCACCTCCTCCTAGAGCGTACCCTAGGGTTTAGTGGACCGCCTGTCCAACTTTCGTCAGGACTCACTCACTCATTTAAAGAAAACAACTTACAACCATAGAAAGGAAATAAAACAACAATTTTCAAACTTAAAATATACATTAATATTTAAATCCAGTTCCAAGGCTCAAACATGCCTAAATATGTCAAAATTTTCTAAAATCTAAATACATCCAACCCTAGTCAAGCACTAGCGCGAGTACAATTGCAAAAATTCAAAAACTAGATTTTGCTAGCCTGTACCAGTCTCCACGCCCTTGCTCGTATCCCCTGTAAGGAAAACAAATCTCATAAAATGAGCTAAAACTCAATGAGGCTCCAAAACTTCATGCAGACTCAAATAGCAAGTTGACCATGATTTAAAATCACATGTATCAAAATAGCGAGTACATGAAGTCAAGAAAATGAGTAATAAAGTTTTGTAAAGCCAAGCACTAGTTATTTAACATGTCACGTGAAAGGATACCGCCGCTATTTCAAAATAGCTCCGCCATAACTTGATCAAGTAGTAGTTGACTCTCCGTCAACTTTCAAGTAGAGTAACCAGTCCAGTAAAACCCCACTTGATGCCAATCCGTCCACCATTCAACCCCCTTATCGGGCCCGAACACCACGAAAAACACGCGTGATAATATTCGAGTGTACCGATTAGTCGAAGAGGTATCACTCCACTCGACAAAACAAGAGATCTAGGGTTCGTTATCTAATCGACCAGACCCTTACCGACTCAACTCGAATAACTCGCCACAGGATTTCTGGAATTCTAGAGAGTGCTCACACATAGACAAGTACATCAGACAAGAATATCAAGTCAAGTGCCATTAAGGCATAGCAACAAGTCACGTTTAGGACAAGTACGATAAAGTACACCCTTGTTCATCCAAACAAGTCAAATATTAACCAAACGCATTAATAAAACATGTAAAAGCAAGTATCAAATACAAATATGCACTTGGAAGCACTCACTAAAGGTCTAGTACTTTTCAAGATCACTCTCAGGTTCAACTCCTTGGATGGAGTCTAAATCTGCGATAAAATATTATTCAAGAGTTTAAAATCAACTAGGGTTCAAAACATAGGAATTTCGCTTCAAGAAGATCAAGTATGTGAGGACCCAAATTTTTACTTACTTTAATTCTATTTCACTGACTTATTTAAATATTTATTCACCCGTTTTCTCCGAATAATTTATTTCAACCATTTTAAATTCATTTACACGAAACAATGTCTCGCTTACATTTTTAAAACGTCCCGTTAGCAAATTTAATTTTTCTACGGCTCATTTAGTAAAAAATAGCGAATACACGTTTTTCGAGACAATATTCGATTCGAGAATGCAATAGTTTTGGAGATTTGAGAACTCATGTTTTATTCTTAAAATAGTTATTTTTATAATTATTTACCCTAGAGTTAGTTAATCATATTATTGTTACAAGAATTTCTTTTAAGTTTCGCTTTATCGCGCGCGAATTGAAAGTTCGCGTAAATCGAGCCGGAGCGGCTAAGTGGAGATTTAAGAAATTAATACTAGACTACTAAGAGTGAATAATTATAGTGTTAAAGGAATTACATTGGAGGTTTAGTGCACAAGTGTAATAAACCCGAGAGAAAACGGATATGAAACGCGCGCACGCGAACACTATGTATGGTTGACTTTTGTACAAATTGTAACCACAAAACTCTTAAGCTTCCAAAAGAAGCTTCATTCATCAGCCACACTCTCTCTCTTTACCTTCCATAGCCGGCCAAACACTCCAAGGAAGAAGAAGAAGAGCTTTTTCCATTTCACTACCATTTTTGCTTCCATTTCACCTCAAATTTTCCACACAACTCACATATCACTTGGAGAGCAACTCTAGCTTGGTGAAAGGCTTTATCTTGGCAGTTTTCTTGGAGCTTTTGTGATCAAAATTTCTGGTTCTTCAAGAGTTCGAGAGGTATACACCTCAACTCATCCAATCTTTCATTTCTTTGGTTCTAAAGAGTTTCATTCTTGGCTATGAAGCTTGTAGCTTCCTTGTTGTTGTTGTTATTTGGATTGGATTGGTTGAAGTGGGCTCTATGAACTCCCACCTTGGTTATATAGGACTGCCATGATGTTTTAATGTGTGTTAGTGTGTTGGTGATGAGTGTTAAGGTTAGAAATTGAAAGAAAGATCGAAGGAAATTGCATAGGATTGCTGGCCGAAATCTGTCCAGTTATTGCTGTGCCTTTATTTCAAATATTTGATACTCAAATGAATGTGAAACTGATGTATATATGTTGTATATGGTGTGTAGAAAGTTTCTACCAAAAATCATTTGAATTGGTTGAACAAAACTTGAAATTTCGAAATGTAAAGAAATCTAGAATTGTGTTCAGGCAGCTTGAACAGTGTCTCTTTGAACGAACATATCTCTTTGTATAGATGTCAAAATCGAGTGCCGTTTGCGGAATTTGAAGCTAGATATTTGTAGCTTTCCAACAGTATAAAATTCACTTTCTAGTTCGAAATGAGTGAGCCGTAGTGAGTCGGCAAAGTTGCTGCCCTGTTCTGTTGGCCTATCCGAGAGAAAGGTAGAAGCTGCATTTTGTGGCTCTATTTTTTCTCACTTATGAATTGATTTTGAAAACAATTTGTTCTGATGAAATGTAACCTTATGATTCTAGTTTCCAACTCCACCAACCATTCTCGATTCCAAGTTGTATGGAGTGAGATATGGTTCAATTTCCAAACTGCAGCAAAGCTGGAAAACCCTTCCTTTTGCTGGCCGACTGGTTTAGTTGTTTGTGAATGCTTTATTTTGAAATTTTGATGTCAACCAACTATCAATTTCTTATGAAATGTTTCTTGGACCTTGGTTTCACAAATGAACCAAAATGGGACCGATTTCATGGTGCAAAATGTTTGAAAAAGGAAAAGAAAGCAAGAAGACAGATTTGTCTTGGAAATTTCTTGAACTTTGGTAGTTTTGTTAACTACCTTCCCGTACGATTTTTTACATGAAATTTGATAGAGGAATAGCTCTCATGTGGGAGTTTAATTGTACCAAATTTGGTGTCATCCTAAGACCATTTCGATATACAAATGATGTGCCAAAGTTGTTCTTCAAATCTGGAAAATTGACTGAACAGTCTTCAATTTTGGCCAACTTTGAGCTACTATATTTTGGCACTAAAAACCCCAAATTTAGTTCTGCTTATTGTGTTTGAAACTTTGTTTAGAACTCTTATTGTATTACGAATTTCAAAGGCTAGTTCACTTTCTCTGAATTTTGTCGAATTTCCAAAGTTTGCCGAAAAGCATGATCGAAACTGTCTTGTATGCTTATATCAGCCACTTTGAGCTGAAATTTGAATGTCTTCCGTTTAGAATCTTGGAAAAGTGTCTTCTAGAAACTTTTAGTACTTTGAACCAAGTTTCCAACGGTACTAAGTTTTCTAATTTTGAACCTATTGAGTGTAAGATCTGATTTTTCTAAATTTGACGCGCAAAGTTGAAATTTGCCGATTTCTTAGAAAATGAAATTTTGGGAACTTGACTTCTTATCTTGATATTGGTATATTGTTTTGAACCCAATTTCGTGGGGAATACGAGTTTCTTTAGTAACTTTAAAATCTTTACTTTTAAATCTTGATTTTCGATAAAGTGAAACTCTTATAAGGACATTGACTTGAATTTTAAAGATTGTGTGCATTCTTCCTTATTTAACAAGGAATTTGTGGAAATGTGTGAGGGTGATTGTTGGTCGTTTTCTTCAGGTGATCAAGAAGGTCTCGAAGAGAATCTCAAAATGGATCATTAAAGATCTTTTGCACTTACTCCCTTATTATGATTTGGTGAGTGTCAAGTGCATGAATTGTTGATAAATGTTTTAAATTGTTAATTGGGTATTATGGAATTGTTGAGACGAGTGTGTACTTTATCGCACTCGTTCTCCCTTAAGTGATGCTACAATTGAATTGTGCTATATGAATTGATATTCGAATTGTGTGAAATTAATTGTTATGTGAATTAAGTGAAATGTTGCCATTGCAAATTATATTTGTGTTGACTCGACGTCGATCGAAGTAACTCTTATCGACAAATCATATTTTACTCGTGGGGACGCTCTTGTCCTCTCTCTCTTTGGACTACATGGTACTTAAGACCTGAATACATATGATTGGTAATTGTGTATGAACACGTTTAACTTGTGAGTTCTGAGCGGAAGCATATACCACATCGATTCAGGTGGGAGGTGCCTCTCATACCGTCTCAGTGCTAAAATCGATTCCCTGAGCGATAGCATGTACCACACCAATTCGGGTGGGAAGTACCTCTCATATCGATTCAGAACCATAAATAATAATTGGTAATTGTACATGAATATGTTTAACTCGTGACCTCTGAGCGGATTGCATATACCACACCAATTTGGGTGGGAGGTATCTCTCATACTGTTTCAGTGCTATAATTGGTTATCAGAGCGATAGCATGTACTACACCGATTCGGGTGGGAGGTACCTCTCATGTCGACTCAAAACCCTAAAAATATAATCGGTTCTCTGAGCGATAGCATGTACCACACCGATTCGGGTAAGAGGTATCTCTCATGTCGACTCAAAATCATAAACAAAGTATAAGTCGATTGGAGTGATGTCTCATCGACCACTGAGCGATAGTATGTCCCACACCGATTCGGGTGGGGGGTACCTCTCATGGCGACTCAGAACCATAAACATATAATTGATTCCCTGAGCGATAGCATGTACCACACCGATTCGGGTGGGAGGTACCTCTCATGTCGACTCAGAATCATAATTGGAGTAAGTGAAGTTCTACGGACTTGATTACCTACCCAGGCGACGGAGTGTCATCACGAGGAAGTATTGGATTGAACTTTGACAAAGCAAGTGGGAATTAACTCTTGAGAGCTCCTGTATCCTTATTGAATGTGTTGAATCGAAAATTGTGAATTGCTTGAATGTTACAGTTTTCTTTTTCGCTTAAATGATATTG
The DNA here is from genome assembly GCA_023065735.1 of Coffea humblotiana. Classification (NCBI taxonomy): domain Eukaryota; kingdom Viridiplantae; phylum Streptophyta; class Magnoliopsida; order Gentianales; family Rubiaceae; genus Coffea; species Coffea humblotiana. The sequence continues at coordinate 20,840,422 of CM041213.1, read as the reverse complement.
TTATTTGAACTACGTGTTTTGCATGTTTTCTTGGCCTCACGAGCATTCGTTCACCCCGTTAGATTTGTTTTCCTTAACAGGAGCTGAGATGGAAGGAATTATGGGAAAGCCTATTTGATGGCTCTTTTGATTAGAATTTTGGTTGTACTGATTAGACGACTTTTGGAAGTTGTACATTTTGAGAAAATTGATGTATTTTGAAAACTTGTGATGTAAGATTGAACACTTGTGTATGGAAGTGACTTTGTTTTTCAGTTCAATTTTTTTATTATTTGATTATTTACCTTAAGTTTGGATTGGAATGTATCGAGTCCTGACGAGAGTTGGACAGGCGTCCCACTGATACCCTTGGGTTCGCCCTTGGGAGAAGTGGGGTGGCACAAAGTAAATGAAACTCGTTTAAATAGTATTCAAGTTACTTATCAAACTCTAGAAAATTCATGCTCGCTCGTTTAGTTTTGATAAGGAAGTGGTTTATACTTTTGAAATCACACTTGGTATAAAAGATCGAGAAAATCGTATTTTTAAAGGGTTACCACTTTTACTTTTTCAATGGTACGAGTTTCGACAACATTTTAGCTTATATACCTCTACTAAAGAAAAATCGAATACCATAGACGATCCAAGTCCGATTCGACCTCAAATTGTCACTCAAGTCGCGAGTACATATGCCTAACTCTTGAGTGAAAATTTGGGCAGCATGCCCTTTGTATTTAGCTATTTTCCAGCCACTTAGGACTTTATTTCTTCCTTCAAATAAGCCCAAATTCAACACATAAGTAAGCTTAACAATATAGCTCCTCAACTAGACTAATTAACATCCAAAGACAACTCAATTCTAGCAATGAAACCATCAAAATCAAAGTTGAAAACCAGTTTAAAGAAGAAACTATAAGTGGCAGGTTTGTCATCCTTTGGTGTTTTGGTCATAACTGTAGTTAGGTATATCCGATCGGGGTAAATTTTATGGCGTTTCGAATCTAAAACATAGACCTACATTTATTATGCAGACCTCCAAAGCCGAATCATGCATTTTCATGGTCGAAAATCAAAATCTCAGAGAAAATAGAAAGCTGTCAGTTAAACAGGGCATTTGGACAGTCAGAGGTATTTTAGTCATTTCACAAGCTACAGTCCTCCGATTGAATTGAAATTGTTTGGGTAGAAATCTAACTCAAATACCTACAACTTTCATGTTTTGAGTAAGAACTGATTTGGACTTTATCATGAACGAATATGCAATTCCAGTTGGGTCCAAAAACAGGGTAGAATCACTACCAAATGTTGGAAATTCAACTTTTACTCTAACATGTCACAACCAAGCCATTAATCACTTCACCAAATCCATATCCTAGCTCAATAACATCACTTACTAGGTAAACAACAATAATCAAGGCTGAAAAATGCAAACCCTAACTAAACATTCCACTACACTATCAAAAACTAAACAATCAACCATAACAAGCCAAGAGTAAAAGCTTCTATACCAAATTTAACAAGATTAAGCAAGAGAAAAGTAAGTTCAAGCCTTATACCTTCCAAAAGCTTCTTGCAAGTGAAGAACTAACCACTAACTTTCAAAAATTTCAGCACACCAAACTTTTCAAGCACCAAGAGGTAAGTTTAATCAGTTTGGTTTTGTTGATTTCACTCAAACAAGGCTTGATTCAAGGTTGAAGTTGCAAGTTTTCTCTTTTGTTTTTTCCCTCCTAAAGGTTGTCCAAACCATGAAGAAATAAGGAAGAAAGTGAGCCAAGAAGAAAGATAAGAAGGAAGGAAATTTGCTTGGTCAAAGTTTACTAAATTTCCAACAAGTGTCACACTATGATTTAAGGTCAAATTTTTTCTTTTCTCTCTTTTCTTTAGTCCAAAATTTCGGCTGCTATAAGGAGATATTTAGGGCTGATTTTGCTCAATTAATAACAAGAAAATTAAGGTAATAAAGTAGTGTTCAAGTGGTGCACTCAATCGGTAGCAAACGGTGCGCGTCGGTTTAAGCCTATTTTCCTTAACTCTCTCGTACTTGCGTTTTAACTTATGATTCACTAACTTATTATTAGCACTTCTAATCACACATTTTTTCTCACCTAATACTCACTTTTATCCATCAAATTTAGTACACACAGCTCACCACTTAATCACACTACCAAAATATGCAAAAATTCGAATTTACGCTAACTATAAAAATAAAAGTAAAACTCTCGATTCTCTTACATATTACAACTAATAAGGAAGTAAAGTAGTAGTAAAGGAATTATAAATAGTTTATTCAAAATAAAAGAAAATTATAAGAAAATATGAGCAAATTTTCGAGTCGTCACAGTTGTTCCTTCTTCTGATGTCTTAGCTATTGCAGCATGGACTCGTGCCTTATCAAATGTGCAAAGGAAAAACTTAATCTTATCTATTCCAACTACTTCCCATTTTTTGAAAGTATTTTTAGGTCTATCCATTGAAAAAGTGATGGTTTATGCTAGAGGGGTTAGAAGGAAATGGAAGTACGAATGCATAAGTCTTTGATCTCCATTTATAAGGTATGTTGTTTGATGTATGAAGCAAATGAAAAAGAAACCATTACAGTGCAGCAGAGGGTAGTTGAATGTGTTAATTGAGTAATAAAGTTAAGGGTGCATTGAAGCTTCAAAGTTTAAATAATACACATTGCTGTCTGTTGTATTTGTAATAAAGACAGCTATCATGATTTCCTAAAATAGCAATGGAGTAATTGACTAAGCCAACCGAACAGAGTTTAGATATACCAAAGAGAAAATTATAAGGACTGCAACATGATCTTGTATAATGTAACCAGGAAAGAAAATCTCTAAACCTTGATACTTGCTCAGACACCAACTTAACAGCTACATTAAAGATTCTACATCTCTTGTACAATTGGAGGTTTGGATTCCATTTTTTTAAAATGGTTTTATCAGCTACATTTTAGTTTCCTAGGCTCAGTCAAGTTATACAAAATTTGAAATCATATATCTAATATGTTAATACATGTTGCTTAAGAGAATCGAATGCAAAATAAGTCCTATTTAAAGCATTCAAACAGCTTTGTTTCAGTGTGTTTTTGTGGTTTTATACGAAAGTCATATACTTGAAAGATGCTAATTTTTCAATATCTAGTGCGTGATTTTCCAAGGATGGAATACAACATAAGGTAATTCAAAAACATTGCAAATAGATCCAAGTATGCTATTAGATCCTCAAGGGAAATACCAACCAATAGCTTTGCAATTCATATTTAAATCGAATTTAAACACCAAAACTCCAATTGCAGTTCTCTGCTTCTAGCTTTCTAAAATGGTCATACACTCTCAGAACGGTATTTTTCATAGTATAGGAAAAATTACCATTCTATGTAAGTAACAAGTACTACAATAAAATTTATCTAAAATTTTGATTCTTCTACTTGTGGAAACCCAGGCCCCAGCGAACTCTAACACATGCAATGACATCATTCCTTCATACGACACAGCAGATGCTTATGACATGCAGTATTATTAAAAAAATGGAAAAATTTTTTTAGTAACATCATTACTTTTGCGGATAAAAAACATCTATATTCCAGTCGGAAAAGTGCCATTGAACAACCAAATATAAATAATGCATGTAGTTTCTCATGCATGGAACACACAAATGGTCAATGATTAGGAAACATGGATCAAAATATAAGGCATAAAGTTGTTCTATTTGCTTCCTTTTGTAAGTTGAATATGATTGAACGTGCATATAAGTAATAGAGCAACACAAGAAGCGACAATTATTTGCAAGATGTTGAAAATATTTGGTAAGATTTAGTGATTAGGGGGAAAAAAAGGGACACAATTTATGCAATGAACCATATTTTGATGTTAAACAAACGTAAAACGAGATTTCAGAGCACTTGGACATTGACAGGTGAAAATTGAGAATGTAAAATCTGATTTCCTACATAAAAGTAGACGTTTGGTGCATTGAGAAATCACTTTCGAGCATAGCAATCTCTCGCTGCATATCTTCCAACTGTGTAGAATGAACAAGAGCTCATGACAATCATATAATGCTTTCACTCTTCTGTTCATTAGTACCACTATTTTTTCACCTCTGCCACTTCTTTCTCATTGCCCTGCAGATGAATAAAAGAAACTTAAGACTAACACTAATGGATAATATACTAAATGTTAGTTATGCACATATACCAGCATATGTTACTAATACACTACTCAGAAAGCAATCCCCACATGAAGGCAATTGATATGAGCTTCAGAGACATTCCACAGTGCACTCTTCCCTCCCAAATAAAAAACACCAAAATCTTCCAAGTTATCAAAAAAGGAAGAATTTGGATAATATGATGTGCATATTTTTGACAAGTGTATACTGTCATTTTTTTTTCACTCTATTCTGAAAAAGAATCAGCCAAAAATAGAAAATAAGAAATCTGGTAATCCTTTAAAATCTAGACTATTGTGAATTTACTGGAAAACAAGCCACAAAACTAAAATAATTTGCACTTTTTGACACAATTTTATATGATATTCTCCCCACTGCCTAACATAGCCATCAATCAACTCGTAAAGACCTTCACAATGTCTCTTGAAAGAATTCTCCTTCCACAACTCAAGTGTTGTATTTTGTATAATGACATTGCTTTAGAAACTAATCAACTTGCAAAACTTATAGTACAACTTCTAACAGCATCACATATAAGCCTGCATTTTTCTCATTTACGTTTGAATGGCTATTACATATAACAGTTTTCAATGCAGCTTTTAATCTTACATGCACATTTACGTATTATTCAGACAATCCATCTTATATGCTTCTTTTCTTATTATTATTCTATTAGTTCTAAGATGCTCTATTCACATATATTATGTATAAGTATAATTATTCTAATTTTCAAAATGACCAGATAATCTAAAAACTTCCAAAATCCCAATAGATGCTCTGTTTAGGCATTCTATTCAAGCCCCAATAGTTTGTTCACTTCACAATATATACCAAGGCATCTTTATTTCAGATTGTCCAAAAACAATTAGACAAGAAAAAAGCAAATTAAAGTGGGCAGATAATGAGTTACCTTAGGTATGGTCAGCGCCCGTGGTGGTGGAGCTCTGAATATTCGTTCTATTCGAAACTTCATGTTTAAATTACTATGAAGAAAATATGGTGACAACCAAGACAAAACAGAGAAATGAGAAAGACAAAAACTATAGAAATGGAAGAGAAACTGCCATAAAGATTGTTCATTGACTTTTTTGTACCTTCTACTTTTGCAAAGAAACATTGTTTTGCTTTACCCTGCAAGAAAAATAGAATTTTAGGAATAGAGTAAGCAACTGCCAGAAAAGCTTAGCTACTGCAAAGCACAAACACAATCAGCCTGTAGCCTACAAGATCAAAAGAAAAATCAGTAGCAAACCCAGGTAAAAAATCAACAAGCCAGTGAATTGAAAATGTCAGTAAAAGGAGCAACAAACTAAAGTTGGCGATGAACGAATAGAGAAAAGAACCCTAAGAAGTCTACAATAGCACCCAAAGCAACTCCATCAGAGGTTGAGAGTAGGAGAGAGAGAGAGAGAGAGAGGAAGGAACGGAGAGAAAGTTTGAGGGGAAAGAGAAGGAAAAATAAGAAGAAAAGGAAGAGAAGATGAGAGGTGGTGTCTTTTGAGTCTGACTTGGGGTTAGACTTAGAAATGTCTCACGCAATGTGTTAAACAAATAAGAAGGAGGGTCACATGAGAATGACGAAAACACATGCAAAACTACCAAACTCTTAACTCTTTTATTACTTATGTAGATATGTAGATAAAGTAAAAGTCCAATGCCCATGAATTCGAACGGTTTGGTCAAAGTTTGACTTCCAAGTTTATGAAATGTCTAACAACTTGATCTTTCTACAAGTACAATAGAACAATAAATGTGCGTTGTGCTTGAAATATTGCTTTCATTATAATTTGTAGTTGGAATTCATTATATTGCATTAATTTAAAGCAATATAATTTGTAATTGGAATTCATTATACTGCATTAATCTAATACCTAATGGTTATTCACATCAAAAATTGAAAAAAGGTAGATCATGGGAGGACTCACAAATTTTCTTATTTTTAAACTCTAAATTTTTAGTTTATTTAATTATTTATTTGACCAAATATTCCGAATATTATTTTCTAGCCTCTTTAACCCTAATTACATTGAATTATGACTTGCTCATATTTTTAAAGTGACTCGTTTCAAAATTTAATTTTTGAAAGCTCGTTAAGTGTGAATAGTGACTGCACGTTTGGAAATAATAATCGATTCGAGGATACAATAAGTTTGGAAAATTGGAGACTTGTACATTAGTCCTAAAGTGGTTAATTTTAAGTTTAAATACTCAAGTGATAGTTAGTAGTACTATCGTTATAAGAATTTCTTGGAGATTTTGCGTTATCGCGCACAAATCGGAAGTTCGCGTTTTCGCGCGTGCGACTAATTGGAGGATTTTAAAAATTATTTCTAGATTATTAAGAGTGAATAATATTAGTATGAATATAAGTGCATTAGAGGTTTAGTACACAAGTAAAACGAACTCGAGAGGAATCGAGCACAAAACGCGCGTGTGCGCGCGCGAGAGAGAGTTGACTTTTGGATCACTTTTGGCCAAACACTTAAGCTTCACAAGGAAGCTTCTTCATTAGCAACGTCACTTCCATTCTTGCTCAAGAACAGCCGTGCAACACTAGGAGAAAAGAGACCAAGAGTTCTTCAAATTTCTTCATCCAAATCTTCACCAAATCACTCCAAAATTTAACCGTACTTAGCTCATCACTTGGAGATCACATCTAGCTAAGAAAGGAGCTCACTTTCCACGGTTTTTCTGAGCTTCAAGAGGGCCGAAACTTCTGCCTTGATCCTCTAAGAAAGTAAGTGATGATCAACCTCTCAAATCTTGACTTATGGAAGTGGTATTGCACTTATAAGCTCACTTGATCATGTGGGTAGCTTGGATTATGGTGAAATTTGTTGTGTGGGCTCTATGAATTCCCACTTTGACTTGTTGGGCTGATTTGATCAGTTTTAATGATATTCATGTTGGTTTAGTGCTTAAATTGGTAGAACTAAGTGAGTTTACGAAAGAAAGATCAAAGGTAGTGAAAGGGAGAAAATTTCCGATTCTGCCCTTTTGATGTTCATGACCTTTAATGCGAATTTTTGTGGATCTAATGGCTTAGTTACGATATTTATATGTTTTATGAGATGTGTAGAAAGTTTCGTTGAAAAATTCCATGAATTGGTTGGCCAAAAGTTGGGATTTCGTAAGCTAGTAAACCTGGAAAATTTTCACGTCCATACCCTGACAGTGTTCTTGTTTCGGCCATATCTTTTTGCTCCGATGTCAAAATTGAGTACCGTTTGCGGCACTGGAAACTACACATTCCCAGCTTTCCTTTGGTATAAAATTCATGTTCTGATTCCACCCAAGTGAGCCGTACCAACCATCGGAACCTGACTGTTCTGTTTCACGTTTTCACAAAGAGCCCTGTTTTAAGCAGCGACTTGATGCTCAAATATGAGCTAGTTGTGGACCTATTTTGAAAATGATTTCTTCTAAGAAATTGTAACCTTATGAATCTAGTTTTCAATGCCACTGACCACGCTCAATTCCGAGTTGAATTGAGTGCGTTGTGGCCGAAATCCAAAACTGACTCAGAGGTAGAAAACCCTCTTTTGGCTAGTTAAAGCCTTAGCTTTGATTGGGACTTGTTAATTTGAATTTCTTGGTGGTAATCACCTACCAAATTACACATTGGATGTTTCTTAGCCCTTGTCTTCATAAATGGATGATGTTTGAGAATTTTCATTGGCCAAATGTTTGGAACAGAGAAAAACCAAAGTACAAGGCAGATTGCCTTGGAAATTTTGGAAACTTTAGTGACTTTGTTCACTAGCTTCCCAAATGAATTTTTCCATGAAATTTGGTAGAGGGATAGCCCTCATATGGTAGTATAATAATGCCAAATTTGGTACCATTCCGATTCCGTTTCAATGCTGAACTAGAGTCACAAAATTCCAACTTTAAATCTGAAAATTTGTCCAGTGAACCTCATTTTTCACCAACTTTGAGCTGCTATATCTTGGCGCTCAAAACTCCGATTCTCTTTCCGTTTATGGTGTTTTAAACCTTGTTTGAAACTCTAATTGAGTACCAAATTTTAGAGGCTAGATCGAATTCTGTGATTTTCTCCGAATTTTCAAAGTTGGCCAAAAACCAACCCGAAACTGTCTTAGTAAACTTAAGGCAGCCACTTTGAGCCAAATTTTGAATATCTTCCAATTGGAATCATGGAAAAGTGTCTTCTAGGGACTTTTAGTACTTTGGAAGTAGTTTCCAACGGTACCAAGTTTTCCAATTTTGGACTTGTAATGAGTGAGATATGATTTTTCAAAGAATACCCCAACAATTAAAAATTTTAGCCTATTTGAAAAGAATCCGCGCGGGAAACTGTTCACCAGAATCCGGCCGTGAATCCGGCCAGTTCTTGACCGGATTGGTGTTGGATTTTGAAAAAAATTTTGGAACCTCACTGCCTTGAATCCAGCCGTAAATCCGGCCAGTTTCTGGTCGGATTGTGACGTGTCAAGTCTCCATTCGATTTCGATCGTTTGTTTTGAAACGGATTTATATGATTTCATGTCTACCTGTTTTCATCCAATGATTTAAAGGGATAGACATTGAACTTTTCTTGAGTTTTTAAGCCCCGTTGAGCTTCGAATTTTCAAGGGAAATTTAGGCTCTTTTTCGAAATACTTTCTAGATCGTACGAGCGTGCGACTTCCCATAGTAAGTGGGGTTTATAAGTAATTGTTCATTACTATGAATTGCTCAGGTGCTCAAGGAGACCTTCACGAGGATCTCGAGGGGAACACCTAAAGGCTTATTTACGCACTCACTCTCTTGTTTCGATTGGTGAGTGTCAAGTGCATGAATTTGTTGCTAAGTGATTAACTGTTTCTTATCCGTTATGTGAACTTGAAATTTTGAGACGAGTGTGTACTTTACCGCACTCGTTCTCTTTCAAACGAGATTATATTCGTATTTTGCTATGTGGATTCATATTCGATTTGTACATGGTAAGGTGGATGTGATTCGTATATGTAATTCGTATTTGTGATTCCTACTTGGAATCGTCGATTTGAGCGTTGCTCATCGACTTATATTCGTATTCGTATTCGGGGGACGCCCAAACTCGTTGGTTAGCTTTGCGAATCGAGCCAGCATGGGCTTGGTCGATAAGCTTAGCAAACCATGAGATATTCGTAGGGCATGATCTATTGGAGAGATCTTGCTCGGCATTACTCGTGCAGTTTTTCCATGATATACTCGAGTATTATCAAAACTTTTGATGAGCGGGCCCCGTAAGGGGGTGTAATGGTGACGGGTTTTAAAGAAAAGTGGTGTATCTACGGATTTGATACTTATGTGGTTGACGGAGTGTCAACATGAGATGTGATCAAAACTCCGACTCGACTACGTGGAATTTAGCTCCTGAGAGCTACAGTATCCTTGAATTGTTTCTATTTATTTTTTTGAAATGTGAATTATTCGAACTTATAGCTTTACTTACTATGTAATTTGTGGCTATTTGGATTGCGTGTTTGCATGTGTGTTTCTTGGCCTCACGAGCGTTTTGCTCCCCCTATAGATTTGTTTTCCTTAATAGGAATGGATCGAAGAGAACTTGAGGAAAACCCCCTTTTGGATGTACTTTTGTATTAGGGTTTTCGATGTTCATGACCAGACTCTGAATTTTTGTATAATCTGGGGTTGATGTATATTTTGGGCATCTAATGTAAGATTTGGACGATGGATGCGTTTTGTACTCGTGGTGTACTAGTGAATATTGGTAATGAAAGCGAATTTAATCATTTGGCTTGTATTGTTGATTATTTATAGTTAACCTTGAATGATTTTGCCTTGAGTCCTGGCGAGAGTTGGGCAGGCGTCCCGCGGATACCCTCTGGTTCGCTTTAGGGAGAAGTGGGGGCGTCATAGATCAGTATAAAACAACTAAACAAAACTATTGTTAACACACTCATTTTATTAGTTTTCAGCTTTTCTCTATTCTAATTGATAGTTCTAAATGGATAACATGATATAAAATCATTTTTAAGTGTATGACATACACAATTAGTTTACCATTTTTGCATATCAAGTTAACTATATTAAAAATGGATGTAACTATAATAGGGAAAATAACCATTTTGGTCCCCCATTTTTGGGGTCTTGACTAATTTGGTCCCTTATGCATTATCCTACCAATTTAGTCCCTCATTTTTAGTAAGTAAATCCAATATACAACCTTTAACAGAAATTAGAAAATCCTATTGAAATTGTCATGTGCCTGGCATGTGCACAGTTAAAATGATTATTCTGGTATCTTATTTTTAGCATTTTGTCTGTTTGAACCCTTAAACATCGCAGCATAACAATTCAAACCTACATCTGTGACAGCCCCCACCTCTCCCTAGGGCGAAACCCTAGGGTATCAGCGGACTGCCTGGCCCAACTCTCGCCAGGTCTCGGTCGATCAGAGAACTAGTAACTCAAAACATCTAGTGGAAACTTCAAATAAACGGTAAAACCCTAGAAAGTAAATAATAGACAACCAACTTTCCAAACTTAAAAGCCAACTAAACGTTACATATATCAAACCATACTACAGTTTCATAACACAGGTCGAACTTAAGTGTTAGGCTTACAAAAGTCAAAAGTAAAGTCTTCTTAATAAGAGGGATTACAAGTTCAAGCAAAAGGAAGCTAATAAGTCCCTTGATCCTAAGTCCGTCCCCGATCTGTTAAGGAAAACAAAGGGAATGGGGTGAGCTAACGCCCAGTGAGGTTCCAAGTAAAGCAAGTAAGCACATAGCCAAATTAGAGCATAAATTAACCGAATAAATATCGTACAATAGAATAATAATTAAATCACAATTCAAATTAAGGATACGAGTGGCTTTCAAAAGCCAAATTCCCCTCAACTTGATCATACCGGGGTCCGTTGACTCTCCGTCAACATTTGCATTTAAGGAATATACAGTCCGTAGAACACCACTTTCTATCCTCTCCGTCCACCAGTCAACCCCCTACCGGGCCCGCACTCCAAATCAGTGGTTCGATAATACTCGAGTATACCAGTTTCCAGTAATCAGTAAACAGTCCCCAAGGTTTATCGGCCTCTTCAACCAAGCCCTTGCTGGCTCGATAGAACCGATTCACCTTTGAGGTAGGGTACCCAAACAGTGGCAATGGTTGATGAGGTATCGCCCATCAACTCATGTACAGTCACATATAGATGAATCACATCTCATACAGTCACATATAGAGAGATTATATCTCACAATAACAGTATACAAAGCCACAGTGGAAAATGAGGAGGGTCGAGTGCGATAAAGTACACACTCGTTTCCATTTTTAACAAAACAGGATTTGGCTCAAACAGTAGTAATTCACGTATTCAGTTAGTCCAAATAAGCAGGTAGCAGGTAGTGGAACACTCACCTGGCAAGCAAAGTAGCAGTCACGCGTCAAGTTGAGCGATTACGTGCACCATCGTTTCCCTCTCCTAGGGCAAGGAGTGAAAACGTCAACGATTAGGTCTAATTCCAAGCAAAGTGAGCTCATTAGGTGCCTAAGTGAGCGATTAACTATACTCAATTCACCCTAAGATTTAGGCCCAAAATGCAGTAAAATTTCATGAATAAACAAGTTTAACAAGTGCATGAAAGTTGGGTAAAAGGAAAGATTCATTCAAGCTTTAAAAAGTTTCTCGCGGGTGCACAGTCGCGCTCGCGCAGTCTCGGTAAAACGGCCGTATCTCACTGTAGGAAGGTCGGAATTAGGTGCTGTCAGCGGCGTTGGAAACTAGACTCGAATGGCTTTCCAACAGTACCTCACACACGTTCTAGTTAGTCGCCTAGAAGAAACAGTAGCTCGAGCAAGTTGGCTGATTTTTCCAACCTGGATCAGTCTCAACCCTTACATGTGCACACTAATTCCTCATGCTAACTTCATTTGTTTTGGTTCAAATTCACCCAAATCAGTCCTCTAATGTTCATGTACCGAAGCTTAAATCACTTGGTATTATTTGAGTTCAAAATACAACCACATAAACATGCACAAGGGTTCCATAATAAGCTAGTTGTCTTACAAAGGCTAAACCAGTCCACTAATGGTCCTTCTAGCCACTTTACTTGTTCCAAATTCAATTCAATTCACACATGAACTTAACCAACCCCTAGCCAAGTTGTTCAAGCATGCTTAGGGTGTAATTAACCCACACAAATCAATGAAAAACCCTTCCTTCAAAGGCCGGTCAGCCAAGCATTGAAAACAGTCCATAATCTTGTCATCATTTCACCAACCTTCACCTTCCAATGATTCTTGTTTAAATCACATATCAAGCATAGATCCAACTCAAAAGATGTTTAAAACATGTAAATCTATCATAAACAACCATGAACAAAGGGTAGACATTTCATCAAACACTTGGTGTGCATACTTACTACCTAAATTTCCTCTTGCTTAATTCAAGAGTTCAACCCAAAATCTTGTCCAAACAACATGTAATTTGCCATGGAAACCTAAAATACATGTTAAAACACTATAAAACCAAAAGTTAAGGATTATTTACCTTTCTTATATGAAGCTTAGAACACCAAAACAACCAACCAATTGAAGTCTTGAAGCTTGAATCTAGCACCAAGATTAGAGGGAAAACTCTCACTAGCTCAAAATCTTTCTCTTTGATTTGATTTGCTCTTAGTTGCTAGTGTTTGAAAGCTGAAATTTTTGGAGCTCTTTCTCTCCTTTTCTTGTCTAGAAATTTCGGCCAAGGTGAGGTTAAAAAGCCTCCAAGATGGTTTAAATTATTAGCTAATCTTTGGTCAAACAAGATCCATGGCTAGGGTTTTGCCACATGGCCACTTTCTTGTCCAAACCTTCTCTTAATCTTTTGACTAATGGCAATTCAACCCTTCCAAGTGTACCAATCCTTATTTAACACCCCTAACCTATCTTTTAAGGTCCTTAACACAACTCAAAGCCACTTGGAAACAAATAATTGGTGGATTGTTAAAAATCAACTCAAGTAACTATTTTTCTTCAAGTAAAAGGAATAAAATGCAATGCATGAAAAATGTTGTAATACATGGGAAATGTCATGCAATGGTATATAATAAGTGGTCTAAATCTTAGAATAAAGCATGTATTTAGGGGAAATTAGGGTTTTAAGTGAGGGTTCTCACAACATCTCTATAAAATAAAAGCAATGTAAAACTTTTATTGAGAAAATAGTGAACTTTAATGGAGTTGGTCTCATACATGGCATGTGCTGTGTTAATACACCAAAAAAAAAATCCTACAAGCCCCAACTTAGGTTGAAGAATTCATATGCATCAAGTTAGTTGCACATTCAATATGTGCAATAATAAGAGTGGCATGAATAATAGTATAACCTCGCGATTTAACTTTATAATAATCCAATTTTGCTGGGACAAGGTAACCTTTTTCCACAATCATTTTGTTTTGTTATTCATGAGAGTGTTGTAGGCAATTAGCATTTTGCTGTATCACTCTCTTCTCTTAACACGAGAAAACAGTCCTTGTGCCAATACCCACATAAATCAGGACCGTAGAGTAGATATAGCATCTAACCAGATTTGATGATGGCAATACGATAGCAGTTTCTTGCTCGCAACTAAGCGAACGTTCATCACCACGGCTAAAATGTACAACGCCTATAGTGTTTTTGTCTCCATTGCAACCACCTCTTTAATATCTAATACTTTGGTGGACTCGTATTGAAGCACATTTAGGATTTCGATTTCAGCCATCTGAGTGAGGAAGCAAAGACTAAAGTGAATACTGCAAAGAGTGAGTGAAAGTGAACACTAAAAAAATGAAGGAATGTACAATTATGACTGTATATGCAAGATAAATGTAATTTAATTTTCTTATCATAGTCCAATCATAGTGATAGCTCTAACGAACTGATTTTTTAACTAAAAAATGCATATTTTAGTGATTAGAATCACTTCTAAAGTGCAATAAATCTCAAAATTTTCCTAAACTTTTCAAAGCAAAAGCATAGAAGTTGGTACAAAATTACTTTAGCTTTCTATTCATGTCTTCTATATTTTCTATAAATAGAAATCACAAAGTATTTCGGTTTAGTTTTTATAGACTAAGATTCTTATCCAATCCAAATATTGCAAGAAAATTATATATTTAAGTAAGGTTTGAGTTTATACAAAATTAAAATCCAACAATTTAATTTAATCTCGATCAAGATCTTTTTATGCATACACGCTGAGAAATTCTATATAAGCATTGAAATATTTTGTGTTATTTACTTTTTTAATTAACAAATCTACCTTAATTGTTCATATACATGTATCATATCAGTAATTGTTAAACTTGGAATTTCTTTGTTTTCAACAAATTTTTGAATTTCATTTAATTGGCATTTGTAAAGTCCATAGTTTTCTCATACTTGTTAATCTATAATTTTATCACATTTTGAATCTGTGGTTGTCAACGTATATAAGACTTGGATAATTTAGACTTCCATTTCATTGTTGTCAATGAATTCCATAGAACTTGCTAGGCACTAAGGAGCTTACGGAGAGCCCAACCATTGCAATATATAAATGAACTAATTTCGTATCTTCTCGACATATGCATTCAATTCGATGGTGAAATATTCAAACACATATAAATCCTACTAGAAATTTTAGAAGTTTATGGAGAGAAACAATATCATAGCATAGAATTGTGCATAAGCCACATGTTATACCACGTAATAATTTTTTTAGATTCTAAGTCCACTAAGAAGTATATAGCTGAAAGTGTATAGTCATATGAGCTCTCGGGATTTTTGTTCTTGAAGACGATCAAGTGAAAATTTCGACAATGACATTACTAAATTCACTTCAAAACTATATAAATGACTTACAAAACCATTATTATATGCCTAATGAGGATGTAGAATCTCGAGATGGTCAAGTCAAAAATTCAACTAATATAACCTAAAATATTCATTCTTCAATTTTTAAACAAACATATGATACTTAAGTTAAAATTCAACAGCAAATGAGTTTCAATGTCATTGTTGGTCATAATTATCAAACTAGATCAATGAACATAAACATTTCATGTGATGATCATGTTCAATATATTTCATCTCATTGAAATGAGTCATTGGATATGAATAAGAATACCAATATGAACACAATTGATATGTATATTCTCATGATACTAATAATTATATGATATTTTCTAATACATATAATACATTTTCATGTGTTCAGGTACCAATATTGAATTTGTTAATATACGTGTAGAGGTACATATATCATTTGATGATGTCCTCAATAATGGATCAAGAGATATTTCTCAATGTAAGCTATTATGATTAAAATGTCTTATGAGCTATTTAGTTCTCTTGCTTCTCGATGAGAGATCTATCCTTTTTTTATTTTATAGGTAAATTTTTTAAACTTTAGAATTTTAAATTTCATCGTATGCATTCTCCCATTATAGAGCAATTTTGTAGTTGGAGGAGCTCACCATAAAATCTCAATAGCTGGTTTCTGCAAAATTTTTAATCCATTATTGAGAAGAAAAAGTTAACTACCTTTACTTAAGGAACCACCAGATTTTTTGAGACTATTGCTGGATTACATGGAGGACATTGAGTAAAACATTTTCGAGAGGATACTAGGGTGTTCAATGTGATGCATGTGTTAACATTTATGGATGGTTGTATTGATAGTAAAATAAATGATGAATATAAGTCATATATTTTTCGAATAAATGCACAAAATTATCATAGGATTAGCTCTTATATCCCTTCTGAAGGTCAATTAGAAAGTTTTGCATAATTTTATGTTTGTACAACTCAGAATAAAAGCTTTCATATTGTATACATGATCAAAATAGTGATTTGGATTCAGAAATCTTAATTGCTTGAAAGAAATATTGGATAAATATGACTTATTTGCAAAGGTACTTAGAATGCAAGAGATAGATTTGGGAAATCAAATATGTTCTAAGGTGAATAGAGACTCAATCTCAAGAGATAGCACAATTTGCCAGAAGGAGAGATTACTACACTTATAGTTAGTTATGGAGATCAATTGAAACAAAATTGAGATGTTATTGTCAAGGAGAAAGTAATAAAGTTAAAAAAGGATCACTGAACTTATTCAAATTTTATGACAATGCAATATCCTATTATAATTGCTTTATTATGAAGATGATTTTAGGTGGATTCCCAGAAATACATCCCAAAAATCCAATTTAAGGTGTAGGTAGGATGGAATTTTATGCTTTTGGAATCCAAATAGGCTTAATGAAGCATGGACATTATTTAGTGGTAGCAATTTGTTTCAACTATATATCATTGATGCCGATGCAGCAATTGAAAAAAACAATTTAAATTATGTTAGTGTCCAATTAATAAAACATTAGAGAAAAATTATATTACTACAAAAAAAGGTCTTTCGTGATATTTTGTTTGCCACAACTCCATCTTTTGTAGATTTTTCAACAGCACAATGTCATATATGCCACCAACTTTGTGGCATAAATTACAAGATTACATCTATTGTGACACAAAATTGCAACAGTCTATAGTCCTATGTTGTGCAATCTCAAAACTCAAATGATGATATATCTAATTAATCTAAAAACTCAAATCTAAAAGGTCTATGTCCAAACTATGTTGCAATCTAGATTGATAGAACTTTCAAATGACTTGAAATTGTCACAGTATATCTAATTAGAAAGATGCAGTGTAATTGGTTAATTTTGATTTTGTTGTGTGTGTACTTAGCATTGGACGTGCCGTTGTTATTTACATTTTCATATAATAACATAAAATTTTCATTTTAGAGAAAATCAATATTTCATTAACATTTGAAAATAATGAGAGGAAAATACTATCTCAAACTGCTCGTGTGTGAGAATTTTAAAGTGCCTTACACTTGCTTCACACCTATGACAAATTCATGTATATTCTAATTAGTCCATATTCTATACTCTTAGAGTGCATATTCCTATTCTAGATAACCTTAAAATTCATGTCTAGACAATCCATAAAGAGTGCTTGAAATACTTTCCAAAATGGAAACTTTCCATTTTTGAAAAGTTTCCCAATTTAAAAAGCTTCTTTCTACGAAACGTTGCCTTAATTTAAATTATCCATGTTACAACAAGCATTCCTATTCCCTCTTGGCAACCTTATCACTTCAATTCACAAGCAAACCTTTTAGTCGCCTGATGGAGTGCACCTTTGGTACTTTAATAGTGGCGAGCTATTTGATAGTACGGTTACTACTTTGGTTTGGTAGGGTGACAAAAGGCTACTTCAATCGAGACTGCTAAAGAAGGAAACTCGAGGAGGGTTACCTTTGGAAGCATTCGCCTATTTTTGTATAAATGGACTCGCATTAATTTTGGACCAAATTTGGGTTCGGGCTTTAACCTTAAAGCTAAATTCATCCATGAATTCAGCTTCTTTTTTATTTAAATTTAGATTTAAAAATAAATTTGGACTTTGATAATTATTGTTGAGTTTATTTGACATATCAGGTTGTTGTTAGAAACTTGGTTTTATTAAAAAACATTTAACTTGACAAATTAAAAGAATGGGTCATAGTAATAAAACTTGGATTTTGAAATTATATTTGGGCCCATGATTCAATGACTAATAACATGTCAAAAAAAATGTTTAAACTTTAGTCATTAGGTTTGGTAATTAAGTTTATTTCTTTTGTTTCAAAATTAATAGGCCCAATAAATAGTTTCAACCAAAGGTAATTTTTTTGTTGATGACTAATTAAGTAGACCAGTTAGTGGCCCACGTTACAACAAATTTGGCCTTTTGTGACAATAAAAAGCATCACTAAAAATCAAAAAGTCGTCATTATATGAGTATAGTGACGACTTTTTCATTGTCACATGGTTGTCACTAATTCTATGTCACAAATGGGTACGTGTGACAACCTTTCAAGTCGTCACTAAATATTGTTATTTAATGATGAAGGACTAAGTCGTCACTAACGGTTAGTATTCTGTGACGAATTTTCTTGTCACTGTTTCACATTTTTTTGTTATAAAAATAGCAAAAGTCGTCACAAATTTGAACTCACAGTGATGACTTGAACTTGTCACTCTCATTCCTAGTATTCAGTGACAAGAATAGTCGTACTTAGTGAACTTACAATTTTGTCTAGAAGAGCTGCAATTGTTCATTACAATATAACATTGTCACAGCTCTCGTTCTGACAATTATAGCAAAAAATTAAATTTGCTAAGAGTGACACTTTGGGAAGGTTGTCACTGAGTTTTGTCTTAAGAATTGAAATTGACCAATACAATATAGAACTGGCATGGCATTTTCAACAATATACAGAACATTCAATTTGACAAAAGGCAAAATCAACGTAGAATATATGCCGCAAATTCATATATTTGGCCATAACATCTATAAATTAATCAAAACAAAAGTGAACCACAAATGTTGGATAGTAATCCCACATAATCAGTTCAAAGTAG
Organism: Coffea humblotiana; assembly: GCA_023065735.1. NCBI lineage: Eukaryota > Viridiplantae > Streptophyta > Magnoliopsida > Gentianales > Rubiaceae > Coffea > Coffea humblotiana. The sequence goes on along the minus strand of CM041213.1, from coordinate 20,821,834 downwards.
TAATGGCCAATACATATCCTTCCCAAAAGATAGAGTACTAGATTTCTAAACAAAATATAGCTACAGTACCAAAAGGTCAGATTTCAATCATCTCTAGCAGCATATGCATCAGTCTTCTCACGATCAAAATATGAAGTTAGACTGCATTGAAAATAAACTTTTCTTTAGAGTTTCAGCATATCCAACTATTGTGAACTTAATAAGTAAAAAAAATCAGTCAAAAAGAGAGTTTCAGCCAAAATAAAAGCAAAGAATTATCTCTCACCTTTTTTGAATCTATCATTTGCGCAAGTCTTTCATTTGGGCTTCAACTCCTCATACAGCCCCCTAGTTTCAAGTTGCTGATCTTGCAAGCTCTTAATTAGCTCCTTTTGGGCATTGAATTCCTCTGCAATTTGTGTAGCTCGTTGCTCTGCCGCATCTGCCCTTCTTCGATGTTCTTCAATTTCACTCCTCAAGTGGTCAATCTCCATTGCTTGCCTCTTGGTTGTGCTGCGGCTACGAAGCTGTCTAGGTATGTATCCAAGTTGCTGTTGACAAATTTCCACTACTCATTGAAGTTGTAGCTTCCATCTCTTTCATTGTTGCCTAGACAAGACATTATAGCTTGGTGTTAAAAGGCATGTCACAAAGGAGTTGTAAATGCATAAAAATAGAATGACATCTCGCACCAAAGTCTCTTTCGCTAGATCATTTATCACCCTCCTCTTCTTTGATGTACGACTGATTTCAAACATTTCTATCTCTGAAAGCTCCACTCCCTCCTTCCTCTTCTGTCAAATAAAGTTTGATTTAAGTTGAATGAAGAAGGACAAAAAGCATAATGGAATTCCAAACAGAATTAATTACCTTCTCTTCAACAACTCTAGCAAGTGACTTTGTTCCCACAGTAGTATAAGTTTCATTCTTGGCACGATTTACTTTGTTACGATCACTGATTTTCTGTAATATATAAACATCTAGCAGTAATTCTAAATATTTGAAATAAATTTTATATTTAGGTAAGACTAATTCAAGTATGTAACTAGACCTTGAATTCTTCATTTCCAAAATAGTTGCATATCCATGTCTAATCCTTAACTGATAAACCTTCAGGAAACATGTTGAATTGCTTCCTCCTTTGTCCCAAAAGTTAGAAAATACTTGTGCAATCGATATTGGTGATTCCGATACAAGATGTTCAACTGCCTATTTATAGCAGTTTTTGAGGTGATGTTATTCTCAAATTGGAAGTCATCTTACAAGACAATACAAGTACCGAAAAATTTAAATAGAAATACATAAGAATAATGTTTGAGTATAAAGATCAATCAATTGTTCTAGTAATGATATAAGCAAAAGAATACGAATATCGTAACCATTTGTATATGTTCTCTCTATATTCAGCCTGCAGATGTGACCATTTGTCAACATTAAGCCTTTCAAACTTCCTAACAACACAGCCACTCTCACTAATGAAGTATTGAGAGTCCTTTCCTATTATGTGGCCGAATGGAAGGGTCAATTTCAACAGTTAGAGTTTCATTATCCTTTGTTTTGCGGGTCAGTGTAAATGTTTCTAGTATGACCCCTTCTTTTTGGTAATGACAAAGCTATGGTTAAACAAAATTCAAGAATAAATTAGTTATAATAAATGAAACAAAATAAAAGAACTAAAAATATAAGTACAGAAGTTGGTACCACTATTATCATTTTGACCATCATGAGATCGCATAGTTTCATTTGCATCTGATACAAATGATTTTGAAATTTGAGGCTGCGCATTGTTTGAACGAGCAGTAACATTTTGTGGTGAAGATGCTGGCGTCACAAAGGTAGCAGTACCATTTGAACTAGTACTTGTAGATGGACCTTGTTACTGATTTGAAGGTGGTGAATTGTTGCTTTTGTTGTGCTTGTCTTCTAAGTGTTTGGGCTCTCGTTCTGGGTCCAGCCATCTGAAACCAACAACTAACCAATACATTAAAAAATATTTAATGTAGTCTAAATATATCCTTTTTATGTAGTTTAATAGGCAAAAGATAAGCAAACAAGATGAACAAAAGTAATGCAACTAAATTAGAAGTTGTACTCAGAATACCAACAACCATTAGATTCAAATATTGAATTGATGTCATCTAATATTAATCAGTGTCACTGTCACTAAGAATATCCTCATCTTTTTCATTATCACAACTATTGGGGTCTCTATTGTCACTGTCATCAATAAAGTTTTCATCAATTTGTTTTATTTCCTTTCTTTGATTGGTCACCATAAATAGCATATGAAGGCACGTATTTTAATAGATTGCCCATCTTCTCTTGAAATTGGTGGGGGGTTATCGAGATCTATTATAATATTAAATTTCCCCCCTTGTGCTTTTTCTTGATATATCTTTTCAACTACTGCCTCTTTGTCCACATGTTCAGAAACACCATAACAGTTTCTTGGACCGAACCTCTCAATTACAAACCAGTTTCCTACTTAATTTCAGGTCCTCAATATAAAATAATTGTTCCACATGTTGAGGAAGGATATAAGATTGGTTTTCATACTATCTTCTTGATGAATTCACACTTGTGATACCCCAATCCTTGTCTATTTGCATACCGGAACTATCATTTAATTTTCACAAGTCACACTTAAATATGACAACGTTTTTCTTTCCAAACCAGCACCTCACTTCAATAATTTCTTTTATGACACCATAAAAATCAATGATATTATTACCATACTCGCCTTTCACTACGATACCAACTATTTTGTATTTTTCTCTCTCTCTTTTGCCATCTTCAGTGTGAAATCTATACCCATTAGCCATGCAACCTGTTTACATACAAATTCTATTGTCTAAACCTAAGGTCAATGAGCGAAATTCACCATTGCAAGGTTTGAGAACCATATAACACTTGTTCAGAGATTGAGAAAAGTTAACATGATATATTATTAAACCATAGCCATAAGAAGTTCAAACAACTAAAAAGTAAATTAGACCCTACACGTTCTTTGAACCATGTAGCAAATTCCTTATCATGCCGTTGAATAACATTTTCAGTATATTCAGCTTCCAACAAGGTTTTATACTCACTAGAAAAAAAATAATATGTTAGCATAATTTTACAGGTGAGACATAGTTATAAATTATAAGTGCAATTAAGACTAATATATTACTTGATGTAGTCATCGAGTTCATCACAGTTATTTAACAAAAAGGTGTGGATCTTTACTAGCTCTGAATCAGGTAAATATCGATGTTTAGACCCTCCAAATGGATGAGCAGAGCATGAAAATATTGACAGCTGCTTGTGTTTGTCAACTCTTTCATTGTTACGCTCGAGCCTGTTGAATATTGTCTCAACATTATTCAAATACATAGAGCAGAATGTCAAGCATTCTTTGTCTATGTACCGCTCGACAATACATTCCTCTGGGTGAGCCTTATTCTGCACATAAACTTTTAAGTATTCTCATTTTTCTTTTTTAATAAAAATAGAAAATATTAGTATCTCATTAGAGTAAGTGAGATAGATTATAATACTTGACTAACAAAAAGGCACTATGTATGATGGCATACGTCTCAAATGGGAACATCCAACAATATTGAGTTGGGCCAACAAGAATTGCTTTGGTAGGTAGGTGAACCAGCACGTGTAGTATTATGCCGAAGAAGGTAGGAGGGAATAGTCTTTCTAATTTGTACATAATCACAGGAATTTTTCTATCACACTCATGTAGTACATCCCTATGCAAATGTTTTAGCACACAACTTTTTAATCAAATCACTTCATTCAAACAGCACTTGTCGAACTTCTTTAGTTAAGCTTCTACGAATTGCAAGTGGGGGTATTCGTTGAATGAAAATTTGAAAGTCATGGCTCTTCATTCCGGAAAGTTGGAATTGCTCATTCTTTATGCATCGAGAAATATTTGAAGCAAAGCCATCCGAAAATTTGATAGAAATTAAGAAAATCACATACTTTTGTCTTCTCCTCTTTTGTTAGGTGGTAGCAAGCAAGAGACATGATATAAAAATCACCATTCTGAATCAAGTGCAACTCTTTTTTTATACCTAACTCCTTCAAATCATTGCGACACTACCAGCTATCTTTAGTTTTACCATCAATATCCATAATAGTAGCAAAGACACTTTGATACATTTCTCACTATATGCATGACATCTAAATTATGTCGCAGTTTTAGGTCTGACCAATAAGGTAAGTCAAAAAAGCAACTTTTCTTTGCCAATTAAGACCACTGTCATCACGTTTGCGCTTCCTTGCCTTGATTTGCTGAAGAGTTTTCCCAAACTGCATTTGAATCTTTTCTACTTGTTCCAGAACTTTTTTCCGGATAAGGGAATAAAAGGATTCCTAAAATCCACTTTACCATTAAATAGCTTTCTTTCCCTACGCCAATGATGACCAATAGGCAAGAAACGACGATGGCTTGTGTAGCATAATTTTTTTCTATGATTCAAATGCATACAGGATTTTCTGCCATGCAAATTGGACAAGCCTGATACCCTTTAGTACTCCATCCAGATAACATAGCATAGGCGGGGAAGTCATTTATAGTTCAAAGCAAAACAGTAGTGTAAATTTCTGACCAGTATGTGCATCATAAGTTTCTATACCATCCCAAAATTCATTCAACTCATCTACTAGAGGTGCCATGTAGACGCAGATCTCATTTTCCGGAGATTTAGGATCAGGAATCAACATTGATATGAAAAAGAATAGGTCTTTCATACATTTCCAGGGAGGTAGATTATATGGTACAACAAAAATGGGCCAAATGCTATAAGTCGATGTCATGGTTCCAAAAGAACTGAAACCATCAGTCGCAAGGCCAAACCTAACATTTCTAGGATCATGAGCAAAATCTGGATATAATCTATCAAAATGTTTCCATGCTTCGCTGTCCGCCGGATGTCTCATGGTGTTACCATCATCTACATGCTTTTTTTATGCCACCGCATATCTAAAGTTATTTCCTTGTGGGCATATAAGCATTTATGTGACGCTCCCACCTCTCCCTAGGGTGAAGTCTAGGGTATCAGCAGGACGCCTGCCCAACTCTCGTCAGGATTTACTCACTCGTTCAAACTTAATAAAGGATCACAATTAACTATCGACTTAATTAAGAAATATTTCGAATATACAAGCTCAAAAATCCCAAGTATACCATTTACAATTACAATCCACAATTCCCAAGTATAACAAAATTTACACTTCAATGGTCCCCAATAACATAAAAAAGTATATTAGTTTCAATCAAAAGTCGTTAGTTTAGAATCTCCAACTTCCATTTCCAAAGTCTGTTAAGGAAAACAAACTTAAATGGATGAGTTAACGCTCAGTAAGGCCAAAAAAACAAGTAAACAAACAAGCACGTAGGACCAATTCATCGAATAGCATGTTTGAAAGCATCTTTAACATGAACTTTCATGTAAATGCACAAGTAGGAAATAAACACACAAGGAATGACACAGGAGCTCTCAAGAGTTATTTCCACGCCTCGACCGCTTTAAACTATTTGGGGTTGACTATCCGTCAACTCAAGTAGTAACATGACCGTAGTGCTCTATTTACTTCCTCCATCCAACATAACACCCTCTCGGATCTGGAACCAAACACGCATGAGGTGGCAATATTAATCGAGTATGCCAAACAAGATATCAAAAGATCAAGCTATAAAATTTTTGATGGTTCACCAAACTTCTCGATCAAACCCTTGTTGGGTCGAATTACGAGATTAGCCAATAGGTTGGGGTGTCCCCAGAAGTATAAAGTGGTCGATGAGATATCGCTCCAATCAACTTAGAATGTTAGGGGTCTAAGTCGATATAAGAGGCACCTCCCACCCGATTAGGGTGTGATACATGCTACCGTTCAGAGAATCGATCATAACACTGAATCGGTATGAGAGGCACCTCCCACTCGAATAGGATGTGGTACATGGTTCCACTCAGAGAATCGATTATAGCACTGAATCGGTATGAGATGCACCTCCCACCCGAATAGGTGTGGTACATGCTTCCGCTCAGTGTTCACGAGTTAAACATGTTCATGTACAAATGCAAGTCATATATATTTATTTAACAAGTATCATGTAATCAGGAGAGAGAGAGGACGAGAGCGGTAAAGTACACCCTCGTCTCGACAAGTTCATGTATCATATAGCACTTGTACAAATAGCAATTCAATCATAGTAGCATTGAACATGCACTTGACACTCACCAAAAGTCAAAACAGAACAAGAGCAAAGCGAGAAGTCAGATGAGCTCTTCGGCATCCTCGTGACCACTTGAGACAAGCATAATCATTATTACCTAGGTACTCGACTAAGGTTATAAAGAAAAACATTTTCTTACTACCCACTCTCAAGGTCACAAGTCGAGTCAAGTTAAAGGAGTTTTTCTCGCTAAATCATTGAAATAATATTCAAAGAGAACTTAAAGGCCGTTTTGAGTTAAGTCGTGGTAGGAAATCTCAATTCCAAAAGAAAGTACTACATTTACTTTCGGCACGAAAAATCGAGAAAAAGGGTAGATGGTTTCCATCTCTCAAAACTTTTAATCTCATGTCCAAAACTTAGAATATGTGACGGCCCCACCTTCCCCTAAGGCGAACCAAAGGGTTCGGCGGATCGCTTGCCCAACTTTTGTCAGGATTCGTTCACTCTTTTCAAATAAAAATAAGATATAACCTCGAGGATAAACGAAAACAATTCCCAAATTGGAAACGTATACGTACATTCATTCCAATGTCAACCAGATATACAGTCCCAAATATAACAAAAGCTCTTATTTCCCAATCCAGTCAATCCTATCCAAGCACTAGAGCGAGTGCAAAACAAACAATACAAAGGACTAAACTATACTATTCTATACAGGTCTCTCGCCCTTGCTTGCAACCCCTGTAAAGAAAACAAATGGCGTGGAATGAGTTAAAACCCAGCGAGATTCTATATACATAACCAAACAGTTAAAAAAGGACATTAATCATGTAATAACAAGTTAATCCAGAAAACATTTACAATATGAAAACAATAGTAACACATTTATTAAAAGGATACATGCCCACGAGGAGCCATTCGTTCATTCATTCGCCTAACATTTTCCTTATTCCTCCAATCATTAAAACATGTTTGTAAGTGAAAATCCCTTCATTTTCTTGTCATTCGTTCATTTATTTCATTTCCCCCTTCTAACCAGTTCACTGGCTAGTTTCCACCAGGCTACGTGGTCATACTCGAGTATATCAAACATTCACCCAGGGTCACTAGTCGCCCGACCGAGTCCGCTTCTGGCTCAAGTCGACCGGTAACGAAGGGCAAGGGTCCAGTTCAGCCAAAAGGCTTACATTCATGCACAAGTAGCATTTAATCATTTAATCGTTGAAATTTTCACGTTCATTTAGGTCGAGTGCGATAAAGTACACACTCGTCTAGCAAAATTCATTTTTAGAAAACGTTAAAAACATAACATACCTCAATCACGTATTAAAGCAACAATCCAAATAGTCATAATAGTTCACATAGTCATTAGAAACAAAACGTATATAGAACACTCACCTATATAAGCAAAACAATGTCCAAAGTATCCTTCCAGATAACACCCTTAGTCACCAAGAGATAGATCAAAGAAAATCTGAATACCTACTAGTACAAGGTATAAGTATGAGTTTAAAAATAAAAAAGAGTACTTTTAGATCAAAGGGCATGAGTAATTAAGAGTTTTCCAAATCAAACATAAAACTCAACTTAAAAGGGTTTAGAAAATTTCATCGGAAACAATTGAAACAGATGCCACGTCAGAATCCGGCCAGAAGTTGGCCGGATACCCGACCGGATTCAAGGCAGTGAGCGATCCAATTTTTTTCATCTTCCCCTGTCAATCCGGCCAAGACTTGGCCGGATATGCGACCGGATATGAAGAAACAGTTTTTGAAATTTTTCGTAAAACTCTTTGTTTGGCTCAAAACTAACATATATGCAACGAATTAAAGTGCAACAAATGTCTTGGTTAAAATCATATGAAAAGGTAGGAAAAAAACCTTGAATTCACCCTAAAGCCTTGCGCGTTAAAATAGGTTTTCTAGCCGAGAAAACCCTATACAACTCCTTTTTGTTTTGAAAGGAAATGAGCAAATATTTGGAGTTCAAAACTTGACATTTGTAACTAAGTATCAATGGTTAAAATATTCATCATATTCACCATGCGAAAATGTACAAGTTCAAGTAAAATGAAGCACATCTAACACCACTAGAATGGAACTAAGTATGTCTAAGCAAAGTAAATCCAACGTATTACAAAAATCACATTTCAAATCTCATTTTCATTCACTAAACGGACAGAATTTCCCTTGAACTCCTTCACTTTTCCATGTACAACCAACCACCAATCTCATAAATTCAACCACAATTGATTATTGTTCAAATCCAATTCCTAAAACACAAAGTTCAATATCACATATCACTGTCATCTTTTAGAAATTTAAGCACAACTCGAGCTACACTTATCGGATTGAAACAAAAAATATACCGTTTCGAAGCTAAGACATAGCTCTACAATTCTCATGAAGACATATCAACTCAGTTCTCACCCTAACCTAGCCAAATTTACCCAAACAGCCCCCAGATTTTCCAGTTCGAAACTCACTGTGAAATTCAACTAGCAGTCCTGATTCATTCAATCGTATTTCAGCACACACAACTCCGATTCAGGTGATTCCAAAGCCATTTGAAAGCTAAGATACAAGGCTACAATTATTAAGAAGACATTGATAACCAATTCAGTAATATTCCCGGTCAAACTAACCAATTATAGAGGCTAATTATCATTTTTGACAGAAACAGGGCAGCAGGGGTAAATAGTCATTTCACAGGCTACCCCTGCTCCGATTGAGCTGAAAATTTACAGACATAATCTAAACTCAATTATCTACAACTTTCATGTTTTGTTCTAAGGTTAATTCAGCTCCCAACATGTTTGAATTTCCAGACTAAGTTCAGACAGAAATCTTGACAGAAAATGAATACTTGAAATTCATTCAAATTCCACCCAATCAAAACGAATTTCCAGCCATCCAAATCAGTTCCTAGATAATTAGATTCAACTTCCAATCATCAATCATAAGTTTTACCACAAGAATCAAGAGTTAGGAAATTGGTTTACCTCAATCCTTCAAGAACTCAAGGCTGGAACTAGAGGATGAAGCAGCCTGCAGCTTACATCCTTCTCTTCTCTTGGTTGCAGCTGAAAGGATTTCCCTCTCAAGCTCAAGCTTATGGTTTCTCTCCTTTCCTCCCGGTTCTTTCCTTCTCCCGATTGCCTCTCTCTCTCAAGCTCTCTAATGTTAAGTTTGGTAAATGATAAGTTTTAGGAGATATTTAAGGTTTGGTCAAAGGTTGGTCAATTATGTCAAGCCACCCTAGCACTTCAATGATTTTTCACCTTGGCACCAAATGATTTCATTTCCTATCAATTAAGTCCATAGTGTATAAATCCAATTTAGTCCAATAATGTTTAATCATACTTACCTAGGCTACTAATCACCTTCGCGCTAACTCTCATGATCCCAATTGAAGACCAAACTTTTTAGTTTGAATAAAAACTAGAGGTTTGACAAACAAATTAGGGTTTTCACAAATATCAAGTTTCCTTTAAATCAGGATTTTCACAAAATTACATTTGGATTCAACTAGAATTTTGAAATATTTTTGAACATCTTGGGACAACTTAATAAATCAAATCACACCAAATCAAGTTTACACAACTAAGGGTTTTTTTTTTTTGAAAATTTGAAGATCTTAAGCCAAAATTAATAAACCAAAATTTGCACATAAAATGTCATTGCCGAAATTAATAAACCAAAATTAACACATAAAATGTCATTTTTGAAAATACGGGATGTTACAGAATATAAAGAACGTTCACATTTTCCAAACTAATGGAGTCAAAACTCATCAAAACTCCACTCATTTTCATAGTAAATGTCAAAGTTAAAGGTTCCAAGTTTCGAGTATAAAACTAGTGAAATATTCCAAGAATTACTCTTGTCAAAACGCTCCCTTTTAAAGTTCCAATCTCATGGAAATCAAGGGTATAAGACTAGGGTTTAAAATCCATTTCGCAAGTATAAGGTGAGGTGCAATTATCCAAGAAAGTTAAGCAACCAAAAAAACACATTAAGGGAAGTTTAATCTTTTGAAAATTAAGATTCAAAATGAAGGTCTAATGTTCAAAGAGACCTTGTATCAAATCATGAAATTAAATTTAAAATGGACCGACAATCTCAAAGGAAGGTTGAAAGTGCTTAAAAGAGTCCTTTGTTTGAAACCAGAAAATTTTCAGCTAGGTGCGACACTATTTGGAAAAATCATATCTCGAGTTCCGTAAGTCCAAAAATTAGAAAATTTATACCATTGGAAACTAGATTCAAAGTACTAAGACTTTCCAGAAGACAATTTCCCGGATTCAAATCAGAAAACATTCAAATCTCAGCTCAAACTTACTGTTTTATTAAAACAGGGCAGAAACAATCTTGATTTTCAGTAAAGTTTGAAAATTCGGCAAAATTCACAAGAATTGAATTAGCCTCTGAAATTTATAACATAGTAAGAAATTCAAGTCAAGTTTCAAACAAAACAAGTTAAAACTCAGTTTAGATTCTCCAATACCAAGATACAACAGTTTTAAGAAAACTAGTTTTCGCAACCTGTTCTGCGGATTCTCAGTCATAAAGCTTTGGCACTATTTTGAAATCAGGCTATAACTAATGCTACATAAGTCAAAATTGGAAATGATTTATGGTGTTGAAAACTAGATTCAAAATGCCATAAATCATCAAAAGAAATCATGTTCAAACTCTTTTCATAAGAGGGACGAAATTGAGTCACAAAATGCAGCTATATAATTTTTTCGGGTAAACAGATGAAGCAAATTAGTCCACTTTGTCGGTTCGCTACAGCTCACTCAAAACGGATTAGCAGGGGAAATTTTATACTGTTGGAAAGTTCTTGGTGTCTAGTTTCAAATGCTGTAAACGGCACTTGATTTCGATTTTGTACAAAGATTTATGAACAGTCAAAGAGCCCCTGGTCGGCTGGCCTAGGCAACTTTTCCAGTTTTCTTTCTTTTTTCAAAACTCAAGTTTTACCCAACCAATTGAAACAATTTTTGAGAGATAATTTTTACCCACACAATACAACATATAAAAAGCATTTTTGCAGTCATTTAAGCAACAAAATTCAAAATTAAAGCAAGGAAACAAGACAGCCAAATTCGGTCAGCCCCTTCCCCTTCATTTCCAAGTTCCTCTCACTTTTTGGCATTTTAATCACAACTGAATCTACACTTATCAGATTGAGATGAATCTTATGATGTTTCGAAGCTAAGACATAGGCCTACATTTATTATGGAGACCTCCAAAGCCAAATCATGCATTTTCATGGTCAAAAATTGAAATCTCAGAGAAAACAGAAAGCTGTCGGTTAAATAGGGCATTTGGGCAGTCAGGGTATTTAGTCATTTCACAAGCTACAATACTCTGATTGAGCTGAAAGTTTTTGGGTAGAAAGCTAACTCAAATCCCAACAATTTTCATGTTTTGAGTAAGAACTGATTTTGCCTTTAACATGGACGAATATGCAGTTCAAAAGTGGTGAGTGCAAATCTGGAATAAAACTGGCAGCAAAAAAATAATTGGGAAACAAGAGATGTCTTCAACAAAACCTAACTTCCATGGCTCAAATCCAACTTTCAAGCTAACAACCAAGCTATAATCCACAAGAATACAATAAAAAAAGCAAGAATCCTCAAGTCCTCTAGCTTAGGTTTTGGTTAGGGTTTCCAAATCCAAGTAACAACTACTAACCATTACTAATCTTTGAAAAATTAAAGATCAAAGGGAGTAAAATTTGTTACCTCTTGAAGGTTTCTTGAACCCTAGTTGAAGGCAAGATTTTTCACCAACACTCCACCAAAAACCACCACAAGATAGAACCTTTCCTCTAGCTAAAGCAATATCCAAAGATCTTGAGGGTTGGGTGTAGATCTTTGAGCAAGATTAAGGCCAAAGGTTGAACCTTTTCCTTCCTCCTTTTGAGCTCCCAATTTCGGCCAAGGTAGAGAGAGAGAGTGAGGGAACTGAAGTTTTTGATTTGTGGTGAAAAGGTAAGAAGAAAGGTAACTTTTTGTTAGGTGAGAAAGTCAACTTTGACTATTGAGGTAATAGTGTCATGCACTACCAAATTCCTTATTGTTTGCTACATTTAAATACTAATCCTCCAAGGTAGTTCGTCTAACACTACAATTACTCATTCTTATTAGTCTAAAATTAATTCTCCAAATTTCCGATTAGTCGTGCCGGCGCGACTTTTGAAAAATTTTTGACGCGTAAACGATAAAAGTATAATTTAAGAAAAATTCATGCTAAAATAATAAAATTAAATAACACCAATGCAAATAATTTTAAAATAATTAAAAATAAAAATACCAGTCCTCACAGTTGAAGCCTGGGTTTCAAGGGAAAATAGCGAAGAACTTTTCGTAGAATTTTTGAACCCTTTGACTTGTAGCGGGGCTCTTTGCAATTTGGATTTGGACAAGTGTCCAAATTTTCATATTCCTTACGGAAGAGGACACAATCATTGACACAGGTATGTGTTTTTTCATATATGAACCCCAAGTCTCGAATAATTCTTTTAGCATCAGAGAAAGACTTAAGAACTGAAGTTTCGGGAGGTAGTGCCTTCTTAAAGACCTCTAGCAATGTGTTAAACGAGTTTATAGTCCACCCATTCATCGTTTTGAGATGTAGAAGAGTGACTACAAAGACAGCTTTGAGTAAAATTTGTTTCCAGGATAAAGTTTCTTTTTTGCATCTTCCAACAATTTTAGGAAGGCATCAGTTTCACTAGCATTCAACGTTGAACTCCCTTCACCATCATCTTCCCTACTAAACCAATTCCCCCCACTGTGCAGTGCCTATGTCATTGAGCATATGATTTAAATCCTCATTGTCAGTATCCCCTTCTTCATCACTGCTCTGATTACTATCCTCTCTAATTTCCTGTCGAAATTGTTCACCATGGTGTATCCATTTGGTATAACTTTTTCTAATTCCAAATGTAAATAAGTGGTCCTCCACCACACTTTTTGTATGGTTGCAGAAGTTATTGCATTGTTTACAAGGGCAAGCTATCGTAAGATGTTTTGCCTTTCGAGAATATGCGAATTTTAAGAAAGCAACCACCCCAAGTTTATAAGACTCGTCCTTTCTATTATCAAGTTTCATCCAATTTTTGTCCATGTCCTAGAGTTACAAATCTAGAACATAAGTCACTAATTTTTATCTACACATTACAACTAGAAATAAGCATAGATAAGCTAGTTATGAAACAATAAATTTCTTGAGGTGAATCTATAAATATATACATGCAATTCCTAATGTGCATAAGTAGGCATGAGGTAAAAGAGTAAATTACACCCTTTCACTGTCTTGAAACAATTTACACCCTTCAAGTAATCAGGTGTTCATATAAAGCAAGAAAAATCTCTACTTCTCTGTGTTTTTTCCAGATTATATGTTAAACACACACTTTTGCTAGCTTAGACAATCATCCATGAATTTCATTTTGAAGGAACAAGGAATGGAATTGTTAAGTGGCAGCAACTGCAAATCTGTTAGTGTTGTTGCAGTTGAATCCTTTAAAAGAGAGATTGACAAGTCAAAAACAATCTATTAAAGCATAGTTTAAAGAAGTTACCTGACAAGTAATGAAAAATTAGAAGAATAGAGGTAAAAACGGGCCTAATTGTCTCTTGAGTCAAGTGTAAAGCAACTGCAACAAAGGCAATGAAAAAGCTGAGAACCATTTTTCAACTGAGGATCCAATGAAAAAGCTAATTAGTGAAGAAATATATAGAAAATAGAACACCAAACATAATGCACCTAGTGTAACAACCCGTTTAATGGGAGTAGATATGTTGCCATCAGAAAAAAAATCAGTTGCACAGAAAGTTGAGAAAAAGAATGAACTACATGCATAAAACTTCTAAGATTCAGGAGATAGCTAGCTATGTGTTCTACCATGCATTTAGCTTGTTTCCTAACTATTCTGCAAATGGACTGCTGGGGTGATGGTGTGATGGGAAAGGTTGTCGAGAGTAGGAGCAAAATTGGATAGATTGTGGCCTAAGCTAGTGAATCTAACCAGGAATGCCTGTCTTAGTTCAGAACTATCCCTCTGGTTCTGGAACTCTAATCATTACACAAAACTACCTTTTAAAGTTTCTTCTAGAGGGATTACATTTTTAAAGTATTTTTGGAGTTTTTTCTAGGGAATTACCATCAAGTACTTTTCAAAGTTTCAATAACCTTGGTTTGATTATTGAAGACTATCTTTCTTTTGCATCTAAGCAGTACCACATGTAGCAGCATGTCTAGCCACGAAACAGAATCTTTTATTCAACTTGCTATATAAGCAAATAACCTGCTCCAACATGCCATGCGGCTGGAGATAGGGTGCAGCCAAAAAGATTATGGAAACTTTGTTTTGGACTTTTTTAAGAGGGTATGAATTTAAATAAACTGTTAAGAGGTTTAAGTTTTGTTACCCGTATGCTTAGATTTAACTTGTTTGTCTTCTAGTATCTTAGCAGTGACTGCATTTCCATGCAAGACTCGATCTGGATCTCTAGCCACGATTTAGCTCAACATTCAACTCACAACCCTCCCTCCCACTTCGTTTCACTCTCACAGCTCAATATTCAGCTCACACGACCTATATTAGACAAAAATGTTCCAAAATAGATGGAAAATATTGAGATTATTTACCTCAAATTATGCAGTGACAACCTTAGGTCTTCTTTTCCTTATGATTCAGTCTTCAAACTCTGGCTTTTCCCCAAAATTCATGGTCAATTTTCCGTGGTCTTGCCAGCAAGCAACTATGACGAACAAGGGATATTTGCTATCTGCTACTCTACTAAAGCTGTCCTATCAGTTTGGATAGCTCAATTGCTATCTGCTACTCTACTAAAGCTGCCCTATCAATTTGGGTAGCTCAATTTAGGGATGCAAATGGTACCTCAATTTAGGGATATTTGCTATCTTTTACTCTACTAAAGCTGCCTATCAGTTTGGGTAGCTCAATTTAGTGATTATCTCAATAATTTTAGCAAGATCCCAGTGGAGAGAAGGAGAAGAAGATGGTGTTCGAAGGCAAAGAAAGAGGGAAATGAGTTTTGTCTGAAATTTAGCTAAGTGTTGTTGAGCTTTTTTCTTCCAAATCAACTTCAAATGACGTCGTTTCTGCTTCTTTTAGAACCCCACCTCTACTCCTTCAATTTTCAGCTTCCCGCTTCCACTATTGCACACTAAAAAATAACGTCTTCTCTCTCTAAATTGTTGAACCTTTTTTATAAAAGTAACGCCTTCTATCTTTTTTCTTTTCCCAATCTTTGTGTAATTAACATTGTTTATTAGTTTGAGCTTTTTTAGTTCACAAGTTGTATTAAAACTTTGGAATATGAAAATTTAGTATTTTTGGATTTTTCTTTTTTACTAACATAGGTATTTTAGGATCTCTACAAAAAATAATGTTCAAAAACTAAAAGGCTTATTAAAAATATGTTTATGATTCAAAAAAAGATCTTTTAATGCAAATATTTTTTGTATCGATTTAATAATTTTATCAATTATGCACAAATTATGGTCTGACGAGACCAAACAATCTGTTTAGTTGATCAAATAACCAAAATGGTTTACTAATACATGCATGAAACACTAAATCTATTTGATACAAGTATTGATTCATAAACCATAAACAATTTGATTATTGTAAATTGTAATACATAACAAACTCCAGTCATGCAATTGTCAAGATTTTTACTTAATTTCATATTAAATTTTATTATTCTTTGCAATTATTTACACACTATGTTAATCAGTAATTTCCCATATGTTGTCAAGAGAACTAAATAATGAATTCATGATATTTTTTAACTTTATAACAGGGTATTAGGTAAGTTTGGAATAATTAAAATATAGGTATACATTTTTTTTACAATACTTTCCTCATTTTGCCAATGATAAACACAACCTAAAGTGTAAAGTATAGGGTGTCATAATAGAATTAATGAAATCAGCTTATCACATGCGAGGTTAAATTGCAAAAGATAAGGTGTCATGGTAGAGTTAATGGGATTAGTTTACCACATACAGGGCTAAAATATAAAAGTTCAGGTGTCATAACATAATTAATTAAATTTATTTACGGCATATGGGCCATATAGAAAAAATTAGGGTGGCATATGGGGCTAAAATGTAATAGTTAGGGTGTCATATAGTAGAATTAATAAAATTTATTTACAACATATGGGCCATATTGAAAAAATTAAGGTGGTATATGGGGTTAAATTGTAAAAGTTAGGGTGTCATAGTAGAATTAATAAAATTTATTTACAACATATGAGGCATATTGAAAAAATTAGGGTGACATAGTAGATTAGTGAAAGTGAGTTGGGAATAAACACTTTGGACAGTGATGACTAGTTGTTGTCAATAATTTAGAACTGACAACCATATTGTGACGATATTCTAAGTTGTCACTGTACGACGAATTTCAGTGACAACCTATTTTCCAGTCGTCACAATGGTGATCTTCCGCCACACTGGACTAATTGCGCGCTATTCATATTGTGACGACTTATCCCTTGTTGTCACTGTTGACGGTGAACCCACGATCAACTATGACGACATTAAAACTCGTCACTAAAGTTTCTCAATTGAGACAAGTTTCTCTGTTGTCACAGAGAATATTGTCACAAAAGACCAAATTTCTTATAGTGCCAATAGCCACCTGGGACTGAATGGTTCTTTGTTTGGTTTCAATCTTGACTAGCATAAGAAGGCATCAGTCTGAATGTGGTTGGCCCAACGATTTTAATTAGGCAGAGTATTTAGAAAACCCATTAAATACTTGACGCGTTTCATTAAATATATTTTGACTTGTGGGACTTGAAAAATAGCCCGACCCATTTGCAAAAATTGGTCTTCTTCCCCAATTTCAAAAATCAATTGATTTTGAAACCCTAAAACCCGAAATCCTAATTTTCAAAATCTAGGCATCACCATTATCATCACCTTCATCATCTTCATCGCCGGCAACTCTAGCCTTTGGCCTCTTGTGCGAAGCCACAACAGCAATAGCGGCTACTACTGCTTGGCCAGCCATTTTTAGAAAAAGGCTCATTTGTCGTTTGCGAGCTGCATTGGGGAGCTGGATTCTTCGATCTTCTCTCTCTCTCTCTCTCTCTCTCTCTCTGTTTTTCTTTCTTTCTTTCTTGTTTCACCCCACAATTTTCACGCTTTCATAGTTGTAGCCCCAAGTTTGATTGCTCTGCAGATTGGACGTCAAAAGGTTCGACTCTTAGAAACACGTATAAATTTCCTTATAATTTCAACATTAGAGAGTTTATAATTATCAAACATAATTATCCCAAGAATAATCCTACTTCGGACTCGAGTCTTCCTTTAGCTTCAATGGTCAAAACGTATACAAACATAATCTTAAAAAATTAAACAAAATAACAAGCTGGGAATTTACTAAACCTAAGCAAAACAGCCTTATTAACTGTTTCAAGACTTGCTTGTTTAGGTGCTTGTGGTTAATTACCCATTTGATTTGGTCGCCAAAGTCTATTACTCTCTTCTCTTTCTACACTATTGTTTTATGATAGAAGAGGGAAAGGAAGATCGAATGTGTGCTCGTTATAATTGTTTGTCTGATAAAGTACTACTCTCAGTAGAGTCCTTACCTTTTTGTTGCTACCCCATCTACTCACACGTTCCTACTCCTGATAAAGCTGATTGATTGGGGGTAGTGGACAGGTTTTTATCTTAATAGTGATTTAACTTGTAATAATTACTAATCCAGTTTTGCTTTAACTACCAACATTAGTAAATAAAAAGAAGAGAAAATTACGGGTGTTACATAACCAGTACAACTGATTTATCAGGTTTAATCAGGCATTTGGACCAGGACTGTGCCCAAAGCTGCGGATCTATACTTATGCTGCCATCATATCTTAAACCATTGTCTGCATACCAAATATCAACCATTGTCTTCATGGTTTTAAGACCATTTGATTTCCGCTTGAGGTGGCTCATATGCAGGTTGGCATATTCCGGCCTTGCTTCCGTCCGTATGCTGTTTTGCAGCCGCTGATTCACTACTTGCAAACTCACACTTTGATCCTACCAGTGGTATTAAGCTCACTTGCAGCTCTATGTTTCCATTTTCCTATTTCTTAGGCTTTCGTGTTTTACTTGAAACCAAGAATTGTTGCAACTGTTTTACCGCTTCATTTATCCTATTGATTTAATGTGGTAGTGCTTGTTTTACATGTGAAGTATTATGTTGACAAAAATAAAAATTTGTTTTTAGTTACTTGTCAGATAATTGTTACTTATATGAATTTTCCTTTATTTGATGCATTTTTTATCAACAATTTATGCTTCACATTTGGATTGAAGACTTGATGAGCTGTGCTGTTTTCAGCGCTTCAACTGTATGTTCAAATTTTAACTTGTGAGAATGGGTGCTATTTTGCTTCTTTTTCTGATTAGTTGCCTGAATCTTGCGTTTCTGAAATTAATAGAACTTAATGGTGCTTGTCATTCTTTTTTGTTTTTCAGGCCTTAGTTCTCTCTTCTTTGAAAAAAAAATCATCAGTTTGAATCTTGCTGCCATAACCAAGACCTCCTTCAACCTTCAATATGCCTTCAATACCAGCCAGGAAGTGTCTTCTTGCCTCAAATGGAAGTGACAATTCCGGTGATTGTCCAGAAGGCTGGAAGAAATGATATATTCCTGACGTTCGGATTCCTTGAATTTCAGTAATATCAAATTGTGTAATTGGAGTCTGACGTGTGATTCTCAACCATCCACTGCATATGGCAATGTCTTGATGCATTAAATTGTTATCTATGGTGACTTTGCCTAAATTGGATTAGTTGTGTCATTTTTTTTTTCTTTCAAATGTTTGATAGCACTTTCTCTTATTCAATTTGTGTATTAAAGAATCACTTCGTCATTTTTTTTCTGGTTATTATCACTTTACCCCTTTAAACTATATCACTACTATCAATTTACCCCTTAACGTTATATTTTAGCCACTTTACCCTCGAGACTAACGGTCAAACTTAACGGAATTTGTTAATTAAAGTTAAAAGATATGTTTAACCCTTAAAATTATTATCATTTTACCCCCATAAAATATAGTCTCATTATCAATTTACCCCCTAGAGTTATTTTTTAAACAATTTATCCTACTATTAAACCAACTTAGCAAGTTAAAAAACTTTAGAAGAAAATATCTTCCTCTTTGCATAATAAAAATCATAAAAAATTTAGAATGACTCTTCTCCTTTTTAGTATCAAGAAAAAAAGTCAAAGTATTAATTTCTTTGTTCTTGGCAATCTTATTAATATTGAAAAAAATAGAAAGATGGAGAGAAGGATGGGGAGAGGGAGAGAGAGAGAGAGAGAGCTCAATTCTTTTTTTTTTAATTACAAATAAGAAAGAATTAAATACTTTTATTATTTTAAAATTATTTTACTTTTTTGTTTACCACCAAATTTCAATTCTAATTCCGACAACTTTAAAGTAATACGATAATGTTAGACTTTTTTTTATTTTCTTTTTTTGTAAAATCTAATTTTTTATCTCCTTCTTTCCTATCTCTTTTTCTTTTCCTAGTATTAATAAGTGTGAAAAAAATAATTTGAGAAAAACCTTTTATTTTTATGTTTTTCGATCTCTTAAAGTGAAAAAAAGGAAGAATAACCATTCCAACTTTTTTATTTTTAATTATCTATAAAAAAGGTAAATATATTTAAAATTTTTTGACCATACTAGTTAGATTAATGATGAGGTAAAATGCCTAGAAAATAATGTTATGAACTAAAGTGATTGTATCACTATAATTCAAATGAATAAAGTGATAATAACAATGTAGTAATGCTATAAAATAAAAAGGTATTTTTGTCCAAAATTTCTTAACATGTTGAGTTGAATTACTTATGGGGGTAAAGTAACTAAAAGATAACGTTACGGGATAAACTGATAGTAGTGATATAGTTTAAGGGAGTAAAGTAATAATAACCCTTTTTTTCCTTTGCAACGTTTGATTTCACTTTCAAATAATGCATGTATCTAGTAAGGGATAGCGTTGAATTTAAGCATAAAAAAGGGTTATGCTCTACAAAGGTTTTAAAATACAGACCATTCATTGAATCGGAAAAGTTACTGAATCACGGATCATTGATTTAACCATTAGGCTGACCATTATCAACCCTTAATGTCATAAATAAATAAAAAATAAATCATCTATTACTATTTTATCATATCTGCAATCTGCACTTCCCTTTATAGAGGTTTAGACATATGATCATCGCTATAGTTTCTTTTCGCTAATAAGTTTATAATAAAGCAAACAAAAAGAAAAGTAGAGATACAAACCAAAATCATTACTATATAAAAAGTATGATGAGTGTCGGCAATATGGAGTGAATATGTAAGCATATTTTGGTTTTAGTTTTTGTTATGTCTAAATTACCCCCATATCTTTTAATTACAGTTATTGTATTTCAATTATGACACTAATAAGAAAAATGAAAAGTTTTAAGAAATTACATCTAAAAATGTTGGTAAATAAAAATAAAATGCCTATTTACAACTATATTCACCAATCATTTTCTTCATCTCCAATTATTGTATGTGTTAAAATTATCTCCAATTATTATATTCTTATCCGTGATAATTAAAGTTAACTATATTTTACATACATGTTGGTATAGAAGAAAATCACGATTAATAAGAAGAGAAAAGGTTATAAACAGTTAATGAGAAAACAAAATGTTAAATTGATGATTAAACTACTATATTATGTCATATTGAGTAAGAAAACTTCAAAAAAATATGGATAACTATAAAAAAATATATGTTAGAAAAGGTTTACAATTACTGAATTTAATAAAAAAATTTTATATCTAAACCACAATGTTTTAGCATGTATCAGTGTGACCAGTTTGACACCAAGTAAACAAGATTCTTACTACAGAAAATTAGTAAATTACAAAGCAAAAAAAAAGGGATAATATCAAAAAGCTCCCCTGAGGTTTCTCTTAATATCACCTACCACCCTTAAGGTTTTAAAAATATCACTTATCTCCCTTTCTTTTGTTATTTGTGTAACAAAATTTTTTAAAAAAAACCCTAAACTACCCTTTTGCTTGTTAAATAAAAATACTCCAAAACCACTTTGTCTACTCTAAGAAAACCATCACCTAAAAAATAATCTCTAGTAGTACTACCATGTAACAATCACAAAAATTAAAAGATAGAAAAACTTCAATTTACTATAATTTATGAACAAAAAATTGCATAGTTATCCAAAAAAATGAGTAAGAGAAAATGTTGAAGAAAGTGACTTTTGTTTCTTTTTTTTAAATTTTTTTAAACTCCATTTATTTGATAAGTGAATTATGTATCAAGTAATGGTTAATATTGTCCTTTTGCAATTACTAAGGAAGGCAAGTGATATTTTTAAAAACTCATAGATACCAAGTGATATTAGGAAAAACCTCAAGGGAGGTTTTGATATTATCTAGTGGCGGAGCCAGAAAAAATTTTCAATGGGGGCAAAAGCAACTCTAAAATTTTTTACCTACTCTTTTTTTTTTTTTAGTTTTTTAAGGAAAAAAAATATTCACCAACAAGTACAAATGATGCATATATTTCATGAAAAACATCAAAAGACAAACTCAAAATTATTAATGTAATAATAATTTTATTTCAAAAGCAATCTAAACCATTCACAATTACTCATGACGAGTTTTCATATTTTGATAACGGTTTACAACCTTTTCATTTTGAACTTCACGAAATATATTTTTCTCAATATAAGTAACTAAAAAATTATTCATCCAAGTGTCCTTCATTCTATTTTGTAACCAATTCTTCACTATATTCATCATTGAAAAAACTCTTTCTACGGTAGTTGTAACAACAGGTAAAATCAAAGACAATTTTAAAAGCATATAAACTAATAGATATACAAAACTTCAAGGGGCACACTTGAAATTACATCAAATTTTTATAGGTATTATAGAAATTTAAGGGGGACAATGGGGCCTATAAACCAATAGATACGCAAAACTCCAGGGGGCACAGTTGAAATTACAGCAAATTTTTATAGGTATCATAGAAATTTAAGGGCCCCCACTGCCTCCAGCGTAAATCCGCCACTGATATTATCCCTAAAAAATAATAGATTAAGAAATCAAAGCCGTGCATATAGTTTAGGCACAAAACTGAACTTTATTGGAGGAATTTGAGAGATTAATAGTGAGATGATAAAGAGAGAGATGATTAGTGTGAGAGGAAACTAAAGGAAATTAAATAAAAATTTAGAAATAAAAGAAAGGAAGAAGATTGGAGTTTTAGGTTTTGACTCGAGTTGATTATAGGTTGCGGCTATCTAATTAGTTTCTAGGTTACATTTTCTCTTTTTGCTTTTCATTTTTTAATTTTGACCAATTGAATGAATCAAACTGGTTTACCAAAAATCGTTCCAATTTGCTGGTTCACTCGATTGGATCAATTGGATCAACTAGTTATCACTAAATAAAGCCATTTTTTAATTTCACTGGGGACTCGGACAGCTATCCAATCGACAGTTCAACCAGTTTGATTGGGTGGTTCGGATTGGGTTTTAAAACCTTTTGATGTTTTACAAATGTTGTACTAGATTTTTCTAAGGCATTTCCTTTTTTTATTTCAGGAAACGTTAAGATAAGGTGTTTTACAAATGTTGTACTAGATTTTTATAATGCATTTCCGTTATATTACTTTGTATCTTCCACGGGCACCCTAATCCTGCGCCTTTGTGCGAGGGTGAGTTATTGTCCTAAAAATAAAAACATTATTCTATTGTGCACAACAAGACTTTGACCTTATCTCCTGTTCTTCTGCTGACAACTACAGAATGTGCAGCTAATCCTAAGTTTTGCTCCCATTTACCAGCTGATTTAGATTTTAGACAAAAAGTTGAAGAAAACTTTGGAAAATTTTTCAAATTACCAATTCTTTCCATAAATGACTATTAAACAGAAATTTAATGGCATATATATCCAAACTAATTCCCTATTTTCCCTAAACTCCTAATCAACACCTTTTCTTTTCTCTCACAGCTTTTAAGTTTTTTTTCCTTTCTTTTATGTCCAAAACTCCCAAAACTAGCCATAAAAGTTAAAGTTTTTTTGACATTTTCTTTTGTTTTCAACTATAAGTTGCAAAGATGTAAGGGGGACTTTTTTGGTGTTGTTAGATCTCAAAACATGGAGCAATTGGCTTACAAAGCTAATAAACCTAGAGAAATTGGCTTTCAAGCGTGTGGGATTTGTTTCCTTACAGAACATATTAAGGGTCATTTTCAACATGAAATTTTAATAGTTACAACAAGGTGGCATTTTTATCAACTCACAATATTTTAAATGTCAAGTTGATGAGGTGGACTAAAATAGGGGATAAAGTGAAAGATTTAAAGATTAGGGGGTAAATTGTAACTTTGAACAAACATTAAGGGAGTTTCTAGGATTAACCCTTAGCAAAATGATAAAAGAACCCAAGTCAAGCTAGTGTTTGTTTGCAGGGAAAAGTGTAGGAAAGTGAAGGAAAGTTAGTTATTTTTGCCTTCATGCATGTTTGGTTGGCAGGAATATTGAAAAATTTTCTTGCATTTTCCTGTACTTTTCTACATTTTGTGTCCCGTAAATATTGCAAGATTTTGAAGGAAAATATTTAGTTAATCACAGAATTTGCAATAACTGTTACTAACTGTCATTTACTTTTTATATTCTCTCAATATTTTTCTTATTAACCAAATGTGTAAAAAATGGGAAATTGATTTTCACTTTCCTTTGCCTCACTTTCCTTCACTTCAATTTCGCATATGCCTTTCATTCTATTCAAATAGAGCCTATAAATTTCTCATATTTTTGAACTAGAATTAACTTAAAATAAATATTTGGGTGTCATTCCTTAAAATTAAAAAAAGAAATGTTTGGACTAAAAATATTTAAACAAAGAATCCGGTGAACATCTTTTAGGAATATCAAAATTTCCTACTGATATAATTCTGGTCATAATCGTAACTGTATTTCAAATGGGAGAAAGGCCTACAAAAGCGGGTGACACTTGAGAGACACATGAAGATGATCCATCAAATTACAAAAAAAAAAAATGAACCCCATGTAATGCCATATTTTCTAGTGAAATCTTGGAATTTCAACAAACATTTTGAATTTATTCCAATCAGAAAAAAACGACCACAGACAACCATTGATAGGAAGTACATAGTTACCGTAAAAATAGGTTTAAAGAAAGTTAGTGCCATAATTTTCGTGAGAGATTTATAGGGAAGAGAAGGTGTCCAGAACAAGAAAAGAAAACAAACAAAAATTGAAGGGGTAAAAGGAGAAGAGGGGGCTCGTCTCTTAGGAAGTTTTCGGTAACGGAATAATTCGCTCTCCCGTTGCCGTTCGTCATCCTGAATGCCTCACCAGTGTTCAGGGTCGGTTTCTCCTTCATTTCTTGAATTTACTCAATTTCTTGTTTTCTCTGGTTTTTTTTTTCCGGATTTTACGATTGGCTTTTTTTTTGGGATTGTTTAGGTTTTTGTTGTGCATGAAGGTAAATGTGGGATCCATTGCACCATCAGGTTTTTCTGAGAGGGAAAAATATGGAAAATAAAACTGAAATAGGAAGTGGAAATGTTTATAATTAAGATGGGATCTACCTTTTTTTAAGGGAAAATTGTGATCTGAGTAAATTCGAAAGGTAGTTTGATTACAAATAAATAATTCTTAGGGATTACCAAATACAATGTTAGGTAATTTTTGGTGATTATGCAAATGACTTAAACATATGAAGGTGGAATGCTGTTATAGTTTGGGAAATTGAATTTCTAAGATAATTATATTAGTGATAAAATTGATGTTCATAGACTGGCAATAGAAGAAACGAAAAATGATTAAGATTCGATAAATTGTCATTTGGTATTGATTAGTTATAAAGACAATTAAGACACTAATTTGGTTTTCATGTGCAACATTCATAATTGTCTCTCAGGGTTCAGGGATCTAAAAATTTCTAATACAATTGTAAATGGTTATATTTCTTGGTGCTAAAAATTTCAATGATAACAACTGCAATTACAATTAGCAATATCATGTGCTCTTTGCCAGCAAATAGCCGGAATTGGAATGGAATGCATACCCCAAATTTCCCACCCTCATACATTACTGCAAAGATTAAATCAGGCATGCATGATATTAATGACCTTTCCCTACTATAAAAATATGTTGCAGTCATTTGTGGCGATTTTTAAGCGGAGGAGCGAGGGACTGATATATAATATGGTATGTCCTAATTATGTAACAAAAAGGCATTGATTTCTGTTCTTTTTTTTTCACAAGCATTTTTTCATTTATTTTTTTGTTTCTGTTTCTAAAGGGGATTGATCATAGGCTAGATTACAATGATTTCTATGATTTGTTACAGGTGCTCGGAGACTAGCAATATGATTCCCGATATCGATATTTTCAACCTAGTTAAAGCGAATTCAAGTATGTTTTTGAAATTTTTAAATCACAAATTTAGAAGTAAATATTGGTTTTGCCTTTCGTATTTGAGGCAATTTTCTGGTTGCTTATTCAAGTTGATTATTACTGTCAAGAAGTTAGAGATTTTCTGCTAGCAGGTTGAATATCTATTGGTTCTAATAGGGGAAAAATGGATCCAAAGATTTCGGAACAGCTTCTTAGCTTCGGAACAATAATAGTAATCTAGAAGGGAAAAAATAACTCATTTAGATTGGACTGTACAAATAAAATTTATATGCTCAAGGAGAGGGGGAGAAAGATTGCAAAAGTGAAGCAAATGCTTTACTAATTCTTTCCATTTTTCTTTTTACTTTTGTGAAAATCCAGTTGTGAACTTGGTCGATTACAAAAAAGATCTTGCATTAGGGACTTCTAAATCAAACATAAAGAATCATGGCTGGAAAAATTGAAAACACTAGATTATTTATTGCTGCCTTGAAAACTCTGTAAAATTAAGAAATTGCACATAGAATGCATGTGGCTTTTGGATTCCTATTTTCTGAGGGTGGGAACCAGGTTCATGATTAATGTCTATAGCACAGTGAACATTTACCATTTGAGTTCTGATATTACTTGAAAGAAACTACTGATCCTATTCTGATATTTTTATACTAATAATTCTGTTGTGATAATGGAATCATGACCTTGAATTGATTGTTTTATCTTAATTGCAGAAATGTGATGGCTAATCTCCCAGTCAGATTAACCCTCTAGGGATCCTTTTAAGAAGCTGTCGTTAGCATGTATTATAGTTGTTCTGAATTGCAAGGAATTGCTCAATATGGCTGTTGCAATTGATCAAAACCATGTCTTCAAGCCATTTCGCCGACCTCCAAGATGTAAACTCCCATCTTACCCTCAAATTGGACTACGCTATGTTGGAATCTAAGAATACAAGTCTCGTGAAATCAATCAAGGATGCCTTTGACTTCAACTCCATCCACAAAAGCTTCTCCACCCCATGCCTGTCAATTTCCACTATGGTGGAGGAAGAGTTTGATTCAAATTCAAGGATTGAAATTATTGCAGGAAATGGAGCTCCCAGGGTACGTGCTCTAGTAGTGGAGGTCGCGATAGCTATGGCCTCTGGTGTTAATCCCGAACCGGTGTCAACTGGACTTGGTGGTGCCTACTTTATTAGGTCTAGAAATGGTGATACTATAGCTGTTGCAAAACCTATAGATGAGGAACCTTTAGCCTTGAATAATCCTAAAGGCTTTGCAGGTCGGATGTTAGGCCAACCTGGCATGAAGCGTTCCATCAGGGTAGGTGAAACAGGCATCCGTGAATTGGCTGCTTATCTTCTTGATCATGGTGGCTTTGCTGGTGTCCCTCCAACCGCACTAGTTAAGATGTCTCAAGTCAAGTTTAACGTAAATGGTCCAGATTCGATCTTAACTCCACCTTATAAGATTGCCTCAATTCAGCGGTTTGTGGATCATGATTCTGATGCAGGGGATTTAGGCCCTTCTGGCTTCTCTGTCAGCTCTGTTCATCATATAGGAATATTGGATATAAGACTGCTTAATCTTGATAGGCATGCTGGGAACATTTTGGTGAGGAAAGGGCAAGAGGCTTATTCTGGTGGAGTAGCTGAGCTTGTGCCCATAGATCATGGATTCTGTTTACCTGAATTACTTGATGATCCATATTTTGAATGGTTGCATTGGCCACAGGCCTTAGTACCATTTTCAGAATCTGAAATAGAGTATATATCCAGCCTTGATCCATTCAAAGATGCAGAACTTCTGAAAACTGCGATTCCATCAATTAGGGAGTCATCCATTCAGATTCTTGTGCTGTGTACCATATTCTTGAAGCAGGCTACTGATTCTGGAATGTGCCTTGCTGATATTGGTGAAATGATGACTCGAGAGTTTAATGGAGGGGAAGAAAATTGGAGTGCATTTGAGAATCTCTGTATGGATGCGAAGAGTAGCCTGTGTGGAAGAATAGCCTCTGATAATGATGATCAGGTTGAAGAAGACAATGAAGTTTTCCAATTCGATGATAAAAAAGATGGCTCCTCAGATTTTCCTGAATCGTTAGAAAGCTCCCCTAAGGCAGGTAAGCCAGCAAAACTACCAAGGTTTTTGTCTGAAAGGTTAGTAACCAAATTAAGTGACTCAGAATTGCTCCTTTCAAAAGAGGAAGACAGCCACCAAAACGATGACAATGATAATGATTACCACAACATCGTGAAAGAGAGTGGAACAGAAAATGGTTATGCTGGTTCTGAACACAAGTTAGGTGCGGTATTCATGAGGAGCATGAGTTTTGCAGGACTCAATCACAGCAATGATAATGGAGGAATTTCTTTTGGGGAGATGACTAATGAAGAATGGGAGTTATTCTTGGAGAATTTTCAGAAGCTTTTGCCGGAGTTTTTGGAGGCAAGAAAGTGCATGTGCTTGTCAAAGCAAAGGTTAGGAACTTCTTGTGAGTTCTGAAGAAGAGTATTTCAAGTTTTAGGAATGTAAGTAGAAATGGTACCTGCTGTATAATAGTAACCAAACATGGATTCAGACGGATAAAATTGTAGATATAACCAACCTAGATTTGCATGGAAAAGGGATTGGCAAATAAAGGCCATCCTTTCCATCTGTCTGATCTGTTTTAGTTCCTGGCATATGCTTAGTTCTGTTTGTTTTTTATTGATACGAAAATACGGAAGAAACATAAATGCGTTTGATCTTGTATTGATACTGTTGAAACTTATTATCAAATGATACTGATGATTGACAATAAATTGTATGTAAAAGCTGTTTTGGTAGGTAACAGAATCTTTTATGACTTATAATCATTCACTTTTAGCAAGAGATGCTGTTGGCAGATTAATATTCTTTTAGCGACTTGCTTCATTATTATCTTTAATGGTTCACTCTCGGCGGTTGTAAAGTCATGGTGAGAAATGGTGAACATGTCTCTCCTCCATCTTCTCCCAAATCCTTAATCCTTCTCCTAAAAAATCCATCTCCTGCCAAGAAATCGAATATCACCTAGATCAGCATCAGTTACCTTAAATTTAAACAAAAAAATAGAAAACCAAAAGGACAAGCATTGCATGGACAAAAGAAGAAAGGAAGAGGAGGAGGAGGAGAAGAAGACCAATAGCACAAAATTTCTTTTAATTTTAATTTCTAGCCATCACACTAAGATGAAGCTTTTTTTTTTCAAGTTTTTTATGAGAAGGATTTTAGAAGGAGGGTGAAGCAACCTCATGGAAGAGGGAGGGGAGCCGAGAGACTCGATTTTTTTTGTTTAATCGGCTGAAATATGTCCACTAGTAATTGCATTTAACTTGAGTTGATTGTTTTGGGAGTTCGGACAAGTTAAAACCAACTAGAATAGTTTATTACCAGCATTTGAAGAGGACAAGTGTTACCACATGTAGGTGTGTAACATGAGTGCTACACTTTTAAGTGTAACAAGAGATCTATAGTCTATGAAAAGACATCAATTGTGAAGTCATTATCGAGGGAAAAAGAGTTTTTTTTTTTAAATATTCATCAATTAAAAATACAATCGATATTGAATTATAGTAACAAACTCACTCTTATTCGACAAATTACATCAAGAAAGCTGCAAAACATAGGCTGAGTGAAAATCATACTGACATAAGACTCACATAATTAAATAACCAACGGATGTTGGTGCAAGTGGAAGGGATTTGCATCCTTTGACTATGAGGTCTCGGGTTCAAAAACCCATGGGAATTAAAAAAACAATGTGGGAGAGCTTCCTTGCAAGGGGCCTGATCCGCCTCAAACAGGATTAGTCGCAAACCGTAAAATCCGTGCAAAACGGGGTCAAAAATTTTCTAACAAATTTTCTTAATATGTTATGTTCAAAATAATTTTCATCCATTTAAAATATCAAATATTAACTTTAATTATAAATGCATGTAAAAAATAAATAAACTTTTCGAGAAAAAAATTAATTCAAAGGTGGATAATTCATATATATATATATATATATATAAACTCTCATAATATAAATTAAAATTGTAAAAAATTAGAAGGGACCAATTCTGTTTTACACATATATTTACACACTATAAATTAAAATTTTCAAAACTTAAGGGCCATGCCCCATCAACCCCCTTAGCTCCGTCATTGGTTCCAACCATAAATTGAAGTAAAGTTCCCAGAAGAAACTAGAATTGTAGACGAGAGAGGTACCTGATTAATAATAATCCCCTCGGTGGACTGGAGGACTGATGAAATAATTAAAATACGGAGAATATCAGGTGTCAAATGGGGTCCGGCATCCATTTACAATAATGGAGGGTGTGTGGGAGACTTTGTCAAAATCCTGTCCCTGATCTTCACCATTTACCGCTTGGATCCTGTTTGTGAATTGCTCTGGCATCGACACAACTATCAACTCTTTCTGGGTTTTAATGAATCTCAATCCATTCGGAACTATCTCCAGCTTTGGACAACAATTAATCGTCAAGACCGAAAGGTTGGGCATGGCTCCTTCGTCAACAATCAACTTCGCCAAGTTCGTTAGACCAAAAAGACGAAGAAATCTAAGTTGGCCAAAACCTGTTGCCTTGCATCTCATCTCTTTCCCGAGAAAAGATCCATATGCCGAGAGAAGTGACCGTAGATTAGGAAGCCTTTCCACTGTTTTCATGGGATCTTCCTCTATCTCGATTTCTGTTAATGTCAAGTCTTAATGTCAAGTCAACAAGGCTTGCATACATGTACTGGGCATCGTACTTGGGGAAATTGGCCATGGGACCCTTTACCTCTAAGACTTGAAGATTGCGAGGAGAGAAACATTGACCAACAACATCTGACAAGTTCTCCTTGGTTAAGGCTGCGGTGGCTGCTGAATCTTTTCTAGAGACAATGCTTAGGGATGTGCTACGTGCGTGGTCTGAGTTTGACATCAATCTATGTATTTCTGTGGGGAAGTGCTCGGCAAAGTCCATGTCCACCAGTGCTGATAGAACTCGAAGGTTCTTCAACGTGGATATATCTTAAGATGAACAAGAAAGAGGACAGAAGTTTTCCAGTATCTCAAGCTTGTCCAATCCCTTGAGTCGCAACTTTTTGCAGAACAAATTCAGCTTTAACTTACCCAGCTTATGCGTCCCGTATGCATCCGGAGGATACAAGTACCTAAGTTGTCTCATCTTCCACAGCACATCCGGTATTCTACATCTAGGGCAATCTCGAAAATCAAGTGTTTGCAAGTATCGTAAATTGCCCAAGGATGATGGTAAACGTAAGAAAACTGAACCTCTTAGACTCAAGTATCGCAAGTGGATCAGCTTCCCAACAGCTTTTGGGAGCCTCAACTCTCAAGTGATCGAACCCTTCAACGGCCAACACTCTAAGCATTTTGAACTGATTGATTTGAGACTTCATTATCTTATCAATACGCCCTTCCTTTAGTTGCACACCTGACGCCAATAAGACAACTGACCTTAGGTGCCTAGTATTTCTCTTCTCAACTAGGGGGACAAATTTCCTTACACTCTTTTCTGAAAAACGGATGGCCAGTCGGTAAACTTGTGTGTGATGGTTACTAGCCAAAGGAGAAATATCTACATGCTCATCGAGAATTCCATCATCATGACAACTTATGGGTAGCAAGAAATTCTCTTCTTTGGTCTTGAGCAAATATAGGTCCCTCATTAAGTCATGAAGGCGGCACGATGCGAATGATCTTCCAATGTAGGACAGCATCACATCATCAGCAGGGGCTTTGCCTTGAACCATGCACCGTGTTACTAATTCTCCCAAGCATCTTTCTGCTACATCCATCATTGATTCTTCACCAATCCGATCTTTTGTTGATATTAGACCCTCTGCCATCCATAAGCTTGTACAATTCCTCCGTATCTATGTCATAGTCTTCTTCATATCTGCTTAGGTGAAGGAAGCAAGGCTTCAACTTGTAGGGCAAGTCATTGTAGCTTAAAGCTAATATCTTGTGCAGATTTCCTTCTTCCATAATGCTTTTTCCTCTTCCAAGATAAGCTCTAACGTTGTTGTTCACGCTCTCCCATTCCTTCAAGTTCTGCTTGGTGGCAAGCGTTCCGCCGAGTATTGTCACGGCCAATGGAAGACCCCCACATGCTTTCACCATTTCCTTCCCTAAATTTTCCAATTTTTGTAAATCTTCATGTTCTGTCAAACAGAGATAATGAGCTCTATTAGTCTTATTACTTTGAGGAGTGTCTGGGTGCTCAATGTACGTGCAGTAAATTGAATTAACTCGTGTACAGCTAATTAACACTTTACATGCCTGTTTAACTATACCAACAACAGGTTTATATATCTATTAAAAATAAGCATTTATACATAAATAAACACTCTACATAATGGTATCTTTTTGTTTCTTCGTGGTGAGATAGAATTCTTATGATAACTAAGAAGCCAGAGTTAAGGGCATTAGACAACATAAAAGGATGTTTACTCTTGGGGGATGGCAGTGTATCCCAATTGTCAATTGGGCTGCGTCGCTCCAGAATCTTTATTGCATCTGGTATTCTATTTTCCATAATGTCTGGTGTTGTTTAGGGGCTGCGCAGAAATACTTCTTGGCGTATAGAGCGCCAACTGATTTTGAATTGGTCCCGGGATTCTTTTGTATGGTCAATGAGAAGGGTGGCTTGTGTTGCAACTGTTTGTAAGCGTTGCTATTATAGAAGTTTGACTCTGCTCAAACTGCTTGTGTTTCCTCCTGAACTGGCAGTGGAGCAGGTTATGAAGGATGTTAGGGGCACTGTTGTTGGCCGGTGATAATTGACTATTTTGAGTGATATTTGGATGATATTTTATATCACTTTTACTTATTTTACAATATTATAAGAAGAAAATGATCCATTTTGATGAGGATTGATTCTAAGTGCAATCTAGTACTTAAATGAGATTTTATCCCTTTTACTAACACATTTTTTTTTAATCTTTTTGTAGGATTTGAAGAATGAGCATGAATTTGGACGTGAGACGAACTCGAGTTGCACTCCTTGAAGTTTAAAATTGTGTGAAAATGGTAGATTTTGTGATGCAAAGAGCAATAGAGGTCCCCAATCTCTGATCTAGGGATTACAAAAACTGGCGGAGAAGTAATCCGAAAACCAAGAGAGGCTTTATTGACTTGAATAAAAGTGGAGAAAGGAAAGATTACAGAAGAAATGGAAAGTGCAGATTTTACAAATCAAAAGTCTGCTTCCTACTGATGCCTAGCTTCACCTTTTATAAGTGAGCTAGAGTCGGTTCTAACAAACGCGTGACGTCTGCTGATGTCATAAGATTCTTACGAATCATTACTAACTAATTGTAACGAACTCCAGCTGTAGCCTACTCCATGCAAACCCCATGCACACCCATACGCAACACGCACATGCAACCCCATGCACCCGCGTAATCCGGTTTCACGTGTATCAATACCCTCCTCTCAAGCAATCCTTGTCCTCAAGGATTGAAATAAGGGAACTGGAACTGCAAGTCTTGCAAGTACTCCCAAGTTGCATCTTCGGGAAAACTATTACTCCATTGAACCAGAACCTGAGTAGCCGCAACTCCCCCACGTTTGACCAAACGTCTGTCAAGAATAGCAATGGGCTCCACATTAGCTGCCCTTGGTGTGTCATTCCCTGCGGGAATCTGGCGTTTGAATGGACCCTCGCCCAACCTTCCTCTTGAGCAAAGAGACATGGAATGTGTCATGAATACGGACATGCAATGGTAAAGCTAATTTGTACGCTACTACTCCTACCCTTGCCAACGCCCGAAATGGACCAAAGTAACGGGGGGATAGCTTCTGACAGTGGTGAGAGCGTAGGGAATGCTGTTCTGTATGGTTGAAGTTTCACATAAACCCAGTCACCATCCTCAAATTCCCTCTCTGACCTATGCTTATCAGCTAGCCGCTTCATCCTATGTTGAGCCTGGACAGATTATGTCTCAAGGAGTGAATAACCTTCTCCCTTGCCTGTAAGCTCCTGTCTACGGGATTCAACCGCCGTGGCTTCAGGTAGGTACGGAATGTGAAGAGGGGGGGGCTGCCCATAGACAATCTCGTATGGAGTGAACTTAGCCGAAGAATGGAAATTTGTGTTATACCAGTATTCTGCCATTGGCAGCCACAAAACTCCATTCTTTGGGATGGTCACCCGGCATGCACCTCAAATAGTTCTCTAAACACCGGTTAACTACCTCCGTCTGACCGTCAATCTGAGGATGATAAGAAGAGGGCATGTTCAACTGGACGTGTTGCAACCTGAAAATTTCCTGCCAGAAGGAGCTCAGAAATATGGGATCTCAATCATTGACAATGGTCTAAGGAAGACCATGTAACTTGTAGACCTGGTCCATGAATAGCTAGGCAATGTATCCTTTGTTCAAGTATATACTTCAAGCTCTGATGGTCCGTTTTAATGATGAAGAGTTTTCCCACCAAGTAAGCTCTCCACTTCAAAACTGCAGTGACGATGGCCAACATTTCCTTTTCATACACTGACAGAGCTAGATGTTTAGACCCCAATGCCTTACTGAAAAAAGCTAAGGGTCTCCTTTGTTGCATTAACACTGCCCCAATTCCATTCCCAGAAGCATCAGTCTCCACAATAAATTCCTGATTAAAATCCGGTAGAGCTAGGACGGGGAGGGGGGGTGCTCATAACTTCCTGTAACTTCTTAAAAGCTTGAGTAGCCCCATCGTGCCACTGATATTGATTCTTCTTAAGCAAATCAGTCAATGGTTTTGTAATTTTATCATAGTCTCGTATGAACCTCCTATAGTACCCAGTAAGACCCAGAAATCCTCTCAACTCCTTGACTGTCTGAGGCATTGGCCAACTCTTAATGGCATCAGGTTTCTGAGGATCGGCCTGGACCCCTTCTGCATTGATAATATGCCCCAAATAGTCAATTTGTTGCTGAGCAAAAGCACATTTACTCCTTTTTACCTTCAATTCATGTCTTCTCAGCAGCTCAAAACACAATGCTCAGGTGCTGCAAGTGCTCCTTCCAGCTACCACTGTATACCAGAATGTCATCAAAGAAAACCAGAATAAACTTCCTCAAGAATGGCCTAAAAATGTCATTCATTAGGCCCTGAAATGTCGAAGGGGCGTTAGTTAGCCCAAAAGGCATAACTAGAAACTCATAGTGGCCATCGTGAGTCCTAAAGGCTGTCTTCTCCACATCATCAGTTTTCATTCTAATCTGATGATAACCAGACCTCAAATCTAACTTGGTAAAGAACTTAGCTCCAAAAAGTTGATCCAGCAGCTCTTCTATTAAAGGAATGGGAAAACTTATTCTTTATTGTAGCATTGTTTAGTTGCCTATAATCAACACACATTCTCCAGGACCCATCCTTCTTTTTCACCAAAACTACTGGTGAAGAGAAAGGACTAGAGCTAGCTCTGATGATCCCACAGGCAAGGCATTTCAGCTATCAGTTTTTCAATTTCACCCTTTTGAAAGGGCCGGATACCTATAAGGTCTTACATTGATAGGCTCAGTACCTTCTTTGAGAACAATTCTATGGTCATGC
This sequence comes from Coffea humblotiana, assembly GCA_023065735.1. Lineage (NCBI taxonomy): Eukaryota > Viridiplantae > Streptophyta > Magnoliopsida > Gentianales > Rubiaceae > Coffea > Coffea humblotiana. The sequence continues at coordinate 20,786,592 of CM041213.1, read as the reverse complement.
AATCTTTCAGGGGGTAAGCCATCTGGCTCTTGAAACAAAACATCATATTCACTTAGCAAAGATTCTAGCTCCAACGATTTACTAACCTGCTCTCCACTGGTTCCAGCATCAATAGTAAAAAGAGATAATGGTTCTGGCTCAGGCCCTGGGACCATTCTGATTAGGCATATTTGTGCTCCTGCAATTTGTTCAGGTTTCTGGAGTAGCTTTTGCATTTTTTTCTGTTTCACCAGCTATAGCCCATGTTGCTTTAGTCCTCTCAAGACCACCTTGCGACCATCCTTCAAGAATTCTATCCTGAGATCACCAAAATTCCACTTCACGTCACCAATGGTGGTTAACCATTGCATTCCTAAAACTACTTCACATCCGCCTACAGGTAACATCAACAAGTCAGCCTTAAACTCTCGCCCCTGCATTTTCCAGGTGAAACCTGGACAAAGCTCACATGTAGTCAGCTTGTTCCCATCTGCTACTTCTACCATTAGTGGGTCAACCTTCTGTGTGATTAACCCCAGCTTTTGTGCCACGTTGGGGTGAATGAAATTATGTGAACTGCTACAGTCTATGAAAATATCACGGATTGCTTCCCTACATGCCCAGAGACCCTCATTGTCCTGAAATTAGGAACAGTTAGGTTAGTCATGGCATTGAGAGAAATATGAGCTAACTGCCCCTCATCTACCGTACCCCCTTCCTCGTCCGTCTCCGTCTCCATCTCCTCCTTATCTGATGTTTCATCCCAAACCTCCAGTCTATGGAATTACTTATTCCCACACCTATGGCCCAGTGGTGAACCTCTCATCGCATCAGAAACAGAGTCCTCTTGCCCTTTTTTCATCCATCTCCGCCCTACTCAATCTCCTGAAAGGTTTTCTAACGACTAACTCCTGCGGTCTTTCATTGCTAGGTAGGCGCGGGAAATGTAGGTAGGGGCAGCACCGCCTTAGAGTCCATCTTCCATTTATGACTAGGAGCATTTGCATGGAATGGTGTGGGTACCAGTGCGATCTGAATAACTCATAAAAGGTTTGGGTATCACCTTTCCCTTCGACTGTACTAATGTTTTTGCCTCTTCGATCTTAGCCAAAATTCTGGCATGCTGCACATTTTTAGGCATAAACATCCTTACTGTTAACTGGATTTCTGGCTTCAATCCGCTCAGGAAACAACTTGTAGCGTAATCTTCTGGAAGGTCCACTCTATTGAGAAGTTCCTCAAACACATCGTGGTAATCTTGTACTGTCCCAGTCTGCTTCAAGCTCTTAAGTTCCCCCATTGGATCATCGTACAGAGAATCTCCAAACCTTGAAGACAGCTCCCTTACGTACTCTTCCCAAGCAGGGAAATTCACGAGTAAGCCTAGATTTCATGAAAATTTGGTGCCATTGGAGAGCCTTACCTTCCAAATTCATTGCCGCTATTTTAACCTTGACTGAGTTAGGAGTTTCATCTACCTCGAAAATTGCTCGCTCTTGTACATCCATCCTCTGAAGTCCTCCTCATTGAATTTCGGAAAGTCGATACGTGACAGTCGAGAAGGAACTTGATATCCTCCCCTGCTACTAGTTGGAGTATCCGAATGGTGAGAAGAGTTATTCTCCTCCCCCTGAGCCTTCTGTGTGTGAAGCTCGATCACCAGATTTCGCAAAGCCGTCATTTCCCTCTCAAATTGCTCCTGCTGTTCCTTCAACATAGCTCTAACGTGTTCCTCTATTTTCCTGACATCTTGAGACCTAGTGCCCTCTGCCATAGATGATTTGAGCTGGCGTAACCCAGCTCTGATACCACTGATGGAAAGAGCAGTAGAGGTCCCCAATCTCTGATCTAGGGATTACAAAAACTGGCGGAGAAGTAATCCGAAAACCAAGAGAGCTTTATTGACTTGAATAAAAGTGGAGAAAGGAAAGATTACAGAAGAAATGGAAAGTGCAGATTTTACAAATCAAAAGTCTGCTTCCTACTGATGCCTAGCTTCACCTTTCATAAGTGAGCTAGAGTCGGTTCCAACAAACTCGTGACGTCTGCTGATGTCATAAGATTCTTCCGAATCATTACTAACTAATTATAACGAACTCCAGTTGTGGCCTACTCCATGCATACCCATACGCAACATGCACATGCAGCCCCATGCACCCGCGTAATCTGGTTTCACGTGTATCATTTTGAAAGCCAAAGTTGCTCACGAAAAGATGAAGAAGAATCAAAGTTTATTGAACAAGAAATGCTCGGATCGAATCCCTAGCAAAATCCTTGACCGGATTGTTGGAGGGATTCAAGACAGACAGTGAACAAAAGTTGACAAAAACAAGGGAATAGAGTCCCAAAGCAGAATCCCTGGCCAGATTTTACGTTGGATTCAATCGGCCAAGTATTCACAGAAGGATTCTAGGAGGGATTCTAGTCAGAAATTTCAGCTGTAACTTACTCAACTTGGATTTAGCTTGATTATTTCAACATCTTTTGAGGGATGAATTTGGCAGACTTTTTAACTGTAAAGTTGATGCCCTAGATTCCATCTTTTGGATCATTTTTTCTCTATATGAACCCATCGTTTCAAGAACCAAGGAGAGTTATTTGAAGGTGGAAGGAAATTTACCACACAAAAATGTGTTTCTTAGCTACGTTTTTAAGGTCCTTTTAATTTAGGTTAGGTAGGATTTAGTTTTTAGAGTAGTTAGATTCATCCTCTCTTGTGTATAGCTAACCCAGATGAAGGTTGAGGAGTCAAGATGGACAGTTTAAACTCATGTGACAAGGGTGATATCTCTCATACTACTTTCTTTCTAGTATTAAATTTTGTATTTAATTAGTATACAAGTTTTGGATTTTATGTTTATTATGTGTTTCAAAAGTTTATGCTTAGAGTTATGAATGAATTTTCTATGCCTTGTTTTCTATTTACTTGGTTATTGATACTATTATTTTAAACAATAATTTAACACTTTTGCTTAGCTAATCATGATTAATTGACTATTAGTTGTGATAATCTCAAGGTGTTAAGTTTATAATGAGAATTGAGATTTAACACTAGCTTAAAGAAACTGCTAAACTGTATGGAATATACTCACAAGAGTAGAGGTACACCTATGTGACTTTGGTGGCTTATCCTATGTAATTTCCATAGAATTTAATGAAATTATAGTTAATTTCATAACCATGAAAGTAAGTATGGATTAATACAGTTATGGCCAATAAAATTGGCAAAAGCGTGTATTGCGTACATTAAAAAATTACGCCATAACTTAAACAAGATAATAAACATTCAATAAACCAGTAATTTTACTTGCAAAAGTAGATAAGAATTCCATAATCCTAGCAATTTTCTATTATTAGGTTTACTACTTTATTTCATGTTTGTAGTGTAGATTTAACTTTCTTATATTTGTGATAATCTAAATAATAAAGGAGTTTGAAAACTACTGATAATTGACAATTTTTCTTGTGAGATTGATACTTAATAACCCTGTATCTGATAAATGATATGTATACTTGCAGAAAATGGGGGTATTTGAATTTTTAAAATTTGGTGCAATGGAAAGGCCTTGTAAGCTGGAAAAAGGTGAAAGGCAACTCCAACGGTTTTCAAACAGTTCTATGTTAATATAGTTTTTCTTACAGTCTTGCATATATCAGCTAGATTTTGTTTGTATTCTGCTCCACCTTTTGTTACTTCTTTTGTATGTATTTAGATGGTTCCTCTTTCTCGTGAAAATTTCGTGGTTATACAGTAAAGAAGTAGCTTACCCAAAAAACAAAATTAAAAAAAACAAAACAAAAAGTAAATCCTATTAACAATGTGAGGACGAAAGGAAAGCAACTTCACACTAAAGACCCAATGGCTAAATAGGAAAAAATGACTAGTTTCATCCCTCATGTTTGTAAAAAAAGTCTTGTTGCGCCCCATTTTTTGAAACATATAATAAATCTAAGTGTTTAGGTGTTGAATTTCTGATTTGGGAAATGAGTTGTTTTTATTTTAGAAAATAAACAAAAGAAAAGGGCCTAAAATAGGACTTAAAAAGTACGACGGTTTTGGCCCAAAATAATAGTCTAAAAAAGGTTTTTAGGAAAAAAAATAGGAGTCGCCACTTGGTATTGAGTTAAGGTGTACCAAGTCACCTAAAAATGTATTTTTAATAAAAAAAATTAATGAAACCCTTTTTAGACGACTCCAAATCTTTGAAAATAAGATAAAAGAATTCGAAAATCACGGTTGAAGAAAGGGAAAACAAAGATTTGATATAATCAAATCTAAAGCACCCTTTTCAACCTAGCCAAAGTTAGTTGCAAGATTTAGTCGAAAATTTTCTTAGTTTAAACTTATAAAACTTATCACATTTTGATGTTACTACATGGATGCAAATCTAGACCTAATGAATATCGAAAGGGTCGAATTATATCTTCAAAGTTTAATTAGTACGAATCACATTAATTGTGATGCCTAAAAAATGATTCTTTAGAAGAGGTCACGAATATGCAAAAATGAGACTCGAAGAAAAAGAAAAATCATAATATATAAATATACATGACCTAAAAGAGAGGAATGCAACATAACGGGTAGGGGGAATCTAGATTCGTGACTCAATTTTCCTTTCTTTAACGGGGGATATGAGCGTTGCGAAAGTTAAAAAACCATACTCGTCCATTTCCCATTTTTGAAGGGTGACTCTCCTAATCCTAGTCAAGCAAAATGAACTAACCTATGTCTAATTGTCCTAAATGGAAACAAGTCTAAATGTCATGTTTGCACACATAGAGGTAAGGGGAATAACGTATAAAGGAAATATCATGCAAGATGTGAAAAGATCCTAAAAATGAAAAATATGTATGAAATGCAATGAATGTCAAGCAAAGAATGTGAATCTAGCGTGAAAATGGCCTAAAGGGTCTAGCGTTGAACTAACCCATTTCTACAAGTCTCCACTAGCATTGGACTAGAGAGAAATCGGGTAGAAAAGCCACAACTAGCATTGGACTAGTGTGGTGGCGTCATGCTTTTAATATAACTAAAATAAATCATATAAAACATAATTAAAACAAGTAAACACATAATGCACATAGAGCATATAACACATAAGCATAATTTCTAAATGCAAAACCCTAATGAAAGCGAGTAAACACATAAGCACACAAGCATGCAAGCACCCAAGCAAATAAACGCAAATAAGAGCCTAACTATTACATTCGGGGCTCTAACTACAATCTAAGAGGGAAATTTTAAAAATAATAACCTAACTATTACATTTATCTTACTAAATACATGTTTAGCAAAAATTAAAAACCTATCTATTACATAGGCTAGCTAAATACATGTCTTGAGAGCACCTATATATTACAACCTGGCATTTTAATGCCTTTTAAATAATCATCAAAATTAAATAAAACAAATAAAACTTAAAATGAATAAGAATGACTAAAGGAAAAGCACTCAAAACATGCAATTACACATAAAACACATTGGAGTACATAAAAGAATTTAAAATAATAAAAGAGGTTACCTCCCTTGAAATTGTGATTAAATGGCGATAAATTTACCTTATTTATGGCTCCAAAATCAATAAAATGGTCAAGGTACCAATTTAATTATAAAAAATGAAAATAATCATGAAATCTACCAATTAAAGCACTTAAATGAAATATAATTAATAATTAAAGAAGAAAAGTAACTTATATTTAAGAAATCAAAACTGTCAGGGACATAATTGTAAAAATTAAGAAAATTTTTGGGGTTCAATTATAATTATCATAAAGATTAGGGGTCAAAATTGAAGAAAAATAAAGTTAAGGTACCGAATTACAATTAAATTAGGAATCTAATTGAAAGAAATCTAAAGTTTTTAGGGTCACAATACAATTACTCAAAAGTATAGGGACTGATTTGCAATTTCTGTCACTAGATCACTCAGGGGAAAAAAATCAATGGGCCACTCTTATTTATTTATTTGGATCAAAGGCGATCAGGCCCAAACAAAGGTCCAAAGAAAAATACATAAGCCAGCCCATAAAATTTAATCAAAACAAACCCAACCGAAAATGCATGGACTTGTCCTCTCAAGCCCATATTTAAAACCCAAAAATAAAACCCCAAACCTGTAACAAAACCCAATTAAACTAACATTTACCCAAATCATAACTATTTTACCAAAACCCAACAAGATATAAATCAACACACAATTATTTAACCCTAATTATATCCTAAAATCCATAATTAATCTACCCAAAATACCACTTAAAGAGATGAAAAAGATTATTAGAACTTAAAAGGGCGAAATAAGTTAGATTTTGGGCCATAGTAGAATTATGCAAACTGAGATTTCTGGCGGAAAGTTCACCGATTTCTGGCGGTAACTCACCGGAAAAATGGTTGATGCCGAGGTAAAGGTCCGTGAGGTTTGTTAGTCTGCTAACTTCTGGGGGAATGTGGGCAGAGAGAGTTATTTGAAACGTCTAAAGAGGTTAAAGACTGAAGATTTGAGAAGAGAGTTGGTGAAAGAGAACCTGAGAGAAGGTTGCTGCCAATTTCTAATACTTGCAGGTGGGATAGATTGGCAATCTGGGTTGGGATATTCCCTGTGAGTGCATTGCCAGAGAGGTCTAGAGAACTGAGCTTGGCCAAGTTTCCGAGCTCCGGCGGATTGACACCAGTGAAGAGGTTGGGACTGAGGGTGAGGATTTCAAGACTAGTCAACTCACCTAGTTGGCTTGGTAACTCGCCGAACAACTGATTATCGCCAAAGTCTAAGACTTTGAGCCTCTGAAGCGAAGCAATTCGGGGTGAGATTTCTCCATAGAACAAGTTTGGACGAGAAGTCAAGTGCAATGAGGCTGGTGAGGTTGAAAATAGAGAGATGGGATGGTTGTGAAAACTGATCTTAACCAAAATAATATCGGATGGTTGATGTATTTGTTGTGCACCTTAAGCAATACTCCATTAATAGTTATGAACTTGATCCATATAAGGGAAGTATGGATGACGTTGAGCACTTGATCCTTTACATTTTGGTTAAGATCTGAGTGACTTGCCCTTTTTACCCTTCAAAAGTTGGTCACGTGATGTTTTCATGACTGGGTCCTTCAAAAGTTTGAACGGAAAAGTTAGCAGGGACTAAAATTGATCATTTTTTTATTTGTAATGGACTAAGAATGCCCCATTTTCGTTCTCAGGGACTAAATTTTCACATCACTAATATGTGAGGGATGATTTGTGCAATTTTCCCTTTCTGAACCTCACAAATGTATTATAAAAAAAAATTTGCCCCAGTTTGGGCCTATTTTAATTGGAAAAAATTTTGTTCAAATGACTATCCATTTATTTGGACAAAACTAGAAAAATGTGTTTCCCCAGATTTAGAAGACAATCATGTACTAACATGCAATGTGAATTGATGTATAATAAAAATTGCATTTTTCAAATGAAGAAGTTTAAATGTCATGTTTTAAATTCATGCAGAAGATTTCATGATGAATCTCTCAAAATAAAACCAAATTGCAAAAGATTTCTTCCTCAATTTAGCATCGGTGAATTAGGAAGGAAATGATCACTTTTCTCATTAGCTCATCCTTTAGGACCAAACAAGTGGGTATTATTCATGATTTTGAGGTGATTCAGGGAAATGGTAAGTCAGGATCTGTCTTGTTTTTGTGCCTAGATTATGTCTAATCCATTTAATATCACATTTTGGTGAAAACAATAGTTTATCACCCTTATTTCTTGAGAAAACTCAGTCAATATATAAGCTCTATAAACTTGTAATATATGGGTAGAAACGATAACTAAACATGTGGAAACAGGTTATGCCCTTATGATCACGAGTGATTGGTAAATCCCTTAGAGGCATGATTCTTACTTCGAGTTACCATAAAAGATACGTCAGCGATGCATTTTATGAGCTTGTAATGCGGCTTGAAGACGATGGCTAAAAGAAATAATGTTTTCAAGGACATTGCACTTAAGATCGCATTCCTTCCCAAAAATTGCCCCAGTTTTGGAGTTAAAGACCTTGGACTCCATTTTGACTAGAGGGATTTTCAGCATTGAATCTTTTTACATTTTTCTTTGCATTTACTTTTTTTACTCTTTTTTTTCACATTTTCCATCTTTCTTTTTCTCTTTCTTCTTTTTTTTGTTTTTCCAATATCGAAATTTCAAATATTAATGATAGAATTGAGAACCCCCTAACTTTTTAGAGTATAGATGCCTCCTCTTTTTTCAATATTGAAGTCCAAACATCAATAGTAGAATCAAATTCCCCCAACTTGTAGTTTCTCTCTCTTCTTTTTTTATTTTAGCATTTTTGCTATTTTTGAAAAATTCTCCAATCTCCTTCCTAGTGTAGGGTGCGATCATAAATGCTTTTTGAAACGAACTACCAATTTAAGTTCAAATGAGGATGCAAAGGATACACAGTGTTTAGATGGTAGAAAGGATGGCCAAAGTATCATTCTTACGTTACATGACAATCAGAGCGAAGAATAGCTCATTGAGAATCCATTCCCTTTTAATGTTTGAAAATTTTCCCAATGTAGGGTAATGATCATTAAGGCTCTTATTTGAAACAAAATTATTCATTTATTGGCTCAAATGAGAGAGCAAATGATAAAATTTGTATAGATAGAGAAATGAATGCTTAAAGTATCATTCCAAATTCTCAAAACAAATAAGAGTAATGTACATTTTTGTTTCACTTAGATGTGGATTGAATTTTGATTAACTATAGTGGGCATTTTCAATGTAAAGATTGCCTCACTCTTAGGGGTGTGAATCGGAATTAAAATCGGTAATTCGAAACTTTGAAATCGAAATTTTTCGAAATTTTGGTATCAAAATTTTCAACCGATTTCAATTTCGAATTCACTAACTCCGAATTCGAATTCGTTCCAAATTCAATTCGAAATTCGATAAATTCCGATTTCACCGAATTCATGAATATAAAAATTATTATTATTATATAAATGTTATATTACATATTTATAAAAATATTTTATATATATATATGAAAACGAAATTGAAATCGAAATAGGAATAGGAATTTCGAATCACCAATTCAAAAATATAAAAATTATTATTATAATATAAATGTTATATTATATATATATATATATATATATATATGAAAAATGGATTTGAAATCGAAATCGGAATTCCAAATTCCTAATCCGATTTCAATTTCGAATTGTGAATTCAAAATCAAAATTTTCAATTTGAAAAATTCCATTACCGAATTCGATCCGATTTCGTCTAATTTGAAATCAGATATTCCGATTTCCATTCTGAATTACCGAATTCAAAATTTCAATTCGGTTGGTAAATCAAAATTTTTTGATTTTGCACACTCCTACTCACTCTGAAGTTTGTCAACCAATGTGACTAACTTTGAAGGCTTGGTGGAAGCGGGCAAAATAGTAAGAATGAAAGGGAAAAGGTATTTAGCTGGTCTTTTGAGACAAACCCTCATATTTGAGTGACCTCTTTTGATTTCGAGTGCTCTTATTGAATAATCTGGATTGCAAATCTAGTGTATACAAAGATTTTAGAAAATTAAGCATACATTTATGAATTTTCAGGTAAGAGGTTAAAAAATCTCAACTTAATCTTATTTCTTAAATTCCATCATGAAATCTCCCAATGAGCAAATAAAAAATGAGATGTATTTGAATATATATAAAACAATAATTGTCTAAATGAAAAATTTTATTGTTGTAAATGTTTGAAATGAAATTTTTTTGTACAACTATAATACAAATGAGAAAAGAGAAAATTCTAAAAAACTCCTTTACACACATATACACACTTTTTCTCTCTCTCAATAGCTTCTTTTTTTAACAACTAAATCATAAAATCTCTTAAATGCTTTAAATTAGCGCTTCCAGATGGATTCTTCAAATTTACATTGTAGGGTTTGCCCAAGAATAAAATAATACTTGTAATTTTCAAAATTTATTAGGCAAAAATCGTTATCAATATAGAAAAATATTTTCACCTTATTGAAACATCTTTTATAAATGCAGGGGAGGGGGGAAAAATAAAAGAAAAAAATACCCAGAGTTAGTAAGCAAAATTGTAAAATTGGTATGCATGTCCTATGGGGAAACACTTTTATGCCAAGAATTGGCCTAGAATGAAAATACAATCCTCTAGGTTAGGCTCCATACAATACCTGATGAATCCGATCAACTTATTGATATTCAAGTGAAAAGGAATTGAAAAATTTGGCCAATTAGAGTGACAAGAGAAATTTGTCCTAACAAAATGAGAACAAAGTCTAAATGGATTGATTATTTTGATTGACACATAAAGTGATGTTAAAAAATCAATTTAGTGTGAAAGAACCTACTTTTAAAAGGATTGCAATATCTCGATTAGGTTTTCAGTGAACCATAGATCGAAACCTTAAAAGAGAATAAATTGATTAAATGAATCTGATGAAATTGATGATTTATTCAAAAAATTGACTGGATTATCGTAAAAATGAATAAACTGGTCAAATGGATTGAATGTAATTAACGGTTTATTCAAAATTAATTAGAACGCCTAAAAAAATGAATAATTTAATCAAATGGATTGGATTATATTGTCCTAAAAATGAATAATCGGTTCAAATGGATTGAATGGAATTGACGATTTATTCAAAATTGACTGGATCGTCTGTCCATTTGTAGTTTGAAATTTCACAAATCTCATTGTGATGCATTAGTCTATGAGCGTTCTAAAATCAAGATTTGGCATCGATATATTTATCATTTCAACAAAGAGAAATCATTTGTGAATTTCTTCAACTTAATATCTTTTATGCCAGGGAATTTTATCAACTATGATAAAACGGCCAAAAGATGATTATTAGATGCTCATATTTTAATTTGCAAAAGTTGCTCTATCATCTTCGATGCCAATATCATGGAAAAGATCAGATCCTACCTTATCTCGTGTACTACCCCTTTGGACGGTACAAGAAATATAGACATGTAAGTCTCATTGGATTACATATTTGAGACACAATGTGGCTTATTCCTAACATGGGATTTCCTATGTGGCATTCCCTCTGTAGTTGATGCATGATGACAGCTTATTAAAACGAATAAACATACGATAATGGGGATTAAACATGATCTAAAGGAACCCTTTCTATATGCCAGAGTAGGCCTAAACTGAAGTGCAATATTAAAATGCAATAACTCGTAATTTAAACGTGTCAGAATTTATCTACCAAGGTGGGCTCTAAAAAGAGTACCATGGCAAGACTCTTATTTTCTAAAGTTGGTGAATGCAAAAAAAGAGGAAACAAAGATAGGTTTGTTCAATAAATAACACATAACTAGAGCTGTTAAACGAATCGAACTGTTCGGTAGCTCGGTTCGTTTCGACACATTCGTGTTTGTGAAAGATTCGTTCGAAACCTTAAATGAATCGAGTTCGAACGAATTTTTTGTTCGATTAATAATCAAGCGAATACGAGCATGTTTGCGATTTTTAACGAACGTTTGCAAACATGGACATAATTATCATTTGACAAATTTTAGAGTTAATTTTATGGCTAGACTTTTATATTTGGAGGGTTTTATTTATTATTTTTATGTTAATGTTAGTTATATAGTTAATGAATAATATAATTTAGTCACTTAGTGCTTTAATTGTTTTTTTAGAATGATTAATGATTTGTATGGCATATTTAAGGCTTAAAATAATTTGGATTCGAGCATTTCGAGTATGTTCGCGAACGGTCCGTTTATGTTAAACGAGTCGAACACGAACACGAACACGAACTCGAACTCGAACATGAACTTTGCTTAACGAACCGAATACGAACATAGGTTTGGAGTTCGAAAATTAACGGACGAACACGAACGTTGTTCGAATCGCTTAACGAACAAAGCTCAAAATGAGATACTCGGTTTAATTCGACTCGTTTACAGCTCTACACATAACACGTTGAAGCAAGAAAATGATACAAAAATATAAAGTAAATAAAGAGGGGTAGAATTCCTCCCCTCGTGTCTAGTGCTCCTATTCGGGTGAGGTTGACTCTATCTTAAGCGATTTCTAATATGGATGCATGAGATAGAGTTCACTAATGCACCTAAATTCGATAAAGTTTCAGACTCCCAAACCTTCAGATCAAGAGGCGAAGGGTCATCAATCCCAAAACCTTTAGTCGGTGGTTCGAGTGATCCCTCAAACATTGCTACGCGCACGTCGTGCCACGGCTACATGTCCAAGTGAATCGATCCTAATCCTAATAGGGAGGAGTGATGTGACAACCACTAAAAAGAAAATAAGATAAAGGGTTATAAATAAATAGCGTATGCATGTATGAAGCGCTCTTTTGAGGGAAGGGATTGACATTAAACACACGTGAAGGCTCTAAAGTGCTATTCCCCACCCCAAATGCAAAAGCATGATGGCATAAATGAAGGTCAATCATTCATCACACGTACCACAAGTGAGAGGCGATTGCACGTGTGAGATGCAATAATCCTAAAAAGAAGGAAAAAGTAAAAGTAAAAGAAAGATACAACCTAAACATCCAAATGTGATATGTAAAAAGGTTAGAAAAAGAAAAGAATCGACTAAATCAAATGTTTGGACTCTCTAAAAAGCTCCAGTGGAGTCGCCAGCTGTCTCGCCCCATTTTTGAAAAAATATAATAAATCTAAGTGTTTAGGTGTTGAATTTCTGATTTGGGAAATGAGTTTTTTTTTTATTTTAGAAATAAACAAAAGAAAAGGGCCTAAAATGGGACTTAAAAAGTGTGACGGTTTTAGCCCAAAATAATAATTTAAAAAGGGTTTTTAGGAAAAAATAAGAGTCGCCACTTGGTATTGAGTTAAGGTGTACCAAGTTACCTAAAAATATTTTTTTAATAAAAAAATAAATGAAACCCTTTTTCGATGACTCCAGATATTTGAAAACAAGAAAAAAGAGTTCGGGAGTCACGGTTGAAGAAAGTGAATACAAAGATTTGATAGAATTAAACCTAACACATCCTTTCAACCTAATCAAAGCTAGTTGTGGCATTTGGTAAGAGGGTTTCGGAATGGAGAAGTGGAATAAATCCCATAATTGTTGTTTGGATTACTACTATCGGAATCGAGATTTTGCAATCATACCTAAAAATTTAGAATTCCTCAATTCCCTAATAACTTGGAGGATTTTGGACAAAACCCAAGTCTGATTCCCATTTAGAAATGGAGCCCGTCTCGCCACCCATTAAAAAATTCATATATAATTATATACGACATATACATAATTATGTATATTATATATATTATAATTATAATATTTTATTATAATATTAGTATAATTATATAATATATTTATAATTATTATATAGACATATATAATATATTATATAAATATATATTATAATTATTTAATTAAATGTAATTATATTTATATAATATATATTATAAATTTATTAATATTATATAATAATATATTTATATTCTTTATATATATATTTATAAATGTATATTATATGTGCATATAATTATAATATATACATGTATATAATATTAATAAATTATATATATTACTTTAAATATAATAATATGTAATAATAATTATATTTAACATATAACATATATTATAATTATATAAAATATTAGCATAATTAATATTTATATATATATTATAATTATAATTATACATTTATATTATAGCATTTGTATAATTATATTTAATTATATATCTAATATTTAATTTAATTAGTTACAAACTTATAATAATGATATTATTAGTTATATGTATTATATAATGTATATTAATCTATGTAATATAATTAATATTATCAATTATACTAATAATTATACATGTTTACTAATAGAAATTATTAATTAGTTATACTAAATTTACTAATACATTTATACTAATATATTTAATTAGTGAAAATTTCTAATATCCCATTTACAAAAGCCAACGAACCAAACATCAACTATAGTAATGATATACATTCCTGGCACTGAACCAAACAAATATATTGGAATGATTGATTCCATTCCAAATCTAGGATAAATGATTCCGAATTCAAATCCGATTTCAACATGCAAACCAAGCACCACCTTAGTCGAAAATTTTCTTAGTTTAATCTATAAAACTTATCACATTTGGATGTTTCTACATGGATGCCAATCTAGACCTAATGAATATCGAGAGGATCGAAATATCTCTTCAAAGTTTAATTGATGCGAATCATATTAATTGTGATGCCCAAAAATGATTCTTGAGAAGAGGTCACGAATATGCAAAAATGAAACTCGAAGAAAAAGAAGAATAATAATATATAAATATACATGACCTAAAGGAGAGGAATGCAACATAACGGGTACGGGGAATCTAGATTCATGACTCAATTTTCCTTTCATTAGAGGAGATATGAGCGTACGAAGGTTAAAAAGCCATACTCGTCCATTTCCCATTTTTGAAGGGTGACTCTCCTAATCCTAGTCAAGCAAAATGAACTAACCTATGTCTAATTTTCTAAATGGAATGCAAGTCTAAATGCCATGTTTTACACACATAGGGGTAAGGGGAACAATGTATAGAGGAAATATCATGCAAGATGTGAAAAGATCCTAAAAATAAAAAACATGTATGAAATGCAATGAATGTCACGCAAAGAATGTGAATCTAGCGCGAAAACGGCCTAAAGTGTCTAGCGTTGGACTAGCCTGTTTCTACAAGTCTCCACTAGCATTGGACTAGTGAGAAATCAGGGAGAAAGGCCACAACTAGCATTGGACTAGTGTGGTGGCGTCATGCTTTTAATATAACTAAATAAATCATATAAAATATAATTAAAACAAATAAACACATAATGCACATAGAGCACATAACACATAAGCATAATTTCTAGATGCAAAACCCTAATAAAAGCGAGTAAACACATAAGCACACAAGCATGCAAGCACCCAAGCAAATAAACGCAAATAAGAGCCTAACTATTACATTCGGAGCTCTAACTACAATCTAAGAGGGAAATTTTAAAAATAATAACCTAACTATTACATTTATCTTACTAAATACATGTTTAGCAAAAATTAAAACCTATCTATTACATAGGCTAGCTAAATACATGTCTTGAGAGCACCTATATATTACAACCTGGCATTTTAATGCCTTTTAAATAATCATCAAAATTAAATAAAACAAATAAAACTTAAAATGAATAAGAATGACTAAAGGAAAAGCACTCAAAACATGCAATTACACATAAAACACATTGGAGTACATAAAAGAATTTAAAATAATAAAAGAGGTTACCTCCCTTGAAATTGTGATTAAATGGCGATAAATTTACCTTATTTATGCTCCAAAATCAACAAAACGGTCAAGGTAACAATTTAATTATAAAGAAATGAAAATAATCATGAAATCTACCAATTAAAGCACTTAAATGAAGTATAATTAACAATTAAAGAAGAAAAGTAACTTATATTTAAGAAATCAAAACTGTCAGGGATCTAATTGCAAAAATTAGGAAAGTTTTTGGGGTTCAATTATAATTATCACAAAGATCAGGGGTCAAAATTAAAGAAAAATAAAGTTAAGATACCAAATTGCAATTAAATTAGGGATCTAATTGAAAGAAATCCAAAGTTTTAGGGTCACAATACAATTACTCAAAAGTATAGGGATTGATTTGCAATTTTCGTCACCAGATCACTTAGTGAAAAGAAGTCAATGGGCCACTCCTATTTATTATTTGGGCCAAAGGCCATCAGGCCCAGACAAAGGTCCAAAGAAAAATACACAGGACAGCCCCTAAATTTAATCAAACAAACCTAACCAAATTTTAGAACTATTGCACGTGAAGTGCGCGAGTGGCGCGAACGCGACTTTTAGCGTGTTATTTGAGAGCATTTAGTGAAAAAGAGATTGAGGAAGAACATTATTAAGATTATTTGGTGAGAAGATAATTGGAGTAAAACACCACAAAATTTTATTTAGTGGCACCACTATTCAAGAAATCAACTCTTCAATCTTATTTTAAAAAATAAGGCTTTCTTGTCTTTCTTTTCCTTTCATTTCTTTCTTTCATTTTGGACCACAAGAGAGAGAGAGAGAGGGCCAAGACTTAGAGAGCAAAAGAGAGGAAAGAAAAGCTTGATTTTCATTCAAAATTTTCACTTCCAAGCCGAGATCTTCACTTCCCATTTACATTCTTGAGTAAGCTTGAAGGTTAGAGCTTCTAGGAGAAGATTCTTGCTTTCTTCTTGGACCAATCTTGCCAAGGTTGAACCTTTGGGAGAGGTAAGTGGATGAGCTACTCAAATCTTTTACATTTCAAGTGGATTTAGGTTAAATCTTGGAAGATCCATGGTGGATTTGAAATTTTTATGGAAGTTTTGGTACTAGAAACTCGATAGTCTCTTGTATGTTTGAATCTTGAAAATTTTGACCAAGAATTTGTGGATTGTTGTTTCTTGATATTCAAGGGTTAATGATTGATGAAACCCTTGAGGATTTGAGTTATATTTCTAGTGATTTGTTGGTGAAAATGGAAGAAATCTCTATGCCTACCAAGTGTTTGATCTTTTGTTAAGGGTCGTTTATGCGCAAATTTTCATAGTTTTTTTTGCTAATAATCTTGGCTGTATATTGTTTGATATGTTCATGAATTTGTTATGAGAAAATTGGGAAGATTTGATGGAGAAATGTTTGGAAAATTCTTGTGGGAAAATTCTGCCTTTGCTGTCCAAAATAGGGGAAGATATTCTAGCCTTGATTTCCACTTTTTCTTAATAATTTTGGGCAAGTTCTTGTTCAAGAAACTTATTAACACATCACTCTTTACTTGTATGTTGAATTTGAACCAAAACTATGAATTTCTTCCTTATTTTCTTTTGGAAAATTTGCAAAATGGACTGAAACTCAGAGAGTATTTTCAGTCAGCTTGTCAGATTTTTTGGTATTAATAGAAAACGAATTAGAGTCTAAATTTTATACTGTTGGAAATCTCTTTGAGTCTATTTTAAACGCAACCAACGACATTCGATTTCGATTTTTCTACATTGAGTTATAGCCGTTTTCCCGAGACTGCTCAAATGCCCTGATATGACGTGACAGCTTTCTTGTGCCTCTGTGATTGCTATTTTTTACCACAAAAATGCATAAACTGAATTTCGATGTTTTCATAAGAAATGTAGATCCATGTCTTAACTTTGAAATGCCATAAAATTCATCTCAATCCGATAAATGTACCTCGAGTTAGGATCAAAATGCTGAGAGGTGTCAAAGCTGTCACTTTGATTCTTCTCCTTTACATTCTTTCCTTCACTTTTCTTGGTTCAGTTTAACATTTTTCACTCCATATTATACCTAAACCATTGACCTAACATGTACATGGATTTTCCCTTTGAATTGAGTTTGAAAACATATGTTTTGGAAGACTTTTAGGGACGTAAAAATATGGAAATCTTGAGAAACATCTTAGAACTTCTAAGTTGAGACTTGGGAGTAGTTTTGATTAAATGGTGGTTTGAAGTAGTGAATCTCATTGTACTCTAATTATTTGGTTCTAGAACTTGGAAGTGAACACAAGATTTTCTCCCGAGGTGGATGTTTGAACTTTGCTTTACATGGTGAGTGTCACATACATGTTTCTTGATATTTTGATTTGAATGATACCACGTGTTATGTGTTGAATATTGAATTTGATGAGCCGAGGGTATACTTTATCATACTCGTACTCTCTTTCTTGAATGATCTTGTACTTGTTTGAACTTGAGTGAACGTCTTTGTGTTTGTACTTGTACTTGACTTGTAAGTGCTGAGTGGTAACATGTACCACACTCAATTCCAGTAAGAGGTGCCTCTCATTCCGTCTCAATACTTTTATCTTGATTAAATCGATTGGAGAGTTATCTCATCGACCCTGGTGCTGAACGGTAGCATGTACCACACTCAATTCGAGTGGAAGGTGCCTCTCATCCTGTCTCAATACTTTTGTTTTGATTAAGTCGATTGGAGAGTTATCTCATCAACTTTAGTACTGAACGGTAGCATGTACACTCAATTCGAGTGGAAGGTGCCTCTCATCCCGTCTCAATATCTCTATCTTGATGAAGTCGATTGGAAGGTTATCTCATCGACCACACTTGTTCTTGGTTGGGTATACTCGAGTATTACCACCACTATTTTTGTTTGGTGTTCGGGCCCGGTAAGAGGTATGTTTGGTGGACAAAAAACTGGTATAAAGTGGAGATCTACAGTCATTGTTTTATCTCTTTAAACGTTGACGGAGTGTCAACGGGTTCGGAACAAGTTATTACAACGAGGAAATTGGCTCTTGAGAGCCATCTATATCCTTTTACTTGAATGCTTTGTATGAGTTGTGGTGTTTGCTTATGTCATTATTTGATGCTTATATTTAATCGATTAAAAATTTAGTTATGTGATTTGTGACTACGTGACCTTTGGCACCTCATTAAGCAAAATCTCACCCTGTTCCCCTTTGTTTTCCTTACAGGGGACAAAGTTTTGAGAGCATGATTTGAGGAAAGAGTTGAGCTATTTTTAGTTTTGTTTTGTGTAAGCTCCTCTATATTAGTAAACTTCACAAGTATTTGTATAAGTTTGAATACTTTGATTTGTTTTTTAAATTGACTCTTTAGTGACTCCATTGTATATAGTTTTGGATTGACAAATGGAAGTTAAATTGTGTGTTTTAGTAATTTATGTGAATTTTGGTTTAATAGTCCTGACGAGAGTTAGGTAGGTAGTCCGCTAAACTTTGGAGTATGCTCTAAGGGAAGGTGGGGCTGTCACACCAGACGCCAGTAATAACTCACGAATTCTCTAAATTCAATGATTAGAATGATGCACTTAAATTGTATTCTTGTTATTAGATAATCCAGGTATTGATGCAATCCCGATTACTCTAGTAACAACAATAAGAACCAAAAAATCAGCCAAAGATGATAATAACCCATGATGCACGCAGTTATTTAATCAACACCATGATCCCCCCCTAAGAGTTCACAAAAGGGGACAACCAATTGTTAGCCTTATTTGCCACATAGAAATACCAATACAAGACAATTATGGGTCAAGATTAGTATTTTGGCACGAAAAATATATGTAGAGAGAATAACTGGCCACTTACTCTACCATACATGCATCAATATAGAATAAAATCAAAGAATCATAGATAGCAAATTAAAGATTGAAAAGATCAAACCCGGTTTCACAATCGTTGGAATAAATACTTCAATTCTTGGATTGAATAGAGAACTACTAGATACTGCCTTCAAGAGAGCAACAGAGTTGTTCATAGTCAAACTTTGGTTCTGCTTATTCTAATCTACTTCTAAGAATGTAGAATATGAGAAAATAGCAACCACAGGCCGTTCTCCCTGTTCGGCCCGCTAGAATCAACAAAAATCTCCTATTTATAGTGTTAAGAGGTAGGGTTTTTGAGTTGTAATTGGATAAGTGCATTAATGTTAAGAAAACGCGTGTCTAGACAATGTCGGGTCTTAAGTTGGGTTGTAAGATGGGATCCCATCATCACTTAACTTGTCAATTTGAATGAAATCGGGTTCAAGCTAGAATAGACCTTATGTTTGGCCCCCATTATAGTGCCCATTAGCTGCTGCCCTCTATGAGTTTAGTATTTTCCTTCCAAATTGAACTCCTTTTGTATCATTTTCATTCCAAGTGCTTTTAATCTGTTCAACATAAAAAACATACATTAAATAGCACTTTAAAAGATAAAATATGCATAATATCATAGTGATAGAGGGATATAAAAACATAACAATTAAAACTCATCACATACTAAACAAAGAAAGTCTATTAACTATTAATGCTTTAAATTATCACCCACCTTAAATTGTTATACTTTTATACAAGAAATTTATTCTTTTGCTAAATATATAACTAGATTCCACATCTTAATTGGTGTCCTAAAATATCAAATAGACAAACCCATAAATCAAGTACAAAAGCATAATTACACAACCTTGGAGTAGTGATAACTTATCGTAGTTATATCCATTACCACTTGCAAGTGAATATCATACACAAGCGACGTAAGCTTAAAAATGGTCTATTGCTTTCTAAACTATAGCAAAAGTCTTGGCCCCCAACTTGAAGTTTTAACAATAGGCCATGATGCAATCTATTGGTTGCTAATCAGCTGTAGCTTGATTTTGTTGATGATTCCGTTGTCCTTGGCACATTGCAGCACCACATCTCAGTTTAACACGTCGTGCTAATTAATTTACCCCAACTTTGCTTTTCCAGGCTGACAATATCAATTAAACAAAATCAATTGGACCCCAAGATCTTTGATTTTGTACCCATGAACTAGGCCCCCACGCTCTCTAATATTTGTAACCAATCGTTATCTTCAATTCATATGCAACAAATATAGTTACCTAAATATTGATAGGGTATAAGATTTCAAAGAATAGTCAACTTTGAATATTATAGGGGACAGTTTATATCAAAGTATAATGTTTATGAAGGCATACCACTTGTACCATTAGAAAATAATTTTAATTCTATCTTTTAGTATGAAACTAGTCATGAAGCATGATTTGCACATGAACATGATGTTCTTGGATATTTTATTTTGAGAAACTTAATTGTTTGAATGGAAAAAATGTTTTAAAAATATAAATGCAACTGAAACAACAAAAGAAGTGAAACATTTGACATTTAAATTACTTTTTTTTTATTTTGTTTGCTCTAATCAGCACAAACTAAGCACAAGGATTTGGGTGATGTAGAATGTTCTAAACCACCTTTATTTTGTCCTAAGCCTACCTTTATTTTATATCAGTATCAAAATGTTGTCTTTCTATTGGACTTGGGTGATGTAAACTATTCTTGTTCATGTCATTTTAGTTGAATCTTTCAACTTTTTAAATTAATTTGTTGTTCTTCTTTGTATCATTCTACGACTGCTTTTTAAAATTTAGGTACAATCTTTGTTGTATTTTTGCTGCAAATGTTGGTTTGATCCAAGTGCTATTTTAGTTATAAACCAAATTCCAATTACATTGTAATTCTATTCCTTGAATTTGAATATCCAAATCGCTTAATTTTTTGCCTACACTTGCACTTTACCTACAATTATGTTTTTGTATTAAAGTCTTTTACTCAATACCAACATTACTATTCATACCAAAATAGACTCAATTATGTTCTTTGTGGTAATTCATTTTTCAATATTTTTTTAGATATGTTAGATGTATGTGAATGAATGAATTAAATTTATCTCGATCTTAGAGTAAAGGGGCACATTGAAATAGCATCGCACAAGTATAGCGAGTACACGTGTCTGTGTGTCTGTATATATGGAAGGATAATAAAAGTGCATTCTTCGTTATATATATGTGTTTTATGCTAATTTCAGTTTTGGTGATTCGAGAACCTAGAGTTGCTACAAATAATGTGCCTTGAAACCCCACAAGTGCCAATATTAACAACAACAATGCAAGGATGATTAAACAAAAAAAAAAAAATGCCAGGATGCCAATGCTATATGCAAAATGCAATCTTGAGCATTTGTTATCAATAACTAACATCCTCCATAGTATTATCAAGTGTATCTTACTACCCATGCCAAGTTTTTCAAACAGGCCAAGGCAACGATCCAAAAATGTTTGTCGGAGTATGTGTGCTTCATCACTAGGGAAGCAAATGAACATTGTGCATGCTGAGCTCAAATTTGACAACTATGTTGGTCCTTTCACTCTTTTCCTAGAGCAATATTGCCATAGTGAAACTACCCAAATGCCGTGTATGGCAAGCCTTCTGTGAGGCGGATGACTTATTTCTTGGATGTGCATGTGTAGGATGTTCTCCCATGCTTGCTCCTACACCACCTCTTCCACCTCTAATTAATCCAACTTTTCAAGTTGGTGCTGATCAATAGGGTTTCTTTAATCCAACATTTATAATGAATGGATTCTATTTTCAGAATGCTCCCAGCGCTAGTCATGAGAGTAGGTCTGTCATTGCTGGTTCTTCTTTAGTTGTTGGGTTTCTAGGGGCTCCTTGTCCCCATAGTTTTTATCCGAGGGCCTATGGATCTTATCCTCATGGTCATGGCTCTTATGGTCTGTGAGACTATGGCTTTTTCTATATATGTAGTACATGCTATACAGTCAAGGCATCTTCATGGTTTCGCTCTATTCTTGATGTTATTGTTTATTGTGTTGCTATTGTTGTTGTTGCTCTGGATGAGACATTACGATTTTTATGTTAGGGTGAAAAGTACGATAGTTCCAGAGAATGAGCTTTCTTTTTTATTCTTTGATATTTTGGTAGTATGAAATCTCAAAAATTAATGTATTAGATTGATAATAAACCCTCAAATGTTGATAGTAAAACTAAAACAAAAGTGCCAAAAATATCAAAACTGTTCCCCTATAGATGCCCAAAGAAAAAAAAGAAAAAAGAAAAACCAAACAAGTTGCCTAAACTTGACTTATAGTGGGGGCTGAGAGTGGGTAATTGAACTTAAGATCATGAATCACCTCCAATCGCTTCAGAAATATGTGTGAATCATGAAATATAAAATTTGTTGAAACTATAATATTCTCTTAACCCTTGAATGTGACGTTCCCACATCTCCTAAGAGCGAAGCCAAGGGTATTGGCGGGACGACTTCCCAACTCTCGCCAGGACTTGATACAATTTCAATTCAAACTTAAGGATAAATAACCAAATAATAAAGTCGATGGTATAGAGAAAAGCCGCTTCCTTAATAAGTATTCAATTCTTACATTTCAAGATATCAAGTACATCACTTTCCCCAAAATATACAATTTTCAAAAGTCATCTAATCAAATACATTCAAAACCCTAATAAAAAATTCATCAAGTCGGTTTCTCCATAATTCCTTTCATTTCGGTTCCTGTTAAGGAAAAACAAATCTAATGGGGTGAGCGAAAATTCGTGAGGCCAAGAAAACATGCAAAACACATATTTGAAATAACAAAAGCACTTATACGAGATTGAAAGCTATAACATTCAAGCGGTTCACATTTAACAATAAAACACACTTGATAAGGATACGAGAGCCCTCAGGAGCTATATTCCACTTGTTTCGCCAATGTTCGATCAAATACTTCCTCGCGATGATACTACGTCAACCGAGTGGGTATTAAGTCCGTAGAACTTCACTTACACTTCCCCGTTCACCGTTACACCCCCTACTTTGGGCTCGCACTTCTTTTATATAAGGCGATATTATTCGAGTATGCCAAGCGAGATCTCTCCAATAGATCAATCTTATAAATTTTTCTCATGGCTCACAAAGTTTCATGACCAAGCTCATGCCGACTTGATTCACAAGGTCGGCCGATGAGTTTTGGGCGTCCCCCACTATTATCACTAGGAGTCGATGAGATTTACTCCAATCGACATATGCAACCATAGTATAATTCACTATTGCAACACTTCACCTAATTCACTTAACAATTCACTTCAAGCAATTCAAATACACTTCACTTAAACGAGAACGAGTGCGATAAAGTACACATTCGACCCGACACTTTCAAAATACTCAATCAATGAGAACAATTAAGCACGTAACAATATTTCATACATTTGACACTTACCAAGTCAAAACAAAAGTGAGTGAGCGAGTAATTTAGTCTCTAGACGTTCGCTTCGAGATTCTCTTGAAGATTTCCTTGAGCGTCTAAACAATATAACAAGTACTTTCACTCACAATCATGTATCAATCAAGAAAGAAGGTGCACTTATTTAGACTAAATTAAAGTCTCAAAAGAGAACCTTAATCACTTAAAATTGAGGTTCAAAAGTGAGGATTTAACAACACAAGAGAAGCTGATTTCCTCCATGAAATCGAGTTTAAAATGATCAATCACTATCAAAGGATAGGGAAAAGTTTCCAAAAACTCATATCCCATCAAGTCGGAAAATTTCAGTTTTAGGTGTCAAATTTAGAAAAATCAGACATTGCACTCAATAGGTCCAAAAATGGAAAACTTTATACCGTTGGAATCTTGGTTCGGAGTACTAAACATTCCTGGAAGACACTTTTCCAAGATTCTAGACGGAAGGCACTCATTTTTCAACTCAAAAATTCAGTTCTAATAGGATAGATTTGAACCAGTCTTGGTTTTGCAGTCATCGTTGGAAATTCGGCATAATTCACAGAAAATGAATCAGCCCTTGAAATTCGTAACACAATAAGAGTTCCAAACAAGCTTTCAAACACAAAAACAGAACTAAATTCGGAGTCTTGAGCATCAAGATACAGCAGTTCAAAGTCGATAAATTTTCACTACTAAAACAGTGAATTTTCAGATTTTTAAAAAGCTATATTTGTAGCATCATTTGGATATCGAAAGGTTGTTGAAATAACACCAAATTTGGTACACTTAAACCTCTATATGTTCACTACCTCTCTATCAAATTTCACACAAAAACTCACATAGGAAGGCAGTTAACAAAGCGACTAAGCTTTGGAAAATGTTTCAAGGACAATCTGTCTTTTTGCTTTTATTTCTTTTCCAAACATTTTGCACAATGAAATCAGTCCAAATTCGATCCATTTTTGACACCAAGGTCCTAGAAACCTTTAATAAACACTTGATGGTGGATTGACATCAAAATTTTTGAAATAAAACATCCCACAACAAACTAGACCAGTCGGCCAGCAAGAAGGAAAAGTTTTTCCAGTTTTCCAGCTTTATCGCACTTACAAAATCAGGCCATCACTCGCTCAATACAAGTTCAAATTACGAATGGTTGATAGCGTTGGAAACTAGGTTCAAAACAATTCATTTCATCAAAAGAAAACATTTCCAAAATCAGTTCACAAGTAGTTTGAATTCAATCCACAAGTTGCAGCTTCTCATGTTCTCTTGGACAGATATTCATAACAGGGTAGCAAATTTTACCGAATCACTACGGATGATTCAAAATGAACTAAGGAGTGATTTTTATACCGTTAGAAAGCTACGGATGTCTAGTTTTGAATGCTACTAACAGCACTCAATTTTGACTTATATCCAGAGATGTGACAGCCCCACCTCTCCCTAGGGCGAACCCTAGGGTATCAGCGGACTGCCTGCCCAGCTCTCGCCAGGACTGCGGATCACTCACACACACAAAACTAAATGCAAGAGACTCCCCATCAGGGCTAAAACATTCATTTCCACATATAATATCATTTATACAAAACTACCAGGTACATATACATGTTACCCCAATATACAGTCCAAAAGAGCATTCAAGTAAAGTACATTCAGGTTTTCCAGTGCTCAAGGAGCTATCAAGAAACAAAACTATTTTACTAGCTCCACTGGCTTCTCAAACTCATAATATTCCCAAAGGTATGCCTGTAAGGAAAACAAAGGTAACGGGGGTGAGTTTTCGCCCAATGAGGTACTTAACAGTCATGCAGCCCCAAATTCATAGGTAATCAAGCTCAGTTAAACAAACCATAAATCACAGAATGCAAATACCACAACTAGTTTAAATGAAAGGATACGGGTGGCTCTCAGGAGCCAATTCCCCATTGTAGTTCTTGATCGCACCTCGTTGACCCTCCGTCAACGTATAAAGAAAGTACCATGACCGTAGACCCCACTTTACTCCCAGTTCCTTCCACCGTACATTCCCCTTACCGGGCCCGAACACCTCAATAGTAACAGTGGTTGGTAATACTCGAGTATACCGAAAGGTCGAGGAGATACACTCCACTCGACAAATAGTGACCCGAGGGTCGTTACCTCGTCTACCAGCCCTTGCTGGCTCGACTCGAGTAACTTCCACTAGGGCTTTGAGCTCAGTGATTACAGTACAGTGGTGGGGCTCATGCCCAATATTGAAGTCAATCACAGTGCAGTACAATGGTAAACAGTTACACAGTAAGAGGACGAGAGCGGTAAAGTACACTCTCGCCTCATTCACACAGTTCACAGTGGTCACATTACAGTTTCAAAGACAAGTAGTCACTTAGGCATTCAAATCATGCAATAGTACACTCACCACTTCAGATGAGCAAATTCAAGGATTTCCGTCCAACGGATGCTTTGGATCACCCAAAAGTCCTATAACAATCAAGAAAATGCAATTGAAGTTCAATTACGGGTCGAGTACCTCTTAAACGGATCATTAAAGCAAAATTCAAATATAGTCTCAATTATGGCTCAAAATGGACAATATATCAAATTTAGGGTTAAAAGTTCAAGAAAACCCTAAGGCATTTCACATTCGCTCATTCTTAACCTAGATTTACCAAGCCCTAAAGTTCGCGGCAATCGGACAGCATTTCCCTTAAATTTCAGCATTTCCATCCTACAAACAAGTACCCAAATTCATCCAATCCAATCACAATTTATCATATCCATCATAGACTAGCAAATACACCTCATTAGGGTCACAATACCCTTCAATCATGGCTAATTGCAAGTTCAATAGACAACCATAAGAAAGCCCCAAATTGCATAAACCCTAATGCTGAAATTTCCATAGAAAGCTGAAATTTTCCGCACAAAGCTGAAATTTTCCGCAATTCACCGCAATTAACGTATACTGGCACCCAATTACACCATATTAAGCCACCAATTCAAGTCATATATAATAATCATATGAAATCAGAAAATTCCCAAGAAAATGAAAAATTCACCAAACTTCACTTTCATTCACAAAATCATCCATAAACTAAGATCTATATCCGATATAAGTCACTAATTTGAAATTTTTATGGACAAAATTGAAGATTCAAACCATATACCTCAATCACCAAGAAAGGTAGCAACTTAGGCCTTCCCTTTGCAAATTCACTCCACAAACACCTTTGATCTTCCTTAGTAAGCAATTTCTACGGAATAAATCGGATTTCTATCGGTTGATTTGCAAGATTTGGGCAAGAATTTGGAAGAAAATTGAAGCTTTCTTTTCTCTTTTTCCCTCAAGGTGGTTCGGCCAAGAAGATGCTTGAATGGAGATGTTTTTGGTCAATTTTCAACCTTAGTAAAGTTGTAAGAAAGTTAGGTGCAACTTGGTCCAATGAAATCGCGCCACGTGTCGCCTTTTGTTTCTTTTCCTTATCCATTAGCTTTCCAAAGACTAAATATCTAACCAACCTCCAGTTATCTCTTAACACTCAGTAATTTAATGCCTTACTGTACAATTGAGCCGAATTGGCCGAATTCCTCTCACTTAATGCGCTAGCGGGTCCCACCACCGCTATTCGCTCCAATTTTCTCGTGAACTCACGTATACTAGAAAAATACCTTAAAAACTATATTTACCTATAAAATGCGTGTAAAACAATTATAATAAAGAAAATATAGAAAATATAAGCACGCAAATCGAGAAACCCTAAAACCCTAAAATCTTTTTTTTTTTTTTTTTCCGAGTTCTCACAAGAGAGATATGTTCGATCAAAGGAGCACTGTTTGGCTGCCAGATTACCATTTCCAGGTTTCTTTAAATTTCGAAAATTCAAGTTTTGCTCAACCAAATGAAATGATTTTCGCAAGGCACTTTGTACACATAATATACAACATATAACCATCAATTTCACAGTAAAACAAGTACCAAAAATTCGAAATAATCACTGTACAACAAGGACAGATTTTCGGCCAGCTCTGGTGCGCACCACTTTCCTTCGATTTTTCCTTCACTTCCTAACCGTATTCAACTCAAATAACACGTAAACAACCACAATCAACTAGTTACACCTCAAGGCAGCTATCTAAAGGCATCATCAATTCCACTAGCCTAGTGTTAAAGCAAAATAAAATAGATTTCCTCATGTCCTCTACCTATTTCAAGCTTTGGGTTACCAAACCCATGAAATCGAAGCTTGATTTTTGAAGAAAAATGGAAAGATTGCAAGAGTTGTTGGTTACCTCCTTAGCTCTTGAAGTAACAAAAAATTTCACCACAAAAACCTCCAAGAATTTTCTCTAGGTGTTGTCCTCCTCCAAGTTAAAGTTAATCTCCAAGTGGTATGGAAGTTGAGTGAAAATTTTGGGCAAGATTGAAGCAAGATGGAAGCAAAATGAGAGAAGCTTTCTTCCTCTCTTTTTTTTTGTTCGGCCGACTCCAAGAGAAAGGAAGAGAAGGGTTTTGTTTTATGAATCTTCCCTTGGAAGCTTATTGAGTTTGTGGTCAAAAGTTGCACAAAAGTCAACTAGAAATAGTGCGCGAATAGTGAAGTGTACTACCACTTTTCTCTCTTGTTTGTTGCACTTGTGCACTAATTCTCAAATATAATTCCTTTAACACTATAATTATTCACACTTAGTAGTCTAGTATAAGTTTTTTAAATCTCCACTTAGTCGATTCGACGCGAAATATGCAAACCTCCGATTCGCGCGCGATAAGGCGGAAATTTGAACTCACTCACCTCTAATCCCTCAATTAACTTTTCTTAATCTACTATTGATCATTCTTAATTCTCTAAGATTATTGCACTCTCGAATTGAATATTACCTCGAAAAATGTGTATTCGCTATTTCTCGCTAAACGCGCCTCCGAAAAATTAAATTTTGCTCATGGAATGTTTTAAAAATATAAATGAGACATTGTTCCATGTAATTAGATTTAAAATGGTTGAAATAAATTATTCAGAGAAAATGGGTAAATAAATAATTACATAAACTAGTAAAATAGAATTAAAAGTAAGTAAAATTCGGGTCCTCATATCCTTCCCTCCGTAAAAGGAATTTCATTCTCGAAATTCATACTTAAGACAACATCACACCTCTTAGTAACTAGGTTTATCAAATCGATCAACAATTTACACTCTCCAACCCATATCTCACACTTAGCAATTAAATTTTGATGCCCAATAGGCGTTTTAACTTTCAAATCATAGGGTAACTTAATCGGTCTCATGTCTATCTCATATAGGTAATGTCTCCACTTCTTTAATGCAAATATCGCCGTTGCTAAATCCAAATCATGAGTTGGATAATTTCTCTCATGAGATTTTAACTTTCCAGAAACATATGCAATCACCTTATCATGTAGTATTAATACACATTCTAAACCATCCTTTGAAGCGTCTGTATAAATCACAAAACTATCTCCTCCACTCGGTAAGGTTAACATAGGTGCATCGGTTAAACACTTTTTTTTTTACTTTTGAAATTCTTCCTCACATTTAGAATCCCAAATAACTTACCATGCTTCTTAGCCAACTCAGTCAAGGGTCTTACAGTCTTAGAAAAGTTCTTGATAAATCGCAGGTAATATTTGGCTAACTCTAAGAACTCTGAATTTCAATAAGATTTTCTAATCGTTTCCTCTTAAAATAGCTTTCATTTTAGTTGAGTCTATAGCAATTCCTTCCTTAGATATTATATAATCTAGAAAGACTACTTCTTCCAACTAAACTCACATTTATTGAATTTAACTAAAGTTGGCGCTCTCTCGGGGTTTGTAAAACTATCATCAGGTGTCTTTTATGATCTTTTTGAAACTTAGAGTATACCGATATACCATCAATAAATGTCACCACAGATTAATCCAAATACGGTTTAAAACTCCGATACATTAGGTTCATAAATGCTGCTAGTACATTAGTCAACCCAAAGGACGTAACTGAAAATTCAAAGTGCCTATATCTTGGATTGAAAGCAGTGTTAGGCACATCAGTTTCTAGAATTCTCAACTAGTAATAGTTCTACTTTAAATCCAACTTGGATAGTACTAGTTGATCGAATTCTTATCCATGTAAGGCAAAAAGGGTATTTGTTCTTAATGGTCACATTGTTCAAGTCTCGATAGTCTATGTATAGTTTCAAACTTCTATTCCAAATATTATATCCTGTTCTTTAATTAGGTTCATTAAATCTATCAAATATTTCCTTTCACCAACTCAAATCTCACAATTTTAAATATATCAAGTTAGTAATCAAGTATTGGATCCCAGTTTTAATCCTAAGTTTTCGATTTTTGGTCCACCGCCGATCCCTGGTCACCTCCAAAACCTTAGGTTTGCCTACGCTCTCAAGTACAATCTTGACCACGTTTACTACCATTCATGTCTTATCACCAATCTAAAGGTGTGGGATAAAATTTAAATATACTTGTAAGTCATGAAATCAATTAAAAGTAAGTAAATTGTTATATGTTATAAAAGATCATAATAGTTACTTCAAGTTGAAATAAGTTTATCAAATCATTTCAAAAGAAGAAGGGAAACAACAAGATCATAACAGAACGTGCCGAGTTGCCAAGATACAAAACAACAAAAGGACTTTTCCCTTTTACAAAAGATTACCACCTCTAAAATGCCAGTTTAGACTAGGTAAAACTACAACCCCTATTCCTCGAGTAGAGTCAATTCTATCCCCACTTGTATTACTTCCATTATTTGGATCTCTCTCACAGTCATTAGCATTAATCACCTCTTCTAGCCCTCGACTGCTTTGCAGTGGATCTAGCAGACTACCGAGTATTTTCTCTTTTTTTAGAAATTCTAAGACAATTCGAAAACTTATACTCGGTATTACCGCACCTCAAACATTTTCCTTGTCTTCTCCAGCACTCGGCCTTAGCGTGGTTAATCTTGCCACAGAATCCACAAGTTACGTGAGGAGTCACGACTTGATCAGTTTGAGAATTTTGTTTGTATTTCTTCTCCAATTCTACGTTCTTGCGTAGCAAATCCATTTTCTCTACATATTCTTATTTCCACCGTCCTTCCCAGTAGTCAGCCAATTTCTTTTGAAATTTTACTTCCTTTCGAAGAATGTCCATTTCCTTATGCATCTTTCCCAAATTTGTCATCTCACCGGTTGGTTTACGTCAACTGCTAGCCTACCATGCAAATCAAGGGATCAAAATAAGTAACTATTTACAATGGGAGTTCTGACCATTTTACTCTTTTATTCTTTTGCTTCTAGATTACTCTAGAATATAAATCTTAACTATTCTCTGCTTACTATGGACGAGCTCTTGAGTCTCCATCGGATTACTATCACTACTTATAAATATAACAAAATACGGAGATCTTATTCTTTAATATAAAAGTTTCACACCCTAATTCACTCTCCAATATTCACTTAGAAAGTTGCTCGAGAAGAAACCATATCCTCTTGCTCTCACTAGTGCCTTATTTCATCCCCTCAAACCAATTTTTTACTGTTTCGAGGTTAGACCCTCCATGAAACTTAGATGGGCGAACTTCAAGAATCGCTCAATCCTCACACCTCTTTTGGTTCCTAGGTTGGTTGATTGATTTAGGGTTTTGGTGCTCAGTTAATCGTGCTAAGATATCAATCATATAGTTAATAGTAGTAGCTACTTAATTATCTCCTTCATTCCTAGGGTTTCGGTTTCATTTAGATGCCATCCCTAGTCATCCCCTTGAGTTTGGGATTTGCCTAATCTCACGCTCTTGGCCCCTACCACTCATTCGAGCATCCATGATCTTAGTTATGCTCAAATGCAAGAATAGAATTAATTACGTGAAAAAATACTTAAAATACAAGTCAATGTGGAAAACATTTGAAATAACGATAATTAGCATATATTAACAATTAAAGATCCATACAAGATTAGCAAGTCATGGGGAATTTACAAAAATATAGCACACATGTGCCACTAAAGTGCAATTAGTCATGCAATAGATGCCAAGAATTTTACAAGTGTCACCCCAGCTAATTCTAGTCACTAAAATCAAAAGTCAACATCCTAGTCTAGTTCGCATCCGAACCACAAGCCTGAACATCCTCCTCGAAAGGTTCCTCCTCAGGAGCGCCCTCATGAATTGGGTTCTCGACAGTCTCTATCGCCTCCTCTATCAATATGGTGATGTCGGCTAAAATTTCGGCGGCCTGATTCCGGACCTCCTCGTCTACCCTAATTAGTCGACCCCTAATCCTCTGGAGCTCAACACCAGTGGCCCCAACCCTAGTTCTCTCCTCTACCACTGTTCCCTCAAGATCAATGATCCTAGCATCTTGGGAATCTATCATAGTGTTTAGTTCCTCGATCTCCTGAAGTAAGACTCTGTTGGTATTCACTAGCTGCCGACGTTCATCGTCAAGGGACAATACCAACTCATTAGGGTAGGTGTACGTCGTCTTACAGGGACAACGGGGAATCCTCGAAGAAGGCGAATATCGGATACAAGATTCTCCTTCACGCACTTTATATCAAATAGACCTAAGAGGCACCACATGTCCATTAGCATGCCCATTACTATTAGCAGCGTGACATCCGTTACCATTTTTCATCTCTACAAAACAACCACAAATTCTAGATTAGAAACTTAAAGTCACTAATTCGCTTAAATATCACTTAAAGTATAACTAAGTCGTTAAATCCCTATCCTCAAGAGCAAAGTTTCTAATATATCTCCCAAATAGATCTCTAAATCTAGTCTCTTTTCCACCAATGCCATTTAAGAAACTCTCGAGTACCAATTCTCTTTAACCACTGGAATACAATAGGTTAATGTTCAAGTGAATCTCATGGTCCGGTATCCTAAACTTTTAGCCTAAAATACACTACAAAGATCTGAACTCTAAACTCTGATACCAACTGTGACGCCCCCACTTCTCCCAAGGGCAAATCCAAGGGTATCGGCGGAATGCCTGCACATCTCTCGTCAGGACTCGATACAATTTCAATTCAAATTTAAGGATAAATAACCGAATAATAAAAGTCAATGGTATAAAGAAAAGTCGCTTCCTTAATAAGTATTCAATTCTTACATTTCAAGATATCAAGTATATCACTCTCCCCAAAATATACAACTTTCAAAAGTCATCTAATCAAAATACATTCAAAACCCTAATAAAAAATGCATCAAGTCAGCTTCTCCATAATTCCTTTCATTTCGCATCTTGTTAAGGAAAACAAATCTAATGAGGTGAGCGAATGTTCGTGAGGCCAAGAAAACATGAAAAACACATATTTCAAATAACAAAAGCACTTATACGAGAATGAAAGCTATAACATTCAAGCGATTCACATTTAACAATAAAACACACTCGGGAGCTCTCAGGAACTATATTCCACTTGCTTCTCCAATGCTGATTCAAATACTTCCCCGCGATGATACTCTATCAACCAGGTGGGTATTAAGTCTGTTGAACTTCACTTACACTTCCACGTTCACCAATACACCTCCTGCTCCGGGTCAGCATTTCTTTTATATAAGGCGATACTACTCGAGTATGCCAAGCGAGATCTCACCAATAGATCAAACTTATAAATTTTTCTCATGACTCACCAAGCTTCACGACCAAACCCATGCTAGTTCGATTCACAAGGTCAGCCGATGAGTTTTGAGCGTCTCCCACCATTATCACTAGGAGTCGAGGAGATTCACTCCAATCGACATATGTAACCATAGCATAATTCACTATTGCAACACTTCACTTAATTCACTTAACAATTCATTTCAAGCAATTCAAATACACTTCACTTAAACGAGAACGAGTGTGATAAAGTACACATTCGACTCGACACTTTCAAAATACTCAATCAATGAGAACAATTAAGCACGTAACAACATTTCATACACTTGACACTCATCAAATCAAAACAAAAGTGAGTGAGCGAGTAATTTAGTCTCTAGGCGTCCGCTTCAAGATTCTCTTGAAGATCATCTTGAGCGCCAGAACAATATAACAAGTACTTTCACTCATAATCATGTATCAATCAAGAAAGAAGGTGCACTTATTTAGACTAAATTAAAATCTCAAAAGAGAACCTCAATCACTCAAAATTGAGGTTCAAAAGTGAGGATTTAACAACACAAGAAAAACTGATTTCCTCCATGAAATCGAGTTTAAAATGATCAATCACTATCAAAGGATAGGGAAAAGTTTCCAAAAACTCATTTCCCATCAAATCGGAAAATTTCAGTTTTAGGCGTCAAATTTAGAAAAATCAAACCTTGCACTCAATAGGTCCAAAAAAGGAAAACTTTATACCGTTGGAATCTTGGTTCGGAGTACTAAAAATTCATGGAAGACACTTTTCCAAGATTCTAGACGGAAGGCACTCATTTTTCAACTCAAAAATTCAGTTCTAATAGGATAGATTTGAACCAGTCTTGGTTTTGCAGTCATCTTTGGAAATTCGGCATAATTCACAGAAAATGAATCAGCCCTTGAAATTCGTAACATAATAAGAGTTCCAAACAAGCTTTCAAACACAAAAACAGAACTAAATTCGGAGTCTTGAGCATCAAGATATAGCAGTTCAAAGTCGATAAATTTTCACTACTAAAACAGTGAATTTTCAGATTTTTAAAAAGCTATATTTGTAGCATCATTTGGATATCGAAAGGTTGTTGAAATAACACCAAATTTGGTACACTTAAACCTCTATATGTGCACTACCTCTCTATCAAATTTCACACAAAAACTCAAGTGGGAAGGCAGTTAACAAAGCGACTAAGCTTTGGAAAATGTTTCAAGGACAATCTGTCTTCTTGCTTTTATTTCTTTTCCAAACATTTTGCACAATGAAATCAGTCCAAATTCGATCCATTTTTGACACCAAGGTCCTAGAAACCTTTAATAAACACTTGATGGTGGATTGACATCAAAATTTTTGAAATAAAACATCCCACAACAAACTAGACCAGTCGGCCAGCAAGAAGGAAAAGTTTTTCCAGTTTTCCAGCTTTATCACACTTACAAAATCAGGCCATCACTCGCTCAATACAAGTTCAAATTACGAATGGTTGATGGCGTTGGAAACTAGGTTCAAAACAATTCATTTCATCAAAAGAAAACATTTCCAAAATCAGTTCACAAGTAGTTCGAATTCAATCCACAAGTTGCAGCTTCTCATGTTCTCTTGGACAGATATTCATAACAGGGTAGCAAATTTTACCGAATCACTATGGATGACTCAAAATGAACTAAGGAGTGATTTTTATACCGTTAGAAAGCTACGGATGTCTAGTTTTGAATGCTACTAACGGCACTCAATTTTGACTTATATCCAGAGAGATATGTTCGATCAAAGGAGCACTGTTTGGCTGCCAGATTACCATTTCCAGGTTTCTTTAAATTTCGAAAATTCAAGTTTTGCTCAACCAAATGAAATGATTTTCGTAAGGCACTTTGTACACATAATATACAACATATAACCATCAATTTCACAGCAAAACAAGTACCAAAAACTCGAAATAATCACTGAGCAACAAGGACAGATTTTCGGCCAGCTTTAGTGCACCACTTTCCTTCGATTTTTCCTTCACTTCCTAACCGTATTCAACTCAAATAACACGTAAACAACCACAATCAACTAGTTACACCTCAAGGCAGCTACCTAAAGGCATCATCAAGCCTGCTAGCCTAGTGTTAAAGCAGAATAAAATAGATTTCCTCAAGTCCTCTACCTATTTCAAGCTTTGGGTTACCAAACCCATGAAATCGAAGCTTGATTCTTTAAGAAAAATGGAAAGATTGCAAGAGTTGTTGGTTAACTCCTTAGCTCTTGAAGAAACCAGAAATTTCACCACAAAAACCTCCAAGAATTTTCACTAGATGTTGTCCTCCTCCAAGCTAAAGTTAATCTCCAAGTGGTGTGGAAGTTGAGTGAAGATTTTGGGCAAGATTGAAGCAAGATGGAAGCAAAATGAGAGAAGCTTTCTTCCTCTTTTTTTTTGTTCGGCTGACTCCAAGAGAGAGGAAGAGAAGGGTTTTGTTTTATGAATATTCCCTTGGAAGCTTATTGAGTTTGTGGCCAAAAGTTGCACAAAAGTCAACTAGGAATAGTGCACGAATAGTGAAGTGTACTACCACTTTTCTCTCTTGTTTGTTGCACTTGTGCACTAATCCTCAAATATAATTCTTTTAACACTATAATTATTCACACTTAGTAGTCTAGTATAAGTTTTTTAAATCTCCACTTAATCGATTCGACGCGAAATACGCGAACCTCCGATTCGCGCGCGATAAGGCGGAAATTTGAACTCACTCACCTCTAATCCCTCGATTAACTTTTCTTAGTCTACTATTGATCATTCTTAATTCTCCAAGATTATTGCACTCTTGAATCGAATATTGTCTCGAAAAACGTATATTCGCTATTTCTCGCTAAACGAGCCTCCGAAAAATTAAATTTTGCTAATGGAACGTTTTAAAAATATAAATGAGACCTTGTTCCATGTAATTAGATTTAAAATGGTTGAAATAAATTATTCAGAGGAAACGGGTAAATAAATAATTACATAAGCCAATAAAATAGAATTAAAAGTAAGTAAAATTCGGGTCCTCACATTGAACAATTATATGTTCAACCAAATTTGCCTATGACTTCATATAAGATTATGATATTTTCATTGTATTAAATATTTAATTGAGATCCCAATAAAAATTTTAATTATCGCCATTATTCAAATTGCTTTCCATCAATTTTCCACCTGCCAAATACATCAAGTAGTTGCAAAAATTGGTATTAGTGTGCTAAAATGCAAAACCACATAAGTGCAAATAGCAACTTACCTTAAAAGTTTTTTGTCACACATTTTGATAATAGCCATTTGTTAGGAAAAGCATACTCATTAAAAGATGTAGTAAATATCTCAAATTACACCCATCCAAATTGTGGACAGATAATCTTTGTGATGCCACCTTATTCCTTGCATTGGGCAAGATCAATTTAGATGCCTTTTATCGAAAATGAGTAAAGCAAAAAAAAAAAAAAAAAGATCAAACATTAAAATGAGTACAAGAGAAATAGAGTAAACACATTTTTTAAACTTCGACATTTTCAGGACAAATGTGTATCAAAGTAAACTTTCAAGACACCATATGGAAGTTACTTTTGGACTATTCCCCTATGTTTTTATTCTAGGCTTTCAAGTGTTCTCGCGAATTTAATTCAATCTTTATTCTATATAACATTCAGTAAATTGACTAGCACAGAAAAAAATGAATAACTTGTAGCCAAAAGTGATTACTTTATGTTTGGAAGCTTGATCATTTCATTAATATTATACACGTTGGTAGCACGTGCATTGCACATTTTACATTGCAATCTAAAAAGAACAATACCAAAATCATGGTTTGCATCTTAAAAATAAAAAGATATATATTTGGACCGATTCAGGTTTCCTTGTCAATCCAAAATTAAAATAATAATAATAAAAGAAAACTGAAGATATCTTTCCTCATGGGTTTGCATCTTATAAGTATGTAATTGTTGCATCTACTTGGTGCATACTGTCTTTCGTCAATTCCTTTGTCCTAATTTGTCTTAAGGCCATCTTTATTTTGTATCAGTATCAAAATTTTGTCTTTTGGTTGGATTTGGGTGACTTTGAATGTTCTTGTTCATGTCATTTGATTATATGACTATTTTTTAAAATTTAGGTCCAAACTTTGTTGTTTTTTTGCTGCTAATGATGGATTGATTCAAAATGCTATTTTAGTTATAAACCGAATTCCAATTATATTGAAATTCCATTCCTTGAATTCTGAATGCCCAACTAGCTTATCTTTTTGCGTATTCTTGTACTTTACCTACAAACTTTACCTACAATTACGTTTGCAGGTAAAGTACTTTACCTACAATCAATATTATGTTTGTAGTTTACCTACAAGTAGCTTAACTTTTTGCCTACCCTTGTACTTTACCTACAATTATGTTTTATGCTAAATTTTTTTTACTCAATGCCGATATTAATATGCATTCCAAAATTGACTCAATTATGTTTTATTTGGGTAATCCATTTTTCAATAAATTAGAAAAGTTGATAACAAAATAATGTAGATGGTAACCTCTATGGTACTATGGACTGTTGCAATAATAACAGCTCATAATTGAATATCTAGCATAGAAGAAATGTATTATTTAAGTTATAACAATTATTCTAATATTTCCTGCTCCTACTCTTAGCAAATATGGTTATGATTCTTAATTTGGTTGATTGTCAATTTTTTTATAGGGTCCACTGAGTGTGCGATATAATGTGCTGTAGCAATAGACAAAGATGAAAATATTTAGAAAGTCATCTTTGACACGAGAGAGAAAATGGGTAGCAATAAAAACTCAAGCCAAGGTCACAAATCAAAAGGTAACGGAGGATCAAACTCAGATAATAAAACAACTTACATTTCCTATCATCATAAACTATTGCTTCTTTGACACTAGAGAGAACATGGGTAGCAATGAAAACTCAAGCCGAGGTCGCAAATCAAGAGGTAATGGAGGATCAAACTCAGGTAATAAAACAACTTACATTTCCTATCATCATAAACTATTCCTTTTTTATTTTTAGGATGCTGCTGTTTACATACAAAATTTATTCTTGGGTAGATATAATTCATCCTCATGGCAATTAATTCTTGTGAATCTCTTGCATTTTGTTGTAAATTGCATCTTGGTTAATTTTTCCCCTCTTAAGTTGTTAGCTACTTCTTTTATGTGCCTAATTGTTGATATACGCATAGAAAAATAGATAAGATTTTTCTTTGACTTTGCGTGCCGCACTTAAGATGTTCAAGCTTACCGTAATAAATTTTCGGATATGAGATTGGGTAAAAATGAATAAGAGAAAGTTATTTCTCCAAATCTTTTTGTATACTTAAGTTCTACCTATAGATAAATGTAGCTAGACCAGTTATTCTTGCTATTATCATTACCATTTCAATCCTTTTTTTAATTTTTCTAATACCATTTGCTTTAGAGAAATTGTTTTTGACTACTTTACAATCTTTAGAGATAAATAAGAGATAGGGAGGTAGAAACATTTTTGAAAACGAATTCACACTCTTATCATATATAATTAACTTGTATTCTTTATATAAACCTTTTTTAGGCATTTTTGAAAAAAAACATAATTTTTCTTCAAAATATATCTTTAAATAACATATTCTTAAGCATTTAAAAAATAGTAGTTTTATTTACTATTTACAAATTTTCAATTTTTAATTATATGCAAATCAAAGGAATATATGAAATTTATTCATACACATATTAAATATAAATATTGCCTTTCCAAATTAGTTGCGAAGATAATATAGTTGCCTTCTTAGCACATCACCAATTGCTTATTGATAAGTGTGCATTTTGTGTGATGTAAGTGTATTTTATTATTTAATTTTGGTGTGTTTTGTTCATTTTTATAGCTAATTAACTTGATTTCTAGTGAATTATGCATTTTGTGGTTTAAAGTGTGAACAATTTCATTTCTATGTGTTCAAATGGTGAAAACATCATGTTTTTGTAGGTTTTAATGATTCAATCATCGAATGAAGTGAATTGAGAAGATATTTGGATCATTTTGATGATTTAAAGTGATATAAAGAGAATATGAAGTGCAAAATGTTCAAAACAAGAAATGCAATCAAGTATTAAAGAAGAAATGCTTGACAGCTTTGATACCTTTTAGTATTTCGGCTATATCTTGAGTTTAAAGTATCCAATTGAGGTGATTCTTGACCATTTTGAAACTAAGATATAGATCTACATTTCTTATGAAAACATCAAAATTCAGTTCATAAGTTTTCCTAGTCAAAAAGTCGAAATACAGTCAGCCATTTTGTTGTCGAAAGCTAAAACAAGATTTTGACCAATCAGGAATATTTTGCTCATTTTAAGTCCTACAGAGCTCCAAATTAGATAATTATTGATGCATTGAAAATCTAACTCAAAGAGCTACAACTTTCATGTTTTGTACAAGAGTTAGTTCAACATTCATCATCAAGAAAATATCAGTTGAAATTAGTGCAAAAACAGAGCAAAGCTAAAAACTGATCAACAAAGTGCAAACCTATTGGGAGGGCAATACGCAAGTGCAATACATGACCTTGCACCTGCACATTGACCCGGCGTATTGTTAAAGAGGTTGTGCAATTTGCATAGCCACTTGCTCTGATTCTTTTACGACTTTTAACAACTCAATCCTAACAAGTATTTCAGCTGCAGCTGTAAAGAAGAGCGTGGAGACTTGTAGAAGAATATTTTAGAAATCTCAAGAAGCATTTTACATCAACTTTAACAACTCATTTAGAACCTGAATTCATCTATAAATAAGGGACTTGAAGATATATTTTCATAACTTTGGAAGGTTAGAAACACTACCAAAAAGTTAGTCTTTGTGAGGACCCGAAAATTATTTATATTTTCTCTTATTTTTGAAAAAATTAATTTATATTTTCTTTTATTTTACTTTTTTTGCCTTAATTTCATGGTGATTTTATTGGTTGAGTCAAGATTTTTATCATTTCCCTTTTATATTTTAGTGCATGTTAAATTTCGTAGAATATTATGATAGTTTGACCAACTAGTGAGATGTACGCATTATATTTGGTGGATGAGAACGAGTGTGGTGCTAGAGGAATTATGTGATTAGAGTGTTAAGAGTGAATTAGAGGAACACAAGATGGATTGGTTGTTAGAAACACAAGAGAGACAAAGAGATAGAAATGAAACTATAAGCCGCCACTTGTCAACCATCAAGCCAATCTTTGACCAAGATTATTCTTAGTCTTTTCATTTTTCCTCCTTGTTGGCCGAACCTAAGAGAGAGAGAGAGAGAAGAGTGAAAAACTTTCAAAGTCCATCTTGATTTCCTTACTTGATTTGTGAAGAATCCAAAGATCAACCCTAATCCGCTTCGATAAACCTTGAGTTAAGCTTGGAGGTGAGCCTTTGGTGGAGTTATTTGAAAAAGAAAACTCTTGAGTTGCTTGTCATCTTGGGATTTTGAGGTAAATTTTCTAGATAACATCTCTTTTTACTTGTTTCTTAAGATTTGTGCAAGATATGTTATGATTGAAGTTAAAGGAAACATATTTATGGTAATTTTATGGTTTTGCTAGGTTTTGGTGAAGTTGTTGCTAGGGTTTGGTTAATTTCCACCTTTGATGTGAGGTTTTCTAACTTTGAGATGAATTTTCATCTTTCATAAGAGATGTTCTAGCTTTGATATGAAATTTTAAACTTTGATATGTGAATTTTAGTCTTGGTATGCAATTTCTAGTTTTGAGAGGAAAATATTCCAGCCTTAATGTAGTTACTTGAACCTATATATATATATATATATATATATATATATATATATGTGTGTGTGTGTGTGTGTGTGTGGAGTTATGATGGATTTTCTTGCCAAGGTCTAGACAAAACCAGTCTGTTCCCGCCTCACGCCTATGCTTGCTGTGAGAACCCGAAAAATTATTTTAAATTTTCTCCTATTTTTGGAAAGTTAATTTATATTTTCTTTTAATTTTATTTTACTTGCTTATTTACTTGCATTAATTTCCTAGATATTTTTATAAGAAAGTTGAGATTTTTAACCAATTTTCTTGTATAAGTTAGTGCATGTTAAGTTCGTAGTGCATTATGGAAGTAGGACCCACTAATGAGGTGTGTGTAATAAATTTTTGAAGATTAAGAGGAATTTGCTCAAAGGGATATTATTTTATAATGTGTTAAGGGATAATTAGAAGTTGGCTAGATATTTAGCATTTGGAAGACAAAGAGATGAGGATTAACCTTGGAAGGCCATTTGTCACCAAAGCCTAGGAGCATTGACTTTGACTAAGACCTTTCTTAACCTTTAATTAACCAAAAAATTGACCAAAAATCTATCACTTTCTTCACCTTCTTGGCCGACCCCTTGAGAGAAAAAAAAGAGAGAAAAAACTTCATCTTCAACTCCAAATCTTGCTTGAATCCTTGAAGTTTCATCCAAAACTTGCAATCCAAACCATAAAAAGTGACCTTTAGGGAGGATTAAGGACTTTGGTGAAGAGATTTGGGAGAAAGAAGCTCTTGGTTTCCATTTCTTGCTTTATTCTTGAGAAAATCAACGTGAAACTCGAATCCACTCCGATCAATCTTGGGCAAAGCTTGGAGGTGAGCTTGGTGGAGCTTTTGGGAGGAAGAAAGTTCTTGTCTTGCAACTTATTTTGGGGATTTTGAGGTATTATACCAGAAACCTCTCTTTTCCTTTCTTATTTTGCCATTTAAGCAACACATGACTTGATTGTGATAGATTTTATAGAAGAATTTATGGTTTTGCTTAGTAGATTGAAATTTTCAGCTTTGGAATGTGTTGGTTAGCCTTGATAGGAATGGTTTAGCTTTGATATGAGGTTGGATGAACTTTTAAGCTTTGAGATGAGGTTTTCTAGCTTCTATATTCGAATTTCCAGCTTTAGTGGTTAATTTCCAGCTTTCATTCGAAATTTCCAGCCATGAATTATTATTTTCCAGCTTGCTATGAAATTTTGGGATGCCATGAGGATTTTCCAGCTTGTACATGTATTTTTGGCTTCACTTGAAGGATTTCTAGCTCTTGGTGTTAAATTCCAGCTTAGGCTTTAAATTTCCAGTTTAGATATATGTTGAATATATGCTAGGTAAAGGCCTAATATAGCTAGTTTTGTGGCTGAAATAAGGACCCTTTTTATCTTATCACTTGTGGACTTGTTTGGGGCTATTTGGCTATGAAAGTTAGCTTTGAAATTGGAGGAAAATATAAGAAAAAAACAGGGGAAATGCTGTCCGTTTATTTTCTTGTAGTATAAGTGAGTGAAAGTGATAGTGGGAATGTGATTTTTGGATGATTTGGACTTAGATTGCTTAGGGATGCTTGAGTCCACTCTAGTGGTGGTATATGCGCTGAAATTTTGCCAAAATCCATACATTTTGCATGGTGAATGTGATAACCATTTTACACATGATGTTTAGTTGCATATATCAAGTTTTAAATTTAAAATATTCTACTTGTTTTCCTTCCAAAAACAAAAGGAACGTACATGTATCTTGCATAGGGTTACTAAGCCATAAAGTCTATTTATATAAGTTTTATTTACATGATCTTCCTTTAATATTAACAAGCAAGGGTTGAGGTGTGAATCTAGAGCATTTTTGTTTTCCTCTTACATATAATTTCACTCAAAACACTTGTTACAATCTATTTCTTTGCATGTGTGTTAGTTTTGAGCCAAGGCAAGAGGTTTAAATGAAAAGAAATGAGTTTCTTCAAATCATTTTCGGTCAGACACTTTCTAACATTGCACTTTGAAAGTCTTGACCTAATTCCTTCAAACGTTTGACTATAATTGATGCTTGTGTGCTCCAAATGACTCTTAAAACGTTGATTTAGTATGCACATGAGGTTTTCTCCTTGATTTGAACAATAAAATGTTATATTTTTGATAAGTTATATGGGTATAAAACTTGTAAATTGATACATCTTCTAAATGAAGTTTTGAAACCTCAATTTCTTCATGCATTTTGGCTTTATATTGCTAGTCTTTTAAGATAGTATATGACCACAGTACTCGAGAGAGTTCAGGAGGATGAACCAGGGTTGAAGTGAAAGATTGCTATTGATTGATGAGTGTTCCTTGCATGTTGTTCTTCTAATGACTATATGGAATATTGTGAATGTTCGCCTGACTGTTAAACACTTTTCGATGATTGTTAAATGGATTTTCAATGGGCGAATGTGTACTTTATCGCACTTGACCTAAGTGAATGTGAATTTTCAATGATTAAATGATTGAATCTTACTTGTGTATGAATGTAAGCCTTTGGCTAAACTGGACCTTCGTCCTTCGTTGCCAGTCGACGCGAGTCAGAAGCGGACTCGGTTAGGTGGCTGGTGACCCTAGGACAGTGTTTGGTATACTCAAGTATGACCACGAAGTCTGGTGGAGTATTGGCCAATGAATGAAATGACTGACTAAACGAATGATCACTGTTGGAGTTTTATTTTCAAATGT
The DNA here is from genome assembly GCA_023065735.1 of Coffea humblotiana. Taxonomy (NCBI): domain Eukaryota; kingdom Viridiplantae; phylum Streptophyta; class Magnoliopsida; order Gentianales; family Rubiaceae; genus Coffea; species Coffea humblotiana. Next base: position 20,742,930 of record CM041213.1, on the reverse strand, counting down.
TGTCATATGTTGGAGGAATAAGGGAGAAATGGGCGACGATTGAATGTGAGAACTCGAGAAAATTACGTATGTGCTTTGCATTTATTTTGATATTGAAAATATAACATATAACGAATAAGTGGTTAAATTAAATGCCTAATTGAATTTTTATAAAAATTGAGAATTTAGAAATATCCTAGAATGGTGGAAAAAGAAAAATTTATATGAATCAAATAAATATATAATATGCATATTGTAATTTGAGCCATTTGAATATATTATATAGTTGAATAAGTTACATGACTAATTATTTTCCTTAAAGTTAAATGTGTGGAAATCTAGTAGATCGATAAGAAAAATTTTTCAAGGTACATACAAATTAGAATAAATGAAATTTGGAGTTAATGTGTGAGACAATAAAATTTCGGACTCATGGCAAACAAATGAACTAAAATTAAAAGACCAAACCAACCTTAAACTTCCGACTAACTACCGTGCGACCTAAGGAAGAATTAGAGAAAATAGACACCAAAGCTGCCAAGCATAAACGGTGGAATGAGGACTTGAATTGGAGTTGGTAGGCGGAAGAATCGAGGGAAGCATCTTATATGTTCTTGTCTGCCACTTTCCACCGAAAAGAAATAACCTGAGCATTCTTAAACAATAAAGCCGAGAGATAAACAAGAGAGAGAGCCGAGGGAGTCGAGAAAATTTATCTTCCTGAGAGAGACTTGAGAAAGAGAGAAAACAAAGAGTGATCACCTGCTGAATCCAAGCGGTGATTGAGAGTGAAACAGACAGCTTTCTTCCTTTCTTGCTTCGTACAAAAACGGGAGAGAGAGAGTGAGTGAGGCTGAGTGTGAGGAAAAAGAGTTTGCGAGCTTCACCATCAGCTAACCAAGAAAATTATACAAACGAAGGCAAGGGAACCGGGAGGTCGAGTGATAGGACCTGAGGAGTTGGAATAGCAATCTGAGCAGTCTGCAACTTTAAACTTTAGGAGGAAGAGGTAAACGCTATAACAATTCTCTGTTTGGTTGGTTTAATTAGTTAACGTGAGCTATATATGCTAAGCTTAGTTAGGAATTTAGCTTCTAGTTCAAGGAAGTTTCGTGCAGAAACTGTGAAACTGCAGGAAAGAAAAGAAATTGCAGAATCTGAGTTAAAGCTAGAATTTGCTACTGTTAATAGCATTTCTTGGGATAATAATGATAAGAGGTGCATGTAACAAATTTATCTTCAGTTTATAGGGTGAATTATAGCCATAGAAACTTGTAAAAGTTGGAACCGTGAGCTGGAATAACTAAGTGTAATTTATTAAACTACTGTCAGTTTCATCAGAAAAGGGAAATGGAGAATTTTGGTTGATTTCCATGAATAATAGCTCTAAAATATCCTGTGTTAACCTGTAAAGTGTGCATGGCATCTTGATTGCTTCATGCATGAGGAGGTGAGCATGAAATAAGAGAATTGAATTCGAAGAAAGTCTGATGCATGCTGCCATGCATCAGATTTTGCTGCTAAGCTCAGGCATGAGACTTAGTCCAGCTTTTCCTCTGAATTCTGATCATAAACAGCCATACTTCATCTCGGATAATTTGTAGTGGATCAATATACTCTGTACGAGTAGCTGGAATACAAAACTGAAGAGAAACTAAAGGGAAAACTCAGCTGCTAAGTCACTGCCTGTTGGAATCCGTTAGCTTCGACTGAGCAGAACTGATAGAAAGTTCTAGATATCCCCTGCAACCCTTAGCTTCTAAACCTGTGTAGCAAGCTGTAGCATGCCATAAAGTCGTTCAACTTCAACAAGTGAGACAGAAACAAGCAGAACTAATGAACTCAACTGACTGCAGGTGGCTTGGCTGCGGGAATGAAGCAGGTTACATAACCTGTTGTTACTGATTCTGAAACCTTACTAACGAATACATGAAAGACATGTTAACTCTTTACCTTAACAGATAGGTGCCTTGGAAATTAGAAAACTTCTGGAAGCTTAACTAAATTCGATAAAAGGGAAGCTGATGCAACCTGCTGTGAATCCGAGAGGGAGGGAATTAACCTTGGAAAGAAAAGCTGCTAACCCTGTAAACTTCCACAGGTAAAACTGAGGTTGCCCTGTGGTTTAGTAGCTACGTTTAGCATCATGAGTAAGGTTACACTAAAGCAAATGAGAGGAAGACTATGAAAAGTATTGCTGGACTACCTTATGGCCGAGAGAAAGAAGGAAGACTTGATTAGTTTTTCCTCTAGGTTAACTGCAAAACTTACCACATTCTGTACAAGGCTACTTTGTAGCTTAATGAATGTAGGTAACTTAGCTAGTTGGGAATGTAGTTAACTTAGCTAGTTGGGACAGGAGATTGAAAGAAAGGATTTAGGGGAAGCAATGAATGCCGAACTGTATATATTGCTAGAACTTGATTTAACAGCTAACATAGTAATGAAGTGAACCCCTATAATATTTTGGAACCCTAAACCAACTTACTATAATTAGATACATAAAATGGTTGCTAATCACTTAATCTTGTCTTCACAAATATTTTAAAAACTATAAAATTTGAGAGGCTGGTGTAGTGGAATAAAATTTCATTTACAAATAACCTAGAGTTTAATTTAAAAAGGAACCAATGGAGTACTCCTAAGCTTTAATCTTAGAATCTTGGGTGGAGAATGATTTAATCCTAAAATAAATATCTTATAAATTATTAACTTGGGAAAACAGGTATAATTCTTGATTAAAACAATAAAGTCAATAAGTTTCAAAATAAAATGATAAATGAATATTGAATATATTATATTTGTACTTTAAAGTCAAACTTGATTTTAATAGTTCAAGTGATAAAGTAAGAACAATAAGTGAACATCTACAAACTATGTATTTGATTTGGAATTATTAACTTATCCAGGAAGTAGCTGTGAACCAGAAAATCGACTCGATACTCGAGAGTAATTTATTTGGATATTTGGTGAGTGTTTCCGAATTTACGTGTTTAATTGTTTATGTGTACTTGAGTGAAATTATGTGACAAATGTACTTATTATGAAATATTGCTAAGTGATCCATTGCAAAGTGTATCTCAATTGTCTCTCGCCTTCTAGGTCAGGAGTATACTTTATCGCATTCGACTTAGTTTGAGCTTGAAGGTTGATAATTGATCAAGTGATATTGTAAGTGTGCATGACTGTAAGCCATGTGTGTACTTTATCCCACTGGCTGAATTGGGCCCCAAAACCATCTGTTCAACGGACTATTCGAGCCAGTAAAGGGCTTGGTCGGGTAGGACGGTAGCTTTGGGTAAGTGTTTCGGTATATTCGAGTATTACCACGGAGTAGCAGATTACTGATATTGATATGGCCATCTAAGTTAGGGAAGTGTTTACTGTTTTGGAGGTTATAAGGAGGAGTTCGGCGGAGTGTGTAGTGCATTGAAGTGGCTCTAATGCGAGTACCGTATCCATTTAAAAGTGATTGTTTAGTGAAGTGTTTTCTCAATTTCTTAATGAAAGTGATTGTACAGTGAAATATGCACTACTTGCTCAATTGTACTGATTTAAGTGTTTATTAAATATTACTTGCTTGGCAAACTTCACTGAGCTTTAGCTCAGTCCTTTTAGCTTTGTTTTCCTTATAGGAGTTGGAGGTCGGGGATCAAACGAGGGAACTTAGGGATTTATCGTGAAGACTTTAGCATTGTGATTAGTATTTTAATAAGGTTGGGATTTTGTATCGATCGAGATATTGTAAAAGAATGTGAACGGTTGGTTTTGGTATATCGAAATGTTATCTCTGGAGTTAATGTATGGTTAATGGAAATGATCAAACAGTTATCTTTGAAGTTAATGTGAAGTGAGTGAGCCTGGCGAGAACCAGGCAGGCGATCTGCTAACTTTTAGGGTATGCTCTAGGAGAAGGTGGTGTCATCACACTGAATGACTGAATGAATGGCTCCAAGTGAACACGTATCCTTCCAATGATTGAATGTTTGTTTCTTGAATGACTGTTTACTAGTGTGCAAAGTGTGTGAAGTGTTAAAAGTATATCTCCGTGCTTTACCTACTTGACTGCTTGTTTTGGAACCTCGCTGGGCTTTTAGCTGATTCCTTTAGTTTTGTTTTTCTTACAGGAGTGAAGGTCCGGAGCAATTAAGTGTGAACTAGTGTGTACAACTCTCTTGTACTTATACTTTTGATAGATAGAATGTATTTTGACATTAGATGTTGTATCTTACATTTGGTTTTTGGGTTGTAAATAATTTTGAATTATGTTTGAATTTTGGTTGAATTGTAGATCTTAAATTTTATTTTTGGAGGCTTGAACGGTTAAATATTGAGAGTTGATTGAAGTGAATGAGTGAGTCCTGACGAGAGTTGGGCAAGCAGTCGACCAAACCCTTGGGTACGCCCTAGGGGGAGTGGGGTCGTCACACTTGCACCCTTTGTAAGGAAAACAAAACTAATGGGGTGAGTTAAAACTCAGTGAGGTTCCAAAATTTCATGCAAAACAAGTAGCAAGTTGGCCATTATAGAAAACATAAAATCTCAAAGTGAGCAAGTACAAAAGTTCATGAAAGTAAACAATAACGCTACAAGCAACCAGTTAATCAAGGATTCAACATTTCCAGATATAAGGATACAGGTCGCTCTTGCGAGCTAACTCGGCCGCAGCTCACCAAGAAGCGATTGACCCTCCGTCAACTTTCAAAGTAGTATAACAAGTCTTGTAGAGCACCACTTAACTCCATTCACCATTCACCAATCAAACCCCCCTACTGGGCCTGAACTCCAACATTAACAGTGGTGGTAATACTCGAGTATACCGAATCCAGTGGACCATATCCAGTGGATTGCGCAATAAACAATAAACAGTACCTATGATTTGCCAGTCTCCTTGACCAAGCCCTTACTGGCTCAATTCGACCAACTAACCAATAGAGTTGGGATCTCAGGTAGTATTCAAGTCATACACAAATACATCAAACCATTTATGACCAATGCACAGTAATAAGTCACATTAGGGCAGGTATGCTAAAGCACACCCTTACCCAACCAAATAAGTCAAGTACTATCCAATCACATTAATTAAGGATTGCATTCAAGTATCAAGTTTGGCCATGCAGTTGGAGACCTCACCAATGATTCACTGTTTATCAAAATCAAACTCAGGTCCAACTTCCTGGCTATAGTCAAAATCTGTGATAAAATGCCGTTTAACACATGTAATCAAATAGGGTTTCAAAATATACGAACCAAGTAAATAAAACTCATTTAATAGTATTCATAATGCTTAATAAACCCTAGAAAATACATGCCCATTCTTTTGGTTTTGGTAAAGAAACGATTGAAGCCTTTAAGTTTATAACTTGTGATATGCAACTAGAAAATCTCGTTTAAAGTGACAGTTACTTTGTCTTTGAGAAATGTATACTTTTGGCAAAATTTCAGCTTATGAATCACCATCAAGGTCAACCTAAACATCCTTAAACAAGCTAAATCCAAATCGATCTCAAATCACACCTCTACTTCCACTTTCACTCACTCACCCTACAAGAAAAAAATTCGGGCAGCACTCCTCCTATTTTTTCTTAACTTTTCCTCAAATTTTCCAAGCTAAGTTCATGGCAAAACAGCCCAAATCAACTCCATAAGTTATAAGGTAAAAGGGGTGCTTATACTAGGCTACAAGACCAACTAATTTAAGCTTATCTCTAGCATATAAACATCATATATCTAAGCTGGAAAAATTCTCTACTAAAGCTGGAAATTCTTATTTGGAAGCTAAAAAGTCACATTAAAACTACAAAGCTTCATACAAGTCCATAACTGAAAAATATAAAACAAGGCTGGAAATTAAACCCTAGGTTGGAAATTTCACCAATCTTCACAAATCTAGGTTATCTTCCATAAAACTTCCAATTTCAAGTCATCTTCCCAAAAAAAATTGCAAGATAAGAAAGAGAAAGAAGTTTTCCAACTTAGTACCTTCAAACCTCTAGGAGAAAGTGAAATACCAAAGCTTTTCTCGCCAAATAACTCCACTACAAGCTTCCTTGTCCCCTTGTAGTAACTTTGTTCGGATTAAACTAGTGATTCTTGTTGATTCCTCACTCAATCAAAGCAAGATCAAGATGAAACTTAGAGCTTTCTTCTCTCTTTTTTTCCTCTCAAGAGTTGGCCAAGATGAAGGGAAAAATGAAGGGAATTTTGGTGAAATGAAAGATAAGAATGGAAGAAAGCTTTTGGTCAAAGGTAGCTTTGATTGCCAACACTTGGCAATCATCCATTTTTCCTCTTTTTTTTCTTTTTCCCCTCTTTCTTGGTCAATAATTTCGGCCAACCCTAGGATAAAATTAGGGAAAGGAAAATGAAAGAAAACTAAGTAGATTAGGGAAAAGAAGGTCTTGGTCAAGTGGTGTTTTCGACCGGTAACAGTCGGTTCAAGCCTATTTCTTTGTCTCTCTTGTACTTTTGTTTTAACTTATGATTCAGTAACTAACTCTTAGCACTTTTAATCACATACTTCCTTTTATTTAATACCCGCTCTTATCCACCAAATTTAGTACACACACCTCACCAATTGATCACACTACCACAATACACCATAAAACTTCTCGATTGTATTATAAAAGTAAAATTAAAACTCTCGACTCTATTATCTATTGCAACTATTAAGGGAAGTAAATTAGTAGTAAAGGAATTATAAATTAACTTATTCAGAATAAAAGAGAATTATAAGAAAATATAAACGAATTTTCAAGTCCTCACAGGGTTGGCAATAAAATGGATGAATTGATAGAGTTCCATGGCAGAATACAAGAATAATTACATGTGATATAGGAAGCTATTTCATCCAATGATATTGAATTCAAACCTAACATGAATGATAGGAATGTACCATGTGCAAATGAATTGCATTTTGATGATAATGCATCTAATTTGAGCTTTAATGAAATGTCCACTCCATTTAATAATGTCTCTAGAATGGATTGTGGACCTAAAGAAGGGAGCATGAATGACATATATTTAACCTCTCTTGAGGAGTATGTTGAAAATGTAGATTCCAAAGTCATAATCAACCAAGAAAATCAAGCAAATATTCCTTTAGTGAGTTTCTCATGTGGTGCAAATATAAGGTAATATACATGAAGCACTAGAGATAGGCAAGCCAATTCCGATTCTCACATCATATGGTGCCAGGGCTCATAAGGTGTAGCCGCTGTTCATTGATCCACTACGGCCAAGATTGGTGGATTATTCATTGATGAAGCCATCTTGACAAGAAAGCATAATCAAGTGTTAAACTTGGTCATTTTAGGCTTGCATAAAGTGTTAAACTTGGTTAAAAAGTGATCAAATGCATGTTTACGTCATTTTAGATTTGAGATTCATGTTTAGGTCCTTTTAGACTTGCACAAATGTTAAACTTGACGAAAAAGTGATCTAATGCATGTTTTGGAAAAAAAGGAAGTTACACGTGAAAAATGTAAAAATGCAGAATTCTGCATTTTTGCTGTAGAACATTAAAAATATGGGCCAGAAAATGTAGCCTAACTTGCAATTTGATCGTAGATTTTGTTGGATCAAAATTAAAACCAAATTCCCTGCCTTTTATTCTTCATTTCTTCTTTCTCTTCCTCATACACCTGAACATACTCACACATACACTTCACCAAACTTTATTTTCATCCATTTTTTCTGCTTATAATCACTAGACAAACAACTTAAACATCATTGAGAGCCATTTCCACCAATTAAAAAATCCAAAAGCATTTCAATTCTTGCATTTAGCTAGCTCAACTTTCCTAGGTTATTTAAATCTGAATTTCAATCATTTGGGGGCCATTTTAGGTGTAAATTTTGAGAATTTTTTTGCATCATTTGCATGAAAAAGCATCACACTATCAATTGAAGGTAAATTTCTTCAACTTAAGTTAGTAGTTTGAATTTTGCCATTCACGTGTTTCTCGAATTTCTTAACAAACTTTGAATGGTGAATATGTGAGGGTATATAATAATGTTTAAGAGCTTCATTATGCTCATTTAGCATTTCCAAACATATTTATATGATCAAATGCAAGAATGTGATGATATATGCGATATTTTAATTTTGTGCATATTCTTATATCATGATCAATGTGAAAATTACCCTTGAAATGTTGTTAAACATAATTAGATGATTCAAATAGTCAAAACGTGGCTTGTTATGTTGCTTAGATGTATAAATTCATTATATAGTAACATTTTGAATATTTTTGAAGTTGTGAAATTAGAAAAATGGTTAATTGTGACTAAATTGGGAAATGATACATATTAGTATGTTATTGATGTTAGGATGTCGTAATAAATCACATTATTGCTTACTCTTTACTTGGAGTATGATTGAATGATGAATTTTGTAATTTTTGTTGAATTTAGGAGTGAAGTTCAACATGCTGAATCGTGTATGTTTCTAGGTTTGAATTTACTCTTGAATTGTTTCATCAGTGATAGAGTGACCTTGTAATATGCCTAGCTAAGTGTAGACACCAAATTTTTATTAATTTTAATATTTTCTTGAATTTTTATCTATTTAATGTGTCATTTACTTTTATGCATTTTAATGTGATTTTTTTTGTTTTTGTTTTGTAGGTTTATCTGAAAAGAGAAAAGAAAAAATAAAAAAATTAAGAAAAACAAAATCTAGAAAAACAAAAACAAAAAATCACTCTCTAATAATTTTTCCCAACAAATACACTATTCACTCCAACAACTCCATCCATTTTTTCCTCCCTCTCTCAACTCTCGGTCTCCCTCTGCCTCAATCATACACCCACTCCACCAATTTCCCTCTCCGTCTTTGTTCCTTGTTTTTCTCTTTCACAAAAAAAAAAAACAAAAAACACAAGCACACACACACCCACACACACAAGCCAATAAGAAGATAGGATAAGAAAAGTGGAGGAAAGGAAGCAAACAAAGGAAACAAAGGGACGGTTGAGGCTTGGGAATTTTATCAAAAATGTTAACCAAGAAACTACCACTTTCATTGAGGTATTTTTCATCTTTTAATCATATTAAATTCATGCTTTTGTTGCTTAATTTTCTCTTGTTTTTGCTAGTTTCTTTTGTTGTTGTGTTGTTGAAGTTTTGGGATGGGTCATGAACAAGATTGGGGAAAAGATAATGGTTTTTGTGTATGCCCTCCATATGTTTGAAAAATGTCCAAGTGAAAAATGAATTAAAAGAGTAAATTTGGTGTATATATTTTGATAAAATAGATAGTTATAGCTAATAATCACCTTCCAAACAGGGCCCTAATTCTCATTGCAAACTTAACACCTTTAGATAATCACAACTAATGGGCAGTTAATCATGATTGGATAAGCAAAAGTGATAAATAACTTGATCAAAATAATATCATCAAATAACCAAATAAACATCACAAACAAGATATAGAAAGTTCATCCATAACTCTAGGCATAAACTTTAGCAAAACATGAAAATAAGATCCAAACTTGTATTATAGTTAAACATGAATTCAAATACAAAAGAGAAAGTGATAGGAGAGAAGTCACCCTTGTCACATGAGTTTCAACTCTCCATCTTTGCTCCTCCAATATTCATCCAAATCTAGTTACAAATACAAGATGGATAAACTATACTACCTACACTCTACTACTCTAACTAATGAACTAAGAAAACTCTAGTAAAAACTATATTTTTTGTGAGTTTCTCTAGCCTTCCAAAGTTGTGAAAATGGTCTCCAAAGGCTGCTATTTATAGAAGATTCAAGAGCCAAATGAGTTGTTTCTAGTTGTCATTTTTTACTCTTGAAACTCTCATGAGTTGTTTCTCCAACTTTCCATCCTTTTCTTGGTCAGATACAGCCGAAATTGCTAGCTAGAATTGAGTTGGAAAAGTTGTGTGAAAGAAAGGCAAGTTGATGAGCAAGTTACAGAAATCAGGTAAGAATACGCGACTTCAACTCGCGTATTGGTAGTCGCATTTTCATTTCAACACCAGTTCAACTGCTATTTTGGTAATGATTGAGGCCGAACTAACTCTTGTGCAAAACATGAAAATTGTAGTCCTTGGAGCTAGCTTTGCAATACATCAAGAATCATTTCATTTGGAGATCTGTAGGCTTAGATATGACCAAAATACCATAGAGTAGGCATAGCTCTGTTTCAGCTTTCGACAACAGAGTTGCACTTCTGTATTTCAGCATTTTGACAAGGAAAACGATTGAAATTGATTTTGATGTCTTCATCTGAAATGTATATCCATCTCTGAGCTTCAAAATGGTAAAAGAATCACCACAATTTAGTGCTTGTAACTCAAGATATAGCCGAAATACTACAAGGTGTCAAAGCTGTGAAACCTGCTTTCTTGTGTACTAAGTTGCATTTCATCTTTTGCACTTCATATTCTCTTTTTATCACTTAAATCACCTCAAATCATCATCAATCATCTAATTATCTTTTCAAGTCACTCTATTTGACGATTGAATTTTTAAACCTACAAAAACATGAATTTTTACCATTAAAATTCATAGAAATGCAATTTTTACTACTTAAACCATAAAATGCATATTTTCACCAGAATTCTAGTTAATTATCTATAAAAGTAGTTAAAACACACTAAAACTAACAAATAAAGCTCACTAAAAACACGTAAAATATACACTTATCAAATACCCCCACACTTGAATCATTGCTTGTCCTCAAACAATAAGAAATCCAAACCAACAATGATTCAAAGTTTTGAAAATAAACACATGTGAATAATTCTACTTCATTTCCTCAAAACAGGTAAATAATCATTATGAAATCATTCAACTAAGTTCAAGTATTTATAATATCAAGTAAAGGAGAGTCAATTATACCATAATTGTACAAGTCCAAGTCAATTTCTAATCTACACCCAATGTCACAAGTAAGTAACTCGTATGGTCAATAAAAATGCTATCTAATCCCATGATCATCTTCTTATTCAACTTAAAGAGAGTTTTATTCATATAATATAGCTAAATATTATTTAAATTGTGAAAGTGCCTTTTGACGCGAAAATCGACATTTGTAGATGAATTTCACCGGTTACTCAACACCTCACATACTCAAGTTGCTTTGCATATTCTTAATTCTAGTACCGTTTTACATGAAAGTCGGCATTTGTAGATGAAGACTCCCGGTTACTAAGTACAAAAACCATTAGAATAGACCAAATCTTATTCTCTTTTTTTTTCTTTTTTCTTTCTTTTTTCTTTCTTTTTCTACCTTTTTTCAAAGTAAATCCCACATAAGAATAATCAGGAGCAGAGTATTGCAATTATTGACTGTACTTATGACTTAACTATGTAAAATCAAGTAAATAGAAGAAATTTCATCAAACATGCAAAATTTAGGCATAATTTTCTCCACTTTACAAGATATATTTCCCTATAAATACACAAATTATAATCACACAATAGTCATTTCCAAATTAAATGAGAAAAGAAGTATTCAAGCCACATATATTTATCTCAAAGTAGAAGGAATTCGAGTTACTAATGGTATGGAACTTATTACCCCTTTGGATAAAATTGAAAAAATTTGAAACATTTTGGCCAAATTTGCAATTTTAGACAATATTTTGAAATTTTTTTTGCAGAGTTTCTCTTTATAAATGGACTAAACTCCTTGCCAACAACCTTAAGTTTGACAACATCTAAGTGCAAGAAATATTTTCAAAATCAAGTCCAAATCATTTCAATCACAAATCAATCTCAACCGATGCATATCATCTCAATTTTTCCTCCCACACTTAACATGCACATTGTCCTCAATGTGTAAAAAAAAAAACCAAGATAACGAAAATAATACTCCCCTATTGTTGTGATTGAAGCATCATGAAGTGTCGCAAACCGTTATCTACTAATTTCCAAAACTTCAGGAGTTCCATTTGATAACCATTAGTAATAGAAATGTAAAATAAAAAATGACAAATAAACTGGGTAAGGGTCAAAAGATGCAAAAGTGACAAAGGCACAAAAAGTTATTGCAAATAACTCATTGCCAAAATTTCCTACAATATCACACAACATTTCCCAATCTTTCTATGCATTTAGCACAACTGTCACCCTCTTGACCTAGAATAAAAAGTATAAGCATGGTTCTTTCTCTAGGTAATTGTAACATCACCATTTAATAATAAAATTAGGAGCAAAATGCAATCAATGAAATATACATTATGCACATGTTCAATTTCACCCCTAATATACCACTAAAAATTGCTAAATTTTTCACATATTCAACATCATCATCTAATCATACTCTATATGAAAATTAAATAATCAAATTGGTTAAAATGTTACCACATAAAGAATGTATTTATGGAAGAATCATAAACAAGGCGCATTTTAGCAATTTGAACCATCCAATTATGCCTAACAACATTCCAAGAGCAATTACTACATTGATCATAAAATAGGAATATTCATAAAGTAAAACATTGCATAGATCATCACTTTCCCACATTTGATCATCTAGACATGCTTAGAAAAGTTAAATAAGCATAATAGAACTTATATGCATCAACAAATAACATCACCAATTCACTATTCAAAGCGTAACAATAAACTCATAAGATATGCAAATGGTGAATTTAAAGTACCAAGTTAAGTTGAAAAAATTTACCTCAAATTGGTAGAGTGAAATTTGGTGATGCAAATGATGCAAAAAGTCCTATGAAAATCACCCCATTTGACCTCCAATTGAAGAAGTTAAGAACTAAGAACCCTAGTCTTAATCCAATTTTTTAGATGTTTTATGTGAATTCTAATTGGTTAAAAAGGCTTTATGAAGGTCAAATGATATTTGTTGGATGATTTCATGCAAGAAAATGATGTATAAAAGAAGATTGGTGAAGTGTGTATGAGTGTGTGGGAGAAAACATGAGGTGAAGCAACATTTTAGCAATTTGAACCATCCAATTATGCCTAACAACATTCCAAGAGCAATTACTACATTGATCATAAAATAGGAATATTCATAAAGTAAAACATTGCATAGATCATCACTTTCCCACATTTGATCATCTAGACATGCTTAGAAAAGTTAAATAAGCATAATAGAACTTATATGCATCAACAAATAACATCACCAATTCACTATTCAAAGCGTAACAATAAACTCATAAGATATGCAAATGGTGAATTTAAAGTACCAAGTTAAGTTGAAAAAATTTACCTCAATTGGTAGAGTGAAATTTGGTGATGCAAATGATGCAAAAAGTCCTATGAAAATCACCCCATTTGACCTCCAATTGAAGAAGTTAAGAACTAAGAACCCTAGTCTTAATCCAATTTTTTAGATGTTTTATGTGAATTCTAATTGGTTAAAAAGGCTTTATGAAGGTCAAATGATATTTGTTGGATGATTTCATGCAAGAAAATGATGTATAAAAGAAGATTGGTGAAGTGTGTATGAGTGTGTGGGAGAAAACATGAGGTGAAGCAAGAAGAAGAAAAAGGAAATGAACTTGCGTTTTCTTCTTAAAACTGTGCATTTTCTTCTTTAAGTTCGCAGAAGACAACACGCGACTTCAATGAAAACGCGATTTCGAGTCTCATATTGGAGTCGCGTTTTCTGCCTTAAAGGCGATTGTTCTACAAGTATACAGGTCATGAGCGAATATAGGATATTGAGAGTCGATCCCACAGGGAATAGTGACAATTATCGGTGTTTTTCAAATTCCTTTATTATCTAGACTACCATAAACATAAAATTAATGAAAATAACACTAAAAATCTCCTAGAAATATGGAATTCCTTACTACCCTTGCAAATGAAATTATCGGTTAAGTGAATGCTATTATCTTGGCTAGTTATGGCGTAATTTTCTAATGTATGTGAAATTTACTCTCGTAGTGAATCAATTCTACTTGTAACAAAACCATACCTACTCTAGTGGTTATGAAATTAACTACAAGCTCATTTCTTCTATGAAATTACATGAAACAAGTCACTTAAGCCACATAGGTGCACCTCTACTCTCGTGAGTATATTTCCTAGGTTTATCAGTTCAACGAACTAGTGTTAAATTCTAATTCTTATTGCAAACTTAACACCTTTAGATAATCACAACTAATGGGCAATTAATCATGATTAGATAAGCAAAAGTGATAAATAACTTCCTCAAAATAATATCATCAAATAACCAAATAAACATCACAAACAAGATATAGAAAGTTCATCCATAACTCTAGGCATAAACTTTAGCAAAACATGAAAATAAAATCCAAACTTGTATTATAGTTAAATATGAATTCAAATACAAAAGAAAAAGTGATAGGAGAGAAGTCACCCTTGTCACATGAGTTTCAACTCTCCATCTTTGCTCCTCCAATTTTCATCCAAATCTAGCTACAAATACAAGATGGATAAACTATACTACCTACACTCTACTACTCTAACTAATGAACTAAGAAAACTCTAGTGAAAACTACATTTTTTGTGAGTTTCTCTAACCTTCCAAAGTTGTGAAAATGGTCTACAAAGGCTGCTATTTATAGAAGATTCAAGAGCCAAATGAGTTGTTTCTAGTTGTCATTTTTTACTCTTGAAACTCTCATGAGTTGTTTCTCCAACTTTCCATCCTTTTCTTGGTCAGATACAGCCGAAATTGCTAGCTTGAATTGAGTTAGAAAAGTTGTGCGAAAGCAAGGCAAGTTGATGAGCAAGTTGCAGAAATCAGGTAAGAATACGCGACCTCAACTCGCGTATTGGTAGTCGCGTTTTCATTTTAGCGCCACTTCAACTGCAATTTTTACAATGATTGAGGTCGAATTAACTCTTGTGTAAAACATAAAACTTGTAGTCCTTTGAGTTAGCTTGGCAAAACCTCAAGAATCATCTCATTTGGAGCTCTGTAGACTTAAATATGACCAAAATACCATAAACTAGTCAGAACTCTGTTTCACCTTTTGACAACATAGTTGCACTTCTGTATTTCAGCATTTTGACAAGGAAAATGATTGAAATGGATTTTGATGTCTTCATATGAAATGTATATCTATCTCTTAGCTTCAAAATAGTAAAAGAATCACCTCAATCTGATGCTTGTAACCCACGATATAGCCGAAATACTGCAAGGTGTCAAAGCTGTGAGACTTGCTTTCTTGTGTACTAAGTTGCATTTCATCTTTTGCACTTCATATTCTCTTTTTATCACTTAAATCACTTCAAATCATCATCAATCATCCAATTATCTTTTCAAGACACTCTATTTGATGATTAAATAATTAAACCTACAAAAACATGAAATTTTTACCATTAAAATTCATAGAAATGTAATTTTTACTACTTAAACCATAAAATGCATATTTTCACCAGAATTCTAGTTAATTACCTATAAAAGTAGTTAAAATACACTAAAACTAACTAATAAATCACACTAAAAACACGTAAAATATACACTTATCAAATACCTTCACACTTGAACCATTGTTTGTCCTCAAACAATAAGAAATACAAACCAACATTGATTCAAAGTTTTGAAAATAAACACATGTGAATAATTCCACTCCATTTCTTCAAAACAAGTAAATAATCATTATACAATCATTAGACTAAGTTTAAGTACTCATAATATCAAGTAAAGGAGAGCCAATTATATCACAATTGTACAAGTCCAAGTTAATTTCTAATCTACACCCAATGTCACAAGTAAGTAACTCATATGGTCAATAAAAATATGATCTAATCCCATGATCATCTTCTTATTCAACTTATAGAGAGATTTATTCATATAATATAGGTAAATATTACTTAAATTGTGAAAGAGTCTTTTAACGAGAAAATCGACATTTGTAGATGAAAATCGCCGGTTACTCAACACTTCACACTTTAACAGAGTAGGGTGAGTTAAATCTCAGTGAGATTCCAAATAGCAAGTTGACTATTATTTAAAAATGCAAGTATCAAAGTAGCAAAGTAGCGAGCATAACAAGTCAATAAAAGTGAGCAATAACACTTCAACTAGCAAATCTCAAAATGTGCGAGTGTAAAATTCTTTTTCTAAAAGAAACAATAACACTACGAATAACAACCAATGTATAAGGATACAGATGGCTCTCAAGAGCCAAATTCCCCTTGCTTCACCAGAGTTTGATCAAGTATTAGTTGACACTCTGTCAACTTTCATGTAAAGTAACCAATCTAGTAGAACCCCACTTGACGCCAACCCGTCCACCATTCAACCCCCTTACCGGGCCCGAACGTTCAGATAAACACATGTGGTAATACTCGAGTATACCGATTAGTCGAGGAGGTATCGATCTACTCGACAAAACAAGAGACCCGGCGTTTGTTATCTAATTGACCAGACTCTTGCCGACTCGACTCAATTAACTAGTCTCAGGGCTTCTGAGATTCCAGAGTACTCATGCATATACAAGTATATCAAGTCATGTGCACTCAAAGCACAGCAACAAGTCATGTTTAGGACAAGTGTGATAAAGTACACCCTTGTCCGTTCAAACAAGTCAAATATTATCGAAGCACATTGGCAAAACATGTAAATGCAAGTATCAAGTAAAAACATGCACTTGGAAGCACTCACCAAAGGTCTAGTGCTTTTCAAGGTCACGCTCAGGTGCAACTCCTTGGATGGAGTCCAAATCTGCGATAAAATATTATGCAAGAGTTTAAAATCAACTAGGGTTCGGAATACAGGAGTTTCGCTTCAAGAAAATCAATTACATGAAACTCGTTTAAGTAGTATTCAAGTTACTTATCAAACTCTAGAAAATTCAATGCTCGCTTGTTTAGTTTTGATTAAGAAGTGATTTAGACTTTGGAAGTCGCACTTGGTGTCAAAGACCGGGAAAATTGTATTTTGAAAGGGTCGGTACTTTCACTTTTCAAGGGTACGAGTTCCAGCGAAATTTCAGCTTATATACTTCTATCAAAGAAAACTCGAATACCCTAGACAAATCAAATCCAATTCGACCTCAAGTTTTCGTTCAAGTCACGAATACATATGCCTAACTCTCGAGTCAAAATTTGGGCGGCATGCCCTTTGTATTTGGCTATTTTTCCAGCCATTTATGGCTTCATTATTTTTCTCAACTCACCCCCAAAGTCACACACAAGCAATGTTAACACAATAGTCCTTCAACTAGACTCAATGTGTTGGCCTAATCAGCAACATCCCTCAGATCACGGTTCGAAGGGACTAACCGCCCAACCTGTGGCACCCAGGGGTGCAGCCCCTCATGCTAGCCGAGTGTGATACGGTGCTTTGCGCTGCCATTGTGGTTAAGGAAATAAAATTGCGCCTTCGCTAACAGCTATAACTTTTGGTGCAATGGTAAGCGCTTGATCCTGACAAGTTGTATCAGAACGAGGTCGCGGGTTCGAATCTCCCTGGCCATTGCTGGGGGAGGGATTGTTGGCCTAATCAGCAACATCCCTCAGATCCCGGCTCGAAGGGATTAACCGCCCAACCCGTGGCACCCAGGGGTGCAGCCCCTCATGTTGGCCGAGCGTGGTATGGTGCTTTGCGCTGCCATTGTTGTTAAGGAAATAAAGTTGTGCCTTCGCTAACAGCTATAGCTTTTGGTGCAATGGTAAGCGCTTGATCCTGACAGAAATACTACAAGGTGTCAAAGCTGTGAGACTTGCTTTCTTGTGTACTAAGTTGCATTTCATCTTTTGCACTTCATATTCTCTTTTTATCACTTAAATCACTTCAACTCATTATCAATCATCCAATTATCTTCTCAAGTCATTCTATTTGATGATTGAATCCTTAAACCTACAAAAACATGAAGTTTTTACCATTAAAATTCATAGAAATGCAATTTTTACCACTTAAACCACAAAATGCATATTTTCATTAGAATTCTAGTTAATTAGCTATAAAAGTAGTTAAAATACACTAAAACTAACTAATAAAGCACATTAAAAATACGTAAAATATACACTTATCAAATACCCCCACACTTGAACCATTGCTTTTCTTCAAGCAATAAGAAATACAAACCAACAATGATTCAAAGTTTTGAAAATAAACACATGTGAATAATTCCACTTCATTTCCTCAAAACAGGTAAATAATCATTCCGCAATCATTCAACTAAACTCAGGTACTCATAATAACAAGTAAAGGAAAGCCAATTATACCATAATTTTACAAATCCAAGTCAATTTCTAATCTATACCCATTGTCATAAGTCAGTAACTCATATGATCAATAAAAATGCTATCTAATCCCATGCTCATCTTCTTATTCAACTTAGAGAGAGATTTTGTGACAGCCCCACCTTCCCCTAAGGCGAACCAAAGGGTTTGGCGGACTGCCTGCCCAGCTCTCGCCAGGACTACGGAATCGAATCCCACAAAACCCTAGACTACACGCGATAGAATCCAAAACCATAGAATCACAACATCTCAAATGATTACACTTATACATATTGTTACATCAAAGTCTTGAACAAAGTAACTAAAATACAAGCCAGGGTATCCATATCGGTCAAAATACAATTAGGGTTTCAGTTGCAAAAGAGCTTAACAAAATACATATACAATAGCTCGCCCCTTTTCTTCAAAATCATGATTTCGAAATTGGTCCCCTCTAAGAAAAGCAAAGATAACGGGAACGGGGTGAGCTTGCGCTCAATGAGGTACCAAGAATACAAGTAGTCATGGATCATGGCATTTCACGTTTAAGGCACATATAAGGAAATGAACAATTATCTCAATTGGAAAGGATACAGGTGGCTCTCAGGAGCCAAATTCCCATTTCAGTACTTGATCCAAACTCGTTGACCCTCCGTCAACGTTTAATGAAATAAACATGTCCGTAGATCCCTCTTAAACGCCAAATCCCGATCACCAAACATACCCCTTACTAGGCCCGAACGCCGAACAGGAATAGAGATGGTAATACTCGAGTATACCGGAAATCCAGAGTCTCAATACCCAAAGATTTCCAAAGAACAGGCACCCATGGTTCGTTAATTTCCTCGACCAAGCCCTTGCTGGCTCGAATCAAGTAACTACCCATGAGGTTGAGCTCAGAGTTAACAGGCACAGGAAGGTCGTTGGATACGCGTCCAAACGACATCATATCAAGTATAAATAACAGATTCAAGTGTACATGAGATCCATAGTAGACACAAGTAACAGAGTCAAGTACATATACAGGAAACAAGTCACACAGGCCAGAGAACGAGTGTGATAAAGTACACCCTCGTCTCATACCGGACAAACAGATGATACAGTCATTCAAGTTACAATTTGCAAGTACATATACAAAGTTAGGCAACAAGTGAGGGGAGTGGTACACTCACCAGTTCAAGTGCGGATACTTCAAAAGTTTTTCCCCCAAAATGACTTTAATCGCCAAGAAACCCTAAAATAACCGAAGTAGCAATTAAGGTTTTCACATCCCAAATTCTAGTAAATGAAACGCACAAGTGAGGCTCGACTATGAGTCGTATGCCTACCCAAATGAACTATGAAGGCAAAGTTGCAAAAGCGTAATTTCGGAACGAAAAGGTAACAGGAGGACCTAGGGGCTTGAATGACCTAAAAGCCGTTCATCTACTAAGAATCAACTCAAAGTTGAAGGAACCAAGCGGCCTAGAAAGTTGGGCAGCGTGCCCTTTGTGTTTACCAAATTTCCAGCCATTTACGGCTTCCTTATTTTCCTTAATTCAGCCCCACAATACACACAAGTAAAGTTACCACAATAGCCCTTCCATAGGCTCCAAAGTCATCCAAGTACAACACAAGTGCAATAGTACAAGCAAATATCAATTTTGGAGACAAAAGCTAAATGGCAGATTTGGTATCTCGTAGCATTTTAGTCATAACCGAAGCTATGGTTATCGAATCGGGGTGAAACTTATACCATTTCGAAGCTAAGACAGAGGGGAACAACTTTTATGAAGGCCACTTAACCTAATTTATAGTTTATCTAAGTCTAATTTACCAAACACAGATCCAAATGTTTAAGATCAGTCTAGTTATCAGCACTGACTTTAACCAGCAATAACTCAGGCTACACAACTCCGATTCAGTTGATTCCAAAGCCATTAGAAAGCTAAGATACAAGGCTACAATTCTTAAAAAGGAATCAAAAGTTAATTCATTCATCTTCCCAGTCAAACGAGCCAATTACAGAGGCTGATTATCATTCCGGACAGAAACAGGGAAGCAGGGGTAAAATAGTCATTTCACAGGCTACCGTGCTCCGATTGAGCTGAAATTTTACAGGCATAATCTACACTTAATTCTCTACAGCTTTCATGTTTTGAGCTAAGGCCAATTCGGCCTCCATCCTGGACGAACAGAACTGGTCAGAACAAGGCAATATAAGAACCCTAATCTGGAATTTTCCCACATAAAGCTGAAATTTCCGCAATTAACCACAATTAGTGCACAATAACTTCAATTCCATACCATACTAAGCCATCAATCCAAGCCAACAATAATTATCATATGAAAACAGAAAGTTCCCAAGAAAATAAGAAATTCACCTAACTTTACTTTAAACCACAAATTCATCCATAAACTAAGCTCCTTAACCGATATAAGCCACTACTTTGCAATTATTATGGACAAAATTGAAGTTCTAAGCAATATACCTCAATCACCAAGAAAGGTAGCAACTTAGGGCTTCTCTTTGCAAAATCACTCCACAAGCACCTTTGATCTTCCTTAATAAGCAATTCCTACGGAGGAAATCGGATTTTTATCGGTTGATTTGCAAGATTTGGACAAGAAATTGGAAGAAAAGTTGGAGCTCTCTTTTCTTTTCTTGCTCTCTGATTTTCGGCCATAAGAGGAAAGGAATGAAGATGATTTTGGTCAATTTTTTAGCTTTAGTAAAGTTGTAAGAAAGTTAGGCAAAACTTGGCCCAATAGAAATGCGACACGTGTCACCTTTTTTTGATCTTTTCCTTATCCTTTAGCTTACTAATGACTAAGCATCTAACCAACCTCTGATTATCTCTTAACACTCAGTAATTAAATGCCTTACTGCACAACTTAACCTAATTGGCCGAATTTCTCTCACTTAACGCCTTAGCGGGTCCCACATCCGCTATTTGCTCCAAATCTCTCGTGAACTCACTTATACTAGAAAAATGACTTAAATACTATATTTACTTATAAAACATGTATAAAATGAATATAATAAAGAAGATATAGAAAATGTGTGCACGGAAACCGATAAAACCCTAAAACCGGATTTTTTTTGTCTTCCTCGAGTTCTCACAGATTTCTTCATATAATATAGCTAAATATTATTTAAATTGTGAAAGTGCCTTTTGACGCGAAAATTGACATTTGTAGATACAGATCACCGGTTACTCAACACTTCACATACTCAAGTTGCTTTGCATACTCTTAATTCTAGTACTGTTTTATGCGAAAGTCGACACTTGTAGATGAAGACTCCCGGTTAAATAAGTACAAAAACCATTAAAGTGACCAAATCTTATTCTTTTTTTTTTCTTTTTCTTTTCTTTTTTTTCTTTTTCTACTTTTGTTTCAAAGTAACTCCCTCATAAGAATAATCAAGAGCAGAGTATTGCAATTATTGACTATACTTATCACTTAACTATGTAAAATCAAGTAAAGAGAAGAAACTTCATCAAACATGCAAAACTTAGGCATAATTTTCTCCACTTTACAAGATATACTTCTCTATACATGCACAAATTATAATCACATAATAGTCATTTCCAAATTAAATGAGAAAAGAAGTATTCAAGCCACATATATTTATCTCAAAAGTAGAAGGAATTCGAGTTACTAATGGTATGGAACTTATTACCCCTTTGAATAAAATTGAAAAAATTTGAAGCATTTTGGCCGAATTTTCAATTATAAACAAGATTTTGAAAAAATTTTGGCAGAGTTTCCCTTTATAAATGGACTAAACTCCCTGCCAACAACCTCAAGTTTGACAACATTTAAGTGCAAGAAATATTTCCAATATCAAGTCCAAATCATTTCAATCACAAGTCAATCTCAACCGATACATATCATCTCAATTCTTCCCCCCACACTTAACATGCACATTGTCCTCAATGTGTAAAAAAGGAAAACCAAGATAACGAAAGTAATACTCCCCTATTGTTGCGATTGAAGCATCATGAAGTGTCGCAAACCGTTATCTACTTATCTCCAAAATTTCATGAGTTCCATTTGATAATCATTAGTAATGGAAACCTAAAATTAAAAATGGCAAATAAACTAGGTAAGGGTCAAAAGATGCAAAAATGGCAAAGGGGCAAAAAGTTATTGCAAATAACTCATTGCCAAAATTTTCTACAACATTTCCCAATCTTTCTATTCATTTAGTGCAACTGTCACCCTCTTGACCTAGAATAAGAAGTATAAGCTTGGTTCCTTCTCTGGGTAATTGTAACATCACTATTTAATAATAAAATTAGGAGCAAACTACAATCTAAGAAGTATACATTATTCACATGTTCAATTTCATCCCTAATAGACCACTAAAAATTGCTAAATTCTTCACATATTCAACATCATCATCTAATCATACTCTATATGAAGATTAAACAATCAAATTGGCTAAAATGTTACCATATAAAAAATGTATGTATGGAAGAATCATAAACAAGCCACATTTTAACAATTTGAACCATCCAATTATGCATAACAACATTCCAAGAACAATTATTACATTGATCATAAAATAGGAATATTCATAAAGTAAAACATTGCATGGATCATCACTTTCCCACATTTGATCATCTAGACATGCTTAGAAAAGTTAAATAAGCATAATAGAACTTATATGCATCAACAAATAACATCACCAATTCACCATTCAAAGTGTATCAATAAACTCATAAGATATGCAAATGGTGAATTTAAAGTACCAAGTTAAATTGAAAAAATTTACCTCAAATTGGTAGAGTGAAGTTTGGTGATGCAAATGATGCAAAAATTCCTATGACATGAATTTCAGAAATCTTTTAAAGTGACTGAGTTCGTCCATAACATGTTGTGGAAAAAAAAAATAATTTTAGACCTAACTCAAAAATTGAAGAAATAAGCTATAAAAATTAGAAAGAAAGATCTTTTCAATCGTTGGGAATCTATGGACGCGAAAATGAACTGAAAGGAAAAGACATATAATTTTCTTCTATGATGTTTCAAAAGAAACAAAAAACTTTGAGCACACTAAAAAACAAAAATTTAAGAAAAGAAAACAATAAAAAATTTTATAAATTACTAAAAGTCGTGGCTGGCCGCAAAGCATAGGACTTAGTGTGTACATATTAAATTAAAACTAAAAATATAAGTTTCTATATTGTTGTTTAGTAGTTTTTTGGTCAAGTTTTTGGTGGTCTTCTTAATTATGGCTTGAGTCTAATATCAGGTAATTTTCAATGATGGTTGTTTCTTATTTATGAAGTCATGTTTACAATTTTTTTTAGTAAGTGGGAGTTCTTATGATGGTTGTTTCTTATTTATGAAGTCATGCTTACATTTTTATTTTTTATAAGTTGAGGGTCTTGAATACAAACCTTTTACTTATAATTCCTTCCCAATTACGGTTGTTTCTTATTTATGAAGTCATGTTTATAGCTTTTTTTTAATAAGTGGAATATTTTTAATTTAAAACATCATACTTACAATCCCTCCTTCCTTATCACCCAACCCAATTCCTCTCCCCCTTACAGCTTCGTTCTTATGATGTTACTAGAGTAAATGGCCATAATGATTACTAAACTATTCAAAATGACACGGTTTGGTCACTCAATATTTTTCATGGCCAAAAAGGTCACTTAACTCCCTAAAACGGGCCTTTAAGATCATTTTAACCAATTTGGCCAGTAAATCAACTAAAAAAAAGAAAAAAGCAAACCTGACCTACTATTTTAGGTTCTCAAGAATAGAAATGTCCAATTTTAATTGAGACAATTTTTCTTGAAAGAAAAACTAAATTTTAGGGGGTTAATCCGTATTGTAGCCAAATTTTAGAGGAGGTAAATGTAATTAATAAGAAAAGTGCCAACAACATCATTCTCTCTTTCCTCCTCCTCCTCCTTCCCGACCACCGCACTCTCTCTCCTCCGTTCCCCTCTCTTCATCTCTCCCGATCCCCTTCCCTTCCTCTCAACTAGATCTAAATTTCAAGATATCAACCCGGTGGAACCCTCGAATCGGGTTATGAAGAAATTATAAGCGAAGCAGAGAGGAGGAGAAAAAACCAACATCATTCTCTCTTTCCTCCTCCTCCTCCTTCCCGACCACCGCACTCTCTCTCCTCCGTTCCCCTCTCTTCATCTCTCCCGATCCCCCTCCCTTCCTCTCAACTAGATCTAAATTTCAAGATATCAACCCGGTGGAACCCTCGAATCGGGTTATGAAGAAATTATAAGCGAAGCAGAGAGGAGGAGAAAAAACCCATCTCTTAGCTGCTTCTTTCCGTCTAAGCTGAAATATATGAGTAAAAATAGAAAAAAGAAAGGCTCAGATCTATCAAAAAATCAGGCAAAGATGGAGGAGCCCACAATGCCATCAGGAGCCAAGTTACGGACCCATAAGCTTCATTCCCAAATTACAACTCAGAGAGAAAGATAGGCATCATCACAGCCTGATATCACACACCAGAAGACAAAGAAGAAGATGATGACGATGACGGTGATGATCTTAATGCACCGAAAGAGTGAACTAATGACAATAATGAAGCATTGCTTTCTTTCGTGTTTCTTGTATGATTGTGTCCACATACTCCTACTCTAAATCTCTAAGAACAACTTTAAAGCATTCATCAGTGGAGAGCAAGAGGAGCAGGAAAATGGGAAACTGGAGAAGCGCTGTTGAGGTGAAAGGAGGGGATGAGGAGGGTTGTGTGAGTAAAAGTACATTTTTGTACTTGAAAATTTGCAATTCTAGTTAATTTAGTAAAAAGAGATCTTAAAGGCTCGTTTTTTCTAGTTGGATGAACCTTTTGGTCACAAAAAAATGTTCAGCGATGAAACTGCACCATTTTAAATAGTTTAGTGATTATTTTGGTCATTTACTTGATGTTACTAATATAATATTATTGATATTATTCTTCCATTTTCACACATATTTTTATATGTGTATCTAACTTCCTAACATATTTTGTGTCTAAATTAGCTATATACCTGTCTATGCTTGAAATTGATCCGCCAATTGTGTAATTCGGACTTCTACATCTAGTGTCAGAACATAGATTCAAGAGAGTGATCCTGAGATGAGTTGTTAGAGCTATGGCACAAAGTGTGCTTGCAATGTTCATTTGATTGAGTAATCCTGGGGTGATTTGCTAGAATTATTATGCAAAATTTGCCCGAAATATTCAGTTAATCGAGTAAGATCACAAGGGAATTTGTGTAATGTAAACAGTCTATCTAGATGCATAAAATATTATAGCAAAAAATATTTTGTGAAGATAATGAATTCAAACTGATGTTGGTAGAGTTTACATGGGAGATTATTATTCGTTTTTATATTGGACCTAATTCAATAGAGAACTTGATTTAAGAGAAGTGACGTTGGTATGTTAAATCAGTCTAAAAAATAGAAGATTCTAGTTTCTATATTATTGTTTAGTAATTTTTTGTTCAAGTTAAGTTTTTGGTAATTTTCTTAATCAGAAACTTGAGTGTAATTTTTGGTAATTTCTAGGTGTTTCTTATTTATCAAATCATGTTGACTATGACATCTAGTTATTGTCTTCAATTGAGAAGAATGATGAATTTCTAGGTGTTAATATTATTCCTCTTCTCATACACAAATTTTTTTTATATGTTTATAACTGAACCAACCTTACGTATTCTATGCGTAAATTAGCCTCCCGTCTTTGATCTCCAAATTCTGTAATCGTGAGTTCTACCATTAGGATCCAGTTCTAGCTGTACGAGGATATCCTGTGCAATTTAGCTTTGTGGATTCAAACCCGGAAGATTCGGATCTGGGGCTTTTCAGCTACCCAACATTGTTTAATAACAAACAAGAAATAACTAGAAAATAAATAAAAATAAAAAAATAAAATACGACTTCTACCCTGATTCTACTTTATTGAGGGTACCATCAACTAATTAGGAACAAAATAGAGGGTGCAATGTACCATATCATCCATAATAAGATTGTTAGCAGTTGCACAGAGCATGTGTGGGTTTAGAAATACTAGGTGAACAATATTTCAACTTCGTATACAATCAATTTAAATACGTTTACAATGGACGTATAAACTCTTGTATACAAAAGAAACAAGGGTTAGTAAAACTAAATCCTCTTGTGCTCTGAGGGTAATAAAACTGTACCACCAATACCGCCAAAAAAAAAAAAATCCACTAGGCAGGAAGTCCCATCATAAAAAGATTACATTCTTCCTCTACATTAAATAGCACAAAAAGTAGAAAAGTGCTTATTTTCAAGATGAGTTCTTTTAGCTCCATGTGGATTAGCTGTTTTTTGAGATGTTTTTCATAAATGTTACTCTAACATTGTATTTGAAAAACTTTTATTATAAATATTTTGTGGTATTTTTAGATATTTTTTGGGATATTTTTTGGAATTTAAAATTTATTTAGGGTATTTTTTAAAATTGAACCAACCACCACCGTTCCTTAGCACCACCACCGCCACCACCTCTTCCCCCCCTTCTCCTCCTCCTCCTCTCTCCTCTTTCTCCCTCCCCCTCCTTCTCTCTTCTCTCTCTTTCTCTTTCTCCCCTTCCTTCCTCCTCCATTCTCCTCCCTCTTCTTCCCTTCCCTTTCTTCCTCCTTCTTCGTTCTCCCCACCCATCCCTCCCCCCACCACCCTAGACCCCCTACCCTTCTGTGACCATGACTGGCCATGACATCGAATGTCACGGCCAGTCGCGATTGCAGGAGGAAATGGAGAGGGAGGGATGGGAAGGAGGAAGGAGGAAGGAGGAAGGAGGAAGAGGGGGGAATGAAGAAGGAATGAGTGGGAGAAAGAGAGGGAGGAGAGAGGAAGAGAGAGAGAGGAGAGAGAGGGTGGTGGCGATGGTGGGTGGTAGAAGAAGAAAATATGGTAATTTTTTTTTATTTTCTTTTGTATATTTGTGAGTTGTTTTAGGGATATTATAAGGATTAGGTGTTTTTGAAGTTGTTTTTGTTTGGTACATTTCTGTAACATTGTGAAAGAGCAAAATTTCCATGAAAGCATAATGAATTCCAAGGTTTGGTTGTACTTTTAATTTTTGCATAATTAACCAATCGCTTTATTTGATGTGCCTATTTTATGTGCTTAAGGTCAAATTTTTAATTAAAAAATTTTCAAGATTTAAGGGTTGAATGTAAGGATTAATTTTTCCTACTGTCAATTCTGAAGTCTATTTTTTCTTTCGACATTCATAGGCATTGATGCATGATACATAATCACTTTGTCACACCTACTAGTGTCAAAAAAAAAATACAGAGATGACTTAGAAAGATGAATTCATAAGTCAAATCACCTTAGGTGAGTTGGTTACTAGGTAAAGTATAAAATACAGGCCTAACTGCAGTTCAGAGATTCCAACCTCTGCACCTATAGTAAAATATAAAGGATGTGCAGTACTGCACTCCTTTAGTTTATAAATGGGAACTACTCCATTTAACCCCCCTAGTCCATTTGGGCCCTCCAAACAAAAAATCCATAAGTTTAATTAATTATGGCCATCCTTAAAGTCAGTGAGTATATGAAGGGTCCTTTTTATGAGTTTACTAACGAAAAGTTATTGGAAATTTTGACATGTCTAAATGATAAATACAAATATGAAAATTTCAAAATTAAGGAGGTGGATCATTATTTAATTCGTATCTATCATATGACTCACATGTTTAGAGTAGGATTTTCTTTTTTGTATTTATCATTACTATCATCTACACAACACAAGGGATGAGCTACCTTTTGTATAGGAGCACGTGACCCCTCCGGCCAACTAAAAATTCAAATTTTGGGTATAAAATTTTTATAATTTTTGCTTTTACCCCAATAACTTGTAAATAAGTCCCTAATGACTAATATAAAATGTTCATTTTTGGCATTGAGTTTTAAAAAAATTTTGTTTATTTATCCCGGATAATTTGTTGAAAGTCAATATATGTACAAATGCCTAGCTATAAGTAATTTGATAACAAATCGTTAAAAAAAAAAGTTGTCTACAATTGTAGTAGATGGCTAAACTATAATCCCGATTCTGTATGGCTAAACTATAGTCCTGTTGTGATGTTTTGAATACAAAAATATTCATACTTGAATGAGTTATAGGACATTAGTAACTTTCTTATATCCTCGTATTTTCGTTATTAAGTATTTATATCGCTATTTGCTAGTACTTGCTATTATTTACTACACGAATATATTATATTATCCCTCCATTCCCTATATAACTAGGTAACCATAAGAACCTATGGATAATTGTTCACTTCTATATATTTCCAAAACTAGAGAACTGTGCCCTCACCCATAATTAAGCTGGCTTTGATACAATATATAGAGGAGGAGTACCACTATATGATATTAACACACTTCGTCATCTTTGGAACTTTCTATTGTAGTCTGCTAAGAATATCTACCTTTTCCTCATACATAAAACTAACGGTTTCAAGAATAATTTAGTGAATTAATTACTTCTCCAATCTCCTATTTTAAGAACTTCATGTAGAAATTTTAAATTATGTTAGTAATTAGCTATATGTAAAATTAACTATGCCATGGAAAATTTCCCATTAGGCAGGAAGTCCAGTTGCAGTAAAGATGATAACATTCCTCTGCATTATGGCACAAACACTGCAAAAGTGCTTATTTTTAAAATAAGTTCTATTATATGCCTTACACTAGATAAGTGGCCTAGTGTCACTAGTTTCTTGAAAGTGTAAATTTGTCGTGAGAGTGTAAATATTTACAATATTGAGTGGTATGCTTCCATAATTAACCAATCACCTTACTTGGAGTGCTTATCCTATGTCCTTAAAGCACAAAATTCAATACAAAAATTTTTCAAGGTTTAAAGGACAAGATGTAAGGATTAATTTGCCCCACCATCGATTTGAAGCTTTATTTATTTATTTATTTATTTATTATTATTATGTTTGTAGATATGAATGCATGATATATAGCTACTTTCTAAATTTGAAATCGTATTCAAGTACAAAAAAGAAAAAGGCATACCTATTAGTGTGGGAAAAAAAACTATATGGATAACTTATGAAAGATAAATCTAAAGTGTAAATTATGACTATCCCCAGAGTCGGGAAAATACAAGAGGGTGTTTTTATTTATTATTGCTATTATTATCTGCAAATATGTAAAAGGAAATACCTCTATAAGGTGTCGGCACACTGATGTCGTCCTTTGAACTTTCTATTATACCCTCATTAATAAAAGTATTTACTTTTTCATTACATTGAAAACTAATGGCTTCAAGGGTAGTATAGTGAATTAATCACTTCCCCCCTCTTCTAATTTTAGGCACACTAAATAGAACTTTTAAATCATGTTAGTAATTAGCCAAAACAAAAATTAACCCCCAAACTAATAAGTGAATATCATACTGAAAAACTCAAACAGTTTTTCTTATTCTTATAAATTTCTTTACAAAATATATTCAAAGTGAAAAACCTTTTTTCATGATAAATAGCATCATAAATGGTCATAATTTTAATTATTTGCACACATATTGAGTGTGTTTTAAATTGTTAAATACTCGTTTAGTCAATCAAGACGAAGAGTTAGTGTTATTAATCACCCTTTCACTTCCCTTTTTCCTACGAGTCTATCTACAACAAAGCATGTGGTTTTCACAAACACATCTTAACTTGAAATTAACGAGGTGGATTATCTCAGTATAGGATTTTCCTTTTCCTTCATGCCCGCATCTTAACTTCTTAGCTATCAAAAAGTTAATCGGGACTTGAATTCTAATGCATTATTCTCTCAAAAAAAAAAAAGAATTCTAGTGCATTAAGCAATCCGATTTCCTAATCACAATCCAATATGGAAAGTCCCGACAAGTCCACAACATCGTCCCTTCTCAACATAAACCATCCCCTATATATACCCAGTAACTACAATTGCCACCAAAACCTAGAGATTTCAATTTTCGATATCACGCTTCCGATATATACTAGTAGAAAAAAAAAAGAGCAATTATGGCGGCTTCAACTTGGCGATCAAGCCAACCTCCGCTCCAATCCGTCCCTCCTTCCTTCTCAGGATTCTGTTCTCCCAAAACTCCGTCGTTCTTTTCCTCTACCGCCTCAACAACCTTCGCTTCTTCTTCCTCGCCAAAACCCTTTCCTACTGCCTCGCCTTCGCCAAGCCCAGTCCATCTCTACCACGCCGCCTCCCCTGCTACTCCTTCCGCTGCCATGTCCCCTGCTTTCACCCCAACGTCGCGATTCTCATTGGTCTCGACGATTCCGGACCCGAAGCGGACTTGTCTCTGCTCTCCGTCCACTCATCCAGGAGCTTTCCGCTGCAAATTCCATCGGAAGGCTGGCAACGCCAGCACTTGCAGTAGCAGCGGTGGTCATGCCCAAGCAACGGCCCCGCCGTCGGCGCCGAGACGGTTAAACATTGCGAGATTCGCGATTATGAATTCGTTCGCGAGAAATAGAATCGTTAGGCGAGATTTGATGAAGAGAGTGTTCGCTACTTTGATCCGGCCGTCGTCTCCTCAACAATGCCGGTGCAGGAATTTCCGTCCGCAGCCGAGCCGGCTCTCCATGACGTCGAAAGTGTAAAATTGTTGATTAGAATGCGTGTTCGGAAATTTTTTATTGGTGTCTCCAGTGACGTAAACCCTAGAAATTGAATCTATAGGACTTCACTTCAGCGTAAATATACATGTATATATACGTATATATACATGTTGATACGGTTAGACATACTTGTATATATCACTGCCAGCTTTAGAGCTTTCTTTCTTTTTCTTTTTTTTTTTACCTCTTATGTTGAGCTTTTCTCTGCTTTTTTTTTTTTGTAAGACGGGGGGGGGGGGGGGGGTTGGGGTGGATTTTGGGGTGAGTGGTTGATCAATCCGTAAATAAGCTTTAAATTTAGAGAATTTTGATTGATTGTTTGGTTGATCAATTGATAAATTTCCTGATTAATTGATAATTTTCCTGATTCGGAATTAATTGGATATTAATCTAATTAATATAGATCAATATATTATCGTGCAACATTTTTTGTTTTACTTTCTAATAATTACCTTTCTGCTTTTCTTGGTTGAGGGTGTTTAAATTACGTTTATTGTGTATTGAATATTTCTGAGTTTGTTGATAGGCGTGAAATTCATTTACTTGCAGTCTTGGGACCAAGCATCCTTTTTTACTCAGCATTTTGTAGTATATACTTTGTGAATCTGCTCCTACTCCTCGAGTCCTATTCCTATACTAGGAAGGGGTACAAATGACTGGGAACTTTACAACATATGAACGTAGAGAGACTAGGCCAATTTGCTTAAACTAGTTGACCGTGTTGTATTTCTTTTCAAGTCCATATGCCCTTAGTTTTAAAGGTATAATGGTCTCAACAAGGCCAAAAAACAAAAAATTAGGAACTAAAAGTTTCTTGTTACAATATAAAAGTAGGGAGGGCCGGCAAGACACTGGTCAATTTGCCTAAACGAGTTGACCGAATATTAAGACACTGGCCAATTTGTATAAACGAATTGACCTTGTATCAACAGAGTTACTAAGTCTCTCTTCATGCCCTTAATTGTAAGGGAATAATTGTCTCAACAAGGCCAAAACAAATTCTAAATTCAGTGCAATTATCTACTCCTTTGAAAATTGCAAATTACTTCACTCTGAGAATTGCAAAAACCACGTATACTTCGCAAGTTATCCGCTAAAAGTTTCTTCTGTTTTTTTTCTTTTCACTCCTTTGACAATTGCAAATCAATTATACTTCTCCAGTTATTCAAAAAAAAAATTCTTTCTAGTTTCCAGACTTCATTTTATAAATTTTATGTCTGTATTATATTTATCATTTCTTGTCATCCAACTATTTATAAGTATTTTTTGTATTAGTTGCACATATATTGATTGCATAAAGGAATTAACTTATGAATCTTTTGTTTGTTGACGTTTATGTGTGTTTGTAAGGTAAATTTCCTATCCAAAAAAATATTTGGTTTAAAGTTCAAACTAGATAAAGATATGAACAAATATAAAGAACACAAAAACAAAAAACAAGGAACAACAAGGAGATTAACAAAATAAATTTTATTCTAATTAAGCATACAAGAATATTAGAGGGAAGAAAACAGCTACAGGCATAGAGAAAAAGAAATGAAAACAGAAAAAGAAGAAGGAGAAAAGAAAAATAGGGAAAAAAAAGAAAAGGAAACAAAATAGGAACATAAAAAATTATATTATGTATTAAATCTCAGGTCGGAGTTCAAGGGTCAGGAGTCAATAAATTTGACCCGTTAGACCTGCATCGAAAACTGATGATGTCATCATGATACTATACATATATGCACTAGTTTTTTAAAAAAAAATAAATAACATAGAAAAATAACTATAAATATATCAGTTATTTTCATTTTCACCATACGAATTTCTTAAAACATAACGAAGTTACAAACTAAACAGTGACAAATCAATACGACTTAATAAGAATCTTAATAAAACACAACAATTAAGTTATAAACTAATTTGTTAGTGTTTCTAAAGTTCAAATGCACATTGATGAGCCTAACACTTTTTAAAAGGGCAATTCTTAAACAAAATTGAGGCTTATATGTGCAAAATACAAAAGTTAAAGTTGTCAAGAAAATTATAAAAGAAGTTTGAGAGTGTATTTATGATTGTTCAGAAAATATAGCGTCAAAACAAAATGCTAGTAAAGTTTTGTACTTGGAAGGCAAATCCTTGTTCTTTATAACCTTCTCCAGCGTGCATCATCGAAGACGGCGACGGTTTCCAGCCTTCTTGTGTATCCTCTTTTCTTTTTCTGTTTCATTTTTTTGATGATTTCTATTTTTTTCCTTTCTCCAAATAGGCAAGACCCTTTCCCCAATTTTTTGTTTTCATTCTCTTTTGTTATTTTCTTTCTTTCTTCTCTTTTTATTTAGATCTATAGACTTTGGAAGATGACAATAGTCGATTTGTAGATTTATTTTCCCTTCTCCTTTTCTTGCTATTTTCTTGGAACCTTCCCTCATGATTTCTCAATATGTCATCACCTGATTTTTGGAGAGATGAAATTAGGTTTTAATAAATTAAAAAATTTAGAAAATATACAAATCAGCAACAAAAATAAATTTCAGATAAAAAAGGAACAAAACCCGAGTTTTACCGGATTTGCTGGCTCAAATCGAGTTTTTGACATGCAATTTTTGAAAGAGGTTTGGACAAGATGTTTAGCCAGTTCGCGGTTCTACTGGTCAAACAGGTCGAACAGGAACTAGTCGAGCAGGCTAATCTAGTTTGAGTTTGAAAGCATGCATTTAAGATAGCATGAATACTTTTGTCCAAAAAATTAAGAAACGGGTTAAAAACCTTAAAGAAAAACTTCAGTAAAAGAGATTTTAAGAGCACCAAGAGGCACACTAGGACAGAATTTTGTGCATTCCTTTTAGGTAGGGCTTTGCTGCATTTAGCACCAATTTAATTTATCAATTGCAAATAATAATTCTTTTATAATTATCTTGTCAAACAACAGAACTTTACAATCACTAATCAATCTTATATGAACTTGAATCCAGTTTATTCTCAGCAAAGTTTGAATAGCATAAAGGAAAATGTATGGACTAGCTTTTACCCAAAAATGGGAAAATGATACCTCCATAACCAATAGCATTAATAAGAAAAACCAAAAAAAAAATCTTACTTGAGTTAATCATTGCGAATATGGGACTTTTGCAATTTTTAGTTTCAATTGTACCATGCAATTTATGCACCAACACATAAGGTGCAAACACGAACACAACTTGTGTAGACACCATAATAGTAATTTTCAAAATAGAGAGCAACTGTCAGACCATTTGCATAGTGCAATTAACAGTCCAAATATATTTAATTTGAATTTGGACAGCTGAGAGTGATTGCAAGATACAACTCTTATCGAATGATTAAATTTGTTGTTTCTTTGTACATTATGAGTTACGATTATAGAGTGTCTATATTTATTGTGTTACTACAACTGTTACGATTATAGAGTGTCTATATGCATTAACATCACAGTTGTTGGCTTTTGTCTCCTTCTCGTTTCCTTTTCCTTTGTTTTTTTATTGTTTCCGCTGCAAAATTACTGTGCATGAGATTTGTTTGTTACTATCGTGTGGATTATTTTCCTACAAAGTGGTATCAAAGTTTTGAATGAGATCTTGAAAAAATTGAAACATGGATCTCCATTTTTTGCAAAATTGTCATGTTTTTATCTTTGATGGTAAAAACAATTTTGAGAATTGAAGGACGATGATGGAGAATTTTTTCAAAGTTATTGGAATTTGGGATATTGTCAAAATAGGATACACAAAACAGGCAGTAGGTACAGAATCATCAAGCGATGCAGTTAACAAATTAGAGAGGAATAGACAGTTGGATTGCAAGGCATTCACTATCTCACACTCAAGTCCAATTGCATGTAGCCAAAAAATTCATACATACAAAGTCGGCAAAAGAGGCTTGGACAATTTTGGTGCACTCAAATCAGGGGCACTGCTACCATGAGAAAAATCAGATTACGGAAACTCAGGAGACAATTTGAATTGGTCCAGATGAAACTCATGGAGTCAGTTAAAGATTGTATTGGCATAATTAAAGAAATTGTTACTAATATGGAGTCCAATGGTGAGAATTTGGAAGAAGTTAGAGTTGTTGAAAAAATCCTGTGATCTCTAACTGCCAAATTGCACATCAAGAAGACGGTTCTTGAAACCACAAAGGACTTGATCAATTGTCACTTGCTGAATTGGATAGTGAATTGCTAACATATGAGATGTCCTTAAATCAGCAGCCATCAAATATAGTAGAGGAGGTGTTACAAGCCAAAACGGATTGTGGTAAAATTGGTCATTATCAAAATGAATGCTGGTCTAATAAAGAGGTACATGCTAAAGTGGCTAAAAATAGTGCTAATAGACTGGAGACTTTATTGATTTTTAGTTCTGCAACGGAAGAGTTTAAAAAGAATGATTGGTTTATTGATCTGGTTGTAGTAATCATATGTGTGATAAAAAAAGATGTTTTTCTGAACTGGATAAATCTTTTCGTACATTTGTGAAATTTGAAAATAACGAAAGGGTGCCTACTCTTGGAAAAAGGATAAAGTAGAATTATCTTGCAAGATGGGTCTTCGAATTATATATCTGATATTTTCTATGTACCAAGTTTATATTATAATTTGTTGAGTTTGGGACAACTGTCTCAAAAAGGTTATGATCTGCATTTTTAATATGGTGATGGCACCATAAGTGATGACAAATTGGGATTAATTGCCAAGGTAAAAATGAACCGTAGTCATTTGTAGCCTCTTTCTCTTAACTGTGGTGATTTATTTTGCTTTAATTTCATGACTTGTGATGATTCTTGGCTATGGCATATGCGTTTTGGACATTTGAATTTTGGGAGTTCGAAATTTCTTGCAAGAAAGAAATTGGTTATTGGATTGCCTTGTATTAATTTTCCTGACAAGAAGTGTGAGTCATGCATTTTAGGAAAGAAGCATAGGGATCCTTTTCCAAATGGTAAGGTTTGGAGGGCTAATTGATCACTTGAACTGATTCATTTAGATTTATGCACAATTGAAATTCCTTCCCATTGTGGTAGTAAGTATTTTAGTACTTTCATTGATAATTTCAGGAGGAAGACCTGAGTGCATTTTTTGAGAAATAAATCTAACACATGTGATATGTTTAAAAAATTCAAGTATTATGTAGAAAAGTAGAGTGGCTACATTATTAAAATTTTGAGGACTGACAGAGGCATTGAATATCTTATTTGTGATAATTATTTGGTAAAAAGTGGTATAAAACACCAATTGATAACCAGATATACGCCTCACAGAATGGTGTGACAGAAAGGAAGAATAGGACTATGATGGATATGGTGAGATCTATGATGCACTCCAAAGGTATTCTTAAATCCATTTAGGTAGAAGCAGTGTCTTGTATTATAAATGTTTTGAACAAGTGTTCTACTAGATGCAATTTTGGGAATACACCACAGGAGGTTTGGACTGGTATGAAATCGGATATTTCTCATTCAAAATATTTAGTTGTCTTGCATATGCACATGTTCCAAATTATTTAAGAAAGAAATTGGATGATAAAGCAGAGAAGTGAATTTTATTGGCTATAATCATGAGATTAAAGGGTATAAATTATTCAATCCAAACACAAAAAAGGTGATTATTAATAGGGATGCGACTTTTGAGAAATATGGAGCATGGGATTGGTCCAGGAAAGATTCTGAGATATTATCAAAGTATCTATCTATTTCTCTAGTTATGGGAGCGAATTCCAATAAGCAACCAATGGATCAAGCTGTGCAATCTCATGGTGATCTCTCCACTTCTACTATGTAGGTTAAGGCATCCAACTGACGACAGAGAGAACGCCACATCCCAACCCGATTTGATGATTATGTTGTTGGTAGATATGATGATTTATCTAATGAATATATTGTGAATTTTGCTCTTTTTGCAGATTGTGATCCTGTCTCACTTGAGAAAACTGTCAAAAATGATCGTTAGCTTCATGCAATGGATTAAAAATTTATGCCCTTAAGAAAAATGATACATAGGAGTTGACCACTATCCCATCTGAGAAGAAACCAATTAGAGTGAAATGGGTGTATAAAACCAAAAACAAGCCAACAGGAGAGATGGATCGCTTCAAAGAGAGATTGGTTATTCAAAGGCTATAAGCAGAAGGTAGGTATTGATTATTTTAAAATTTTTGCCCCAATTGCCAGACTTGATACTGTTCGAATGATTGTCTCACCTTCTGCAAATAATTGTTAAAAAATTTATCAAATAAATGTGAAATATGCTATTATAATTAGTTTTCTTGAATAAGAGGTATATGTTGAGCAGCTTGTAGGTTATGTTAGAAAGGATCAAAAAGACAAAGATTATAAATTGAAGAAGGCATTGTATGGGTTGAAACAAACTCCTAGAGCTTGGTATATTCGCATTGATACTTATTTTGTTGAGCAAGATTTTATAAAATTTCTATATGAGCATACTTTATACATCAAATTCAACTCTGGAGGAGATGTTCTTGTTGTGTGCTTGTATGTGGATGACTTGATATTTATAGAGAATAAACCCAAACTAATTTCTGAATTCAGGAAGGCCATGATTAGTTAATTTGAGAAGATAGATTTGGGTTTGATGTCTTATTTTCTTAGTATTGAGGGTCGTCAGTTAGATGGTGGAATTTTTATTTCACAAAGGAAGTATGCAGGTGATATTTTGAAAAAGTTTAAGATGGATGTGGCTAAACCAATGATGACCCCGGTTGAAAAGAAATTGAAGTTGACTAAAGATGGCACTGGTGATTTTGTTGATGCTGCTTATTTCAGGAGATTGATGAGAAATCTCAGGTACTTAACTTCTATAAGGCTTGATATTGCATATGGGGGTGGTATGATCAGTAGATTCATGAAATCTCCACGCCAATCCCACTTGCAAGCTGCTAATAGGATTTTGAAATATGTTCAAGATACGCAGTCTAAAGATATATTGGATGTACTGACAGTGATGGGTCTGGTGACCAATACAAAGGAAGAGCACTTCTGATTATGCATTTTATTTGAGATCCAATTTATTTCTTGATCTTCAAAGAAATAACAAGTGGTTGCATTGTCCACGGTAGAAGTAGAGTACATGACTGTATGAGGGGTGCTATTCAAGCATTTTGGTTGAGGAGAATGCTTAGATTTTTACAACACAAGTAAGATGGTCCTACCAACATATTTTATGATAGCATGTCTGCTATTGAGTTTACAAGAAATCCAAATTTTCATGAACGTAGCAAACATATTGACATCAAATATCATTTTATTGCATATGGAGGAGGAGCATTTGTAGCTATCTAAGAAACTTTTAATTCTGTGAAACCATGGTATGGTGAGAATATTATAATTGTTGCCCAGAAACTTGAACCATTCTACACTCAGCAAGTCTTTTAGTATGCTGCAGAAATAGGACTGATTTTAGATCACAATTATAAACATAAATACTAGATGCCATCCTCCCCGTGATGTAAGTAGAACTTAATATTGATTTTCATTATCATACTTTTCTTAGTAATTCTCTTTGTTTTTTTTTTGGGTCATGCAATGATACTCTTTTCAATCATCACTTCAAAAAAGATATGGTTATTATAATAAAAATATTATTTGCATAATTTGAAATTTCAAATAAGTGTAGTCAACAGCTATGTTTGTACATACCAGTAGCTAATATTTGTGTCAATATCAATTCTGTATTTTTATTTTTCAAATATAATCTTTAGGCCACAAGATTATTCGTCACTGGTGGATTCGCTTTCTTAGAAACAAAGAAAGAGGAAAAAGTCACAAGTGCCATTCGGAAGTTTTTTATTTTCGGAGTGATGGATTCATATAGGAGTTTTTGTGATTAGACCAAGGAGGTATGCATCAAATATTAAGAGCATTTATAAAAAAATATTAAGTGCATTTAATATAACATTTGATATTGACTATAAATAGAATAAATCAATACTTTTTTTCTTTTATTAACAGATTGGTGTATATAAAGGATAAAAAAAAGACGAGGTAATCTATGGTCTGCATGCTATCTTTATTATCGGTTTTGGTGAAGAGGATTGCTAGAGATTCTACGAAATCAAAAATTTAGTTGAGCATAGTTGGAGAATAGATGGTATTGATAAAATCAGAAGGAATTTGATCAGTGGAATACATTATCCCAATGGTGTCAAAAAATTTGAGAAGATTGATAAGGATGGAATCAAACACAAGTACATCATCGTGAAACCAAAAATACAGTACTCTATCCAACTTCATGTCGGTGAAGGTGGACAAGAAAAATCGTAAGTAGTAGTGTTCTATCATGGGTTTCTTGAGATTTGGTATTCTTGGCACAACCAAATGCTTGTTGTATCTCGGGCAGGTTTAAGAGGATTGCATTTGATTATAGAGGTTACAAAATATCTAATTCTCGTGGATAAAAGAGGATAAAAGTTTTCATCACTTGCCCAGTAACATCTCAGCTCTTCTTGAGGCTATGTCCATTTCCAAGAAGGTGAGGCATATTAAATATTTTATATCACATCTCATTTTTTTTGCTTGTAATTTTCATGTCAAATTAATTAAAATGATTGAAATATAATGATATTGAAACATTAACTATGCAAAGTCAGCGAGGATGGCAAAAAAGTTAAGATATTTCTTACTCTAATGCTAGCATGTCTTATGTATGGTTTTCTTTTTCACATTAAATTTCAGATTATTCTTGTGGCAAAAGATTCTGGTGTGCAAGTAGCAAAACTCTTTACGATGCTAAATCCCAAATCAGGTTTCTAGAATCATAATAATTGGAGGATCATATACTTCTAATATATTGTCTCTTAATAGTGGTCTTCCTACAAGTTGCTATTGTTCAAGATGGAAGGTATGACTAGTTTCAGTAGTGATATTTGTATTTTTCTTCAATATAGCAAAATTTTTTCCTCACGGGTCTCCTCTACTTCCTCTTGGGGTGATATATGCTTCTAAAAATTCAGAAATACTCATAACACAAATTCTTTTTAGTAGTAGTGATGTTTTTTGATTATCTCTTAATCTTATTGTTAATTATTTTCGGGTTTGATATTTGTAGATACCTGGTAAAGCAAAAGCTAAATTTAAACACTTTGATGTAAAAAGTTGAATTTCTGTGTGTCTTGTATTTTATGAAAGAAGCATAGGGATCTTTTTCCAAATTGCATGGTTTGGACGGCTAATTGACCACTCGAACTGATTCATTAAGATTTATACATAATTGAAATTCTTTTCAATGGTGGTAGTAAGTATTTTATTACTTTCATTAATGATTTCTGTAGGAAGATGTGACGCCCCCATTTCTCCCTAGGGCGAATCCAAAGGTATCGGCGGAACGCTTACCTAACTCTCGTCAGGACTCACCACAAAACCCGAAATATAAATACAAGCGTTCACTCTTAAACCATAGACGGAGTCTGTTATATCCACCAGTCAATCTTACATAAGTACAAGCCCAATACTTCCACCCAAATTACAATAATAATATCCCAAGTACAATAATCCATAAGGTTCACAAATCAAATCATTTTTATACAAAAGAACGGAAATCTTACAAAGAAACTAAGTTCCTTGAGTATCGAACTCCGCTTCAAAACCTGTTATCTCAGTGAGGTCAAGAAAACCATGCAAGCAAATAAGTTCATATCAAAGCCAATTTCACAAGACAAGAATGTTAACAACGATTCCATGTGCAAGTTCAAGTATGGAGAATAAATCACACATCGGATAAGGATACGGGAACTCTCAGGAGTTATTCCACAGCTTGATCATGAGTTTAACATTGAGTGGACACTCCGTCAACATAACAAGATTAGTCTGTAGACACCACTTACAACATTCTCCATCCACTGTTTCACCCCCTGTACCGGGCCCGCTCGTCAAACAATCAAATTGGTAATACTCGAGTATACTAGTCGGAGGGCAAAAATAAGTCAAGACCCAAGGCTTGCCAATCCTTCGACCGAGCCCTTGCCGGCCCGAAGTGAAAGGTTTACCGATGAGTTTTGGGCGTCCCCAACATGTTCAAGTATCAATAGGATGATGAGACAACGCTCCATCATCAATCAAGTACAAGTATAAGTTCATTATTCAAGTTCAAGCAAGCAAGTTCAAGACAAGTATAAGAGGTAGGACGAGATAAAGTACACGTCCACCTTAACAATTTCAATACACGTATCTAGTTCAAGCACGTAGTACAAGCAAGATAGTAACAAGTATGGCATCAAATCATGCACTTGACACTCACCGATGATTCACTTTAGAAGACAAGCAAGCAAGCACACGAGAGTTAAGTTTCGGTAGGTTCTTCTTCAGCAAGATCTTGGTCACCTGAGCCAAAGTTAATCATCAATCACTAACTAATCAACTCAACTCAAGAAACTCAACTCAATCACTTAAAATCTTCCAAGGCTGGACTGTCACTAGTTCTTGTTTGGACCAAACCTAAGGCTACACTCATCGGAATTAGGCAAAGGCTATGGCTATGGAAACTAGCCTTGGAGTACTACAATTCCCGAGAAGAGCTCAATCCAAGATTCATTGAGTAAAATAGGCTAAATCGAGCCACAAGTCACCAAAATGAGCAAAAGACATGAAAACAGTTTGGTAAAACAGCCATCTTTGTGAAATTTCTGGTATTGATAGGAAATGAATTAGCATGCAAGCCATACACCATTGGAAAGCCCTTGAAGTCTAGTTTCAAACGCCACCAACGGCGCTCAATTTTGACTCCCAAGCAAAGAGATATGACCGTTAGAGTAAAGGGTGTAAAGCTGTCCTGCCACTACGTTTTTTCCAGTTTTGAAGAGCAATCTTTGGGGCATTATTTGGACATCGAAATGATATTTTAATTATGCCAAATTTGATACACTTAAACTTCAATATATGGACTATCTCTCTACCAAAATTTAGGCAAAAAATCGCACGGGAAGATAGTTAACAAAACGACCAAAGTTTGTGAAATTCTTCGAAGCAAATCTACCAACCCTATCATTCTTTCTTTTTCAAAAGTTTTGTCCAACAAATCAGCCCCAATTCGCTCCATTTTTTAAACCAAGATTCTAACAACATTTATTGAGCAATTGATGGTTTAATAGCACCAAAATATTTGGAATAAAACACCCCAAAACAGATTTGACCATTCGGTCAGCAGGGAAGGGAAAATTTCCAGATTTTTTGCCACTATTTTCATGCATTTTTGAAGCACCAAATGAAAGAGTTTTTGGCTAGAAATTTGCCCACTTAAACCTAAACATATCAGCTCTCAAATGGGCCAAGAAAGTCATGAAAATATGGCAGCAAAACAGAGCAATAAAATCTCAAAAAAATTCGGCCAGCACCTCTCTCTCTTCTCTCGGTTTCTCTCTTTCTTTTCCTCTTCTAGTTTCTAACATCAAAACTCATCACAAACACACTAACACACACATAAGCATCATGGCAGCCCTCATTTAACCAAGTGGGAGTTCATAGAGCCCACTTCAACCAACCAAATCCAACCAACAACAACAAGAAGGAAGCTACAAGCTTCAAAACCAAGAAATGAAACAAGAAAGTAAGAGTTTTGTGAGAGATTTTTATACCTTCTAAACATAAGAGGAAACCCTATATTTTTGGTGTGAGAAGCTCCCCAAGACAGCCCCAAACAGCCGGCCCTCTCTCCTCTCTAAGATGGTCCTCAAGTTCAAAGTTAAGCTAGCAAGGAGTTGAGCAAGTTCTCTTGGTGATTTTGGATGGAGGAAGAAGAAGAACTTTGGGAGCAAAATGAAGAAGGAAATGAGCAAGAGAAGTTCGGCCAAATAGAGAGAGAAAAGGGAGGGAGAGTTTGAGTGATGTAGCTTTTGACTTTGGGGCATTGATGGGAAATAAAGTGTGAAAGAAGAGAGAGACATTTGATTGATATAAAGTAACTTTTCGTCGCGTCGGAGTCGATTCACGCGTCGAGACACTACAATGCCGGTTTCTCTCACTTAAATACCTCAAATACATGTCCTAACACTCGAAACTTATGTCTAAAAGTCGACCCTAGACTCGGGTGCGAAATTCAAACATCCAAGTAAAGCAATTATCGAAAAATCCAAACGTGCACAATGTACTTTGAAAATTTTCGTGCCGATGCAATTGACTTAATAAA
The DNA here is from genome assembly GCA_023065735.1 of Coffea humblotiana. Taxonomy (NCBI): domain Eukaryota; kingdom Viridiplantae; phylum Streptophyta; class Magnoliopsida; order Gentianales; family Rubiaceae; genus Coffea; species Coffea humblotiana. Next base: position 20,700,065 of record CM041213.1, on the reverse strand, counting down.
ATCAAATAAATTTCTAAATGAAATCAATAAATTGATTTGAAAATTGCAATGTACATATATATATATATATAAATGATAATGTGGGTCCTTACAGAAGACCTAGGTGTATTTTTTGAGAAATAAATCTGATACATGTGATGTGTTTAAAAATTCAAGTATTATGTAGAGAAGCAGAGTCGTTACTTTATTAAAATGTTGAGGACTGACAGAGGCACTAAATTTCTTGTTTGCGATAATTATTTGAAAAAAAAGTGATATAAAACACAGATTGACAACCATATATATACCTCAGCAGAATAGTTTGGCAAAAAGGAAGAATAGAACTATGATAGATATGGTGAGATCTATGATACATTCTAAAGGTATTCCAAAATCCATTTAGGCAGAAGTAGTGTCTTGTGCTATATATGTTTTGAACATGTGTTCTATTAGATGTAATTTTTGGAACACTACACAAGAGATTTGGACTGGAATGAAATCGGATATTTCTCACTTCAAAATATTTGATTGTCTTGCGTATGTGCATATTCCAAATCATTTAAAAAAGAAATTGGATGATCAAACTAAAAAGTTTATTTTTATTGGCTATAATAATGAGACTATGTGAGGACCCGTAAATTTCTTTTCTTTTATATTATTTTATTTTATTTTCTCGCATGTATTTTCTTCACTATACCCTATTCTATTGATTTTTCCAGAGATTTTATAAGTGAATAGAGTTTTTAAATTATTTTCCTAGTTTAAGTTAGTTCATATTAAGTTTGAAGTATATTATGGACGTGGGACCCGCTAGTGCGGTAAATGCTATATATTTTGATAATTTGTTGGAGTTTTGTATTAAGTGATATTATTTTATAAGATGCTAGGGGACAATTAGAGGTTAGCTAGATAGATTAACCATTGGGAGAAAGAATATAAGTTTAAACCCAAAAAGGTGCCACGTGTCGCGACCCGATTGGATGGTGGACTTGACCAACTTCTCTTTAACTTTCCTAAAACCAATTTTGACCAAGATTTTTCCATTTTCTCATCCATCTTGGCCAGCCCTCTTGAGAGAAAAGAACAAGAGAGAAACCTCAATTTCAACTTCTAAATTTACTTGAATCTTGAGTTTCAACCAACCAAATCACAAACTACTCCATAGAAGTTGTTGACTAAGGAGTATTAAAGCTTGTAGTGGAGTGCTTTTGGGAGAAAAGATACTAAGCTACCATTTTTCTTGAGATTCCAAGGTAATTTGCTAAGAAAATTCTTCTTTACTTCTATTAGTTGCCAATTAGTGGTTTAAAATTATAGTTTTGGTAGTTTTATGAGTATATTTCATAGTTTGAAGTAGTATTGTGGTAAATTTTAATTTTTTGGTGAAAATTCTGATCTCATGTGATGCTTGAGGGTTTTTTATGTTTTGATATGAATTATTGAGGTTTGTGGGTTAGAATACTTTGTCTAAAGAAATTTTCTAGATTATGTGCACAAATTTCAGTTTAGGTTTCCATGTGGTAGTAATCTGCCCTGTTTTTGTACTGTATGTTCGTCCTTGAGAGAGACCAAATCTGTGAGAACCCGAAAATTTTCACATTTCAAGTATTATTTTATTTCTTGCCTATATTTTATACTATCCTTTGAAAATATTAAATGTTTTGTACATTTTACAAGTAAGTACAATTTTTAAATCATTTTCCTAGTATAAGTTAGTGTACGTAACTTGAAGTGCATTTGTTCGATGTGGGACCCGCTAGTGCGATATAATTTTGCCGATTAAGTGATGAAGTATTAAGTGACATTACTTTCCAAGGTGCTAGGAGATGATTAGAGGGTAATTAGGTAGACTAATTATTGGAAGTGAGAAGATAAGCTTAAAACCTAAAGGACGCCACGTGTCGCGTTCCGATTGGAGGAAGACTTGCCTAACTTTCTCACCTTTACTAAAACCAAATTTTGACCAATTTCATCCCATTTTTCCTTGCTCTTGGCTGGCCCTTTGGAGGAGAAAAACAAGAGAGAGCTTCTTCAATTTCTAGCTCCAACCTTGGTCAAATCTTGAGTTCCAACCGATCAAATCGCAAACCCTTCCATAGGAGTGCTAACTAAGGAGGATTAAAGGCTTTGGTGGAGTTGATTTGGAGAAAAAAAGGCTAAGCTACCACTTTCTTTGAGGTTCTAAGGTAAATTGCTAAGAACATCCTTCTTTGGTTCCAATAGTTGCAAATTAGTGGCTTGTGGTTGCCACTTTGGTGGTTTTGTGCATTAATTCTTGGTTATAAGTGGTGAGGTGTGGATTTTCGGTTTTCTTAGAAAATTTTCTGCCCTGTCTGACCAGTGTTGTTCGGCCATGATGGAGGCCGAATTGGACTTAGCTCAAAACATGAAAGTTGTAGAGAATTGAATGTAGATTAAGCCTGTAAAATTTCAGCTCAATCGGAGCACTGTAGCCTATGAAATGACTATTTTACCCCTGCTTCTCTGTTTCTGTCCGAGAATGATAATCAGCATCTGTAATTGGCTCTTTTGGCTGGGAAGATGAATGAATTAGCTTTTGATGCCTTCTTAACCATTGTAGCCTTGTATCTTAGCTTTCGAATGGCTTTGGAATCAACTGAATCAGAGCTGTGTGTGCTGAGATATGATTGAATAAATCAGGACTGCTAGTTGAATTTTACAGTGAGCTTTGAACTGGAATATCTGGGTCTGTTTGGGTAAATTTGACTAGGTTACGTTGAGAACTGGGTTGCGGTGTCTTCATAAGAATTGTAGAGCTATGTCTTAGCTTCGAAACGGTATAAAGTTTACCTCAATCCGATAGGTGTAGCTTTGGTTGTGACCAATACGCTAAAAGATGTCAAACCTGTCATTTTGTTCCTTGTCTTAAACCTTAATCCCGATCCCTTTTCTAGTTTGGTTTTGTAATTGAATGACTTTTAGCCTTTTTAACGGCTATTGTAATGAGATTATTTGTATGTGATTTTGGGGGCTGATTGAGGAAAATAATGAAGTCATAAATGGCTGGAAAATAGATAAATACAGAGGGCGTGCTGCCCAAATTTGCACTCAAATGGCGATTTCAAATTTTAAGAGCAGATATAAGTTTTACAATTATTTTACTCATGTATTTTGGACTAAATGCACTCTTTTTACTTCCAAAATCATACTATAACATTGTACTATTAGTTATTCGGATTTTCTTTGATTTATCAAACATTTTGATGGTTGAACTATGCTACTTCTCATGATTATTTAGGGTTTCTTAGTGACTAAGGTGTTATCCGGAAGGAATACTTTTGGACGTTATTTTGCTTGTTTAGGTGAGTGTTCTATATACGCTTTGTTTCTAATGACTATGTGAACTATTGTGACTATTTGGATTGTTGCTTTAATACGTGATTGAGGTATGTTATGTTTCCAAAATGATTTTTGCTAGGCGAGTGTGTACTTTATCGCACTCGACCTAAATGAACGTGAACTTTCAATGATTGAATGATTAAATGTTACTTGTGCATGAATGTAAGCCTTCTGGCTAAACTGGGCCCTTGCCCTTTGTTACTGGTCGACTCGAGCCAGAAGCGGACTCGGTCGGGCGATTAGTGACCCTGGGTGAATGTTGGTATACTCGAGTATGACCACGACGTTGGCGGAGCGTGGGAAATGAAATGAATGAACGAACGATAAGAAAATGAAGGAGTTTTCACTTACAAACAATGTTTTAATGATCGGAGAAATAAGGAAAATATTAGGCGAATGAATGAACGAACGAACGAATGGCTCCTCGTGAGCATGTATCCTTTTAATGAATGTGTTACTATCGCTTTCATTTTGTAAATGTTTTCTAAATTACTTGCTAATTGCTGATAAACGTCCTTGCCTAATTATTTGTTTGAGTATATAGAACCTCGCTGGGCTTTTAGTTCATTCCACGCCTTTTGTTTTCCTTACAGGGGTTGCAAGTATGGGCGAGAGATCTGTATAGAATAGAATAGCCTAGTTTTGTTTTGAATTGTTTTGTTTTGGCTTTATTCTCGCTCTAGTGCTTGGTTAGGGGTGGATTGTTTTGAGAATGTATAGCTTTTGTTATTTGGGACTGTATATTTGTGTAAGATTGGAATGAATGTAAATAATTGTTTCCATTTTGGGATTTAAAATTTCTTTCTTCTCGAGATTTATCTTATTTTGTTCGGAGAGAGTGAACGAGTCCTGACGAGAGCTGGGCAGGCGGTCCGCCGAACCCTTTGGTTCGCCTTAGGATAAGGTGGGGCTGTCACAAAATCAACCCTTACTCAAAACATGAAAGTTGTAGGTATTTGAGTTAGCTAGCTACTGGTAAAATTTCAACTCAATCGAAGCACTGTAACCTGTGAAATGACCGAAATACCCTTGACTGCCTACAAGCCTTGTTTCACGGACAGTTTTCTGTTCTCTCTGAGATTTCGATTTTTGACCATGACAATGCATGATTTGGATTTGGAGGTCTTCATAAGAAATTTAGGTATATGTCTTGGTTTCAAAACGCCATAAGATTCGTCTCAATCGGACAAGTGTAGCTTCGGTTGTGGTTATCATGCCGAAAGGTGCGTGGAACTTGATGATTATAGAATTGTCTTTGCTTGACACGATATTCGTAATCTAAGGCTTGGACTTGAGTAAGGAAACTATCTTTGATGGATGTGGAGCTTAATTGTGATTGATTTTGGAGCTATCAATTGGCTCAAATTGAAGGGTATTATGGCCCTAATTAGGTGTGTTTTATAGCCTATGATTTGTATGTGGAATTGTGGTTGATTAGAGATGAATTGGTATTGATTGTAGGATGGAAAAGTAAGGAGATTTAAGGGAAATGCTGTCCAATTTTCTAGGCCGCTTGATTCCTTCAAGTTTGAGTTGATTCTTGGTAGATGAAGGGATTTTGGGTCGTTCAAGCCTCTAGGTCCTCCCGTTATCTTTTCGTTCCAAAATCACGCTTTTGCCAACCTTGCATTCGTAGTTCATTTGGATAGGCATACGACTCGTAGTCGAACCTCACTTGTGCATTTCGTTTACTAGAATTTGGATGTGGAAACCTCAATTGTTTATCTTGATTATTTTAGGGTTTCTTGGTGATTAAAGTCATTTTGGGGAAAAACTTTTGAAGTATCTGCACTTGAACTGGTGAGTGTACCACTCCCCTCATTTGTTGCTTAACTTGGTTTCTGTTCATGCAATCTGTCATTTGAATGACTGTACTATCTGTTTATTCTGTTTGAGACAAGGGTGTACTTTATCGCCCTCGTTCTCTTGTCACTATGGCCATTTACTGTAAAAAATTTGAATCTGTTATCTGTGCTTACTCTGCTGTCGTTTGGACATTGCATCCAACGACCTTTCTGTTATCTCTGAACTCAAATCCTGTGGCTAGTTACTTAAGTCGAGCCGGCAAGGGTTTGGTCGATTAAATAACGAACCACGGTAGTCTGTTTCTAGGAAATCTTTGGGTATTGGAGACTCTGAATTTTCGGTATACTCGAGTATTACCACCCACTGTTACTGTTGAGGTGTTCGGGCCGGATAAGGGGTATGTTTAAGTGGACGGAATTTGGTGTAAAGTGGGGTCTACGGACATGTTTGTTCTATATACGTTGACGGAGAGTCAACGGGTTTGGATCAAGTACCGCAAATGGGCATTTTTGGCTCCTGAGAGCTACCTGTATCCTTTTCAGTTGAGATGGTTGTTCATTTTCTTATATGTGCATATGTGCCTTAATGTGAAACGCCATGAGTCGTGACTACTTATATTTTTGGTACCTCATTGAGCGTAAGCTCACCCCTTTTCTCGTTATCTTTGTTTTCCTTTCAGGAGACAAACTTTGAACTCATGGTTTTGGAAGAAAGGGTCGAGCTAATGTACATGTTATTTTGTTAACCTCTCTTGCAACCGAATCCCTAATTGTATTTTGAACAGTGTGGATACTGTGGCTTATACTCTAGTTAATTTGTTCAAGACTCCGATGTAAATATATGTATAAGTGTGTAACCTTGTCTATTACGTGCATTTATTTGAGATGTTATGATTCTATGATTTTGGTGAATGTTTCATGTAACCATTGGATGATCGGGCGAGCGCGGCATTTGAATAGGAAAGAAAAATTTCTGGCGGGAAAATTCTTCAGAGAATCCGGCCACATATCCGGCCAGTTATTAGCCGAATTGTTGGCTGGATTGGCAGGGGAAGTTGAAAAAATTTGGTTTAGCCACTGCCTCGGATCCGGCCAACTTTCGGCCGGATTGTGACGTGGCCTTATCGTTTCATTTTCATTGAAGTGTTTAATCGAAGTCCCGTACTACTGTATGGTTTGGTAAGTTCTATTTTGGGTTTGGTGGTCTCCAATTGTTTGTTTTCTTTGGGTTCTATCGCGCGTACTATAGGGTTTGTGAGATTCGTCTCAGTAGTTCTGACGAGAGTTGGGCAGGCGGTCCGCCGAGCCCTTTGGTTCGTCTTAGGGGAAGGTGGGGCTGTCACAGACTAAGGGGTACAAATAATTCAATCCAAACATAGGAAATGTGATTGTTAGTAGGGATGTGACTTCTGATGAATATGAAACTTGTGATTTATCCAGAAAAGATCCTGAGATATTGCCAAAGTATCCATCTATTTCTCTAGTTATGATAGCGAATTCCAATAACCAACCAGTGGAACAAGTTGTGCAATCTCATTGTAGTTCCTCAATTTCTACTACGTAGGTTAAAACATCCAATCGACCATAGAGAGAACGTCGCTTCCCAACCTGATTTGATAATTATATTGTTGGTAGAGATAATGATTTATCTAATGAAATGAATTTTGCACTTTTTGCAGATTGTGATCCTGTCTCATTTGAAGAAACTGTCAAAGATGATCATTAAATTCATGCAATGGATGAAGAAATTCATGCTATTGAGAAAAATGATACGTAGAAGCCAACCACTATCCCATCCGAAAAGAAACCAATTAGAGTGAAATGGGTGTATAAAATAAAAAATAAACCAAAAGGAGAGGTGGATCGCTTCAAAGCGAGATTGATTGTTAAAGATCATGAGCAAAAGGTAGGTATTGATTATTTTGAAATTTTTGCCCAAATTGCCAGACTTGAAGTTTCTCTAAAGATGGCACTGGTATTTTGTTGATGCTACTTATTTCGGAAGATTGGTGAGAAATCTCAAGTACTTAATTCTACAAGGAATGATATTGTGTATGGAGTTGGTTTGTTCAGTAGATTCATGAAATCTCCATGCCAATTCCACTTGCACGTTGTTAAGAGAATTTTGAGATATGTTCAATGTATGCAGCAGTCTGACGGTATATTTTATACATCTTCACAACGTCACAATATTATTGGATGTACTAACAGTGATGGGTCTGGTGACAGAATACAAATGAGGAGCACTTCTGGTTATGCATTTTATTTGAGATCTGATGTATTTTCTTGGTTTTCAAAGAAATAACAGGTGGTTGCATTGTCCACAGCAGAAATAGACTACAGAACTGCTGCGAGTAGCGTTACTCAAGTATTTTGGTTTAGAAGAATGCTTGAATTTTTTACAACACAAACAAGATGGTCCTACCAAAATATTTTGTGATAGTATGTTTGCTATTGAGTTTACATAGAATCTAAATTTTCATAGATGCAGCAAACATATTGACATCAAATATCATTTTATTGCATATGGAGGAGGAGCATTTGCAACTATCTAAGAAACTTTCAACTGTGTAAAACTATGGTATGGTGAGAATATTGTAATGATTGCCCAGAAACTTGAACCATTCTACACTTGGCAAGTCTTTCAGTACACTGCAGAAAAATGACTAATTTTATATTGTGATTATAATTATATCCTTGAAAATACTAGATGCCATTCTTCCCGTGATGTAAGAAAAACTTAATATTGATTTTCACTATCATACTTTTCATAGTAATTCTCTTTATTTTCTTTTTTTTGAGTCACGCAATGCTACTCTTATCAATCAACACATCAGAAAAGATATGGTTATTGTAATAAGGATATTATTTTCATAATTTGAAATTTCAAATAAGTGTAGTCAACAATTATGTTTGTGCCAATACCAATAGCTAATGTTTGTGTCAATATCAATTCTATATTTTTATTTTTCAAATATAATTTTAGACCACAAGATTATTTGTCATTGGTGGTTTCACTTTCCTAGAAACAAAGAAAGAGGAAAGGTCATGAGTGCTATTCGAAAGTTTTTCAATTATTGGAGTGGTGGATTCATATAGGAGTTTTTGTGATTACACCAATGAGGTATGCGTCAAATATTAAGTACATTTATTAAAAAATATTAAGTGCATTTAATATAACATTTGATATTGATTATAAATGGAATAGATCAATACTTTTTTTTAACAAATTGGTGTATATAGAGGATCGGAGAAAGGCGAGGTAAGCTATGGTCTGTATGCTATCTTGATTATCGATTTTGGTGAAGTGGAATACATTATCCCAATGGTGTCAAAAAATTTGAGAAGATTGATAAGGATGGAATCAAACACAAGTACATCATCGTGAAACTAAAAATGTTGTGCTCTATCCAACTTCATGTGGCTGAAAGTGGACAAGAAAATCGAAAGTTGTGTTGTTCTGTCATGGGTTTCCTGAGATTTGGTATTTTTGACGCAACCAAATGCTTGATGTATCCCAAGCAAGTTTAAGAGGGATTGCATTTGATTATAAAGATTACGGATTATCTAAATTCTCACATATAACAAAGGATACAAGTTTTCGTCACTTGCCCCATTGACATCTTAGCTCTTATTGAGGTTATGTCCATTTCCAGAAGGTTAGGCTCATTAAATGTTTTATATCACATCTCGTTTTTCTTGTTTGTAATTTTCATGTCAAATTGATTAAAATGATTGAAATATAATCATATTGAAACATTAACTTTGCAAAGTTTATGAGGAGGAAAAAAAGTTAAGATATTTCTTACTTCTGATACCTAGCATATCTAATGTATGGTTTCTTTTTTCACATTGAATTTCAGATTACTCTTGTGGCAAAAGATTTTGGAGTGCAAGCAGCAATATTGTTTATGATGCTTTTTTGGATCAGGTTTCTATAATCATGATAATTGGAGGGGCCACATACTCCTAGTATATCGCCTCTTAATAGTGATTTTCATACAGTTGCTATCTTTCAAGATGGAAGGTATGACTAGTTTCAGTAACGATATTTACATTATTCTTCAATATTAAACAATCTTTTGCTCACGGGTCTCCTCAAATTTTCCCCAAGGGTCATATGGACTTCTAAAAATATAGAAATACTCATACCACAAATTCTTTTGGTGGTTGTGATGCTTTTTTATTTTCTCTTGATTTCATTGTTATTACTTTGGGTTTGGTATCTGTAGGTACCTGGCAAAGCAAAAGCTAAATTTAAACATTTTGATGTAAAAAATTAAATTTCCTAACAAGAAGCGCGAGTCTTGTATTTTAAACGAAAGAAACATTAGGGTTTGATGTTATATTTTCTTAGTATTGAGATTCGTCAGTTTGATGGTGAAATTTTTATTTCACAAAAAAAGTATACATGTGATATTTTGAAAATTTTTTAAAATGGATGTTGGCTAAAACCAAATAAGATGACCCCAGTGTGAAAGAGATTGTTGTAAGTTGACTAAAGATAGTAACAGGTGAATTTTTTAATGTTTACTTATTTCAAAAGAAATTCGGTCGCAAAAATCTCAGGTACTTAAACCTCCACAAGAACTTGATAGTGCCGCATGAGTTGATTTGAGCAGTAGATTCATGAAATCTCCATGTAAATTTCACTTGCAAGCTGGTAAGAAGATTTTGAGATATGTTCGAGGCGTATAGTCTGACGGTATATTTTACACGTCTTCACAAGATAACGGTCTTGTTGAATGTACTGACAGTGATGGGTCTGGTGATATAATACAAAGGAGGAGCACTTCTGGTTATGCATTTATTTGAAATCTGATGTATTTTCTTGATTTTAAAAGAAATAACAGGTGGTTGCATTGTCCACAGCAGAAGTAGAGTACATGATTGCTACAAGTAGCGCTACTCAAGTACTTTGGCTGAGGAGAATTTTTAGATTTTTACAACACAAGTAAGATGGTTTTACCAATATATTTTGTGATAACATGTATGCTATTGAATTTATAAACAATCCAATTTTTCATGGACATAGCAAACATATTGACATCAAATATCATTTTATTGCATATGGAGGAGGGGCATTTGTAGCTATTAGAGAAACTCTCAATTGGCTGGTAGAAACCATGGTACAGGCTGAGAATATTGTAATGGGTTGGCCTAGAAATTTTGAACCATTCTACATTTGACAAGTTTTCATTATGCTGCAGAAGAGAGGGGCTGATTTTAGGATTGCCGCATTATAAATATATCCGTGAAAATGTTAGGATGACATCCTCCCCGTGCTGTAAGTAGAACTTAACATTGATTTCATTATCATACTTGTCATAGTAATTCTCTTTGTTTTCTTTTTTTCTAGGTCATGCAATGATACTCTTTTCAATCATCACTTTAGAAAATATATAGTTGTTATAATAAGGATATTATTTTCATAATTTCAAATTTCAAATTGCAAATAAGTGTAATCAATAGTTATGTTTGTGCCAATACCAACAGCTAATGTTTGTGCCAATATCAATTCTACATTTTTGTGTTTCAAATACAATCTCTAAGTCACAAGATTATTCGTCACTAGTGGATTCACTTTCTTTGAAACAAAGGATGAGGAAAAGGTCATGAGTGCCATTCAAAAGTTTCTGTCATCGAAGTGGTGGACTAATATAGGAGTTTTTATGATTAGACCAAAGAGGTATGCGTCAATATTAAGTGCATTTATCGAAAATATTGAGTGCACTTAATATAACATTTGATATCAATGATATTTGCATTTGTCTTCAATATAACACAACATTTTCCTCACGAGTCTTCTCTACTTCCTCTTGGGGTCGTATGTGCTTCTAAACATTTAGAAATACTCATAGCACAAATTCTTTTTAGTGGTTGTGATGTTTTTTTATTTTCTCTTGATTTCATTATTAATTACTTTTGGTTTGGTATCTGTAGGTACTTGATAAAACAAAAACTAAATTTAAACACTTTGACGTAAAAAGTTGAATTTCCTAACAAGAAGTTGTGAGTCTTGTATTTTACAAAAGAAACATAGGGATCCTTTTTTCAAATGGCAAGGTTTGGAGGGCTAATCGACCACTTGAACTGATTCATTAAGATTTATGCACAATTGAAATTCTTTCCAATTGTGGTAGTAATTATTGTATTCCTTTCATTGATGATTTCAGTAGGAAGATCTTGGTATATTTTTTGAGAAATAAATCAGATACATGTGATGCATTTAAAAATTCAAGTATTATGTAGGAAAGCAAAGTGGCTATTTTATTAAATTGTTGAGGACTGACCTGAGACACTGATACCTTGTTTGTGATAATTATTTGGTGAAAAGTGATATAAAACACCAGTTAACAACCAGATATACACCTCAGCAGAATGGTATGGCAGAAAGGAAGAATAGAACTACGATGGATATGGTGAGAGCTATGATGTACTGCAGAGGTATTTCTAAATCCATTTAGGCAGAAGTAATGTCTTGTGCTATATATGTTTTGAACAGGCATCCTACTATATGCAATTTGTAGAAGACTCCACAAGAGATTTGAATTGGAATGAAATTGGATATTTCTCACTTCAAAATATTTGATTGTCTTGCATATGCATATGTTCCAAATCATTTAAGAAAGAATTGGATGATCAAACTAAAAAATGTATTTTTATTGGCTATAATAATGAGACTAAGGAGTATAAATTATTCAATTAAAAAAAAGAAAAGGTGATTGTTAGTAGGGATGTAACTTTTGATGAATATGAAGCTTGCAATTTGTCTAGAAAAGATCCTGAGATATTGTCAAAGTATCCATCTATTTCTCCAGTTATGAGAGCGAATTCCAATAAGCAACCAGTGGAGCAAGTTGCGCAATCTCATTGTAATCCCTCAAGTTTTACTTGTAGGTTAAAACATCCAACTGACCATAGAGAGAACGCCGCTTCCAACCCAATTTGATGGCTATATTATTGGTAGAGATGATGATTTATCTAATGAAGATATTATGAATTTTGCTCTTTTTGCTGATTGTGATCCTATCTCATTTGAGAAAGCTGTCAAAGATGATCATTAAATTCATGCAATGGATGAAAAAATTCATGCCATTGAGAAAAATGATACATAGGAGTTGACCACTATCCCGTCTGGAAAGAAGCCAATTAGAATGAAATGGGCATATAAAATAAAAAATAAATCAAAAGGAGTGGTGGATCGTTTCAAAGCGAAATTGGTTGTCAAAAACTATGAGTAGAAGGCAGGTATTGATTATTTTGAAATTTTTGTCCTAATTGTCAGACTTGATACTGTTCGTATGATTGTCTCACTTGCTGCAAATAATTGTCGAAAAATTTATCAAATGAATGTGAAATTTACTTTTTGAAATAATTTTCTTGAAAAAGAGGTATATATTGAGCAGCCTGTACGTTATGTTAGAAAAGGTCAAGAAGACAATACAAAGATTGCAGTTTTGTTGGATGTATTGATAGTGATTGTTCTGGTGACAATACAAAAGAGGAGCACTTCTTGTTATGCATTTTATTTGGGATCTGATGTATTTTCTTGGTCTTCAAAAAAATAACAAGTGGTTGCATTGTCCACGGTAGAAGTAGAATACATGACTGATACGAGCAGCGCTGCTCAAGCACTTTAGTTGAGGAGAATGCTTGAATTTTACAAACACAAACAAGATGGTCCTACCAAAATATTTTGTGATAGCATGTCTGCTATTGAGTTTACAAGAAATCCAAATTTTCATGAACGCAGCAAATATATTGACATCACATATCATTTTATTGCATATGGAGGAGGAGCATTTGTAGCTATCTAAGAAACTTTTAATTGTGTGAAACCATGGTATGGCGAGAATATTATAATTGTTGCCCAAAAATTTGAACCATTCTACACTCAGCAAGTCTTTCAGTATGCTGCAGAAAAAGGACTGATTTTAGATCGGGATTATAAATATATCTTTGGAAATACTAGATGCCATCCTCCCCGTGATGTAAGTAGAACTTAATATTGATTTTCATTATCATACTTTTCTTAGTAATTCTCTTTGTTTTCTTTTTTTGGGTCATGCAATGATACTCTTTTCAATTATCACTTCAGAAAAGATATTGTTGTTGTAATAAGGATATTATTTTCATAATTTGAAATTTCAAATAACTGTAGTCAACAGTTATGTTTGTGCCAATACCAACAGCTAATGTTTGTATCAATATCAATTCTGTATTTTTATTTTTTCAAATATAATTTTTAGGCCACAAGATTATTCATCACTGATGGCCTCACTTTCCTAGAAACAGAGGAAGAGAAAAGGTCATGAGTGTCATTCGAAAGTTTTGGATTATTGGAGTGGTAGATTCATATAGAAGTTTTTGTGATTAGATCAAGGAGGTATGCATCAAATATTAAGTGCATTTATTGAAAATTATTAAGTGCATTTATTGAAATTATTAAGTGCATTTAATATAACATTTGATATCAACTATAAATGGAATAGATCAATACTTTTTTTTAACAGATTGGTGTATATAGAGGATCGGAAAAAAGCGATGTAAGCTATGGTCCACATACTATCTTGATTATCGATTTTGGCAAGGAGGATTGCGAGAGATTCTACGAAATTAAAAATTCAGTTCGCCATGATTGGGGAATAGATGGTATTGGTAAAATCAAAAGAAATCTTGTCCGTAGAATACATTATCCCAATAGTATCAAAAATTTTGAGAAGATTGATAGGGATGGAATCAAATATAAGTACATCATCGTGAAGCCAAAAATGCAGTGCTCTATCCAACTTCATGTGGCTAAAAGTGGATAAGAGAAATCGAAAGTTGTATTGTTCTATCATGAATTTCTTGAGATTTATATTCTTGACGCAACCAAATGCTTGTCGTATTTCGGGCAGGTTTAAGAGGGATTGTATTTGATTATAGAGGTTACAGATTATCTGAATTCTTGCGGATAACAGAGGATACAAGTTTTCGTCACTTGCCCAGTGACATCTCCGCTCTTCTTAAGGCTATGTCCATTTCCAAGAAAGTAAGACTTATTAAATGTTTTATATCACATCTCATTTTTCTTACTTGTAATTTTCATGTCAAATTGATTAAAATGATTGAAATATATTGATATTGAAACATTAATTTTGCAAAGTCAGTGAGGAGGACAAAAAAGTTAAGATATTTCTTACTCTGATGCTAGCATGTCTTATGCATAGTTTCTTTTTTCACATTGCATCTCACATTATTCTTGTGACAAAAGATTTTGGGGTAGAAGTAGCAATACTCTTTACCATGTTGTATCCGAATCAGATTTCTAAAATCATAATAATTGGAGGGCCATATATTTTTCCAGTATATCGTCTCTTAATAATGGCCTTCCTACAGGTTGCTATCTTTCATGATGGAAGGTATTACTAGTTTCAATAGCGATATTTACATTTTTCTTCAATAGAACACAACTTTTTCCTCACGGGTCTCCTATAATTCCTTCTCGGGTCATATATGTTTTTAAAAATTTAGAAATACTCATAGCACAAATTCTTTTTAGTGGTTGTGATGCTTTTAATTTTCTCTTGATCTCATTGTTAATTACTTTTGGGTTTGGTATCTGTAGATACCTGGTAAATCAGAAGTTAAATTTAAACACTTTGATGTAAAAAATTGAATTTCCTAACAATAAGTGCGAGTCCTGTATTTTACGAAAGAAACATAGGAATTCTTTTTCAAATGGTAAGGCTTGGAGGGCTAATCGACCACTTGAACTGATTCACTAAGATTTATGCACAATTGAAATTCTTTCTAATGGTGGTAGTAAATATTTTATTACTTTCATTGATGTTTTCAGTAAACAAACCTGAGTGTATTTTTTTAGAAATAAATCTGATACATGTGATGTGTTTAAAAAATCAAGTATTATATAGAGAAGCAGAGTTGCTACTTTATTGAAATGTTGAGGATTGATGAAGGCACTGAATATATTGTTTGTGATGATTATTTGATAAAAAGTGGTATAAAATACCAATTGACAACCAGATATACACATCAACAGAATGGTGTGATAGAAAGGAAGAATAGGACTATGATGGATATGGTGAGATCTATGATGCACTCCAAAGGTATTCCTAAATCCATTTAGGTAGAAACAGTATCTTGTGCTATATATGTTTTGAACAGGTGTCTTACTAGATGCAATTTTTGGAAGATTCCGTAAGAGATTTGGACTGGTATGAAATCGAATATTTCTTACTTCAAAATATTTGATTGTCTAGCGTATGCACATGTTCCATATCATGTAAGAAAGAAATTAGATGATCAAGCAGAAAAGTGTATTTTTATTGGCTATAGCCATGAGACTAAGAGATGTAAATTATTCAATTCAAACACAAAAAATGTGATTGTCAGTTGGATGTGACTTTTGATGAATATAGAACTTGCGATTTGTCCAAAAAAGATCCTGAGATATTGCCAAAGTGTCCATCTATTTCTCAAGTTATGGAAACGAATTCCAATAAGCAATTAATGGAGCAAGTTGCGCAATCTCATTGTGATCCGTCAACTTTTACTATGTAGATTAACACATCCAACCCACCATAGAGAGAACGCCACATCCCAATCCGATTTGATGATTATATTGTTGATAGATATGATAATTTATTTAATGAAGATATTATGAATTTTGCTCTTTTTGCAGATTATAATCCTATCTCATTTGAGAAAGCTATCAAAGATGATCGTTTAATTCGTGCAATGGATGAAGAAATTCATGCCATTGAGAAAAATGATACATAGGAGTTGACCATTATCCCATCTGAAAAGAAGTCAATTAGAGTGAAATGGGTATATAAAACCAAAAATAAGCCAAAAGGAGAGATGGATCGCTTCAAAGCGAGATTGATTGTTAAAGACTATAAGCAAAAGGTAGGTATTAATTATTTTTGCCCCAATTACCAGACTTGATACTGTTCGTATGATTATCTCACTTGTTGCAAATAATTGTTGAAAAATTTATCAAATGAATGAAATCTGCTTATTTAAATGATTTTTTTGAAGAAGAAGTATATATTGAACAGCTTGTAGGTTATGTTAGAACGGGTCAAGAAAACAAAGTTTACAAATTGAAGAAGACATTATATGGGTTGAAACAAACTCCTAGAGTTTGGTATACTCGCATTGATACTTATTTTATTGAGCATGGTATGTCTATATGAATATACTTTGTACATCAAATTCAACTCTAGAGGAAATGCTTTTGTTGTGTGCTTCTATGTGGATGACTTGATATTTATAGATAACAATCTCAAACTAATTTCTGAATTCAGAGAAGTCATGATTAGTCAATTTGAGATGATAGATTTGGGTTTAATGTTTTATTTTCTTGGTATTGAGGTTCATCAGTTGGATGGCGAAATTTTTATTTCACAAAGGAAGTATGCAGGTGATATTTGGAAAAAATTTGAAATGGATGTGGCTAAACCAATGATGGCCTCGGTTGAAGAGAAGTTGAAATTGACTAAAGATGGCACTGGTGATTTTATTGATGCTACTCATTTCAGGAGATTGGTGAGAAATCTCAAGAATTTAATTTCTACAAGGCCTTATATTACGTATGGACTTGATTTGATCAGTAAATTTATGGAATCTCTACACCAATCCTACTTGCAAGCTGTTAAGAGGATTTTGAGATATGTTCACGGTACGCAGTCTGACAGTATATTTTATTCATCTTCACAAGATAGTACTCTCGTTGGATATACTGATAGTGATAGGACTGGTGATACAATACAAAGGAAGAACACTTCTATTTCTGCATTTTATTTGGGATCTAATGTATTTTTCTTGGTATTCAAAAAAATAATAGGTGGTTGCTTTATCCACAATAGAAGTAGAGTACATGACTGCTGCGAGTAACGCTACTCAAGCACTTTGGTTGAGAAGAATGTTTGAATTTTTATAATACAAGCAAGATGGTCCTATCAAAATATTTTGTGATAGCATGTCTACTATTGAGTTAGCAAAGAATCTAATTTTTCATGGACGTAGCAAACATATTGATATCAAATATCATTTTATTGCATATGGAGGAGGAGTATTTGCAGCTATCTTTGCAAAAAAACTCTCAATTGTATGAAACCATGATATGACGAGAATATTGTAACAGTAGCCCAAAAACTTGAACCAATCTATACTTGGCAAGTCTTTTAGTATGCTGCGGAAAGAGAATTGACTTTAGACCGTGATTATAAATATATTTTTTAAAATACTAGATACCATCCTCCCTGTGATTTAAGTAAAACTTAATATTGATTTTCATTATCATACTTTTCATATTAATCCTCTTTGTTTTCTTTTTTTTTTTGGGTCATGCAATGGTGCTCTTTTGAATCATCACTTCAGAAAAGATTTGGTTGTTATAATAAGGATATCATTTTTATAATTTGAAATTTCAAACAAGTGTAGTCAACAGTTATATTTGTGCCAATACAAACAACTAATGTTTGTGCCAATATCAATTCTGTATTTTTATTTTTCAAATATAATCTCTAAGCTACAAGAGTATTCGTCATTGGTGGCTTCACTTTCCTAGAAACAGAGGAAGAGGAAAAGATCATGAGTGTCATTCGAAAGTTTTTTATTATCGAAGTGGTGGACTCATATAGGAGTTTTTGTGATTACACCAAGGAGGCATGCATCAAATATTAAGTGCATTTAGTATTACATTTGATATCGACTATAAATAGAATAGATCAATACTTTTTTTTCTTTTTTTAATATATTGGAATATATAGAGGATCGGAAAAAGATGAGGTAAACTATAGTTCTCATGCTATCTTGATTATCGGTTTTGATGACGAGAATGGCGAGAGATTCTACGAAATCAAAAATTTAGTTGAGCATGATTGGGGAATAGATGGTACTAGTAAAATCAAAAGGAATCTTATTCGTGGAATATGTTATCCCAATGGTGTCAAAAAATTTGAAAAGATTGATAATGATAGAATCAAGTACAAGTACATCATCGTGAAATCAAAAATGCAGTGCTCTATCTAACTTCATCTGGCCGAAAGCGGACAAGAAAAATCAAAAGTTGTATTGTTCTGTCATGGGTTTCCTGAGATTTGGTATTGTTGACTCAACCAAATGCTTGTTGTATCCCAGACAGGTTTAAGAGGGATTGCATCTAATTCTAGAGGTTACAGATTATCTAAATCCTTAAGGCTAATAGAGGATACAAGTTTCGTCACTTGGCCATTGACATCTCAGCTCTCCTTGAGACTATGTCCATTACCAAGAAGGTAAGGTTCATTAAATGTTTCATATCACATCTCGTTTTTCTGAATTGTAATTTTCATGTCAAATTGATTAAAATGATTGAAATATAATGATATTGAAACATTAACTTTGCAATGTCAATGAGGAAGAAAAAAAAGATTAAGATATTTCTTACTCTGATGCTAGCATGTCTTATGTACGATTTCTTTTTTTACATTGAATTTCAGATTACTCTTATGACAAAAATTTTTGGGTGCAAGAAGCAATACTATTTACAATACTGTATCTGGATCAAGTTTCTAGAATCATAACAATTGGAGGGCCATATATTCCTAGTATATCGTCTCTTAATAGTGGTTTTCCTACAGGTAGCTATCTTTTAAGATGAAAGGTATGACTAATTTTAGTAGCCACATTTGCATCTTTTTGTATAACACAATCTTTTCCTCACGGGTCTTTACTTTCCTACGAGGTCATATATGCTTCTAAAAATTTAGAAATACTCATAGTACAATTTTTTTTAGTGGTTGTGATGCTTCTTGATTTTCTCTTGATTTCATTATTAATTACTTTTGGGTTTGGTATTGTAGATACCTGGTAAAGTGGAAGTTAAATTTAAATATTTTGTTGTAAAAAACTGAATTTCCTAACAATAAGTGTAAGTCTTGTATTTTAGGAAAGAAGCATAGGGATCTTTTTCCAAATGGCAAAGCTTGGAGGGCTAATCAACCACTTGAACTGATTCATTCAGATTTATGCACAATTGAAATTCTTTTCAATGGTGGTAGTAAATATTTTATTACTTTCATCAATGATTTCAATAGGAAGACCTGGGTGTATTTTTTGAAAAATAAATCTGATACATGTGATGCATTTAAAAAATTTAAGTATTATGTAGAGAAGCAGAGTGACTACTTTATTAAAATTTTGAGGACTAATAGAGGCACTGAATATCTTGTTTGTGATAATTGTTTGGTAAAAAGTGGTATAAACACCAATTGACAATCAGATATACACCTCAATAGAATGGCGTGGCAGAAAGGAAGAATAAGACTATGATGGATATGATGAGAGTTAGAATACATTCCAAAGATATTCCTAAATCCTTTAAGCAGAAGCAGTGTCACGTGCTATATATGTTTTGAACAGATGTCCTACTAGATATAATTTTGGAAGACTCCATAAGAGGTTTTGATTGGTATGAAATCAGATATTTTCACTTTAAAATATTCGGTTGTCATGCGTATGCACATATTTCAGATCATTTAAGAAAGAATTGGATGATAAAGTTGAGAAGTGTATTTTTATTGGCTATAATCATGAGTTAAAGGGTATAAATTATTCATCCAAACACAGAAAAGGTGATTATTAATAGGGATGTGACTTTTGATGAATATGGAGCATGGGATTGGTCCAGGAAAGATCCTGAAATATTGTCAAAATATCTATCTATTTCTCCAGTTATGGGAGCGAATTCCAATAAGCAACCAGTGGAGCAAGTTGTGCAATCTCATGGTGTTCCCTCAACTTCTACTATGTAGGTTAAGACATTCCGCCGATCATAGAGAGAACGCCACATCCCAGTCCTATTTGATGATTATATGGTTGGTAGAAATGATGATTTATCTAATAAAGATATTGTGAATTTTACTCTTATTGCAGATTGTGATCCTCTCTCATTTTGAGGAAGCTGTCAAAGATGATTATTGGGTTCGTGGAATGAATGAAGAACTTTATGCTATTGAGAAAAATGATACATAGAAGTTGACCACTATCCCATCTGAGAAAAAGCCTATTATAGTAAAATAGGTGCATAAAACCAAAAACAAGCCAATAGGAGAGATGGATTGTTTCAAAGCGAGATTGGTTGTTAAAGGCTATAAGCAGAAGGTAGGTTTTGATTATTTTGAAATTTTTGCTCCAGTGGCCAGATTTGATACTGTTCGTATGATTGTCTCACTTGCTGCAAATAATTGTTGAAAAATTTATCAAATGAATGTGAAATCTGCTTTTTTAAAATGACTTTCTTGAAGAAGAGGTATATATTGAGCAACCTGCAGGTTATGTTAGAAAAGGTTAAGAAGAGAAAGTTTATAGACTGAAGAAGACATTGTATGGGTTGAAACAAACTCCTAGACCTTGTACACTCGTATTGATATTTATTTTGTTGAGTATGGTTTTCTAAGATGTCCATATAAGCATACTTTGTACATCAAATTCAACCCTAGAGAAGATATTTTTGTTGTGTGCTTGTATGTGGATGACTTGATATTTACAGGCAACAATCTCAAACTAATTTCTTAATTCAGGGAGGCCATGATTAGTCAATTTGAGATGTTAGATTTGGGTTTGATGTCTTATTTTCTTGGTATTGAGGTTTGTCAGTTGGATGGTGGGATTTTATTTCACAAAGGAAATATGCAGGTGATATTTTGAAAAAGTTTAAGATGGATGTGGGGCTAAACCAATGATGACCACGGTTGAAGAGAAGTTGAAGTTGATTAAAGATGGCACTCGTGATTTTGATGATGCTACTTATTTCAAGAGATTGGTGAGAAGTCTCAGGTACTTAACTTCTACAATGTCTGATATTACGTATGGAGTTGGTTTGATTAGTAGATTCATGAAATCTCCACACCAATCCCACTTGCAAGTGGCTAAGAGGATTTTGAGATATGTTCAAGGTACGCAGTCTGACGGTATATTTTACTCATCTTTATGAGGTAGCAGTCTTGTTGGATATACCGACAGTGATGGGGCCGATGATACACTACAAAGGAGGAGTACTTCTGATCATGCATGTTATTTGAGATCTAATGTATTTTCTTGGTTTCAAAGAAACAACAGGTGGTTACTTTGTCTACAACACAAGTAGAGTACATGACAGCAGAAGTAGGGTACATGACGAAGAGTCAAGTTGAAGTTGCGAGGTAACCCTTGACCCTTTTAAATCACGATATTATGAACTAAAACGAAACTTAACCCACAATCTAATAATTTAGTGAACCAAAGTTTGAAGGTAGAAGACGCCACAACCAATTGTGGTTGTTGGTTGATAAGTCAAGTTCAAAACTCGAGAATCCTCTCAAGTATTCAAGCAGGATCTCTTGGACAAGAGATTTGCCAAACACACACAAGTGTTTGCTGGAAAATTTACTTTCATAACTCCATTGATAAAAAAAAATGTTGGACTTAAGGCCTTTTATAGTCTTTACAAGATTCAAAAATCCTAATCAAACTTGGAAACAACTAACTACTTTCCTAACCCTAATTCGGCTACTAATCCTAACTCTAGTACGGCTTAACTAATGGTCCACATGACCTAGCCGTATAGTCTACCAACTAATGTCAATTAACCCTTACCTAACACGAGTTAACTAATTTAACAATTTGCTGGAAATAATTAAAACAAACGGCTAGAACTTTTCCAAACAAACGACAACACAAACTAAGAAAGCTAAATAAAACTAAGAAAACTAAGGAATGGGTTCCGGACTTTAATGAGTTTCAATAAATCAATCCCTTGTATGACTTGATCATCAATCACGGATCTTACGTTCGCATCAATGTTGGTCTAAGTTCCTGGAGTCCAAGTCCTAGTCTGTATGTGATTCATTAGTCAGTTTGGACTTCAAGTTCTTATATAATTTGGAAACTTAGTGGTCTCTATAAATATGTATTAATCTGCTTCGAATTGATATGGAGTGCCGAGCGCTGAGAATTGATGAGTAAAGAATTGTCTTTAGGTGTTGCCTCGTTGAAGCTTTGTTGGCTTTTGTCTCCTTATCATTTCCTTTTTCTTTGGTTTTTTTATTGTTTCCGCTACAAAATTAATGTGCATGAGATTTGTTTGTTATTATCTTCAGTGTTTTAAGAACCGGACCGGACCGGTTGAAACCGCGAATCGGCCATGACACCGGTCCGGTTCTATACTACAATAGAAATTGTCCAAGAACCGGTCAAGACCGGTCAAAAGCGTCAAACCCGGTAAACCGGGTCGAACCGCTAATTTCTGGTTTTTTGGTTTCCCTCAATATTTTTTAAAATTTTGCAAAATGTGGCTAGTAAAAATTAAACTCAAGACCTTTGCTACACAAGACTAACATAGTAACCATTGCACCATCACATCCACTTAGTCTTTTATTATACCACATTTATATAAAATAAATCTCCATCTTTCTTTCCTCCGTTTTCCCTATAAAATCTCATACTCTCATAACTTTTTCTTTATAATCTTCAACTCTTTCTTTCTCTCCTCTTTTCTTTTGTCACCTCTTTTTAATCAAGCCTCTTTAGTTTTAATTTATTGATGTTTTCTTCCATCTTTTAATTTTGTTTTTGTCTATTAAAATTTTTAAAAAATAATTGTTTTTATTTGACTTTAAAAACTAATTATTAAATGCCACAACCACTCACTTTCATCTATTTTTTTTTGCTTCTTATCAAGTTTGCATCTTTTTTTTCAATTCTCCTAACTTCTTCCAAATTCCAAACTCCAAACTTTTTTTTAAGATGCAATCTCTAAATCTTAAAAACATGAATTAAAAGTTAAACTCATAATGTCTAATTTCCATATACGTGAATTTTGTATAATTTCAAAATATTGTGATATTTTTTGGTTGGATTTAAGATTATTTTTTTGTTAGATATAATTGAGATTGAGTTGAAATTTATTTGTTCCAACTTATAATTTAAAAATTTTATTTTTGAAAATCCAAGTTTTTTGAAAATATTAAACTTTTTATTATATAAGTTTTAAATTAGTCCATTGCATGTCTTATTTTGTGCATATATATATATATATATATATATATATATATATATATATTTATATAAATTATTTTTAAAAAATTCATTGAACTAGAATTGAATCGATCCGACCGATTGAACCTTGACTCGAACACTTTACCGGTTCAATTAACGGTCCGAGTTTTAAAACATTGACTATCTTGTGAATTATTTTCCTACATATTATCCGATTTGGATCCATAATAAGTTTAACCAGCTCATTGTAGATAAAAATATGGATCAAGTTTGGATAATTAAAATGGGATAATATCATAAACTCTTCTTGAGGTTTCTCCTAATATCACTTGGCACTTTTGAGATTTTAAAAATATCACTTACCTACCCTAATAATTGCAAAAAGACTATATTAACCCTCACATGATATATAATTCACATATCAAATATATAGAGCTTAAAATTAAAAAAAAAGAATCAAAAGTAACTTTCTTCTCTTTCCTTTTTCTCTAACATTCTGTCTAACATTCTGTCTTACTCATTTTTGAATGACTATGAGATTTTTATTTGTTAATTATAATAAATTAAAATTTGTTTATTTTTTACTTTTTGTGATTTTTATAGAGTGGAGTATGATTGATTTGCTTACTTTGAATTCATTTTTACAATAATCAAAATAATTTAAATGTTTGGGCACGGTGAGATGAAGTTTAAAAAAAAAATATAATTCATAAGAAATCGATTTTCAGCATATAGAGTTAAATTGATGCAAGTATATTTCTTTGTAAATATCTTTTTTTTCAAATTTATATTTTTATGAACTATAGCATTATGATGTCATAGTGCTACTAGAAATTGTTTTTCACATGATGGTTATCTTGAAGTGAACAAAATGGTTTAGAAGTATTTTTATTTAGAAATAAAAGGGTAGTTTATGGTTCTTCAAGATCTTGTTACACAAATAACAAATGCAAAAAGTAAATGAAGTAAGTGATATTTTTAAAATTTAAGGAATGCTAGGTTATATTACAAGAAATCTCAGGGAGGTTTTGATATCATCATCCCTATCAAAATCTGGACACCCCTAGGTTAAAAAAAAAAAAAAAAATCCCTATCAAAATCTGGAGGAAACAGGAAATTCCATATCCAAAAATGGACCCGGATCCGGGCCAAATTATAGCCTGGACCCAAACCATTGACGGTCCTCAACACCTTTGCCATAGACTACGTCGATTACTCGTCTATCACCACTCTCCGGGGAAAAAAAAAAAAGTTCGAAAACTTTCTCGTGAAAAGGGGGGCCAAAAAAAAAAAAAAGCGACGTTGTTTGCAATTTGAAATTTGAAGAAAAAAGTGGTGCATTTTACAGTGAATAGAGTATTCCGCTCCTCCCTCGCCGGATCACGACGTCGCTCCTTCCCCCGGAACTGAATCTGCTTCGTCCTCTACCGGTATATATCTGCAGATATCAATCTAGCGGGAGATTTCTAAAGTCTATTACGCTGAATCTTTGGGTTCATTTTGTCTACCATGAAATATGCTTTAATCTATTTCACAAGTGTTCTTGATTTTTTCAATTAATTAATTCTTTGTTTCTTTGTTTTTGTCAAATGTGAATAGCTGGTAACTTTCGAAGCTGAATTAGGGTTTTGGTTGAAGTTCAATTACAGTAAGTTTGAACCAACTTTTGTTAATCAGTTGAATTAGGATTTTAGGTGAAATCAAGCACGAATACTCGGTCAAAACCCTGATTCAATTGAATGAATTTTTTTTAATCTTCTATATTTTGAAAAAATTTTTTTTTTTGGTCTGGCAGGTTATGGAAAATGCAGAGTCATTAAAATTGGGTATGGAAATTGAGGGTAATAGTTCTTCGAGGAAACCTCGAGTCCTACTGGCTGCAAGTGGAAGTGTGGCTGCAATAAAGTTTGCAAACCTTTGTCATTGTTTTGTTGAATCGGCAGAAGTTAAAGCAGTTGCTACAAAGGCTTCTATGCATTTTATAGATAAAGTGGCACTTCCTAAGGACGTGACTCTGTACAGAGATGAGGATGAATGGTCGACATGGAATAAGATAGGAGATAGTGTGTTGCATATTGAACTCCGTAGTTGGGCTGATATTATGATCATTGCGCCTTTGTCAGCCAACACACTTGGAAAGGTAAATCTTCTGTTCATTGTGTTTCTTGGATTGCCATTGATTTGATTGCAGTATGTGTTTTTCGTTAAACGAGCTATTAAACTATCTGTCTACTTATGTGCTTATGCTGCTTACTTGCAAGTTGTTGGCAATATTGTACTTGTAGGGGGGGTAGAGATCTTAGGAATTAAGCAGCAAGTGCAAGAGAGGAAGCTTGCTTATTAAAACCTTGAGGACCTGCTTGTATTATGATTTTGTTTGAAATTAT
The DNA here is from genome assembly GCA_023065735.1 of Coffea humblotiana. Classification (NCBI taxonomy): domain Eukaryota; kingdom Viridiplantae; phylum Streptophyta; class Magnoliopsida; order Gentianales; family Rubiaceae; genus Coffea; species Coffea humblotiana. The sequence continues at coordinate 20,674,501 of CM041213.1, read as the reverse complement.
GCAAAATTCAAAAAATCCTGTTATCCATTAGAACTAAAAAAGAAGAGGAGTAACGATCAAAACTGAGGAAGCAATAGTAATTATACTTCATCTGCAAATCCATATTTTCAGCCATATTTTTTCAAATCCATGGTGCATTATTTTGTGAAAGATATATTAGGCAAATCACTTTCCTTTGATTTTTTTTGCTGTTTATGCTTTATGAATCTGTGCTCAAAGTAGAGATTTGTTTTAAGAAATGTTTTTATGTGATAGTTCTTAGCCTTTGAACAGAACTAAGAGACTTCTACTGATCAGAGGCATGCTTGACCTATATATAGGGATCTTGATACAGCACCAATGAGCTGTGTGAAGGTAGACTAAAGTACGGTTGTACTGAACTTAATGATATGTGGTTTCCTACCATGTTTCTTGTTCTGTGAAGTAGACTCGCACATTTCCATTAAGGTTAGACACACTCCTGATAATCCTAGCTTTTTTTTAGATTGCAGGAGGTTTGTGTGATAACTTGCTTACCTGCATTGTGCGAGCATGGGATTATAGTAAGCCACTTTTTGTAGCTCCTGCAATGAACACTTTTATGTGGAACAACCCTTTTACAGAACGGCATCTTCTGTTAATTGATGACCTGGGGATCAATCTTATCCCACCTGTAACCAAGAGGCTAGCTTGTGGAGACTATGGGAATGGCGCAATGGCTGAACCTTCTCTCATCTTCTCAACTGTAAGGCTCTTCTTGGAATCCCGGGGTCAATCAAGCAATGGCAATGTCCAGTGATTACCAAATCACAATGTTGTTACCGAAATAAAGTTTGATACGGAGTGTACACATGTTATTAACCCAACACGCTTTAGATGTGTGTGTGTGTGTGTGTGTTTTTTTTTTTAACTGATCACTAACCTTGTAGTTCAGATTTTTTTGGTTAATCCTGCAGCATAGAAATGACCTACTTGAAATAGTGTTTTATAACAATTCTCATATTTCAAAGCTTGAATTTCCTGATTCATTTTGTATGAGCTGCTCTAATATCCTGTAAATTTCATTGAGGTTTATTGATTAATCATGTGACTAGTGTTGATTACATACTGTGGCAGGTATTTGTTATACCCAGAAAAAAGAAATATTGGGAGGTACTGAAAAAGGTTTCAGTCAAATGAAAATTTAAATTTAACTAGCTAATGTGATGCATAGACTGCTTCCTGAACTGTAGTATTTGAAAGGTGCTTGTGGCATGCCATTGAAATCCTCATGCTTTTTGTTTGAACTTCAACTCTGGGTCTGTGGCTCCAGTAGTCTATTTTGCCTGTTCCACAGTGTGACTTGTTTTCACCAGAAAGGGAGTCTATTTTGTTTTCTTTATTAATCTGCTTTGGATGGATACACTGAAATTCATGCATTTGTGGTCCGTGCAAAATGAATTATGCACATCTTGTCTAATCAAATTATCTATGATGGTACTTTCTTTTTATTGTGGCTATCATGTGAGAATCTTATAATTTCAAAGAATATTAAACTTCTTTATGATTGCTAAATCTATGTTGAAAAGCACCTTTTAAATGTTTTATGGTGGCTTAGAAGGAGAGTTTAAATGATTAAACTAATTTCTTGGTAGCTACAAGAGCATATATTCGAATTTTTTTGAATATCTGTTCATGGGTTTTGTTTCTTGGTATTTTGATATTCTTACAAGAAAAATCATAAAGATTAGTAGAGTTCTAGTGAAATCATGTCTTGCCAAAAATCGTAACTGAACTTTTCTCTTGTATTAGACTTTTCGTCAAATTTATGAACAATATTTGAGCCACATGGTTGTGGTATGGATTTAGTTTTTCATTTAGCTTGAGTAATGCATCTCTTAATTATTAAAGTTCACTTCCTTTTTCTGTGTATATTGTTGCTAATGCTTTAGGATTGCTTCTGTTTTGTAGATAAAATTTCTCGTCTGATTTGTGTTTGACTTATACCCTAAGGTGTATGATGTGTACAAACTATATTTTGTTTGCATAGACTGTGATCCTGCAACTTCAGCATTGTTCTTCTATTTTCGCTGGGATCTGGATCCTGGATTGATTGATCATTGTTCTGTTTCCCTTCTGCTAATCCGTTGTTGAGTACCTTCTCTGTCAACTTAACAATATGAATCACCTGCATAATTAAGTCTAGCAGTTTGAAGCTAGCGTTTAAGGAATGAGATGTAAGAAAAGAATTTACAGGTGCAAAATTTTAAGCATTCGCTGTACATTTACCTATGCAGTATTTTCCTGGATGGCTTTGTCAGTTTTTCCTGAGGGAGATGTGTAGGGCACATTTTTGCTTACATTAGACTTTACCTTCTCTCTTAACACATCAGAATTTTGATTAAGCTTGAAGGTGTTTGAATATGTCTTGATAATGAACTGAATTAGATTTTGCAAAACAGTATTTTGAGTGAGAGCAGGGCAGATTGTTCATTTAAATCATTACGGCTTCTTTTCTCGCATTTGAATTTTGATTAAACGCGTCTTTATTTTTGGAGCTACCTGCTTTTGAAATAGATCCAATTTCCTACAATAGCTTTTGTCATCATGTTCTATTTTCATGATATTGCCAAGACAAAATGCACTTTATTTTGGTAATGTACTTATATCGCACTTGTTATTCAGTGTTTTTATCAAGCATGAAAAGTAAAATTGCTTGCTAGTGATCTTGTGACTTTGGTGTTGTGTTATTCTATAGAGAGATTCCTTGGTATGCATTTTTGTTTTGGATTAGCTGTTTTTGGGGGTGATTTTAAAAAATTTTACTATAACTGTATATATTTTTGAAAGTTTTTTTGAGTGTATTTTCAGGGGGTTTTTTTGAATGTGTTTGGGGTATTTTTAGAATTTATATATTTTTTGGGGTATTTTTTTTAAAAAGTTTACAGCCCCCATCGCTGCCACCCCCTCCCTCCTCCCTCCTCTCTTCATCTTTCTCCCTCTCTATCTCTCTACTCCTCTTCCTCCTCTCTCCTCCTTTCTCCCCCCTCTCTCTCCTCCCCTCCCTTGCCACCCCTTCCCCTCTCGTCTCCCATGCCCAGACCCTCTCCACCTCAGATCTGGTTGCAATAGCCTTGGTTGTGACCTTCTGGTTACCACCTTTCTGGTCACAACCAGCAGAGGTGAAGGGGGGGGTCGAGGGGGAGGGGAGAGGGATGGTGGGGACGGGAAGGGGGAGGAGGGAGAAAGGAGAAGGAGAGGGAGGAGGAGGGAGGAAGGAGAAGGAGAGAGGAGGGGGAACGGTGGTGACAGTGGTGGAGGAGGAAGGGTGGTGGCGGTGGCAGTAGAGGGTGATAGGTGGTGGTGGTGGTAGGTAGTCTGTGGAAGAAGAAAGATGAAAATTTTTTTTTTGTTGTTTTTAGGTATTTACTTTCGAGTTGTTTTTGAAGTTTATTACTGTAATTTTGAAAGACAAAAAACAGTTTTTCAAAATCTTGTTAAATCCAAACAGTTATATGTTAATATGAATCACCTGCTCCGTAGCAAACTTATCTACATGAATGGTGAAGATTGAGCAAAATTATTATTGTTATTTTTTTGCACCTGGGTTAGAACAGTCATATTATGCAGTAAAATGTTGTCATTTTTTCACAGAATCACGCTGTAATTTGTGATTCTGTGAATTGTTTTGGTATTGAAAACCAAGATGTTGACATTTTGTGCAAATTGTGACTTGAAGTCACTTGTGACCTGTTGTTCATGAAGCAGAACCCATTTTCCAGTTTAATTTTATGCGACTTTTGCAGCAGAGCAATTTGCCAGTTTCATTAGTTATTAGAATCGCGTTCTGCATAACTGATCCTTTTTTTTGTTGCATCTAAGCTAGCTAAATAACCAAATTATCTAATCACAATTATGTCTAAATAATATAAAAATTAAATGCAAAACCTCAAAATTATAATAATTAAAAATTGAAAGATATCATATACTCAAGATACTATACAATATAAAAGCCATAAAAGAACTTCTAGACTCCAGAATCTCAAAATCATATGAATTTACTAGGCAGTCTAAATAAAATTTATTCAAAAAGATTTAACATTAGATCTCTGACTTCTTCCTCCTCTTCAACAGGTTCTTCTTTCTTCTCTCCCTTGGCAGCAGCAGCTACCGTGGCTCAGGAGCCGCAACTGCACTTGTTACAACAGCAAACTCGCTGGGATCCTGCAATTTATACCATTTCCCAAGACAAAATGAAACATTAGGTATACTGATAATCTTTGCATCTTACGCATCTTGTGCTTTTATATAAAGTCTTTCACATGCCTTCAAGCAAGATTAGTTGACTTGCTTGAGAAATTAAGTTACATACCTTGAGGTACTCATTGACCTTATCAGCCTGTGAGAAGGAATACTCGGTCTCAACTGCAATGGCCAAGGCGTTCTTGTACCCATTAATCAAAATGTGAGGTGCAGCAGATAAGGATGGGTATGAAATCCCCAGTGCGAGAGAAGTTGCCATAGAAAGTCCCGGTGAGAACTTTTCAACTACATCATCTTCTGTCAGATTCAGCACATCAGGGCTAAAAACTGATCCATTGTCAAAAACGGACGGGACAATAAGACCATAAGAAAATGGCCTAATCCCCAGCTTTGAGAGCAGAGCTGACTCAGAGGAACCAACTTTATCACCGTTCTTAATGAGCTCTACAGCAGTAATGATTTCAACAGTTCCCTTGTTAATATTAGTTGGGATATTGAGAACGTGGAGACATTTATATAGTTAGGTAATCATTTATATATGCATATTTAACTTGAGTGACATCACCTTAGGTATATTCAAGTTTTGACAATAGACTAGATTCACATGGACCCCATCTTAAAAAAAATAAGAGAACTTACTTGTGGATCCCAGCATTTATGTGATATGATCCATGTAGCTCATAATTACATAAGGGAATTTTTCTCTTAAACATATTGATGTCATAAAAAGCAAATTGGGTAAGGGACTGGACAAGTGCAATTAGACTCTCTTGAGGAGTCTAGGGATGAAATTTAGAAATGAATTTCAATCTCATCTTTCTACTTGTCTTACAAGTCCACTTGAAATTCTTAAAAGTCCACAAGATAGCAAAAGTAAACTCCAAAACGTTACAGCCATTATTAATACCAGCTATTGAGGCACACTTGATATGTGTGTAACTTGTCAAAAAATATTTTTAATTGAAAGAATTACAAAAATAGTGCAAGTAAATATAACTATTTTATGTAATATGCAATAAAAAGTATATTATATAGAAATATGTACAATTGGAAGTGAAAAATCATTGGTAATAGAGAACGTGAGAATTGGAGGGAGTTAGTTTTGGTTGAGTAGGATTTGTGTATCAATTGATAATATAGACAAGGGTTAATGGATAATAAAGATGAATAATAGATGTAAGAGTTAATGGATAATAGAGATAAAGGTAAATTTAGAAACAAATAAAGTTAACACCAAGTTAACTATATACACAGACTTTATTATTGTAAACACTAGTGCTTAGTGCACACCTAATGTATGTGCAATCAAAAAATATATAATATTTATGGTCATGTATTTTAAATAAAATTTTTATTACTGAACCAAACTTTAATCTTTTAAATATTTTCTATAAAATAATTTTATATTGGTAGTAATAATATTTAGGATTAGTTATGTTGAAAACATATATTTAAATAGTTAAAAGTAAAAATAGATAGGTAGTTATAGGTAGTTAAAGTAAAAATAGTTTTTCTAAGGGTAAATTCATAAAATGACAATAAATGTTAACCCCGATGTTAACACCAAATCCCTTCCTCAGGCTTTATATATAGTACAAATGTGATCCTATAATCATTAAATATCACTTGAATTTGTACCAAAATTAAACGTTAGGAATGCCAATATAAATTATTACTCCCTCCGTCCCACTTTGATAGTCCTGGTTTTTTTTTCCACACAGTTTAAGAAAAAGTAGTTAACTTTGTTGGAACAATCAATTTAGATAACTATTTTCCTAAAATACCCTCACATTAATTAAAGTACAACTTTATGGGAACTTGAATTGATGGTAAAAAAAGAATCAACTCTCATTAAATAGGGTAGGTTTATAGTAACAACAACTTACATTGAATAAGGGTATTTTAGAAAAATTAAAATACAATTACATTTTTTTATTGGGAAGTGGACTATAATTTGGGACAGACGAAAAAAGAAAACAGAACTATCAAAGTAGGACGGAGGGAGTAACTGTTATTTCTTGAAAAATAATTAAGTCATATAATTCTGGAAAAGAAAGGTCATCTCTAGTTTGGTCCAAGTTGAGAAATTTCCAGCTATAAAACAAGTTTCTTCTTCAATCCAACCTCAACCAAATATACATCAAAAGCCCTCTAAAGTATATGAAAAGAAATGAAGTTTCCAAGTCATGTTACCTTTAAAACAAACTGGAAGTTAAGGTCAAACAAGCTGGAAATGGAAGCAAGACTCAAGCTTTCTCTCTCTAGTTCCTCTCAGCTGGTGTGGAGGCAAGACGAGAAATTTCTTGGCTTTCTCTCCAATTTTCCCTCGGTTGGAGTGGAGGCAAGACAAGAGAAGATTTTGACTAATTTCTTCTCTCTCTCTCTCTCTTGGTTGAGCTAAAGGAAAAGATCAAGAAGTCTCTCTCAACTCTCTCCTCTCTCTCTCAGCTGGAACAAGAAGTAGGGAAAATGGAATTGAGTTGGTCTTCCAAGAAGAAGAAAGGCTAATTAATTTGGAGTCTTGGTCAAAACTTTGGTTGCCCATTTGACAAATGACACAAATACAAACGATAATATCTAATTTCCCAAAATACCTTTGGCCACATCACATCCCTAAGCACAAAATATCTCTTATTGTCACAAAATATCCCTTTTGCATACAAATCCCTCTTTGTCACTCAATTTATGCCACATGCCCTACTAGTTGGACTAAGTAGTATATCACCCCATGAAAAACAACATGCAATAAATTAAAAGAGGCAATGAAATACAACAATCCTTTATCATTCACCAAATAAAAGCATGTAATCCAAAGAAAACTAAAAAAAAAACACAATATACAATTTTCGAGTCCTCATACAATGTGCAAATTTTGGGTCCTCACACAACTTGAATCTTCAAATCTGGAAATTTTCGCAAGACGCTCTGTGCAGTTTTGGAAAATTGGTTATAACTTCGTATAGGAAAGTTAGAATTGAGTTCCGTTTGTTGCGTTTGAAACTAGACTCATAAAGTTTCCAACATTATAAAATTTAGGGTTTGGTTCAATTTCTATAAATATCAGCAGATTTGCAAAGTTTCTTGAAAATCATGACTGTTCTGTTTCTGCACTTGTGATAGCGGTGATTTTTAAACTGAAATTTGACTAATCTATGAGCTGAATTTCATGAAGAAGTCTTCTAAAGCCTATTAGTGATTTGAGTCTATTTTCTAACGGTGTAAGTTTTGTGATTTTTTGATCTACGGAACTCAAGTCATACATTTTCAAAAAATATCACTAAAGTTGGGAATTTTATCAAATGGATTGAGTGGGATTTGGAAAACCTTGGAATACTTTTTTGGGTTTTAAACCTAACTTTCTTTGGTTAAATCCTGCATATTTTGATTTGAAATATTTAGTAGTGTGTTAACCTTAGCATGCATAAAATATTTCACTTGATTGGAGCAAGGAAACTTGGTGATTTTGAAAAGGAAAAAGTTCACCTTCCTTGGCTGTTTTCTAAGTTTCTTTGAGCGGGTGAAGGATGACTTGATACTTGAGTTGTTGTTGCTTTTCTTAGTATAAGAAGCACGTTATATGTTTTGTTCATTGTTAGATATGTTAGTTATGGTGTATTTACCCACATACCACTGAAAAAAAAACATTGAACTAGCATGTACATGACTTTTCCCTTGTTATAAACAAGAAAAGCCTTGCATCCGTGAACTTTGGGGCTGATTTTTATGATTTAAACCTTGAATTTAGATGAACTATTAAGGCCCTATTGCTTTTCAAATATTTTCTATACATGTGATGGACTACATGTTGAGCTCTTGATTTGAAAGAGTGAAACATAAGTAGAAGTTTTGAGAAAAGTGGACGAGTTTAACTTTCTTGTGATATATTTGATGGTTGAAATCGACGTACATGTGTGTAATTATATTTGGTCTCAGGACTCGAAAATAGGCGAGAAGATGAGCCTGGGCGGAAGTGTAAAGTTCATGTTTGATTGGTGAGTGTTCCAAGTGCTTGTGAATGCTTGAGTGACATGCTTGCTTGAATGACATGTTCGTTTGATTGGCATGCTAGTACTTGAATTAATGTTGATTGGGTAAGTGTGTAATTTATCACACTCATCCTATCTTAACTGAATTACTGTTGTTTTGTCTCAAGTAAAATGATCTACCTGTGAAATGATTTACTTGTACTTGACCTGAATGTCAATTGGGCTGTTATCCCATTGACTCCGTTTCGTGCTCGGGGCCCCAAAACTCCATTAGCTAGTTGGTCGAGTTGAGCCAGTAAGGGCTTGGTCGATGAGATCAATGAACCGTGGTCTTGTATCTTGAACTTGAACTTGAGCTCTTGAACTTGAATTGATATTCTCGAGTATTACCTCTAATGTTTATCGTGTTTAGCGTGCGGGCCCAGTAGGGGAATGAATGGTGGAAGAAAACTAGAGTGAAGTGGAGTTCTACTGAAGACGGAGAGTCAACAGATCTCGGACAAGCTACTGTGGAACCTGCTCCCGAAAGCAGACTGTATCCTTATGCGTGAAAGTGTTAATCGCTTATCCGACTTGTTTACTTGAAATGTGAATGACTTGTCTTGTGAACGTCTAGTTGCTTGGATTTGAGCTTGCTTTGAGATTGTGATGTATGTAACTGCTAACTTGCTATTTTGTTTGCATGGTTTTTTAGAATTTCGCTGGGATTTTAGCTCATTCCTTAAGTTGTTTTCTTTAACAGGTGTTGACAATGTGGAATCAAGGAAATAGATAGCTCGAGAGTTGACATCCTGCTTTAAGTAACTTGCTATTTTAGTTATACTCAGTGATTTGATAAACGACTGGGATTTGTATTTTTATCTGTTTGGTTGTATATATAAGTATAGATATGGAATGTTGGTTGGTTTGTAATGTTTAACCATGGAATTTGATGTTTACCTTGGAGTTAATGCTATTGGAGTTTGGGAATTGTAATTATTTTTTTGAGATTCGTAAGTGAGTCCTGTGGAGAGTTGGGCAAGCGATCCGCCGAACCCTGGGGTACGCCCTAGGGAGAGATGGGGTCGTCACAAACCTCCCATGGAATAAATCAAAAGATTTCTCTTATGTGCAAGTAATTTATCCGTTGATCAAAGTTTGCCAAAAAAAAAAAACAAAAGAGGAAAGAAAAAAACTTGTTATTGTTGCAAGAGAACAGAAAGAAGCCCCCTTAATTGGGTTTAGACTTTGGCAAAATTGTGTTTATGGACTTGCATATGTCGTCATTTTCATTCATCAATTTGATTTGGCAGGAACAAAATTTAACGAAGTTATATAAGTATACACCAAATGCTGTAATAAGCGCAACAACGGCACTACTGTATCAAAATCCAATTGCAACTAGCTGAGTCTGTGTTTGGGTATTAAGACTAGAGATATCCCATGAATCCCTTCAACGTACTTATTGAAAACCAAAAAGAAAAAGCAAATAAAGTGGAAAATATAACAACACATACCTGCCAAATCATAAGCATAATCATAAGATTGCAAACTTGATCATCTTAATTTTGCTGAACTAAAGAAGCTTTATAATGATAGTCTGCAGATTCTTTCCTTATCAAGATGCTTAATTTATAACGATACAATAAACAATAAAGTCGTCCATCTAGCATTCAAACAGCATTCCAAGTATAGACTTCATGCACTTGAACATCAACAATAATTAAAACGATCAACCGGAAATACAGGAAAAAGGTCCTTTATCACAAATCAAGAACATATAAACAAAGATTTAATGTTTTTTATCCACAAATTTTAAAAGCCACAATTACCTTGTACTTTGAAACCTCTTCACTGATTTCCTTCAAATCACCCTTAGTGAAGATCAATCCCACATTTCCCTTAAAATAAAATCACACATAATTCAGTTCCGATCAGACTAACATAAATAAATATCTAAAACTCAATAAACAAAGGGATAATTTCAGAAACCTCTCTTAAGGTTTCTGACAATTTCACTTGACTCGTCTTAGGTTTAAGAAATTACACTTACCTCCCTGATATAGTAAAATACCTATAATGTGAGAGCCCGAAAATTTTCATATTTTATTTAAAATTTAGTGCATGTTACACTTTATTTTCTTTTGTTAATTTGTGTGTCCAAAATTTTCCCTTTTAATAAACGACGAATCAATATAACACCTTAGGAGAATTGTATCATTTATATCCATAAAACATTAGTATTAGTTGAGATTTGATGTGGTGGAAAACAAAGGGAGGAAACACACGAAGTCACCCTTGTATGACAAGTGTTAGTACACTTGTCTTTGCTTGCAAAGTTGCTGTATGTTTAAAAGAGAGTCACCCAAGCTTCAAGTATTAATCACAAGACACATCAGCTCCTACCTACTTCCATAAGATGACCAAGAGCAATGTAAAACTACTAGTACACTTGTCCTTCCTCCATAGCTGTTGCACATTTAAGGAGAGCAGTCATCAAACTTCAACGTCCGCTACATGAAACATTAACTTCTATTACTTCCATTCGAAACCGAGAGTATGTTAGAACCAAGAGATAGAGGAGCACATGCCTTTTTGTCTGCCGTTAACAATCACGAGATAGAGTACAATGAAATCAAAATTCCTCCTCTTCCTTTGCCTGTCCAAACTGAGAGAGACAACAAGGGAAACTAGGAACTCTTTTCTTTCTTCAACCGTGAACACCAGCCAAGAAAACAAGGAAACTCTAGCTTTATTTAGCTAAGGAATCGAGAGAGAGGGAAAGCTGAAATTTTACAGTCCACAACGTGAACAAACAAGAGGTAGTTAACTAAGCTTTCCTTCAATTTCCTTCCACTTTCAATTAGTAATGTTTTAAATTAAGTCAGAACCAAGAAAAGAAGAAAGTTTACTGAGGAGAGGTTCATCAAAGCTGGAAAATTTGTTTAAAGTTTCTACATATTACCCGATGTTGTCAAACCGCAAACTTCTAGTTGTTTGCCTGCAAAACCTGTTAGATTGGTGACTTCATGCATTATATACGATGGGAAAAGGGGTACCGGTTCAGGCACATAATATCAGAGTAAGCCCAGGATAAATTACTTTTTTCTCAAAGTACTAGTTAAAATAGGAATAAATCAAATCACCCAAGTAATAATGCCAGGAGTGATAATAAAATGCAGAAAAAATAAAAGGCACAGGACACCAAGATTTTTACATGGAAAACCCAAATTGGGAAAAATCACGGGACCTAATCCAGTAAAAAATCTCCACTATAACAATAATGGGAATACACAGGTCTACCCGAAATATTCGGATGACAATAATATCACCAATATCAACCAAATTAAATCGCTACAAAAATCACCCTAAAAACTACAACTGTCAAAGAAGTGAGTTTGGAAAGGTGTTACCAAACGAAGAGGAAATCCAAAATTTGAACCATAGATGAGTAGAACCTGACGAGAGGAATTGCGTGGATAAAATTTCGTCTCAATCGGGTTTCGAATCACCCTCTAATCAAGACCTTGAAGTTTCTCTCTCTCTCTCTCTCTTCATTTTTCTCAAAACCAAGAAAAGTGGCGGCTGTAGCTTTTCTCACACCCAAAGAAGAAAACTTCTCTCATGGCTGCTGCTTGTATTTATACTTGAAAAACCCTCAAGCGTTGTTCACTTATGTGTTTGGTTGGCCCACAAATGGGTTGGCCCACACAAGTCCAACAATCTCCCCCTCCAACTCATTTGGGGGGTATAGTTAAACCTGCTTCCTGTTTGCAAATAGGAGTTTCTCCTTAGGCAATGCCCTGGTCAGCATATCAGCACCATTATCATTAGTGTGAACTTTTTCAAATGTCAATAATTTGGAATTCAAGTACTTCCCAATTCCAATGATATCTCACATCAATGTGTTTGGACCAAGAGTGAAATGTAGAATTTTACATAAATGAATGGCACTTTGACTGTCACAGTAAAGACTATACTTCTCTTGCTTCATACCTAACTCCTGAAGGAATTTCTACAACCAAAGAATCTCCTTGCATGCTTCAGTGGTTGCGATATACTCTACCTCCGTACTAGAAATGGCGATACACTTTTGTAACTTACTTTGCCATGACACTGCTCCCCCTGTAAAAATCATCAAGTCCCAGATGTGGATTTCCTAATTATCAAGATCATCTGTCATATCTGCATCGGTGTACACATTTAGCATAGTTTTACCATTGCCGAAACACAAACACAATTTGGGAGTTCCCTTGAGATACTTGAGAATCCATTCGAACAAGCATTCCAAAGTTCCTTACCAGGATTAGAGAGATACCAACTGACTATTCCAACTGCATAAGCAATAATCTGGTCTAGTGCAAACCATAAACATACATCAAACTACCAACAGTTGAAGCATAAGGAACCTTCTTCATGTCTTCTTTATCTTTCTTACTTGTAAGACACTGTTTGATATTCAGTTTAAAGTGACCGCGCAAAGTGGAGTTGAGACTTCTTTAGCCTTGCTCATGTTAAATCTGTTGAGTACTTTCTCAATGTACTTTTTTTGAGACAACCAAAAGCTTCCCATTTTGTCTGTCTCGTGAGATTTTCAGCCGCAATATTTGTCTAGTCAGACTCAAATCCTTCATTGCAAAGGATTTACTTAACTCATTTTTCAGCCTGTCAATCTTCATAGTATCACAACCAACAATCAACATATCATCAACATACAGTAAGAGAATAATAAAATCATCATTTGAAAAATGTTCACATAAATACAGTGATGAGATGTAGTCCTGTGGTACTCGTGGTCTATCAAGAAGGAATCAAACTTCTTGTACCACTGTCTCGGTACCTGTTTCAACCCATATAAGCTCTTCTTGAGACGGCATACAAGATTTTTCTTACCACTTTCTTTGAATCCCTCCGGGTTGCTCCATGTAAATCTTCTCTTCCAAGTCATCATGCAGGAAGGCTGTCTTCAAATCAAGTTGCTCGATCTCCAAATTTAAGCTAGCTGCAATACTCAGAACAACTCGAATTGACGACATTTTTACCACAGGAGAGAATTTTTCAAAATCTACACCCTTCTTTTGGCCAAATCTCTTCACAACCAGTCTTGCTTTGTGCTTTGGTTGTGAACTGTGCTCATGAGTCCTTTAACCTGTAGACTCATTTATTCTTCAGAACTCCTCTTGCCCTTAGGCAGTTTCACTAAATCATAAGTGTGATTCTCATGCAGGGACACCATCTCATCTTGCATGGCTCGCAACCAATCGTCTTTGTTTGCATGCTCTAGAGTCTCACAGTAGGGACTCTGGCTCTCCTCCATCTATTAACAATACATATTCATGAGGATTATATCTGCTAGAAGGTCTCCTCTCTTTGGTAAATTTCCTAAGCTCATCTTGTGGTGGCGGCGGTGGAGTAGGTAGCCGCCTCATGCTCAGGTTTATCAGTAGTAGGATTATCCACCATCATTAACATCCTCTCTCTGCTCTGTCTCAGCTCCCCTTAATTAAAATCAAACAGGTACTGGAATTGGATTTGGATCTGAATTTGAACTAGCAAGAATGTCATCTGAAGATTTTGAGTTGTCACCTTTATCAATGTCTTCAATGGTTTGATCTTCAAAGAGGACAACATCTCTGCTCCCTGATCACCTTCTTTTCAATAGGATCATACAACCTATAACCAAAATCTTCATATCCATAACCCAAGAAAATACATTATTTTGATTTTACATCAAGTTTTGACCTCTCTTCTTTGAGAATATGAACAAATGCCTGGCAACCAAAAACTCTCAAATGCTTAAAAGAATATATCTTTTCCTGTCCATACTCTCTCTGGACACGTCACCATCTAGAGGAACTTGATGGAGAAAGATTAATCAAAATCGACCGCAGTCCTCATTGCCTCACCCTAAAAAGGATTTTGGCAACTTAGCATTAGAGAGCATACATCTGACCCGTTCAATGATGGATCTATTCATCCTCTCTGCTACTCCATTTCTCTAAGGAGTTTTTGGCACAGTTTTCTCCAATCTGATCCCACCGGACTTGCAATAGATTCAAAAGGTTTCCTGTACTTACTACCATTATCAACACAAATACACTTTAACTACTTGTCAGTTTCTCTTTCAACTTTTGCTATGAAAATAATTAAATACATCCAAAACCTGATCTTTGGATTTCAAAACAAAACACCAAAACCTTTCTAGCAAAGTCATCAATAAAAGATACAAAATAAACAGTACCACCACAAGACTTTATCTTTCATATAGCAAACATTAGTGTGCACCAACTCTAACAGATTCAATTTTCTAAGTGGAGAAAAATTCTGAAATGCAACTCTTGTGTTGTTTCCCATAAATGCAGTCAACACAAGGTTTAAGTATATTACCTCTAATTTTAGGTAGGCGTTGCTTTGCGAATAAGTGTCTGAATCCCTTTTCACCTATGTGTCCAAGTTGCACTATGCCAAAAGTCAATTGAGGAATCACGAACTGCATTCACTTCTCCTTCCTCAACTTGGCTTGCATCACGTAGAGGGTACTATGCTTCTTTCCTCTGACAACAACGAGATTTCCTTTGCTGAGTTTTCATTTGCCTCCACCTTGCGAGCTATGTAGCCCTCATCGTCAAGTTTTCCTGTAAAAATATTAAGGCGAATATCAGGACATGTCGAACATTTCTCAATATCAGTTGGCACCCGGTATCTGTGTCCAAGTATATGTCTCCCATGCCAACAACTTTGCATGAGACCTCATTTCCATCCTAACATATCAAAATCTCCTTCGGTGTAGGTTGAGAAGAAATGCCTGTGAGAATAACATGGTAGGATGCACCCGAATCAACTACCCAATCACTGTCATAATGAATAATATTCACCTGACCATCATCACAGAACACAAACATCATCATGAGCTGCCACAACTGCTGTAGTCCTTCATCACTTTTTCCTTCGCCTTACCCTTTTTCTCAATGTTCCCGTTTTAAAATTCTGCACTCCTTCATATAATGCCATTCTTTTACAATAATAGCATGCAATATTTTTTCGCGACTCAGACCTGCCTCTGGATTTGTCATTCCTGTTGTGGGTCCTCTACTTTTACTTCTCCCTCTTCTTTCTTTCTTTTCTGTCACCAGGGCCTGGGACTCATAGACAATTCCTTGTTCCTTCCTCCTGAACTCTTCATTCATCACGGCCTCTTTTGCAATAGCCATGGTCAACACACCATTGGGAGTGAATTGCTGACGGAGACCACCATGGTTTTCCAACTATCCGGTAGTGAACTGAATAATAATAAAGCCTGCACTTCATCATCCAAATTCAAATTTAATATAGTTGCCTGGTTTATCAATCCTGAAAATTACTCAGTGTTCAGTCATATCTTCCATCTTTATATCTCATCCGAGTAATCTGCTTCAGACAACTAGCCTTGTTCAAACCGGTCTTTCGTTCATACATACTTTCAAGCTTTTTCCATAATACATCAGCTCTGGTGTCATTAGCAAAATTGAAAAATACTTGACCAATCCATTTTCTAATATTACCAACAGTTTTTCTGTGCATAACAGCCCATTTTTCATCACTCATATCATTGGTCTACCTTTATCCCCTAGAACAGGTTCAAACAAATCTCTACAATACAGGTAGTCTTCCATTCTAGACTTTCAAATCGAATAATTAGTTGCATTCAATTTTATCATATAACCACTATCCGAATCATCCATTTTTAACTAGTACAAATGAGCAGCCTAACCTGACTGCTTTGATACCACTTGTTGGGAAAGGGGTACCGGTGCAAGCATACAATATCAGAGTAAACCCAGATAAATTACTCTTTCCCAAGTACTAGTTAAAAGGAATAAATCAAATCACCAAGTAATAATGCCAGCAGTGATAATAAAATGCAGGAAAAATAAAAGCACAGGACACCAAATTTTTACGTGGAAAACCCAAATTGGAAAAAATCACGGGATCTAATCCAGTCAAAAATCTCCACTATACAATAATGAGAATACACAGGTCTACCCGAAATATTCGGATGACAATAATATCACCAATATCAACTAAATCAAATCGCTACAAAATTACCCCCAAAAACTACAACTGTCAAAGAAGTGAGTTTGGAAAAGTGTTACCAAACGAAGAGAAAATCCAAAATCTGAACCAGTAGATGAGTAGAGCCTGACGAGAGGATCGCGTGGATAAAATTTCATCTCAATGGGGTTTCGGATCACCCTCCAATCAAGACCTTGAAGTTTCTCTCTCTCTAGCTCTTTCTCTCTCTTTGTTTTTCTCAAAACCAAGAAAAGTGTCGGATGTAGCTTTTCTCACACCCAAAGAAGAAAACTTCTCCTGCAGCTGCTGCTTGTATTTATACTTGAAAAACCCTCAAGCTTTGTTCGCTTGTGTGTTTGGTTGACCCACAAATGGGCTGGCCCACACAAGTCCAACAATATATGCTCCCAAGTTTACATATTTTGGCATGTATGCAGTATTTGAAATGAATTCAAGGAGAGTAAGTGTAAGAAAATGCGGAAAAAATCGTACTGATGACCCTGAGTTCATTCTGCTTGAAACCAACAGAGTAAAGTGTAGAATTTCAGCTTTGTCTCTTGAAAATTTCGTTAGTTTGGGTAGAAACTTTTTTTCATATACCACTTTCATCCTAATATAGTCATGCATGTGATATTTGAGAGGTTAAAAGTAAGAAAAGATAGACTTGTGAGCAATATCAAGGCAGGAAATTTTCGGCATAGCAGAACAAGAGGAAAAAGCTGTAGTTTTGATTTTTTACTCCAAAAATTTTGGTAGATTATAACTGGAATTCATGCTTTATGCCCTGTATAATGTTTCTAGTGTATTGCATATGAATTTCTATAGTGAAAATTAGAATTTTATACCTGGTTTCTTGCTGGAAATTCCAGTTTTGTCCTAGAGGAAAGAAAGCTTGATTTTTCAATCCTTCCTATGAAATTTCTAAGAGTTTAAGTTAGGAAACTCCTATTATATGTTTAATACCATCTTCATTTAGTGTTGCATGCTAGTTTTCCTAGGTAGAAATTCATTTAATGGGACTGGGGTGGCTATATAAGAATTGTATGGCTGTGAGACTATTGTTAGTTGCCTGATTGGGAGTCTCGCTGCAATTCTTGTTTTAAAATAGAGGTTTTTGGAAAGTTTTGCTAGATTTTCGAAGTTGCATGTTTTCATTTCAGTGTTTAGATGATTGCATGTTGGATTTGGTTAATAACTTGGTAGACTAAATGAAAATCTTGGAAGATACATGGCTGGAATTTCAGTTTTGAAACCCGAGTGACTGGTTGTGTTCTTCTCAAGCTTAACTTCCATCTTGTGAACTGAAGTGTATGTAAATATTGGTTAAAATTACCCTATGGTACACGGTTTTGCTCGGTATATTACGTCTACCTTAATTTGAGAAGAAATGTCCAGTATTGGGGAAGAAACTTTAGGCTAGTTGAGTTTACGAGACTGTTTTGGACAGTTTGGGATAGTTGAAGAGTCCAAGCTGGTTTCTAGAAATATTAGGAGATTTTAATCAAACTTTCAACTAAGAACAACTTATTAGGCATAAAGGTGAAGTGCAGGTTGGATGTTAGGAGGTTTGAACAAAGGAAATAATGAACCTTAAACCAAAAACATGAAGCATGTCTTGCTAAAATCTGTTTTGAACAATCTTAACTTAATACTTAGGTTCTAGCTTCTAACTTTGAATTTTAAAGGTAGAAACGAACCAAAACTCCTCTAAGTTACCTTCTTAACTTAATACTTAGGTTCTAGCTTCTAGCTTTGAATTTTAAAGGTAGAAACTAACCAAAACTCCTCTAAGTTACCTTATAAAAGTTTTACCTATAAAACTCATTCAAAAATCTAGAGTAAAATCAAGGAATTTCATAAAATCACTAAACTACCAAATCCTAGAAAACTTAGTTTACACTTTGATTCTAAATGATCCTCAGAACCTAAATTCCAATTTTTATTGTCATATAATCCCCTTAAAACTCCCTCTATATATACACACACACACACACCACACACACACACACAGATTATATATATATATATACTTTAGTCAAATAATCATGTGAGCCTTAACTTCACCATTTGGGGAAATTAATAAGTTTATAAATATCTTAGGAGCCGAGGGAGAATTGGTGGAGGGTCCAAGTACCGAACTCAAAATATTTTAGGTGAGTGTTTCCACATTCGTGTGTTTAAATTTCCTATTAGTTACTTAAGTGATGTTTATATGATTTTGCTAGTGCTTTTATTGTGAAGTGTTTTCAATTGTCCCTTGCCTTCTAAGTCGATGGTGCACTTTATCACATCCGGTTTAGTTTGAACTTGACGGTTGATAATTGACCAAGTGTTACTGTACTTTATTACATCGGCTGAACTGGGCCCCAAAATCCTCTATTCAAAGGACTATTCAAGCCAACAAAGGGCTTGGTCGGGTAGGATGGTAACTTTGGATTAGTGTTTCGGTATGTTCAAGTATTACCACGAAATAGCAAATTACTTATATGGCCATCTAAGTGAGGGAAGTGTTTACTATTTTGGAGGATATAAGGGAGGAATTCAGCGGAGTATGTGGTGCATCGAAGTGGCTCCAATGCGAGCACCGTACCCTTTTGAAGGTGATTGTTCAAGGAAATGTTTTTTACTTTATTCAATGAAATGTTCTTTTCTTACTTAGTCTTGATTATGTGTTAAGTGTTTATTGATGATCGCTTACTTGGGAAACCTCATTGAGTTTTGCTCTGCCCACTTAGTTTGTTTTCCTTACAGGAGGGGAAGACGGGAATGGGCAATAGCCAAGAGTTAAGCCAAGACCCAAAATTGTACCTGGAAGATTCCTTTGGTACTTAAATGTTATAATTATTTGACTTTCATCTTCAAGGGATATATACATATGTATATATGTATTAAATGGCTTAGGTTAAGATAATTCTTACTTTTTGCTGGGATATGTATTTAAGTATGAAACAGACTTTTAATGGTTTTAGTTTGAGTTTTATCTCTCAAGTTAATGTAAGTGAGTTCTGGCGAGAGTCAGGTAGGCGTCCTTTAAACCTTAGGGTACGCCCTGGGGGAAGGTGGGATCGTCACATATAATGCCCTCCACTTGGTAGACAATTACAAATTTAAGGCAACAGATTTACAAAACCCAAAAAAAGTCCATTTTCTATCTCTCATCTATTTTTGCTCCTCTCTTTTTTAAGTTAATATACCGTTATACCCTCTTTTTATTATTTTTAGTTTCATGGCTATTAGCAAGTTGAAATTACAAAATCAACAGAGGGAGCAGATTGTGTCTCAAACTAAAGAAAATGAAGAGGCTCATAGTGATAGAGAGATAAATAATGAAATTGATGATTGAAATAGGAATAAGAACTAAAGATGTGAAATTTGTCGTATTTTGTTTGTTCTCAAGAAATTTTCTTACAAAATGTCAATAATTATGTAAGGATTTTTGTCATTGCATTATAAAGTTTTTGTTATGATTTTATTGTGGAGGTAGAATTTATTATCTACTTTTGAGATAATAATATTTTTAAGATCATAGGAGGGTTGTAATGCTAGTTCTAGGTAGATTACCTTGTATTGAAAAGGTATTTAAGTATTGAGATTTAATTTTGGGGTATAAAATTGGTTGTCAATGAGGCGTCGTTTGTGTGTATGTGTTTTTTTTCATGGCAACTATTGATGCTGTAATTTGTAATTTGAAATCTTTTGGATCGCTACTTGAATTTTAAAACCTATGCTTGGAAGGTTGTTAGGAATTAGGCTTGTTAATTTGTGTAAAGTGTGAAAGAAAATAATTGAGTATACTATATTTTCTTTCTTAGTTTTGTACAAAAGGGCAATTTAGGATTTTTGATAGAAAATCTAGATTGTTGGACCTATATTGTTGCATAAAATAATGAAAAGTAGGGGAGGTATGTGTAATTTTTAAAAACTTGAGGGGAGTTCTTTGTAATTGTTAAAAACCTTAAGGGAGGTTTGTGAAATTATCCCATAAACAAAACTTACTATTCTTTGAAATTATGGCCAAATAAATCTCTCTTGAATACATGAGTTTTATTAAAACGAACGCCTTAAAACTTCCTGAAATAAACTGTGAACCATGACCAGTCCGTAATGATGTAAATTTTTAAACAAAAGATTGTACTCACAACAAGAAGAGGTATGAGATTAAGGAAAGCGCCATTGCCGGTCTTTTCTGCATGAACCCTTATAGACCTCTTCATCATGGTGTTCTTCCCCATTAGAATAATCGATTCACCATGCAAACCTTTGCGGATACTCTGCATCTGAGTTGAGCCAACATTGTCGGCTCTGACAACCAAGAATCTGAGTGTATTCATCCAACGACTGGCATAGTTTTTAATCATAAGTGATCTTTCTCTCAGCCTTGTTTGTTTTGTTTGTCTTCACCCCCATTATTTCTTGTAAACTGGGTTTACAACTGGGTAGAGAAGATCACAAGTACGACACTTGTGGCGGAGCCAGAAAAAATTTTCAGTGGGAGCAAAAGCAACTCTAAAATTTTTACCTACTCTTTTTCTAGTTTTTTAAGAAAAAAATATTCACCAATAAGTACAAATAAGTACAGACGATACATATATTCCATGAAAAATATAAAAGAAAAACTCAAAATAATTAATGTAATAATAATTTTATTTCAAAAAACAAACTAAACCATTTACAATTGTTCATGACGAGTTTTCATATTTTGATAACGGTTTAAAACCTTTTCATTTTGAAACTTCACGAATTATATTTTCTCAATATAAGTAACTAAACAATTATTCATCCAGGTGTCTTACATTCTATTTTGTAACCGATTCTTCAATATATTTACAACTGAAAAAAGCCCTTTTTACGGTAGTTGTAACAACAGGTAAAATAAAAAATAAATTTAGGAGCATATAAATTAATGCATACACAAAACTCCAGGGGCACACTTAAAATTATATCAAATTTTTATGGATATTATAGAAATTTAAGGGAGGTAGTGGGTGTGAGACCCCGAAATTTCATTTGTCTTTATAACCCTTATGTGAACTCACTTACCTTTGATTCTTGGTTGCTTTAATGGTTGAATTTGAGTCAAGGGAGTGAATTTTGTTAAGAAAAGTTTCATAATCTCAAGTTGTTAGAAAATCTAGAAATTTTCGCAGGAGGCTCTGCGCAACGTTGGGAAATTGGCTATAACTTCGTATAGAAAAGTCGGAATTGAGTTCCGTTTGTTGCGTTTGAAACTAGACTCATACATCTTCGTACGGTGTAAAATTTAGAGTTTGATTCAATCTCTATAAATTCCAGAAAATTGGCAAAGTTGACTGAAAATTCTACCTTGCACAAGTAAACATAGGAATGTTGTAGTAGCTTATGGCTCAATTTGGACCAACTTATGAGCTGAATTTCTTGGAGGTGTTTTCTAATGATTATTAGTATTTGAAGTCTAGTTTTTAACATGTCAAGTTGTATGAATTTTTGATAGCTATAATTCAAGTTATGATTTTTCTAAAGGAATGGCATAAGTTAGGGGTTTTTGTGCATACTAGGGTTTTGGTGTGTTTTTGGTGCATTTTGGCCGTGTGATCACTTGGTGAGATGTGTGTACTAAATTTGGTGGTTAAAAGTGAGTTTTAGGTAAGAAAAAGTGTGTGATTAGAAGTGTTAATAATAAGTGAGTGAACCATAAGTAAAAGCCCTAGTACGCGCGAGTTAAGGAGAATCGGCTTGAATCGACGTGCACCGTTTGCTACCGATTGAGTGCACCATTTGAACATTACTTTAGTACCTTAATCTTCTTGTTTTTAATTGAGCTAATTAGCCCTTAATTAACCCATAAGTCAGCCACCATTATTGACTAAGGAAAAGGAAGAAAAGAAAACAAAAACAAAGAAAGATCTTGAGCGACAAGTGTCGGCAATCCAACGGTTGTTTGACTAAGACAAGTTTCTTTCTTCTTATCTTTCTTCTTGGCCAATTTTGCTTCATTTCCTACTATCATGGCCGAAATTTTGGAGAGGGAAAGAGAGAAAACAAACCTCAACTCCAACCTTAGATTTTGCCTTGTTTGAGTGAAATCAACCGAACTAAACCGATTAAACTTGCAACAAGGTGACAAGGAAGCTTTGGGTGGAGTGATTTTTGCATGGGCAGCCTTGATTTTGTGTATTTCCTTGAGCTTTAAAGGTATTAAGTTAAGAAACTCTTCTTCTCTCTCTTATCTTGCATTTTATTGGATAAAAGTTCTTAATATTGGATTTTGATGGTTGAATTCCTAGTTTTGGATGATTAAGTGGAATGTTAGCTAGGGTTTACATGTTCAGCCTTGATTATGGTTATCTACCTATCAATTGATGTTGTTGAGCTAGTACTTGAGGGTTTTGTTGATAGAGTACTTGTTAGATATGAATTTCTAGAGTAAAAGTCCAAATTCCAGAAATTTGAAACCAAGTTGTTCTGTTCTGACCTGTTTAATTCGTCCATGTTAGAGGCTGAATCAGGCCTAGGTCAAAACATGAAAGTTGTAGGAAATGGAGTTATGTAGCTTCCTGTAAAATTTCAGCTTGATCGGAGCACGGTAGGGTGTGAAAGGACCGAAATACTCTGACTGCCACAAGCTTCAATTCGTAAACAGTTTTGTGAATTCACCAGTTTGGCTTCATTTTTCACCCTGATTCGTATCCAATAGCTTTTGCCAAAACATAAAACTTGTAGCCCTATGTTTTAGCTTTCCAATGCCTCTGAAAACACCTCAAACGGAATTGTGTAGCTTGAGTTATTACCGGTTAAAGTCAGTGCTGACAACCAGACTGATCATGAATTTTTGGATCTGTGATTTGCAATTTGACCTAGATAAACTGTGAATTAGGTTAAGTGGCCTTCATCAAAGTTGTAACCCTTTGGCTTAGCTTCGAAACGGTATATAGTGTACCCCAATCCGATAAGCATAGCTTCAGTTGTGACCGAAACACCAAGAGACGTCAAACCTGCTGTTTTGTTATTTGTCCTTAAACTTGGTTTCCGGTCGCATTACTAGTATTGTTTTGTAATTGAATGACATTGAGCCTAGTTGAAGGGCTATTGTGTTAACATTGCTTATGTGTGACTTTGGGGCTGAGTTGAGGAAAATAATGAAGCCATAAATGGCTGGAAAATAGCTAAATACAAAGGGCATGCCGCCCAAATTTTCACTCGAAGGTTAGGAATGTGTACTTGCAACTTGAGTAAAGATTTGACGATGAATTGAACTTGATTTGTCTAAAGTATTCGAGTCTTATTTTGTAGAGGTATATAAGTTGGAATTTTGCCGAAACTCATACCCTTGAAAAAATGAAAGTAGCGACCAATAGAAATACGTTTTTCTCGTCTTTTCGACTCAAATGGGAATTCCAAAGTTTTAATCGTTTCATTGCCAAAACCAAAAGAGCGAGCATGAGTTTTCTAGAGTTTGATACGTAACATGAACCCTATCTAAATGAGTTTCATTTACTTGATCTTTTTGAAACGAAACTCTTAAGTTTCGAACCCTAGTTGATTTCAAGCTTTTAAATGATATTGTATCGCAGATTTGGACTCCAACCAAGGAGTTACACCTGAACGTGATTTTCGACAAGCACTAAATCTTTGGTGAGTGCTTCCAAATACATGATTGAACTTGATATTTGATTTACCAACGTGATCAGATAAGATTTGCTTGGTTTGGTCGGGCAAGTGTGTACTTTATCGCACTTGACCTAACTCAACTAAATACTTGATATTTCATTCATGCTTATACAAGTGACTCGATTTGCATTGACCTGTACTTGTATTTGTACTTGTGCTTGACTTGTAAGTGCTGAGCGGCAGTATGTACCACACTCGATACGAGTGGGAGGTACCTCTCATTCCCGTCTCCGTACTTTCTCTTGACTAAGTCGATTGGTCATCGACTATAGTGACTACTTGGGAACCTAAACCCCACTGGCTAGTTAATCGAATCGAGTCGGCAAGGGCTTGGTCGATTAGATAACGAACCATGGGTATCTAGTGTTGTCGAGTGGAGTGTTATCTCCTCGACTAATCGATATACTCGAGTATTACCACCAGTGTTTAGTTGGTGTTCGGGCCCGGTAAGGGGGTTGAATGGTGGACGGATTGGTGTGAAGTGAAGCACTACTGGATTGGTTACTTTACTTGAAAGTTGACGGAGTGTCAACTAATACTTGATCAAGTTTTGGTGAAACAACGGGAAATTGGCTCCTGAGAGCCATCTGTATCCTTATACTTTGATGGTTATTCGTAGTGTTATTGTTTCTTTTAGAAAAAGAATTTTACACTCGTTCATTTTGAGATTTGTTACTTGAAGTGTTATTGCTCACTTTTATGGACTGGTTATGCCCGCTACTTTGTTATTTTGATACGTGAACTTTTAAATAATGGTCAACTTGCTATTTGGAACTTCACTGGGCTTTTAGCTCATTCTACGCCATTTGTTTTCCTTACAGGGGGCACGAGCGAGGCGTGAGACTGGTACAGGCTAGCATAGTCTAGTTTTTTGAAAATTTTACGATTGTACTTGCGCTAGTGCTCGATTAGGGTTGAATGTATCTGGAACCCATATCTTTTGATAGATTTTGACTGTATGGATGATTCAAATAGAAATGACTGTGTATGTACGTTCCAAACTTGAGAACTGTTATTTCTTGTACTCTCGAGGTTGCAATCTATTTTCTTGAAGTGAGTGAGTGAGTCCTGGCGAGAGCTGGGCAGGCGACCCGCCGAACCCTGGGGTTCGCCTTAGGGGAAGGTGGGGCCGTCACAGAGGGGGCCCGTGCCCCCAGTGCCCCCAGTGTAAATTCGCCCCTGACGACACCAAAGAAAACAAGAAGAACAAGTAGTGAATCTAGAGAGGTTGAGAAAAACCCTAGATGTTTATAACCGAAAGCCTAGAGCTGTTTAGTTCATCGGTTGGGATTTGTGTATACTCAAAGTTTCTATAACTGAGTTGGAATGGAAAACCGACTTGGACGTGTGAGTCCAAGGCCCGCTATGTTTTGTTTTCTTTTCAGGTCCAAGGCCTTATTTGACTACTTCTTCAACCATTACGTTTTGTTTCTTAAAGGTCCAAGGACTTTGTTGACTAGTTCAACTTCAGCGTACTTTGTGGTTAATTGTCTTTTTGTTGTTTCCATGGACTTGTTTATAAGTAAACCCCCAAGACCAACGAAATGTCTTCTATACTCTTTAACCTTAAATTGATGACTTGATTTACATGTCTTTTGGGCAATTAAATTTCTAGTAGTTCTCTCTCTCTCTTTACATTTATTTTTCTCCATCACGATATTCTTCTCTCTAATAACTTTTTTTTGGTGTATCAATAATAACATTTGTGAATTTTTTTTCCTTGGTTTTTTTTTATAATGTAAATGGAAGAGTTCGAACCCGAGATCTCTTATTTACACTCCTTCTTTCGGAATTACCCAACCCATCTCCCCCTTCCTTGGTCTTTTAAGTATTCGCTATGTTACTAGGATATTAATTTCATAAGTATTAATTTATTCATTGCTATGCACTTAAATAATTTACTAACAAAAAAATGTGCTTTAAATACTACCAATATATATCTTACATAAACTTGAGTGCATCAATCCTCCATCCCCACCTTCAGCCCTTTTCCAGAGAAAAAAAAAAGAAGCAAGGGTAAAAACAAGAAAAACCTCCTGTCATTTTCCGGAAAGTCAAGCGAACTCCACTATGGTTCAAAAATATTACGTACTTTTCATAGTCTGAATTGATTTTGAATGTGGATGGAGACCATTAGAGGGTTAGACATGAAATTCATCTGTTCTCTGTGCCTTCTCTCTACCCACAAATTTTTCTCTACCGTTCTTCCTTCATAGGAGGAAGATTTTGACCTAAAGCTAAGGTTGTCCTTTCTCTTCCACTGTTTTTGTTTTTCGTTTAATAAAGTCTCTCTTAGACTATGCTAATGAGAGTTTTGTCTCTCCTAATGTTTTATAAGTGAAAGTTTTGTTCTCTCTTAAACTATTCTAGTGGGAGTTTTATTTAATTTTTATTATTTTTTCTCAAATCTAAGAAATTTTTTATATCTAAATATTAGATCTAGAATTTCTTGGGTCTTCTCGTCAGATCTCAGTATCAGTTTTGAAATTGAACTAGTTGGATAGCAGATTTGAGGGAATAGACATGTACAAATATCTATGCAGCAGCTCGTGCAATTGGTCAGATCTAATGGTTTGAATTCACGGTGTAATCTTTTATATTTTGTAATTCTATTAAATCTAATGATTTTCAAATTAGATATATCTGTGACATGTTCTATGTATTTTCTACCATTAGTGCAGATTTGCTCTATCAAGTAAATCGTGCTGGACAATTTCCAATTAGTTTATTAATAATATTGGCTTTTGTTTTATCAAAAAAAAAAAACCCTAGATAGCTCTATGTTTGTAATCTAGCATTCCACTCTTACGTTTGGCTACTTGAACTGAAAATTGTACCTTCAAAGTTTCTTGGTTGAATTATCAATTAAAGATGCACAAACATGATGTTGGCCCAAAGTAACATAAGAGAAGAGGTGAATTAGATTGATCAAGATTTAAACAAAATCAAAATCAACCAAAATAATTTCAAACACCCAAGAAAAAAAAACTCAAAGAAAAGCTCAATATAGATTCAAGTAGATTGAAGAGTAGAAATTAAGCTCATAACAAGTAAAAAATAAAGAGGTAAACTGATTTTATAGTGGTTCCGCCACCCTTGGTACCCATATCCATTCCCAAATAATTTCAAGTTTCAGTGTTTCTCTATTAAGTATCTCATTAGTGTACGTGAGACAATAACTTTCTTGTACACAAATAAGACTTACTCTTACTCACACTAAGTCTCTCTAGTCTAGTTGAGCCAAAAGTTTATACACAACCTTCCTTTATTACAATTGTTATTTATTTGCACTCACACTTGAAGAACACTAATACTTTCAAGCTCACAATCTAAGAACTAGTCATTTGGGGATCCAGATGGTGATTCAGATACAATTTCCTTTGTTTCAAACATCCTAACTCTGCTATAGTGCCACTGCTATAGTACCCACTACAATTAGGTTGGTCAATTTACAGCTCAAATATCTCAATTAAGAACTTTGAATTAGTTTTGGGAAAATTACAAAAGTTATAGTCAAATTTACTAGTTTTTCATTTGATTAAGAATCAAGTAGTTTGGTGGTCTAGAGGATGAGTTATGATCAAATTACCCCAGACTCGTCAAAAGACTAGTTCAAATTATAGCTATAAAAAAGTACTTTTGTGATTTAGGTTTTTGGATAGGAAAATGTGAGAACTGGATTTTGATGTCTGCATAACAATTGTGGCTCTTCCTTTTTAACTTTAGAATGCTTTAAGAATCATCTCAATTGAATGCCTGTAGCTCATGTTATAGCCAAACACTAAAATGTGTTTTTTCTACCAATTCTATTCTTCATTGTTTCTTCATTGCATTTCATTTTGCCAATCCAATCTTTTGCACTTCATCGTCCTTGGAATTAGTTTCAAATCATCAAGAATGTTTCAAATATCCTTTCACTTCACTCTAATTGATGATTTGCACAAGTTTTATGCTTGAGTTTACTTCACCAAATGAATCGTTTCATTTCATGGATATTTTGGGGTTTTGTTCATCTTCTTTTAACTTTATTTTTTGGTGGAACACTTGAACAAAACTAAGAGGATTTTATGCTTGGTATATTTGCCATTTTTTAATCAATTCGAGCTGCCTTTATTGTAAGTTGCTTTGCTATGACTCTTGGGATGGCCGAACATGCATCTAAAGCTTTATTTCAACTTCTTTACAACTGCCTCAAGTTTTCTCCAACCAAGTTTATGCTTTGATAGCCTCTTCTTTAAATCATTTTGACCATTCTATTTGTAAGGTCCAAAGCAACCTAAGGGAGGGTGAATTAGGTTGATTAAAAAACTAGTTGGATTGGAGGCAATTTTGCACAATCGAAATTTACCAATTTATCTAAGTGATCAAATAACTTGTTTACACAACAACCAAATATAATCAAGTAGAATAGATTAATGAAAAACAAATAGACAAGTAAAATAAGAGAATAAGAGAAGGGACATGAGAGTGCAAACCAACTTCCAAATTTACCCAAACTTGAAAATTTGCTCCACTAATGAAGCTTCTTCAATTGGTGAAACAAATCAATCTTGTACAATGGAGGGATCACACTTTATTCACTCCAAGCACTCCTTAGTTGACTAAAGGATTCTACAACTACCTCTAATTAACCCTCACAAAGTAACAAATTGAATGACTCACTCAAACTTGAAAAGTTTTTACAAGGCTTTCACCTCACAAACAATCACAAGTGGATAAAAAGAGCATTTTCTAGTTAAAATCACTCTTGAGATCTTGCAATTAATGTAGGCAAAAGTTTTTAATAACTTTAGACTTTATGGCATATATAGGTCTTCAAAAATGACCCCTTTCTCTCCTCCAACGATCATGCATTAAATGTAGAAAAAATTAACCATTAGGAGTATCGGATGTCAGGTGCTTAAGGTTATGTCTAATAGACATAGGTGGTGTTCTTCTCAACTTTTATCAGATGGCTAAAAGTTGCATTGCATCCGAAAGCTTCTTCGTTTGACAAAAATAGAGAGCTTGATTTCTTGCTTTAAATTTTTTGGATGGCTGAAAGCAGCATTCTGCATCCGATTCATCTGTTTGGTATATTCCCCTATTCATCGGACACCTTCGTCCAAAGCACTGCATCTGATGTGATGTCCTTGTTTATTGGACGTTCGATCCACTATCTTGCGTCCAATCTCAGCGTCCGACAGATGCTAGTCTTTTTTGCTTGACTTGATTCAATTTGGACTTGACACTTATTCTAAATAATTGCTTATATAAAATCATTAGTTTCAATCATCATTTTGTTTAGTTATTATCAAAATTAAGGATCAAATCCAGCATTCTTCCCCTTTTTTGATGATGACAAACCAAATGATAATTTTCCAAATAAATGAGAGCTACAGAGCACTTGATACACCAAAACATTTGTAAATATGTTACTCCCCCTTAATATAGGCACAAGATAATTTTGTGTGAGGTAATGCATCCTATATGAATCTAAGAAAATCTAAATGTTCCAAAAATTCCATGTGAGATAAGCCAGGCCTTCTACGAACTAGCTCGAATGTTCCTTCTTCTTCAGTTGCCTTGGAGTCCTCTAGAGTTTGTTCATCTTGATGAGAAGTTTTGGTAACCTCTTGAGTAGCTTGTTGAGTTGTTCCAACTCTTTCTTAAATAGGAGTAGATTGAGCATTCGTAGTTTCTTGATGCTCCTCTTGAGTTGGGATGAATATAGAAGGACCTTCTTATTGAGGAATACTAAAGAGCAAACTCTTCATATTCAAGAAATTTGTTTGTTGCTCTGGACCCATCACCATATGCAAACATATTCAAGAAAAATCATATGCTATTTGAACTCCACCCAAAAATTCACCACTTGGTCAGATAAGAAGAATGAGAAGTGATTTGTGAGGAGGAAAGGTGGGACTCAATCCTACGATGTTTACTAGGAGGCTGGGAAGGAGAAATGATATCATGGGCATGTTTGGAACGAGTTTTTGCAATAATCTCTTTGTCGACCCAAATTCCATCAAAAAAATTTAACATTTTTATGCTCAAAATGAATTTTAGTGAAAAAATGAATGGAGATTTCCTTTGAATGCTCACCAGTAAAAGGAATGTTGAAATGTTTGAATATGGGAGTGAGAAACTTTGCATAAGAGAGCTTTCTTTTAGTGTCGGTTCTAATTTTGTTCATAAAATGACATATAATAAAACCAAAATCAACTCTAATTTTCTCCATAAAACAATAAAATAAGTAAAGCTCCATTTTATTTGCATCCGTACAATGACCATTAGTTGGAACCAACAGATTTGAAACCATAGTAAAAAGAATTTGTTGTAAAGGATCAAGTTCACTCATATTAGATTCATTTGGTGTTTTAAAGGAAGTTTTAAAGTATTTCATCAGCTTAGAGCTGGCAAAGTGATTGAATGAAGTAAAAGAGTTATTTATAAGAGAAAAAAATTTGCAAATTTGCTTCTACATCCCTATTCAATTTTAGTGTTGAAAATTGGATTAACAAAATTAGAAGTAAGAAGGATATCTACGCACTTGACACCAGATATGACTTCGAAGGTCTACTACCGTACTAAACACTGGCATAAAATTGATGCACCATTTCAGGTAGGACTGTGCGAAATTGAAAAATTTTGATTTACCAACCGAATTCGAATTGAATTCGGAATTTCGAATTTGGTAATTCGGTAATTCAGAATGGAAATTGGATATGGAATATCCGATTTCGAATTAGAAGAAATTGGGTCGAATTCGGTAATGGGATTTTTCAAATTGGAAATTCCGATTTCGAATTCACAATTCAAAATTGAAATCGAAATCAGAATTCGGAATTCCTATTTCGATTTCAAATCTGTTTTTCATATATATATATATATATATAATATTTATATATATGTACTATAACATTTATATTATAATAATAATTTTTATATTCTTGAATTTGGTGATTCAGAATTCCTATTTCGATTTCAAATTTGTTTTCATATATATATATATATATATATATATGTAATATAACATTTATATAACAATAATTTTTATATTCATGAATTCGGTGAAATTGGAATTTACAGAATTCCGAATTGAACGAATTCGAATTCGGAGTTGATGAATTCGAAATTGAATTTGGTTGAAAATTCTAATACTAAAATTCTGAAAAATTTCGATTTCAAAGTTCCGAATTACATATTTTGATTCCGATTCACACCCCTAATTTTAGGGTAAACAACGTGAGAGATTTCCAACAAATGAGTCCATTTCTTAAATTTGAAATATTCTAAAACTGGTTGAAGCTTAAATTTACAAAAATTTAAAATGTTTATGGACTTTTGAGTGATGAACCCTTTTTGTGAAATCAAGTCATATCACTTATTAGCCTCTTCATCTATGAATTTTGGTAATTGATGTTGTTGCTGTTGATCATCCCTAGTCTGTTCAACTCCACTCCTAATTTTATGGGGTGATGTTCACCAAACAACTCAAAAGTACCTTTAGCACCTAAAAGTGCTTTTTAATCAAAAGCACTACAATCCCAAATGAGCACTTAAAGTCACGACATTCCTAAATCATAGACACAAATATGAAATTCTTTTAATCAAGGAGGTGGGCCATCTTTTTATTTATAACTTTCGCTTAAGTCATATTGTCACTTAGTATAAGATTTCCATTTTATAATATACAATCCAAATAACCTTAATAGGAGTATACTCATTTATATATACAATAGTACTTTTTGCTCACGCGTAATTAAAAATTTTTAATTTATTTTTTGTACTTTTAAATAGTTTATTTTAATTTCACTTGTTAGCACTATATATGAATCATTAAACCCCTATAAAGAAAAATGAGTATAGAAAAAGAAATGATGACACACAATCCTTAAAATTGACAATTATACATCATAGATATGATAAACAAAAACAACTAATATTAAAGGGAAGTTTTTTTTAAAAAAAAATAAGGATTGATCAAGTTTTTCAAGGTAGAAGATTTTATTTAGGTTTAAGCACCGGAGTACATTTACAATAAAAAATAATAAAAGATGTTGAGTATATATTAAGTTGTATCAAATTTTAAAACCAAGCATTCTAAATTTTAATTTCATGTAAAACTCATATATTGATTATGAGTAACTGCGGGGTATTTTGGGAGCTGTACCAGCTTGCAAGCGAAAGCCAAAGCATTATTACTCGGGCTGCGGATATGTGCGAAACGGGGTTTCATTGGTAATTTGGTGGTGGAGACAGATTCTTTGTTGTTACAACGTATTCTTCTGAAGCGTCACTAGTGTCCATGGTCCATCAGTGCAGAGGTGGTGAAGATTGAGCTAGTGGCTGGGGGGGCTATCAACTCACACACTGTTACAGGGAAGCAACAAGGTCGCCAACGTGTTGGCAAATGCTGGTTCTGCACATCCTCAGCATGAGGTTTGTGTCTATGAATGTATTGCGGATTTGCCCAGAATGGCGAGGGGTGAATACCGGTTGGATAAGTTTAGGTTTCCTTCCTTTCGCAGGTTTAGGGTCACAGGTGCTGGTCCCAAAATGTAATTCCTCACACGCTTGTACTACATTTTCTGTCTAATACAAGTCAAGTTCTATTAAAAAAAAAAGATTATGAGTAACTGAAAATGAGTGGTCCTATTACATTAAATCTCGTAGTGGTAACATTTTTTGTACTATTTTTACTTATTCCAATGACTTAGATCATAGTTTAATAGTACACTTGCACCAAATAATCTCAGGAAAAAATATACTCAATTACATTTATGTTTAAGTGCTTGTTTTGCTCATATGTAATCAGGATGTTCTAATTTGTTTCCTTTTATTTTGAGCACTATATTCTAAGTTTCACTTATTAGCATAATGCATCTATTATTGTGCCCCTATAAAGAAGAATAAATAGAGAAAAAATGACAATTCAAAATCCTTAAAATCGACAGTTAAGAAAAGAAAATAATTAATATTTCAAGTGTAGCTTTTAAACCAAAAAAAAAGATAGCTTAGTAATGGTTAAGTTCTATGTGGTTGAATATGTTATTGAGCTTTAAATAGTGGCAAAAGAAAAGTTTTAAACCGATCACATTAAATAGCCATGCAATCTATGCATCCTATATTTTGTTTTACACAAAACTCATATATTCTTTGACCATAAGTAGGTTAAGATAAGTGGTTCTATTACATCTCCAAATACATAAAGCGTAGAAGGGTTGGGAGAAGGGTTGGGAATAGTGATTTCCGCTGGTTTCTTTGTAATTTGAGTATTGATTTTGTCCTCATTTGTCTTTTTAGGTATGATGGAACTCATTGTGGGGTCATCTCTATTTCATGTTTGTCGGCCACAAGTTCTGAATTTTGGTGGCCTTATTCCAATTTTACCCTTTTACGCTGGTTTCACTGTTGTTTCTCTACGGATTTTGGCCTTTTTGGTCTTTTTATTGCGAATAGTAGTTTTAGTGGTTGGGTTGCTGCCTGTTTCATATGTCTGCCCAGCTTTCTTTGGGCCTCTCACATTTTTTGCGAAATCCTTTTGGATCTGCAACCTTATGTTGGTCCACTATGTTTGGGCTTCAGACACAAGAAAAATACCACTATATATAGCACAAAAAATTTGATATGCAAACAAATCAGCAACTTTAGCTACCAAATTATTCTTCACAAGTTAAATAGTGCCAACAACAAACAATCAAAAAATTTATACAATTTACACATTACTAATCAATACTAAATATTACACATTACCGATCAATACTATATCAATACTAAATAGTTTTACAAGTTGTTTGGTGATTAGTAATGTGTAATGTGTAAATTGTATAAATTGTATACTAAATATTATTAAATTATACTATCATACACACTAAGAAATCCTTCAATTAATCCACTCTCACAACTTTCACTAGCATAAAATTAATTAGAACCAATAATCAAATCTCAATTAGACAAATCATAAATATATTGTAAACAATAAAAGTACCAAAAATAAAAAAAATATAAAAACAATTAACCACTCTACCAATAGAAAAACATACCAAGCTCATAATCATTCAAAATAATACAAAATATGGCAAATTCATACTACATTATAACTATTATATTACAAATCTTTACACACGTTCCAATATAAAATACATGTATATATAATTAATAAACAAACGGAGGAGGATTGGGTTGGATGATCAGATAAGAGGAATGATTAGATAAGAGAAATGATAAGTAAGAGATTTTGAACCCAAGACCTCCCACTTATAAATAATAATAATAAAGAAAACTATCATACTCCAAAAGCACGCTATTAGGCCTTCGGTCCAGTGGTCACTCCCAAGCCAGGCTTGGTGGTGCGGGAGGACAAGGGTTCGAACCTTGCCTCCCACAAAAAGTCACAATATGTGACGATCTTCGTTGACTATCTTCGATGGAGTTTCTACTCACATCGAGTCCCCTCCCCCTCACCCCTAGATTAGGCTAAATTAGGTTATAGAAATCCTATCGTTGTGACAAAAAAAAAACTCCAAAAACACACACAAAAAGCACATTCAATATGGGCATCCCAGTTATTTTTATTGCATTAGTCATTATATGTCATAAAGCCTCCTCATTGTTTGAAAACCCCCAAAGAACCCCCTCCTGGTTTGGACTAGTTTGAGCAACGAAGGGAAATCGTCCAATTTGACGGAAAGTGAATAACACACGCTTGACAAGCGAGTGTGATAACAATACATCAAGGGTAATGTGGTAATTTTACATTTTCTTTTCTTTTCTTTTTTTCCTTGATCTTCCTTTTTTTTCCTTTTTTTTCTTTCTTCTGAACCATCTGGAGTAGAAAAACTGAAGCAAAACTGAAGCAAAATCAACACCAACCTTTGTTAATCTTACTTTTCTTTTTTCTTCTTTCCTTCCTCCTTTTTCTTTTTTTTTTTTTCATTTTTTCTCCTTTCCCTTCTGGTGCAACTACAAGTAGAAACCCAAAGCTCCATGACCTTTGATAAACCCTCTCAAATTGGACTTGAATTTCTCTCACCAACTCAAAATCTCCCTTAAACATACAATTCACTCGATTCTTGAAGCCAGAGACACCACCATCTCATAGCCTTCAGGTGATCCCTTTCCCCTTCGTCCTCATCCACCGCCACCACCAATTTCGCTTCGCCGCTGTTGCCATCGACACTACTGCTTAGATTTCCTGGTGTGGGTTGCATCGCCAAGTCCGTCAACGACCATAAGGCCAGTCTAGATCTCATTTCGATAGACAATCTGCCCAAGCCACTCACCATTGCAGATGTCTCTCCAACTCTGATGCATGGCTTGAAGCTCCATATTGCCCACCAAGGTGTTCCCGGAGCTTTCAGCGAAGCCACTGTCGACAAAGTTTATATGAAAATGCGAAGTGGGTTATCGGCGGTAATTCTTAAAGTAGTGAATTTTAATGTGTAGACATTTTTGATCTAGTGATTTTCGTGAAGAAATTTTGTGGGTTTTAGTTGAATTTCGATTTCTCATTGCCCAAATCTAATACAAGTTGACTTTAATTTGAGCGGTTTCTGCTTAATTTAGTATTGAGATTCTTGGCGTTGATATTAATTTGATTTGATCCATTTTAGTATGAAGGAAGAAAAGAAAAGGAAAGGGAAGAAAAATGCAAAAAAAAAGAGGCCTGGTATAAATGATTGATGGTTGAACCTAGAGATGATGACAATGGAAAAGGCATTAGTGTTTGCAGCATGAAGGAAGGTAGGTTGGAGAAGATGATTGTTTGGAAAAAATGAAATCTTTTTAAAATTTCAATTTAGCCCCTTAATTTACTTTTTGCTCTCAAATGAATTAAGAAATTTAGTAAAATAACAGCTAAATCCTAAATTAACTATTGGTACATTTTGAAAACGGGGTTAGCATTGGAATTTTACGTCATTCTGTCAATTTGGATGATTTTCATCCATTTTCCAAAGAAGTCCAAAGCACAAGGAGTTTATATGGGGGTTTTCAAACAATGAGGAGGCTTTATGACAATAACCCAAACCACAAGGGAGTTTAATGTATTTTACCCAATATAATATGTGTATTATGTAGTCTGTTGCTTTTGATAATATGTGTATTATTAGCACATTCATTAGATGTGTATTAAATTTAATTGTTTATTGCACATTCATTTTAAAAAATAAGAGTTAATCTTAGATACACTATGATGGTTAGATATATGACACTTGAATAAAATTTGCTTTTAAATTAAATTCAGATGAATTATCATACATCTAATATGATAGTGTATATAATGTTAGCGTATATAAAATTAATCCTAAAAAATAAAAGTTTCCACTAATAGAAGCCATCTTGTACCAGTAAAATGACTTCTATGCTGGGTGAGGCTGGGATAAGGCCTAGGATGCCTCAGTTTAAAGTGAAACTCGTGTCACAAAGAAAGAACCGTCAAAATCGTGGTGGGCCAACTTTTCGTCATTCTCATTCCTCTTTTCCTCGTTTGAGTTTTTAACTTTTTTGCATGCTCAAACCTTGGCGATAAATAATCCAAGAGTTGTTGGCTACCAAAAAATTTTTAAAATTTTACTTCGGTATAGATCAAGGGATCAAATTTCTTGGTCTTAAAAAATTCAGAGAATGCAGCAGTGTACTTATTTAGTCTGATAGTTCACCTTCAACACCTATAAAAACCTCTTTAATCTGCCATTCCTTATAGTGCAAGTTAATGTATGGAGTAAAATAGATTGTTATCATCATGGAAAAAATACTTCGGCAAATTTTTAATGGTCCAACACCACTAAATTGTGTCTTTCATTCCAAGATAGAGTACATTTCCTGGTCTTTTTTTTTGTCACTTGTCACCATCTACTCCATTTCTACTCCTAATCCAACTCTAGCCTATTTTAGGAGAAGACCCAATTAGAGAATCAATGGAAATTGAATCACTATTAGATCGGACTGGTGCAGTACGCACCTGTATGAATGTGTATTAATATAAAGGGAACAATTACAACTGCCTGCTAGGATGCCAACATGAATTCCATATGAGACCTCTTTAAGAAGAGACGGTTAGTTACTGATGACGGTTAGATTTGGCTCGGGTTATCGTGGTCCATCAATCTCATTTCCTTTTTCTGATTTCACTAGTTAACAGTGTGGTGCGTATGTATTTGTGAAAGCCACATAAAGTAGCAAAGCGATAGGAGGTAAAATTTGAACTCTTGACCTCTCATCCATCAAAACTTTAAATCATTGATGGTAGCCAACAGTTCAAATGGCTGTTGGTTTAGCACATTTCTCAGTTGCAGTGAGGAAAAAAAAATGCACGCATCACATGTTACAATTTCCTCCATCGGAAGGATTTAAAATTAGTTATTTTAAATTTTTTTCCATGACACATTAACTTATCTACACCTTGTCTATAAATTATTTACACTTTATTCCAACATATTTACACGCTCTAGTTTCCATCTAAAAATAGTAGTAAAAGTAGACGTATTTCACAACGTCTAACCTAGCAAGTTATATCTTCCCAACGTTTGGGAGCCTCCTCATAAATTCTCATACACCGACAGGCGGCGGTGTCATACACCGCCTCATAAATTCTCATAAATCCTCAAAACTCTAACTTAGCTCCCTGTCGCTACTGTCCTGACAGGCGGCGGAAAGCTACTATCCAAAATGGGCGGCGGCATCGAAAGCAAAACAAAGCTGCTCCAGCTGCCTTTAGCTCTTCTGTTGGCTCTTCTTGCTTTGCTGGCCCTCTTCTCCCTCATCACAAACACCAATGTAGAGCTACTGCTACATCCAACATCATCATCATCAGTAGCACAATATACAGAGAAAATGGTGGCCACCACCAATGCATTAAGATTTGGTGTAATCATGCCTCCTACCAATTTGCCACAATTAAATGTGGCTTTATTTAAAAAATTCAAGCGAGTGTGTAGTGCATCCGTCTGGTTCGGTGATGGTTCAATCCCTTTCGAATTATTCCAGAATCTCTTCAGGTCCTCCCCCTCCCTATAGTATAGGAAGCTATCGTATTGACAAAAAAAATAAAATAACACAACATACTACTACTAGTACCACCATTAGGGGTGTGAATCGGAATCGAAATCGATAATTCGGAACTTTAAAATCAGAATTTTTCGGAATTTTAGTATCAGAATTTTCGACCGATTTCGATTTCAAATTCACCAACTCCGAATTTGAATTCATTTCAAATTCAATTCGAAATTCGGTAAATTTCGATTTCACCAAATTCATGAATATAAAAATTATTATATATATATATATATATGAAAACAAATTTGAAATCGAAATAGGAATTCTGAATCACCAAATTCAAGAATATAAAAATTATTATTATAATATAAATATTATATTACATATATATATAAATATTATACATATACATATATATATATAAATATTATACATATACATATATATATATATATATATATATATATATATATATATATATATGAAAAATGGATTTGAAATCGAAATAGGAATTCCGAATTCCGATTTCGAATTGTGAATTCAAAATCGGAATTTCCAATTTGAAAAGTCTCATTACCGAATTCGATCTGATTTCGTCTAATTCGAAATCGAATATTCCAATTTCCATTCTGAATTACCGAATTTGAAATTCTGAATTCAAATTGAATTCAGTCGATAAATCGGAATTTTTCGATTTTGCACGCTGCACCACCACTAATAAAAGTAGTATTCACGTCCATGAACGCCTTCAAATTGCACACTCAACATGCTAAGACACCCTCTACCCAGACCTCTGCGTCTCCACTCTGGCCGCATTCCTGGATATCGATCAGAGGACGCTTCTAAGATCATTTCGCACTTGGTGAACTCCACCGTGTTCGAGTCTGAGACTCCATCCAAAATTGTACCCGCATAAGCAGAAAGTTCCAGAATCTGGACCCGCTGGACCGTCGACCTGTGCAAGGCTGCCTGGAGCTCCTGGGAGATACCGTTGCTCAGCTGAAGACAGCAATCTTCGATCTTTCCTCCAAAGAATCTTCTCTCCAGCACTACATGGACCTGCAGACGCTCTTCACCGGCGCAATGACCAATCAGTACACTTGTCTCGACGGTTTTCCGCTTTCTCGAAGAAGAAGTACATTCGGAAGTTCATCGAGGGAAGGCTTCACCAGATTTCCCATCACGTCGGCAATTCGCTAGCCATGCTCAAGAGAATCAACAAGAGTAAAAGGAATAAGAAGCAGCAAGCGGCAGGTGCAGTGTTCTTGGAGGAGGAAGAAGAGTATGGGACGACGGTGAGAAAGGCGATGGATTCCCGACTTGGCTCAAGAAGAAGGATAGGGCATTGCTACAGGCTCAGCTGAACCAAACTAAAGTCAATCTGATAGTAGCCGGGCAGCAGCTACTTCACCACCATCAACGACGCATTACAAGCGGCTCCAACTCTAGCACCACCAGATTCGTGATTTACATAAAGGCCGGGGCGTACTACGAATACATTGATGTGGAAATTAGGAAGGTAATGATCATGTTGAGGAAGATGGTATTGAAAATGGAAAGACTCCGATAAAGGGCAACCAGAGCGTGGGGGGCTGGATGGACAACATTCCGCTCTTCCACACTAATTAGTAATTACTACTAAGTAGGATCGTGGCTGGGGAGTGGGGTTGGGGGAAAGGGGGAGAAGGGGAATGAATAATAGCTCCATCACCACTTGCATTTTGCACCCAATGCTGAATCACACAGGATCCTCAGTGTCACTTTTCTAGTGACAATTCATTGCCATTTTTATATTTATGTCAAATATTCTGTTTATTTAATTTGTCATGTGTTTTTTATTTAAATTTCTTCTACCATCACGTGATAAGTGGGATTGACACTGGATTTGGCACCGAATAGTGGCATAGAGGATCCCAACTGATGCTGAATGAATCCTAATGCACTTAGATGCACCTCAGGCCCAGTCCCTTTAGGGGCCTTGCCTTGTCTCCCTTT